>JAUCBN010000042.1:0-1250000 GCA_035048815.1 Abelmoschus esculentus | reverse complement strand
AATCCCGGTGCAGTGATATCAGGCTGAATACAGGATACTAAAAGTTAGTCAATGAAAAGGAAAATTCATGCACCTAACTGATGGAAAATACCTTGAGGATCTCGGGTGTGATGGTGTTCGGTCCCTTTGATGAAAAAGCAGCCATGAAAGGGGCCGGCTTCGTGCCGATTTGAGTGGTTACTGGTGTAATATAGGCAGTGGGATTCCTATTCCAGATATCCATACAGTCACTGAAATGCCAAGGTGAAAATTAACATATATTTATAGATTCCCAGACTCACTTTGTTGAATTAATGTAAGCTAAAACAGCGAGACCATCGGTGTAATTGATATGTGTCGCAGGGAGGACATGAGCATCGGCTGTAATTTCGTTGCCTGAGAGAATGTCATTAGCAAGAATCATTCCCGCTGCACCAGCCAGAGCTGCTTGCAGACCCTTGTCAACTCTTGCATTCTGCCCTCGAAGACATACCAATACCTTTCCGGTCGCTATTTCAGGATCGATGCCTCCTTCCTGACATAATAATCTGCAACATTCTACAAATCAGCTTGCGTTTGAGTGTGAACTACGTACATCACTGACTGAAAGTGTTGGAAACAGTTGGTTTATATATAATAGTTGTACAAGTGGTACCAAAGTACCACTCCTGAGTCCTGAAATGTATCTCAATACTTACGCAGATTCGACTGATGCGTTAGCCGCCTTAGCATCGGCTGCACTTATGAGCGGGAAGAGCTTCCGCTCCGGCAAAACATTCTCGGATAAACTTTGTCCCTTCAGAAAGGAAATTAAGTATTTGATAAGTCCCGGTTGTCAATATATGAAAGTTGTACATGCCATTGTCTCCAATTAAACCAATGTACATGATATGGGGGAAGTAGGTAAACCTTGTAGCGCATACCATTGCCGAGGACAACGGTACTAGGAAACTCCCTATCCATGGAGCTGGCTCCAACTGTGATCTGCCATGGAGCAAGGTTTGTGACGGTACCATCAGCAGGTCCTGAATTGCCACCTGAGCAGACCACAACAATTCCATACTTGACAGCATGAAAAGAGCCAATCGCGGTGCTATCGTTGAAAAAGCTGACCGGATCTCCTCCCAGTGACACAGATATAACATCAACGCCGTCATCAATGGCCATATCGAAAGCTGCCATTATATCTGCATCAAAGCATTCTATTCCTCCAACTGGTGGCCAGCACACCTTGTATGCCGCTACTCTAGCTCTAGGGGACCCTCCTTTCGCCGTCCCTTTACCGAAACCAAAAACACTTGCATTGGCTACCAAGTTACCCCCAGCAGTCGACAAAGTATGAGTTCCATGACCATCGTTGTCTCGTGGTGTATCAAAGGAAGAGTTGAGTGTGCCGCCAACAGCGGCAGCATAACCTTTGTTGAAGTACCTTCCTCCAATTAGCTTCCTTTAACATGAAGAAAGCTATTTTAGGCAGGCGCTAACCCTGGTTTATGCACAAAACTACCAGCACAAGGATGAAGATGAGCATGGACGTGAGTTGAAAAGTGGGGTTGAGAAAGACTGACCTGTTGCAGTGAAATCGGACGTCTTTGTCATTTTGGCAAATGCCTTTCCACTTTGATGGAATTGGTCCATAGCCATCATCGCTGAAGCTCTTGGATTCAGGCCAGACACCTAGCAGCATTCGAATTCGAGTAAATGCACGCACACCTTGTAGACAATATTTATGCATTAAATATGAATCCTTGTTGAAACTAACCTAACATTATTGAGAAAATAAAAACATATTCCAATTGCATGTTTAAAGTCAACTTAAGTGATGTGGGGACATAACCCAAGAAAAAGGACAAGAACTGAATTGTCCATAATAATACTGCATATTGCATAATATTTCATACTCAGCATGGAAAGTAAGAAATGTTTAGGGATAAAGGAGAAGTTGAAAGTGACTCACCCGTGTCAAGGTTTCCGATGATCGTATCTTCACCGTATCTGGCCTTGTTCCAGATCGAATTCGACGGAACGATGCCGTCCTGCTCCAATCCAAGGAATTCCCACGATCGAGTTGTGTGTAGTTTTCTTCCCTTGTTCATGAAAACTGAAACTACCTCAGGATGCCCTGCATTGGATTCGGATAACATTAGTTCCACACTGTTACACCAGTTGTCGAGAAAATCGAAATTTAAATCCATGTCTCACTTGCGATCTCGACGGCTACTTCATCGTCTAAATTCGCAGCGAAACCATTGATGTGTCTCGTATAAGAGTAAAAGATAGCCTCACGTGCATCATCCCGACTGTTCGAAAACAAATCCCATACAAGCTTAATTCGAATATTTCATTCAACAGAACATACGTGAAACAGGTTCAAAATCTTCTAAATTAACCTTCCCAAGAATGATCCGAGGAAGTCGTAGTGTGTTTCCACGACGGCTTCCGCATCAACCGGTGCAAGTTCTAGCCCGTGTGAGTGCCCTCCTAGATATACCACATATGACTGCACAACAAACATGAAGATTTTAAACAAGGATGCTTCATTTTATGTTAATTCTTTCTCAAAGTGAATTGAAATGGTAACCTTTTTAGCAGCAAATCCAGGTTCCTGCAGAAGAGAGAAACCAATGAAAGAAATGAAACACAGGGTAGCATTAGAAAGCCTCATTGCTTCGCCGGCCTGCTGCTTGTTTTAGCAGTACAAAAACTTGGTTCTGTTTTCAACTGTTTCTTTATATGGTAAGAATGGAACATGAGTTTGGAACACTTAGGTATTCAGACAGAACATGATTGTCCAATTATTAGCTGACAAATCCCATCTTTTAAGAAAATGTATATGTGAGCAGTGATGGGGTTGGAAAAGGATGGGGATAGATTTTTAGGTGAGGAAGACTCGGACTATTTGAGTCAGCTGGCCGTCCGAGTTGGTCCACTTACACTCATCCTCGGTTAACATGCTTTTGTCTTGTATTGAGCTTAAGCATATATTTGCCGAGTCGAAATCATCTGCTCATTTTTCATGCTTCTATTTAGGTCCTCACTTCAAATTTAAGGATTTAAGGTATAAGGTTTTAAGTTAGAGATTTAGGTTAGGGTATAGGGAATTAGAAGTAGGGTGTATTTTTTAGAGTTAGGGTTTAGGGTTTATGATATAAAAAATATGGGTTAGGGTTTAAAATTTATTTATTTTAATAAAATAACAAAGAAGCACAAATGAGGCATGAGAAAAAGGCAGAAGATTTTTGCTCGTATTTACCTTATTGATTTTAGATTCAATAAATAATATTGTCCAAATAATTAAATTTAATTGGTTAATCAAATTATTTATCTCCTTTATATTCAAACTCAATGATTATTTAAGTTTTGTATCGACCAAAGTGTCCTATAAATAATTATCAGTTTCTATAAGAACAACTATAATATATTCCAAATCTTTATAAAACAATGAGCTTATATACCATATTTGAGCCATATAAATTTGAATAAATTATAATAAAGGTCATTCAATTATTAATCAAATTACAGTTAGATCACTTAATTAAAATTCTAGTTATAATTGTGTTACTCTTTTATTTAAATATAAACAGAAGTTAAAATATTATCGTCAAGAGATATATATTGGAGCTCACTCAATTATTAAAAAAGTTACAAATATGTTACTAAATTATTAAAATATACAATTATGTCACTCAATTAAAATTTGGTTACTATCAAATTATTCTTTCAATAAAATTCAAATAAATATCTAACAAGGTTTGATATAATGATAATTTTAATCCTCAAAATTTATATATTCTATAAATTTAATCATAATTTAAAATAATTCAATAAAATTTAACTAAATTTTAAATAAAAATACATCAAATAAAATAAAAAATTACATGGTGACAGTAATTAAAACTCGAAGGTTTTTATAAATGATTTTGCATAAACTATATAAATGGTCTGTTGACTATGATACTATTCTTATAATGGTCTAATATTATTAAAAAATATAATGGTAGATGATATGTTAGTTAAAAAAAAAAAACAGCATAATAACACATTTACTTCTCAATTTTTATACTTTATTTTAATTGGATCATAATTCTAAAAAATAATCTTTAATATTTTAAAATTTTATTAATTTAGTTTATTTCTTTTTCAAATAGATTATTTTTTATTAAGTAGAAAGAAAATTCTATTAAAAAGGCAAACATCGGGACTCAAACTCGTATAATATAGGACAATATAAACATCATGCACTCGATCTATTAGTATAACTCAATATTCGAATAAATTATTAATCACACACTAGTACTTGTTCAAAAAAATGTAAAAGTATATATATATATCTTTTTAGATCATTAAATGATAATAATAAAAGATTAATATTATTTTTTTTATTTTTTTGAGTGATAATTTTCATATCATTAATCTCATCCATCTATTTATCTCCATCAAAATATTCAAAAACATGTAAAAATTTTAACCTTTACACAGTGTACGGGATTGTATCCCTATATATATATATATATATATATATATAAATATTTGATACACAAACTATGTAAACTTGAGTTTATATAAGCTTGTAAAAATTAATTATTTTTTCAACTTTTTAAACCTTTGATGATAATAATTAATAAATAAATCTTCTAATAATAATCTTCATATGTTTTCTAAGAAAAAAAAAGTAAACTTAAAAAAAAATTAAATCAAGATCTTCAAAATAAAATGTCAAGATCAGTCATTAATTAAAAGTGCACAATATGGGTAAATCAATAGTTGGTATTTGACTATTTGTGTTGATAATTTTCTTTAGTTTAATTATTGATATCTTAATTAATTAATTAATTAATTCTGATATAATGTTATAAAAATCTATTATGAAAACAATCTATTTAATTTAATTTCTTCACAATGTTAAAATTTTATTTAAAAAATTAATATTTTATCTACTAAATTAATTGATTGTTACTCTTTATATCGATAATTTTACCTTGTAATAATCTTGTTTGACTTTTATTCCTTATAAGTATGAAATCCGAAAAAGGAAGGCTCCTCCCAAGTAGGGCGGGCGGCCGCTTTCGTTGAAAGAGCTTTCCTTCATGGAAATATCACGTGGAAGAATTTTCTGTTGTTTCCTTTTGATATTAAAAATGTGGTTTAATCGGGAATAAAATTAAGAATATTGAAAGCCGGATATATCGATAAAACATTTCTTAAAAAACATAAATTTAAATTTTAAAAATGATATTATTAAAAAATATATAAATTTCGAATATAAATCATAAAATAGATAAAAAAAGTATGATAAATATTTCTGAACAAATTTACGGCCGGCAGAAAATCTAGCACCAAACATACACTACGCAATGTCTTCCCTGACTAGTCGTTGCCATATATCGAATCACGACGCCCTGGATGGTTAACATTTATTCCAAACTTTGACCCTGAAGAACACGAGAAACTACAAGTTTGAATCCGAAGTGATACAAAAATTTAATCTATTTTTAAAAAATCTGAAGTATTTTATATGGGAGAAATGAATAAAAGTTGATATATGTGAAAATTTGAGCTCATCACGGCCCAACTCAGGCGAAAATTATAGGCACCAATCTTGGTCCCCAACTCATTGTTTTTGGAATGAATCATTTTTATTCAACGAAGCATGTGGTGGAATTTGTGTATAAAACGATGGCCAAAGAATCCGCCAAACCATCCATGCCAAGGCTGTCACTTTGTCTCATGCTTTGGCCTTGGCTTGGCCTGGCCTGGCCAGTGGCTCCAGCCCCCATGCTCTCCTGTCATTGCTCTTGTTGGTTTGTCTCCTTTGTTCCACTCCTTTACTTTAGTAAGCATAAAATAAGCCATGATCTGGGAAGTTGCAGAACCAATTATTTGGCTTTGCCGACTGGTTTTATAACCCTATACTCCTCTCCTGTCGGTTTTCCCGGTGCTTTTGTTGTCTCTTTCCTTAGCCGGACATAACTCTTCATTCCCATATAAATGATGGGGTTCATGCACTTGTTTGTATCATTTCATTTACAACTGTGGGTGTTTTGATAGAGAGAGCTGTGATGCTGAACTGAACTCAGCTTCTTTGCAGCATGGTCTCTGCAGGCAGCTCATGACCACAACTTTTACTTTTTACTGCAAAACCTAACTATATACATATGTTGCCTGTTTTGCCCTAAATCATGTGCAATTCTCTTCCACGTGCAAACTTCTTTCTTCTTTTTACAGCTGATGTTGCCTCGTCTGTGATAAGGTAATTTTATTGCTTTAGAAAGCATTTCCATTGAAGATGGCGTTTTTGATCTGATCTGCCTGGCTCCCTGGATGCCAATTATGGATGTGGTCAACAAAGATTGACCTCTCCCTAGTTGGCATCAGAGGAGTCAAGCAGGTTCAAAATCACACGCATTTAATGCATCTATCATCTCCTAGTACATATGTTTATTTCTTATCTTTTTGCTAGCTGTTTCTTTTGGACAATCCAGTAACAAGTACAGGTTCATCTGAGTTGCCAAGGAAGACCAATATAATATTATTCTGTATTTCGTTTGGTTTGATCATCATGCGACGATAGATAGATAGATATTTAATTTCATACTGAATTTATATTCTGTTAGATTATTATCAGACGAATCATCTCAGTGTAATAAGGTGACAAATTGTACGGTAAAGCTTAATAAAGCAAGTTCTGTGGGACTTATAATAATGTAGGATCCTTTTATTTTGAAGTGTTAGAAGCTATTTTCTGGGATAGTGTATTACCGAGCACTTACACGGTGACGATTCAAATATTTTGGGGGCTCTGTGCAATTTATTAAAATGTGTCTAGCTATTCTTCATAATTTTAGTAGTTCTCAAAATATGAACTTTAGAAGTAATTGTTCTTTTTAGGGTCCTGGTGTGGTCGTTTCTATTGCGCTTGTTTAGAACCTCACTATTTCTAACGTAGAATTTCGAGATTAATATCATCTAATAAATATAATTTATCAAAATTTTGGGACAAGTGTCCTGTGCGATCGTTCCTATCGCGCATGTCCAGAACCCCATTGCTCTTACTTAAACATGTCTTACATTATCAACCACAACCTCTCTTCCATCTTTCTTTTCACAAAATAAACATTCATAAAATCTTAAAGGAAGTCGTCATACAACCGGGAGCCAACCCCTTAAACATTGCCACAAAAGGGCACGACCGCCACAACAACAGGGGACAAAACACGACCAACACCAGCCATAAACAACAATAGCCAGAAAGGCCGAAAACCATAACCAAAAATAGACAACAGTCCATTGAAAAACAGAAACACTTGATAACCAAACAAAGATCTTCGTGAGAGCTCCCATATCGGAGGCAAGCTTCCTCGTTCGTCGAGAGTGAGGATCTTGTCATCAAGCACCATTTGAGAGTCCTGGTAGCGATGGAGCTGTTTTTTTTTTCAATTATTATTATTATTACAAATAGAGCCTTGAATAGGCATGTAGAAAGCATAAGAACCGGAGGCAAGCACTGTAACACCCACGTATAGGGGAACTCGATCCAATTTGAGGTATTATATTCGAGCCACAAAAACGACATATTATAAAAATTCAGATATTTTTTTAATATATTTAAAAGCATAACATAAAATTTGCTTAAAGCATAATTTTAAAAAAATATTTATACATAAAATGAAATTAAAAAAATATTTTAAACTCGAACAAGACATAAGACAAGATATATATTCCCACTAATTATACCGGTATCATACTCCACAAAAACATAAAGAAACTCCCAATATTAATGTCGACCACAATACCATGATAAAACTATACTAACCTACGATAATAAAAATAACGTAACTTTGAGAAAGCTTAATAATATAAAACTTAAAAATGCTATAATTAAGGCAATTACAAGAAGAAAAAAACATTAAATTTATATGATTATTCATGACATCGTAAAAAGTAACATGATTGTACTATACTTGTTCAACCAAGTATAATTCAAAAAATTTAGGTTCCGAAAAAATCCGAGGAATTAGATTATTGAGGCTAAATAAATAAGTTTAGTATGTTTCAACCATACGTCAATCGATATGTAATTTTCTCAAAACTATATCCATAAGAATTTCTTACCCTAGGTTTGATGAGAGTAGAATCAACTTAAAAAATTACTCAAATTGAAGCATCGAAACCCATTTAAAAAATGTTTTGGGCCATAAAAATTATCAGCTTGATTAGAGTTGAACTTACAAAAACTTTAAATCATAATCTGTAGAATGTCTCAATGAAAAATATTTAGTGTAATCTGTAAGAATAATGTAAATATGAGAATCAGAAATATTTTTTCGGTAAAATGTGAATCAGGCATATCAATCAATTATCCATCTTCGTCGTCTCCCAGGGACACTTGACCATGCAATTTCCCCCCCGTGCTCGTTTCTCGAAATCCCAGACTTTCTATATCTTTTCCATCGTTTCAAATGGACAGACAAATCCAGTCGAAATTTAGTCCCTGTAACAGGACCATCTCTCAAAGTATGCTAGGGAAGGAAATGAGCAACAATATTCCTCAAACCATTTGCATAAAATATATTCACGAGATTCTTACAATTCAGACTTTGATAAATACAACATGCTGAATCACACAAGCTCCAGAGAAATTTGGTCGTAAATAAACACAAACTCTTTTTATAACGTCATCTTTTATATTACAGATATTTGTATAGGGAGCACATCGAGGATGAAAATAATTTAAGTCTCGAAACCAATCTCCGAAAGAAACAAAGATGGGATTTGCATATGAAACACAGGTTCGAGCTCTAATGTTGAAATGATAACGAACTGCAAGATTTGAGCAACTTTAGCCAAGTACTTAGTGTCTGTCTGATTTTTTTTTGGATGTCGTATGTCGACTGTGTGTGTCGCTGCTTACATGATGGAGCAAGAGGGTCCATGGTCTTCCACATATCCATAAGATGGCACCGAATGATAATAATATGGTGGATAATACGGCGTCGATACATGGTAGTACAACGGTGCCTCCGGCTTCGGCTCCTCTTTCTTCTCTTCCTTTTTTTCACCGTCACCGCCGGCGTCAGCGACGCTCACCAGCTCCGCATACCCCACGCTCTTCCTTAGCAGACTTGTTAGCTTAACTGCATCCACTCCGTCCCCCGTCACCTCTATTTGGCTCTTATCATCTCCCTTCAACGAAGCTGACTCCACCCCTTTCAAAATCAAAACAACCCCTAACAATCAGCATAAAATCCCCAGATTTTGTAATCAGATTATTGAATGGAAAACCAAAGCTGTTTTTTTTAGTACCTGAGAGACCAACTGCAATTTGCAGCGCCTTGGAGCGGGATTTGTCGCCATTCATAGTTACTTTCACTACCATCTTTTTCTGAGAAACAAAAACAGATCAATCAAATTTAAAACCTTTTTTATGAATTCATACGCATATTAAACCATACGACTTGTTTCCATACCTTCATTGTTGAGTTTATACGTCAAGAACAGTAAGACAATAACAGAGATATGGTAAGTAGGTAAGGGGAAAGTTAAGGAGGAAGAAAGTGTTCACTCGGTCTGTTTTGGATATGGCAGCCAAGCTTTGTTATGTGTGCATTTATAAAGGGTGTCCAGGCTCCAGTCCAGACAGCATTTGCCGAGTCCTTTCATTGCAAGTGCCAGGAACCGTTGCTTTTCATCCTTTTACTTCGTCAGCTCAACTCGGTTACTTTGATTTCCTTCGTACGGTGACCCTACAGGAGTCTAAATCATCTGAAACTTTCCCATGCCACCATTTATATCCCACTTTAAATTAGAGGATTAGGGTATAGGGTTTAGACTACAAAGTTTAGTTCGACAAGTATTTTAAAGAGAATATTTCTATCATATTAGTATTAAACAAGAATTGATTTAATAATATTTAACAATGTTCAACATTAATAATATTTAATAATATTCGACGCACGTTATAGAATTATTTAAATTTGGAGTTATAATCTTATTTAATGCCTAGATAATACAAAAGAAGTCCAATCTATTTCCCTAATCATGTTTATAGGATTTTATCGGCCAGATTAATTCAAATAATAAACAATTTAGTTCTGTTTAAGCATGTCTTGAGTTCGAGACGTATATATAAAAAATTTATAATACGAGACGCACCCACTAAAACAAAGTGTACGATATAGATCGATTTAGATTAGTTAAGACAAAACTCTTAAAATCAATAAAAAAATAAACATCAAAACCTCTGTGTTTCCAACCCCACTATAAAAAAATCATATTTTCATAACCCTAAAGTCTGTACTCTACCAATTAATTTATGTCTAACACTTTATTAAAACATTTACTTGTAACTCTAGAATGATAATTTCTTCTCCCACGACAACGAATCGCAAACCAATTTAGACTAAAAATACAATTAATTTATAATAAATAATTGACATATATAACTAATAAAAAATAATATAATTGACAAATATAACAGAGTTTGGGTTTGTTGAATGTGAACCACATTTTTAAATATCGTAACGTTTTAGTATATTTTTCTCCATAGTCTACAATAGGGTAGATGGTTTGTCTCTAATTGAATAAATATTAGTAAAATGATTTAGATTAGTCAAGCGTGACGTGGACCATGCATACAGGGATTGATTTGGAAGCTTAATTATTAGACGAATTCTATTCATTATGTTATTTATGATCTTTAACAATCAAAACCTTTCATGATTTCTAATTTTAACGTTTTATACATAACGGATTCTGAATTTATTGAGAATGCAAGTTCTTCGATATATGTGCACTAAGTTTAACAACAACATAACTAATATTTATTCTGATAATCTATTTGTAAGGAAATTTAATCTTAACGTTTTATTTTGATCAAAATATTTTTTTATGATTAAAATTTTTTAATGAATTAACGATAAACAATTTAAATGAAATGACAAAATAACATGTTAATAGATTTTTTTTATATTTTATATAATTTTTAAAATTATTTTTAGCATATATGATATTTTTTAAATCGACATATTTGTTTACATGATATTATCACGTTAACAAATAATTTATGAAATTTGTTATATTATTTTAAAATATTTATCGTTGGTTGATTAATATTTATTACGTTAAAATATTTATCCCACAAATTATCGATATATTAATTTATACATAGTTGACTTGGGAGTCGACTGAAAGCAATTTGTTCTATCAATTAACTTGATTTTTAGACAACATCGGAGAGGAAGATTCAATCCGCCACGTGCTTGACTAATCTAAAACATTTTATTTATTCTCTCTCAGACAAACCATCGAACATATGGTAGACTATAATCACACTGAAGTTAGGTTCATAGTCAACAACTACTATTCATGTCAATGATTTTATATATATAAATTAATTGCATTTTTTTAGTTTTCATTGGTTTGTGACTCATTATCACAAGCGGAAGAAATAGGTAATTAAAGTAATATCTGTTCTAGAATGTAATATCTATTATTTGACATTGATTGTTCAATCATTCTGCTAACATCGTTAGTGCTCGAATCCGTGATTTCTAGGAACAACAACCATTCCGTTAATCGCTTGGGTTAGAGGGTTCATGCCGGAATAACTATAATTATAATCAAATATTACAAAATCATTGAATTAAATTAGATAAATTACCTAATCAAAGAAAATTTTTCTTTAAGTTGATAATGTATTACAATAAATATTATTGTAATACATTATCAACTATGTACTTTGTAGTGTCACTGTACGAAGGAAATCAAAGTAGTCGAGTTGGGCTGACGAAGTAAAAGGATGAAAAGCAACGGTTCCTGGCGCTTGCAACGAAAGGACTCGGCAAATGCTGTCTGGACTGGAGCCTGGACACCCATTATAAATACACACATAACAAAGCTTGGCTGCCATATCCAAAACTAAACGAGTGAACACTTTCTTCCTCCTTATCTTTCCCCTTACCTGCTTACCATATCTCTATTATTGTCTTACTGTTCTTGACGTGTAAACTCAACAATGAAGGTATGGAAACAAATCATATGGTTTAATATGCGTATGAATTCATAAAAAAGGTTTTAAATTTGATTGATCTGTTTTTGTTTCTCAGAAAAAGATGGTAGTGAAAGTAACTATGAATGGCGACAAATCCCGCTCCAAGGCGCTGCAAATTGCAGTTGGTCTCTCAGGTACTAAAAAAAACAGCTTTGGTTTTCCATTCAATAATCTGATTACAAAATCTGGGGATTTTATGCTGATTGTTAGGGGTTGTTTTGATTTTGAAAGGGGTGGAGTCAGCTTCGTTGAAGGGAGATGATAAGAGCCAAATAGAGGTGACGGGGGACGGAGTGGATGCAGTTAAGCTAACAAGTCTGCTGAGGAAGAGCGTGGGGTATGCGGAGCTGGTGAGCGTTGCTGACGCCGGTGGTGACGGTGAGAAAAAGGAAGAGAAGAAAGAGGAGCCGAAGTTGGAGGCACCGTTGTACTACCATGTATCGACGCCGTATTATCCACCGTATTATTACCATGCGGTGCCATCGTATGGATATGTGGAACACCATGGACCCTCTTGCATCATCATGTAATTTGAGACACACACAGTCAACAAACGATATGTTCTAAAATCAGACAGACACTAAGTACTTGGCCTAAGTTGCTCAAATTCTGCAGTTCATGATCATTTCAACATTACAGCTTGAATCTATGTTTCGTATGCAAATACCATTTTTGTTGTTTTTGAAGATCACTGGTTTCCAAAGTTGAAATACTTTTCGTACTCGATGTGCTCCTATACAAATATTTGTAATATAAAAGATTACGTCATAAGAAGAGTTTGTGTTTATTTAATACCAAATTTATCCGGAGATTTTGTGTTTCAGCATGTTGTGTTCAGCAAATATTCTGTCCGAACTCAGGGCCGTGCAGCACGCAGTAACGCTCATTTTAGAAAATGATTCCTGTAGCTGTGAAATGGATAAATTGAAATAAAAGTTTTTTTTAACGAGTCTCGTATATTTTTTAAATAAATAAATAATACTAATAAAATTCAATATATTTAAGTTTTAATATCAATTCTAGAATAGGTCATTCTCCAAATTATTTAAAAAATTGGTTAAACTACCCGATGTCACTAAAATATTGATTTGAATTATTTATACCATTGAACTAATTTTTTGTCAATTAAATTAATTTTAATCCATTAACGTTTAATTAATATTTAACAAAAGATTTAATTTTTTCTTTGTCAAAGCCAGATATTCATTGATATTAAAAGTGTGGTCAAGCAACACAAAGTTCAAATAAGATCAACATCAAACCAAGATAATCTAACCCCTAAACGAAACAATCTAGATCATGTCTCAATTACAACAGGTGGTTAAAGCAAAGTAAAACAGTTGAACCAAATCTAATATTTGATTAATAATTCGGGTTGTTCAAAATATTTGAATTTTATGGAAAATCAAACAGTGAATCGATGTTTGAGTTTCGATTTTTTATAAATGGAAAATAAAACGCTTGAGAATCGATATTTTTTTTGCTCGGCAAATATAATTTTCTTAGAGGTAGAACACGAGTCTTCGCCTGTTTGAAAACCGATATTTGAGTTCCGATTTTGATAAAATGGAAATAAAATGTGATTTGATACTTATTATTTAAAAACTGAATGAAACTTTAAGCACTAATCTTATTATTTAAGTAGAGATTTTTTAAAAAAGCATTTCACGTGTCGGTTTCTGAATGGTTCGCTACTGCCACATCAGATTATGTCATGAAACTGATCAAAATGGTTGACTGTGAAATAATAATGTATGATATTGAAGAACTGAGTCTACTAAATATACTACTAAACAGGCAATTAACCCTTTAAAACAACAAAACTGGTATCTTCATATGAAACATAGATTCGATCTCTGATGTTGTAATGATGGTGAACTGTGTTAAATTTGATGAATTTTGTCCAATTAGTACATCCATCTCATTTTATTGTCGTCCACTGTGAACCCTGAAGTGTACAATTCTGTGTATCTCTGGTTACATGATGGTACAAGAAGGTCCATGGTCTTGGACATATCCACACGGTGGCACCGCCACCGCCTGGTAATAACACGGCGCCGGTACACAATACAGCGGTGGCTCCAACTTTTTCTCGTCTTTCTTCTCTTCCTTTTTATCATCCGCGACGCTCACCAGCTCCGCATGCCCCACGCATTTCCTTAGCTTACTTGTTAGCTTAACCGCATCCACTCCGTCCCCCGTCACCTCTATTTGGCTCTTATCATCTCCCTTCAACGAAGCAGACTCAACTCCTTGAAAAACAAACCCTAACAATCAGCATAAAATCACCAGATTTTGTAATCAGAATGAGATGAAAATCAAACCTGGGAGACCAACTGCTATTTTCAACGCCTTGGTGCGGGATTTTTCGCTGGTCATAGTTACTTTCACTACCATCTTTTTCTGAAAAAAAGAGCAGAAATCAATAGAACTCAAAACCCTTTTTAATGAATTCGTAATTTCGTATGCATGTTGAACTATATGATTGGGTTCTTCCATACCTTCATGGTGGAGTTTATACGTTAAGAAGAGTAGGACAATGGTAAAGATATGGTTAGGGCAAAGGCAACAGATGTTGGGAGGAAGAAGACAGGTGTTCCTTGTTTTGCTTTGGAAATGGCAGGCAAGGTTTGTTTGTGTATTTATAAAGGGTGTCCCGGCGATTAAGAGCTTGCTTAGCCCTTTCGTTGTAAGTTCCAGGAACCGTTGATTTTCATCGGACGGCGACCCTGCAAACTAAACTACTAACTTTTACTTCGTCAGCTCCACTCGTCACTTTGATTTCCTATGTGCGGTGACCCTACCAAGTTTGCTTTGACTATTCTGCTTTCATTATCGTAGTCATTTATTTTAATCATAAAACTAAATTTTATGTAAATTCTGATTTGTTAATAACTTAAGTTGTATTATTTTAATCATAAAGTTTGAGTTATAAAATATGACTCGTCAACTCAAATAATTCAAAATTTTTTAACTCGACTCGATCGAATACCCACCCCTATCGATGGGTCTAGAGATTTAGAAGACGTTCAATAAGGATCTTTGAGCTTTATAATACGGAGGCAGGTTTTAGTTGTTCACTATTCTTGATATAGGTTAAAAGAATAAGATTTTAGGTAAAGAAATAAGTATTTTTAACAGGTTTAGAACTCGTAATTTAAAAACTATAAAAAATTAAAAATAAATAACTTGACTAACCAACGAAATATATTTATTTATATTTTTTTAAAAATATAAACAATCACATACATACTTTAAAGTTTAAATATCTAGACCATACACTATATACGTTTTTAGATAGAAACAAATCTTACATACCTGAATAGTTATGTCCATGACCAGAATCAAATCAAAAAAAATATAATATTTCTATATCTCAAAAATATTTATTCGATTTAATTCAATAACTTTATAATATTTTTATTGTAATTCTAATTATAACATATTTATTCACAAAAATTACATGCAGAACTCCACTAGTAAACCCTTGTTTATACAACTAAAATATTTTATAAACTATAATAAAAAAAATAGAAATCAAATTTAATTCCCAAAATCTGTGTGGGGTTTTATTAACTAACAAAGTCATTGACTTAGAAACTGTAATAAATTAATAATTTCTGTCTCCAAGAAAATGACTCCCAACAAAGACTAAACAATTTTTTAGCAAAAGACAACAGATTTAAACTAAAAAAATTGTCCAAATCTGATTTCATATGTACTAGTAATAATTTTAATTTATTACTTGATAAATGTTAGGATTTTTTTTATAGAATATGGTTAGTAGTATTTTTTTTTGTTATATTGTATGATTCTGTAGTAGATTTCTTCTATCTTTATATTATAAAATTAATTATTAATTATTTATCAAAAAAATAAACTAAAAATATAATGTAATTAATATTTTAAAAGTTTTTTAGATTTTTTATTTTTTTAGAAAAAATAAATAAAAAATCTAAAAGTATCAGGTAAAAGTATTGTGATTAAAAAACTTAATTAATTAAATTTATTGATCTAAATTATTAAATTATCTAAAAAATTATTAAATTTTAATGGTCAAAATTAATAAATTTTTTTAATTAATTAAATTTATCGATTCAAAGACTTAAAGGGGAAATTCATAAACTTAATTATTTTTTTTAAATCCATTTTTTTTTTACATCCTTAAGCTTATAAAAAGTAATTAAATAATTTTTTCTCATGATATATAACGGATTAAATAAAATAATTTAGACTAGTCTTCCACGGTGGCCGGTGGGCTGCACCTGTCTTTCTTCCCCCCTCATTGGATGTTTTATTTAATTTTAGAAATTGATAAAACAAATTTGCTTTAAGTTGACTTCTAAGTATATATAAAATATCTACAAACCCATTTTATAAATGGTAATTAATAATATTATTAGAATTTGAAATTTTATTATTTTTTAGAAAAAAAAAATTAAAAACACATTTTAAGGAACGCACGCAGAAATAAATTTATATACAAATCATTTTCATTATACCTATATTTATTTATTGAATTAACTCTTATAAATATAATTTTAATCTAGATTATTATAGTTTACTCATATCTAATCAAAATAAAATTAATAAGTTAATCAGTTTTACATAATATATGCTTATAGGTCGGTAAATAAAAATTAGAGAAGCATTGTAGATATATTAAAAATAATATAAATTTCTCTCATTATTATATCCTTTATTCTTTTTAATTGAAAAAAAAAAGAAATTTCTTTTAGATGTGGTGTGATTTTTTTAACGGTAGAATATCAAAATAAAAATAAAAAATAACGTTAGATACTATTTAAAAAAATAGATTTCGAAATAGAGAAAGGAGTCAAGGTAAGGTACTAAATATATAGTTAGTACGGATGTCGGGGCAAGTCGTTACTTACGTAGTACAATTTACAAAGAAACATCATGCTCACACAACCAACAGCTTGTTGATGGCCATTCTGTTTTTCTTAAAGATGCTAGAAAACCTCAGCACCTGCCTGGAGATTGCATCACCTGGGAAACACACTTACAGAGCCTTAGAATCCTCAAATATCCAGCACTAAGGTTCTCGACCGCTGCTTTGATTTCGGCTGAGAGTACTTCATGCTTTAAGTTTGCTGTCGCAGTGGCGGAAGTCTGTAAATGATAAGGTTGTATGTCTGAAGGATAAACCCCACTGTAAGAAACCATGAGATAAGGAAGTATAATTAGTTGAGAAATTATATCAAAACATATCTGTCTTGATGCTTGATGCTTGATGATGCATAATGTAACATTTTACAATGATGATAGAACACAACAATTAGGTGGCATCGAAAGGGCATAGAGAGCTCAATGTTGATGACACTTTAATGGCAAATCAATAAACATTCAAGATATAGTAAGCAGTCAAAATCCAAAGTTTAGCAAAGTAAACTCATACAATAAAATTATCCTTTTGAATTACAAAGTGAAATCGTTCAAGAAACAATTAATGGAAGACTTTACCAGTTCAAACATGTCACGTCAAGAGTCATTGTCACCTTTATACCACTTTCAAAATCAATGAAAGCAAGCTGCAAATCCAGCTGCTTAGCTGCAAAGCATAGAGATGCTGTTAAGTTTTAATCTGATAAACATGTCTTTTCAACAGACTGCAGAAGTAGTTCATTTAACAGAGATTTTACTTTGCCAAGCCATGTATGGTTATGCCCAAAGCATTTACAACCATACCACAAAAGAACTAGCTGAATGAAATAGAAGCATCAAAACTTTGAATGATAATTGCACACGAGACTCTGCCTTGAGTATGTATGTCCAAATGAATGAAGAAAGAAACTTAATCATTATTTGTTTCATGACTATTATTCCATCCTACCACTAGTAAAAAAATATCTAGGAACCTCAAATCAAAAAACTCCATTCCAGTCTATAAAAATAATAATAGTAAGAAGAGAGAATAAATAAGACAGTTTCAAGGCCCGAGGAAACACGAACAAGCTGCAAAAGTATATATATTTAACAAGAAAGTGATTTAGTCATCAATCTCAACTTTGGTTTCAAGAAGAAAAGAACCAAATTTCCAGGAACCTTCTGCCCCAGTAGCAAGAGGCTTGGTTCAAGCCTTAGCAACCTAAGACCCATCCCAAAATATAAACATAAAAACATCAAATTGCAAATTCTCCAAAGCCACTGATTGAAGGATGTAAACCATGTTACGAATAACATAATGACAGAAAATGTACCTGATGGGGAATGAAAGCTACTAAGGGTCATATTTCTAATCTCTAACCGTGCTATCTGAACTTGCTCAACCACATCAAGAAGATTTCTAAAATGTGAACTGGTTCTCTGCATAATCAGAAGAAATAAAACGAAAACAGTTTCAACCATTGCATTCAGAAACGCAGAAATTTATGTGATAACAAAGACAGAGCAATAGGAAAATATATAGTTTGACAAGCAAAGTCAGAGAAAAGATAAATGCAAAGAATTACAGTCACTTGCTCAAAATCTGAAATATATATCATATCTGATTCATTCTAGTACAACCACAAATCAGAGCATAAGTGAGGTGTACTTCTCTGATACATGTTAAACTGAAATAAGTTGTTTTATTTCAGAAGAGAAATGCAGGACGCATGAACCTGAGACAGAAGTACTTACTTGTGTTTCATGTGCCAAAGTTTTGGGCCCAACATACTTCTTAGTCGATTCATGGTTAAAGACAAAACGAAATGCAGAGCATGCGTCCATGTTTGGGAAGTTCTAATGATCAACATAAAAAGCTTAAAGGATTAGAAATGAAACAGGGAAAAATATGGCTTCATTTACGTTGTTGACTTTGTTACCTTACTGATGTTCATATCATTCAATTTGTTTGCAACAAAAATGCTTGAATTTCGACCAGTATTTAATATGAGACTGCAAATCACCACAATGTAAGAATAAATGTAAACTTTTTCTGACATGTTTGTCTTTGACAGAAAAATACAATAACAAAAACCTCTGACAGATGAACCCATGGTAGTTGAGGACAACATTGTGACAACCATTCCTGTTCAGCAAATCGTCAACCTCCCACAACTGAAGAAATAACAGACAAGTTAATCATCTTGTCACAAAAAATAATTTCCATGTTTAGAGGAGAATAACAGTGAGAGTTAAACAAACCTGAATACCCTGGCGTATAAATCTGCAACAAGTTCTCTTCTTTAGATGGTCGTTGACCAGTTCAATAGTACCAGAGGAACTCTGTTCTCCTTTTATCTTGCAGCAAATGTGAAAAGACTTGGTTAAATTTTTTATTTTATTTTCCAGATCTTCAACCTCATGCTTCATTGCGCTAACTTTACCACTGGCTCCCTGTGCCACAAACATAACCAACTATTAATTAACCACATCTTTTGAAAAAACATAAGAGGCACTGTGTTATTCAACTGTAAAAGACAACCTTTTCTGAGAGAGTATGAATCATAAAAACTGAGAATGTTGATTTTGGTATAGTGATGGAATGCTAAGATGTCATTCAGTGAAACAAATTGAAGACTTCTCCACAGTCTCTTGGGTATGCTTTAAACTCAATGTTAGTAGTATTTCACAATCTATAGAAGCAATCCCTTAAAACATAAAGATATACTTTTACTAATTTGAACAATTAACAAGGCATGCACAAAATATATAATTGGTGCAAATATTGTAATTCAAATTGAAAGCATACAGAATTTATCATAAGAAAAACACATATCATACTCTAAAATAGAGCTTTTAAGAAAACATGAGCCAGAACCTTCCAAGATGGCAATTATAATTTAATCAAATTCTTAGCCACTCAAATGGCTTTGAAAGAAATTAAAACGAAATATTAAAATGAAAATTGGGAGCCGTAAAACCCATCTTTATGTGGGTTTCATTTAAAAAGGATGTAGCAGCAAAGGACAAAAGGGATAGATCCATATCTTATAACAGATGAGGGTACCTTAAGGTTGTTTCCAATTGAAACTGAACATGAATTATCACCAAGTTTAGCGTCCTTTCCAGAAGAAACAGAATGATGTTTGACAAAACTTAACTTCAAGATTTGAGACTCCCGAACTCCAGTTCTAAATGACTCTACCTGTTTCTGAAACGAGAAAAAAGTTAGGTACAAAAAAGTTGGTCTTGAGAAACGTGAAGAAAAAAACAGAGAGAAAAGAAAATACCAGCAATCTTTCACGCTTCATATGCATCAACTGCAATTTAGCCTTTCCACAGACTATTCTGTAAAGGACTTGTCGAATTTCAGCTACTCTGCAAGGGCATCATTACAGCAACACAAATTTCACTATTAACTACAGAAACCAAAATTAGTCGCATTCACGATACAGACATGATAAAGATCATAAAGTGAAACAACCTCTTATGTAGAATATCACAGGGTTGATTGTATGCCTGATGAGAGACACAAATAAGAGAAACATCAGCTATATGATGGTGCATTTTGGTTAGAATGGGGAAAACTAGTACCTCCGCAAAACATAAATTGGCAATTTACTTACTGAGCAAAGCTGGGATTGGATTTCAGAACAAAGCATCTCTAATATATTAACCTTCTGCTGATGAAGCAATTTATCTTCCAACATGTTTATCTGCACATTCAAATTATAAAGGCAAGGGGAAAATGGAAACTTTTACATGAGAAATTCAGGTTATGAAAGATGTTATCACAATTTATGACCCAAAAAACTTGTAACAATGCAGTAAATTTAGAAACACAAGATGTACCATTTTTATACTTAGTTTATCGAAATATGGAGACAATAGCTGCTTTGTATCGGTTGATAGTTTGAGAGTAATCTGCAATATAAGCTCTATAAATCAAATTCAAAAGGAAAGGTAAGGAAAATGTAGCAAATAACCTGGGAGTGCAACAAATTAAAAATTATACATACATCAGTCCAATTCATCAATATCTTGCCACCTTCAATCTTCTCATTTTCTCGGTTACTGCCATAAGAATTTTCCGATGTGTGATCCATATTTTTATCTCCGACTTTACAAAATTTTGGACTCTGCTGCATACAGTTATTATTTTCACTTGGCCTTTTTCTTTTTGAAGAGTTTTGGATGTCTTGGCCGGGACTTGGATTAGATCTTCCATGAAAGTCATCAATCCTCTGTACATTTGAACTGCAGTTAAGAGAAACTCCATCTTCTGCAACAGAGAGTTGCAGGTTATCACCATGCAATGCATCATGCATTTCTTTCTTACGGGGACTTAGACTTGGCTCTTTTGAAGTGGGACTCTGAGTTTGCATCTTTCTAGAGGGGCTCTGAGCAATCATTGCACCAGCGTTTAAATGTCAGAGATAGTATCAATTAAGAGATAGTATTGACCTAGAAACAGAGAAAGATATGATTGTTGTACGCTGTGACTGACACTTACAGAAGATATAGAGAGAGATGTATACCTTTTGAGATGACCTCTTAATTTTACTTGTATGTGGACCTGGGGAAGCATAAACAGAAGAAACTTTCATCTGGTCCTCAATAATATTTTCAGTGGAACAGGTTCTTTCAACTGTAGTCTGGATATTTTTCTCTTGAACTCCTGACTGCAATTTCAAGATTGAGAAAGTATTCTGCAAATCCAATCCATTACTTCCCTTTTCATCCAATATTTTCACTGTAGCAAGCGATGTGCTGGGCGGTGTTCTGTTTTCAGCTGTTGCAGTTAAATTGTTACTTCTAAGAACTGTTTCTACTGAGTTGCACTCTCGTCTAGAAATAATAATAGCACTATTATCCTGATCTTGAAGCTTTAAATCGCCAGACAGATTACCTTTATGTCTCATTGGTGATGACTTGGCAGCTCTGTCATTGGGAGCAGAAGCAGAAGCACAGGGAGAAGGCTCTGGAATTTTTAACTCGGAATTAATTTTCAGAATGGATGTCACGCTTCCACCTTCTTTTATACTTCCCTTGCTCATAACAAAACCCGATTGTTTTGGGGAAGGAGTCTCAAATAGTGAACGTCTGGGTGCATTAGTAGTACTAGTATCCAGAAGAATTTGTTGTCTTTTAGCAGATAATGAGTGTATGGACCCTGCTAATGGAGACATATGCAGTAGACTAGAAGCATGATCAATATTATGAGTATGTATTTTATCCTGAGGAGAATTTTCTTTCAACCCATCTCTGGTTGACAGCTGATTTCCATTTTCAAAATGTTTGACCACATCTAACTGAACAGCTTTGCAACTCTGGTTCACTGGAGTACCATTAGTGACAGCAATCGACTCAGAATTCAACACACTTGTTCCAAACCAAACTTCAGAAATCTCATTGTCTCCCTGAAGTTGAAACAACTAAAACACAGTCAAATGCATGTATAATTACAAAACAACAATTAAGCGTACAAATGTCGAATAATATCTCCACCTAAGGTGTCTACAGAGGAAATATACGAAATTGTCTCAGTGAAAACTGGCATAGAACCCTTCATGAGTTGACAAGTGCAAAATGGTTGCAGCTATGACATGTCATTGTGATGAAACATAGATTTTTAGTTAGAACAAAAATGCATCCCAAATTTCAAGAAAAGAAAACGAGACAATTCTGCCTATCTTATGATCCAAAAGAACAGTAAATGAAAACTGCAAGAATCCCTTCGTGCTACAACAACCCATATTAATCAACTCACTGAAATTACCAAATTGAATTTACTAAAAATAATATAATCAAAATCTTGAGAAAACAATCCTATGTACCATTAGATTTAGGGGTGACTAATGAGCACTTGATCAAGTCAAGTCGAATTGAGTGAAAAAGATTCAAATTAGTTGAATTGATGAGTTTTGTGTTGTCAACCAAACTTGATTTGAAATTTTACCGAATCAAGTCAAGTCAAATAAATTTATTGGAGTTAAAGTAAATATTCAATTATATTTAAGCATGATAAAGCAATAACCATAAAATTTCACATAACTTTAGAGTCCACTTAAAAATCACAAATCGCCAATAACATGAGCGCACAAATTTTAAGTGGAAAATCATATAAAAAGGTAAAAACCAATGGATTTAAAATCCCACATAAAATTTTCGCTGTTATCACAATACTATAAATTTTTACCTGTCACAATAAGTACGCTACTCTTAGCTATCAACATGTGGTTTTAAAAACAATGAGGGAGTTAAGAATTTCAGACAAAAAAATAGGACTTGTCTGGGATATATATATATAAAGAGGCTATACAGGTTATGGTACTAATATGGCCGTTCAAAACCAACATCTGAGCCCTATAACCGTTGCAAAAAGTTAAATAAACTCAATCAGACCATGTATGGAATTTCGATCATTGACTTGATCAAAACTATGCACAAGAACAGACTTTGAATAACTCAAACCATTTATCTGAGTTGAAAAGAAAAAAAAACTTGAATAACTCGAACTATTTAATTAGAAAATTTGATAATTTAATCGATTTTTCAAATCAAGTAGGACTTTGCTCACCCCTAATTAGATTGATACTAGAGCATACTTTGCTCATTGAAATTACCAAAATAAATTATTAAGAACAAAATTACCAAAAATAGAGAAAAGTAATCTAGATAACATCAAGTTGATAGGAGAACGCACTTTGTTCGGCTGATTAGGAGTTTGACGATCTACAAAATCATCAGCAACTGAACCATCCTTTGATTTTGACAAGCAGTTGTGAATACTCTGAGCAGTAGGAGTGGTTGCTAAAGCACTTGTTGCCTCAACCAGTTTGTTCTGAGCAATAAAAGAGCCCTTACCAGACATATCATTGTTATTACGTATGCAGAGCTCTGAATTACCGAAATGTGAAGGTTCTATGCAGTCATTACCATTACCACGAGATACAGCAATTGCTGATAAGTTTGGAATGGTAGAATCAGGAGGGATGGCACTAAGTTCACTGTCTTCAGCCAAAAGTGCTTCTAATGTGGGACAGAGCCTCCCATAATCATACCTATGCATGCTTTCACCAACAAGACTCATGTCATTGGAATCTCTACCACCACTAAATGTATTAATAGGTACAGGTGAGGGAGACTTTAGCTTTCCCACTTTTGTTAATACCATTAAACTTTCCGGATCAGAAGACGTTATAGCTTGGAAAGGAGTCTTCTCTTCAGAAGACATAGGAACTCCTGTTGAAGTATTGAGATCTCCCGACTCTGACCGTGCAATGCTACGAAAATGCATCGAAAATGCTGTCGAATCCATTGTAATATCATGGTTATCATCTGAAGCAGCTGAATCAGATAATCTACCAGGCCGAATAAACTCTGCTGACACAGGTCCAAAAAAGTTGTCTTCTGCAACAAGACATTTGAACAAACACTTAAATCCATGGAGATTACCAGCATTAACTGTTCAATTTGTTAGCTTAAATAATTGGATTTCCCATATAAACTTAAGGATCTGTTTGATTGATGCCTTCTTGCATGCTCAGAGAATTTACATAAAGCCAAAAGGCAAATTAAAAAAAAAAAACATAATAATTGATCTAAAATGAGGGTATAATTGAAAATGTAACTCCAAGTATAACAAAATTGTCTAACTTTGGTATTGAAACACAATATTTGCTTCTTTGATTGTGAAAGCAAAAAGGAAAACAGCATAAGTACCAACTAAACGGACCCTGAAAATTGCTAAAAATAAAAATCATATCTACTGAAAGATGAAGGAAAAAAGAAAACATAACTAATCTTCAAACAACATCGTTATAAATAAATTGCAATAGAGGATTTCACCATTCACCAAAACTAAATTCTTAACTTGTAAATTGTAATTACTGAAAAATATAAGACATGAATGTGATTTTACATTGAATTCGCAATTTAAGCTTTTTGCTTTACAAACCATACCTGAAAAGTCTAAATTTAGTCGAACAAAAAAAATGCTTACTAAAATTAACAATGCAGCCCAAACTGACCATCATTAGAGGTAGCAGATCCAACTGTACTACTTCCACCAGGAGATGGCGTCTCCATCGGCCTAAAGAACGACTTTCTATCACTCGAAAGGTCGCCGTCGTCATCATCACTATCCACCAAACCCTTAAAGAGGCCTATTACTTCATTTCCCCGTCCATTGGCTGGCTCCGGAGTAGAATCTGGCGGGGTCTCGTAGTCATCGTCGCGATTGAAGATGTGGACTGACGTAATCTCGCGGTCGGCGAAGCTAACGCGCCGCAAGCGTTTCTTCCTGAAGGCGATGGTTTCTTCGTCCGTTCCCTGAGTGTCACACGGTGGTTCGTCGGGTAGTTTAGATGCCATTCTTGCTGAGCAATTGAAGCGAGAGAGTATGAAAAATAATTTGCTAATTAGGGTTTTGAATTGAAGTGCATTTTGATTTTCTTGTATTTCAGTGGCTTTGTGCGGGAAATATCGCGTTGGGAATGAAAATTTTAAATTCGCAGGCAGACCACTATTTATTTTTAGGATACAAAACAAAATTCGTCACCAAACTATTAGCTATTTTCTATTTTGGTCACTAAATTTATTTTTTTTCAAGTATAATCACTAATATTATAATTTTTTATTTTGATCACCGGTCATTAAATTTAACCATTCACATAAATGATGATATAACGTCATACAATAATAATTTTAATTTTATAAAATTTATATATTTTATCAATTTTAATTCTAATTTAAAATAATTCAAAAAATCCTCGATATTCAGAATCATATAGAAAAATTCTTAATATTTTGAATAAATTTTATTTCATTTTGACAAATTTATGTTCGAATTATTTTTTCTTCCTCATTGTATCTTTTTATTGTTGACCTTCGGTTTTCAAGATTTCGTCCTAACTAATTCATACTAACTCTAGTCGTACATAAGATTTTTTTTGCATAATGTAAATAAAACACATTTTTTTACACATTTTTTTACATGTGTTGTATACTCGGTTATTAAAAATTAATTAGGTCATTCATCTTTTACACATATTTTTTTTAAAATAAATTTTAACATTTTTTACTAAGTAGAGAGAGAACTTTTTTCTCATGCCGAGATTTAAACCCATACAAGATGGGACATGATGAGCATCTTTGACCATTAGGCCAAACAATAAATCTATTTAACTTTTTTTATATAATGTAAATGTGAAATGATTGATTACTTAGAAGTTAATTGTAAATGATTAGTGATATAGGAAAAAAAAGATTAATTTTTAATATATGAAATCATAAATGATATGATTAATCAGACTCATACTTAAAATATCAGTACAAATCGAAAGATAGATAGCAAAAGCTACTCTTGTTCCTTAAACAGAACACTAGGCTAGAAAGAAGGTTACCATCTCACCTTAAACATTTCTTCTCAAAAACTCCGCTTCTTTTGCAGTGAATCAGTGCATTTTCATTGGCTTCTTTGCTAAACGTAATGGAGCTTTCCTAGTGAAAAACAGCGGGTAACAACCCTATCCCTGTTGATATTCTGAGAGACAAATCCTGGTTGCTATATGCGGACATATGATGTTAATATGTATCAAAATTTTATGTTTATGATTTAACTAAAACAAAATACATATTGGAATTCTGGTTTGATTACAATAGTTCCCAGCTAAAAAAATGAGTAAAATCAGGTTCTGCCGGTTACATCATGGCCAGGAAGAACAAAGAACTTCAATCATCATCTGAACCACTATCTTCAGACATCCTTCCAACATCATCAACTATTGTCGAGTCCTGTAAACAAATAGCAGAAGAAGAAAAAAACTTGTTACTCAGATCAAAGAGGTAAGTGCATGCAATCTATGCCTCAAGTTGAAAAGGCATGAGTGAATCTAATGTCGGTGTCTGCTAGAGAAAAAGAGGGACACGACTTATGTAAAAATCAAAAACTTTAACATTCTTACCGCCATTTTATCCCAGTCCTTCATCTTAGGATTTGTTAGCATGTAGTTATCACGCAATGGGGCCCAAGCAGGTCCTTCGTCACTCCTAGGATCCGACGATGTATTACCCTGCATGTCATAAAACTTCATAAGCAATTAAAGTAAAAAAATTACAAAGAACCCAAATAAAAACTAAAAAGGGATTAAATGCAGTGTTGTCAGGGGCACAAGTGCATTTTGGACGTTAGAATCCTTATGTTGCCTCAAGCACAAGGGGAAAAACATGCTAGCTTAAGTGCAAGATAACTTGTATTTTCTATTATTGTTTTCTTAAGGTTCTCTCTGTTGAATAATCAAATATTGAGAAGTAAAGAATTAAATACTATTCCTTTCTTGTCTATCTAATGAAAAAAAAGTGAACAATAAAATAAATTAAAGAGAACTTCAATCAAGCAGACTTTTTTCATGCCTATCGCCTTGCAAAAAAGCACACATAGGTGTAGCAATTGCGCACCAGATCCCCTTCCCCAAGAGGACCAGATCGAGGGTTTTTTGTTGCCTAGGCGCACACCTTGGCAACACTGATTCAATGTGAGGTTCCCAGCTAATTATGAGCAAATGACCTATCCATTGAGTAGCTTAACATGCACAAGATCATAGACATATATGCCAAAGCCAAGTACAACAACCATAACAACACCCAAAGTGGAAAGGAAAAAGGGGGATAGTATGGTGTGATATATCACAATACAAGGAACTAGTGAAATAGTTGAGAAAATAACCAACCTTGCTGGAAGAGTCTTGTGCAGGCAATGATGTCTTTCCTAGCTCTGAAAAGAAGGCTTCTTTCCTCCGCTTCCTTATCACTAGCAGGATGCATAAAATGTAGTCAGAAAACTGGAAGTGGGGAAGTAGCAGGCCTTTAAGGGTTATACAGATGCAAAATCTTGTAGAAGTGGCATATGTTAAGTACCATGAAAATTAGCATTCACATGTGAAGAATCTACACCATATTCACACCTCTAAACCTAGGAATTTATAGACAAATATTTTATGATAAATCCATTTAATCTTTTCATCTGTACAACATGATAGAAAATAAAACAGAAAATATAGTTTGTAAAAGGACAATACCTAAGAACCAATTGATCAGAATTTGCCGTGCACATATAAGAGAAAGAGACAGTATATTTCCATGAATTTCTAGAACTATTGATTATACTTTAACCAACGGCTTTTGAAAGAATGAAGTACTTACCATCTCATCAGATAGAAGTGGCATCATATACAAAAGGCTTTCATGTAAGCACATGCATATGTAAAAAAGGATATTGTGAATATTGAGCAACAAATATATGAGATGATTCTTTGGTGATAAAGTTATTAGAGATAACTGTGGAAGCAGTTGAAGTTTTGGATGAGCAAAAAGCCAATAAAAAGAATTTCAAGTTATTCAAAATGTCAAGTTCCAAAAACAGGGCAACAAATTCAGAGAAAGATTTGACTGGTAGTCAGGATACTAAACAAAGCACGGTTACATATGTCACATAGTCCACGGAATTTGCTTTCAAATGTTCAATATAAAACTTATAGACATAGAGATATAAACACACCTTTTGCATCTTTAGACCTTGAAGGGTCCAATCCTTTCTGCGCCTTTTGTGCTTTGTTCACCTACATGATACACCAAACAACAAAGATTACACTGAGACTTGATAGTAATAACTAATCATCAAACAGATGAAGCAGGAACTTTGAAAAAGTGATCAGCATTCATAAAACAACTTACAGCATTGAATAACTTCACCACTGAAATACCCAGAAATACAAACAAACAACATAGTTAGCATGGGAAGAAATAAGCAACAAATCAAGTTTTTATATAACATTAAATCAATGAATATATGGTCTAAAAATACATTACCTCCTTTGGTAGCAATCCCTATCAGAAACTTGTCATGTGTATCCAAGTAATTTTCAGGCTTCACATGTCCCTTCTCCGCAATCTGTAACATTAATAACACATATCATAAATAAAACAGTATACAAAAACAACGCTATAGTAATACATTTTGCAAATTTGAAGGCAATTACCAAGTGTTTTTCTTTCTTAGCTTCTCCCTTAACTTTCCTTTCAGCTTCCTCTTCAGCTAACTTCTTTGCAATAAGTTGCTTATGACCAGATAACACGGGACCCTATAACAATGAAAAAAAATCAATAAAAATAAACACAATTTTCCTTCTGAAACGAAAAAGACCCGAGTTCAGAAACCAGCTTTACCAATGAATCATTAGCAACGTTCTTCTTTATAATGTTTTTAAATGCCAACCTGAAAGCCCTAACACCTTCTGTAAACGTAATCCCAGTTTCAATTTCACCTTCTTCTTCTTGTTCTCTTTCAGAATCATCACTTCCTTCTGAGGAATTACCGCCATCGCCGCCCCTCCGGGTACCGTTTGGAACTGCCTCCGCCGCTGTGTTTTCCTTATCCTCCTCCTCCTCGTCATCATCGGAATTGTAGTCACGGGCTCGTTTTTCAAACAGGTTTCTCATTTTTTTACTTACTCTGAACTTTTTTCCTTTACCCTCCAACATCTTAAGCTTCTTATTCTTGGCTTTGTTACCTTTCTTTTTACCTGTATTTCTTTTCCTTTTCCCATCTGCAACTCCGCCTTCCTCCATTGTTATCATCGTCTTCTTCCTTTCACCAAAAGGAATACCCAAGACGGAAGGATGGTAAAGTATGAGAAACTACAAAAAAAACCCTTAAAAACCCTAATTACATAGACAGAAATAGGAAGCAGAACAGGGTCCTTGTTGCTGCTTCTTAATTTCTGCGTTTGGGCCCTTGTATTTTCCTGGGCCTAATCATTCTTAAGCCCAAGTACTATTCGATTGATTCAATGAACAAGTATCACGTGTATCACGTGAGACCCAATGGATACCCTAATCACTAACAATTTATATATTAAATAATTATATAAAAAAAAAACTCTTAAATGCCGCCTGTTGACTATTTGAGTAAATGTGCCGAAATGAATTATATAACTCTTAAAATTTAAATTCTATAATCTAAAATTTTAAACTTTAAATTAAATCTTTATATATTAAATTAAATCACTTAAAAAATAATTTTTTTACATTAATGTACTAAATATATTTTATATTTTAAAAATAATACGAGAAATATATATTTTTTAATTTTAGAACTACAAATATAATAAAATACATCAAAAGAGTTGTCTCATAATAAATATTTATACTCTCATCTAAATTAGTGATCAATTAATTAAATATTAATCACTATAAAAAATAACTTAATTAACACCATTATTGTTACAATATTTTGAATATCTATTATTAACTCAAAGGTTATAATATTTAAGTATATTTAAATAAATGTATGAACCTCTCTAGTCCAAATGGTTAAAGAAACAATTGTTATTCTTAGAGCTCATGTGTTTGAGTAGGAGATTATATTTTAAAACAAATATTACTGTTTTTTACTCTAATTCCAATGAATAATGGTTTTCTCGTAGATTATCAGGTTCTCCCTTTTGCTTATTAAAATTCACTTTTGTTCTGTACTCTAATGGATGATTGATTTTTTTCGGGTTCACCTGAAAATCATCTTCTTGAATCGAAATCTTATATAATATCATTAATTTATTCAGTTAATTTTAATTTTTTCATTCGATTTGAATAGCACGTAAAATCTGACCTTGATACATGTTGTACCTCCGTTAAACACGAGAGATTATTAGGTAAACCCTGTTCACCACGTCATCCATGGTCCAAGCAATCAGGACTGTTGATCTTTAAATAACCACCTAAATAACTATCCACCCACTAAATCTATGTAAGAAAGAGGTGATGATTCACTTGAAAAAAAAATTAAAATCAACAGTCATAATTAATTGAGACCATGGATGATGTGATGAACAGAGTTCACCTTATAATTTTTCGTTAAACACATTCGAAAAACTCTACATCTCGAGAAAAACATTTGTTCTTGCACTATGCTATAACATTACAGTTTGACATACCGTTATGTTTTAGTTCTTGGATACTAAACTCGTTGACAAATTTTTTAGGCACAAAATACATAAATAATCATTAAATTATGTTAAAATATTTTTGATTATTAATTTTTTAAAATAATAAAATGATGCATATATTCTTATTGAAATATTTTAAAATGATATTTAAACTTATCAATTTCATCTAAAATTTATCACTAATAGAGAAAATGTTACAACTGAATTAAAAGTTTGATGATTATTTTTTAACTTTTGAAAGTTTAATGACCAAATAATCATTTAAACATAGTTTAACAACCATTTATGTATTTTATCCTTTTTCATCCTGATTTCATTGACAATGAAGTCTCACGTGCGAGAAGTACACACGTGACAAACGGTACAATTCGAAAGAATCCCTCGTATGTAAAAAAGGAAAAAAAAGAAAAAAGAAAAACCTTTTATCCATCCATTTATCTTCGTCTCAAGCTTCAAACACTGAACCTCCACGCCCTCCCGAATGACGAAACTGCCCTTGTCGTCTTCTCAAATTTACCCGCTTTGGAGCTTATCCCATGCTTCACTTCACTGACCTTCACCACTCTACTGTCATGGATGTCTTAGAAGCTTGGCCTCGGCCTCGGCCGTGTTCTATTTTCTCTTCACGAACTCCATCATGTCTGATTCGTTCCTTTAAGTCTTTATCACCGTACGTGCAGCTTTACTTGAACTTGGTTTCCATTTTTCCCCCAATGTTTATTTGTTTTCTCTTTCTTTAAGGATAAGGATGTATGGGTTTTTTCTAAAGCTGTGAAAGGTGGGTGCTTTTGTTTAATTGACTATGCTTCTTTTGGGTTTCTTTAGTTTTTTCATAGGTGTTTTCACACATAATTAGTTGGATAGCTTTATTGAACGGTAGAAGTAGCTGATATGCATCTTTTGGGTATCGATATCCACATATTAGCCCTGACCTCATTCTTGCAAATATGCCGTATGTAAATCCAAAGCCTACAAAGTTGTAGTCTGTGATACTAATGGTGCTCTAATGAACATGATACTAGGAAATCTGATTGTTCTACATGCAAAATGTAAAAGATATATGTATATTATTTTAGAAAGTTGCAGAATACATTTCGGGCATGGTTGAAAACCATGAATGCTACTGGATTTAAATGTGTTTTTTTCATTTTAAAATCCCAATCACCTTTGCTTCTGTTCTCTTCTCTCTGTTTCCAGATTAACTATTGCTTATACTTTGAAGCAGGTTTCCTTGCTACCATACGCCCCTTGGGAATGTGTTCAGATTTAATCTTTGTGTTGGCACTCATAATCTTTTGACAAGATCCCCGGTCACGTCTGCAAAGAGAGGTAAGTGTCAGTCCTATGTTTTTGTGTCCTATTGACTTAAAAACATTACCTGCCTTTATTGTGTTGGCAGATTAGATTTGATTAATTAATCTGACAGCAAGCACCTTTTGCCATTAGATTTATACATGAAATATGTTCCTAGTCGCTGGATTTGTAATCTTGGTCTAGCAGATGACTGATAATAATGGGACTGAGATAAATCTAGAGTTTTTGTTGTTGTTCCTGGAAATATAAATAAAAGTTATCATTTTAAATTGATGAAAACGAACATTTTTCGTGTATTAGGTATCTGATTTCTTTTCCCCTCTCCATCTATCAGTTATCCGCGTATAATGTAACCCTTTTAGGAAAAACTTTCCTGTAGTTCAGAATGATGAACTGGACTAATTTTTCTCAGGCACGTCGACTGCCACTTTTGAAGAACTATGTGAAGTGGTTTGGAATGTGGAAGCAGATCTGGCAGAAGGTCAACTTCTCTTCCTTAGTGGGGAATCTGTTGCCTTAGGCTGCTGGAAACCAGAGTTGGCAATCCTGATGTCTCCTACTAAACATGCAAACATATGGAGAGCTAAAGTCAAGGTACGATGATCCAACTCTGATAAACGGCACAAATGATTTACTTTAAAATGTAAACAATGCCAATAGTGCATTAAATAATTTGATATTTATGGTTTGTGTCATCTGTAATAATGTGCGGAATATTTGGCCCTCTATCCAAACTGTCATCTTTACACTTCTTGCATTTTTGGGATAGAAGGATTTCTGAGACAAGAAATTCCTTCTTAGATCACTTAAACAAGACAAACTTTTGGAGAAAGTCCATGAGAAAAAAAGCTCTGTACTATCAAGTTAGTCTATGGTCTTGAGGACCCCTTTTATTTTTTCTCTTTGTGGCAATAATGAAACTTAGCCTGACAAATGATAAAGAATATTTGATTTTGCTTTAGTTTTTTTTTTCTCTATATTGTTTACAAAGGAAATTTGATTTGTAAGGCCTTTCTTTTAAATGAATCTGTTCATTTGTGAACTTGTAGTCATTATTCACTGCAATATGACATCTAATTAAATTTAAATATTTGACAGGTCGCTTGTGGTGTAAATTTCAAGTATAACTATTTCATAAAAGGAGAAAAGCAGCCTTTATCTGATATCATTTGGAGACCTGGGCCTCAGTTTTCTTTGTCAGTTCCACCACCTACGAAGCAAGAAAGAAAAATTGCGGTGAGAGATTCATGGATGAGGTCTAAATTTGAAACCTCTCCACCACATGGTTGGGATTCATGGATTGGGGAAACTAATATTGCCATAAAACCTTCAGTCTTTCCAGATGAAGGTAATATCTCTATTTTGGGGACATTTTATTTCAAATTACTTCTTTAAAATGTTTCTGAACACTCAAATGCTTCCAGTGCTTTGACAGATGAAGATGAGATTACGGAACATCATGGAAGTGATCTAAACAAGTCAAAGCCATTCTTGCATGACCTTATAGACATGGATGAAATAGAACCAGTTGATATGGTTGCAATTAATGATGATGAGGGGGGATCATATTCTACTACTTGTGAAAGAGACCAGCCTGTTGAGGAACCTTGGTTTTTCCATTCACCTCTGTTCTTTCTCAGTTATGACGATGTTATGGAGGCCAACGGTATCAAAGATGAGAACACCAGGTTGGAAGCAAATAATCAGCATGGCCAAATTACTGAAAGAAATTTATCTGAAGAAAGCAGTCGTGTAATTTTCAAGGACTCTGTATCTACTGTTATACTGATTAACTCTTCAATATGTACCATGCAAAGGATTGCTGTACTGGAAGATGGTAAATTGGTTGAGTTGTTACTTGAACCAGTTAAAAGCCATGTACAGTGTGATAGTGTATATTTAGGTGTAGTTACGAAACTTGTTCCCCATATGGGCGGTGCATTTGTAAATATTGGAAGCTCAAGACACTCTCTTATGGACATAAAGCACAACAGGGAACCGTTCATATTCCCTCCATTTCGTCGTATGAAAAAAAATCGAGCCAAAGATTTAGTTTCAGGAGATCCTGGCAAGCCTTCAGCTGCAAATGAAACTAAACCTTCCTCCAAAGATGTTTTCATTGAAGATGCAGCAGAATATGACTCTGAGGATGAGGATTTGCACCATTTGCATAATAACTCTGACGATAATGATGTTGGTGAGGATTTTGATGTTTTAGGAGTTCTTAAAGAGTGCATGAATGGTAGTGTAGTTGATTATGGTGAAGTGGATGCTGATTTTGAAGATATATTAGACGGAGAACACCACCTAGAAGAAGAAAATCTTCTTGGCGCTTCTTCTTTAGAAATATCTAATAGTTCTGTGTCACATTCCCAAGATGGAGAGGATGATGATGAAAACAAGTGGCACCATGTCCGAAAGGGCACCAAAATAATTGTGCAAGTTGTTAAAGAAGGATTGGGTACAAAAAGTCCCACACTGACTGCTTATCCAAAATTAAGAAGCAGATTCTGGGTATTTTCTCTTGTTTCTCCTACTTTAGTTCCCTCTCTAAATCATGGTTCATAAAGTTGCTTATTTTTCTGAAGTAATATTTCCTGGATTGCAGATATTAGTCACTCGTTGTGATAGAATTGGAGTCTCTAAAAAGATCACTGGTGTTGAGCGGACACGTCTGAAAGTCATAGCAAAAACATTGCAGCCTCAGGGATTTGGTCTAACTGTGAGGACTGTTGCCACTGGACGTTCTTTGGAGGAGCTGCAGAAAGACCTAGAAGGTTTGCTTTCAACTTGGAAAAATATAGTAGAACATGCTAAATCTGCTGCTCTTGCAGCAGATGAAGGTGTAGAAGGGGCAACACCTGTTTTGCTTCATAGAGCAATGGGTCAAACACTCTCAGTTGTTCAGGATTACTTTAATGATAATGTAAGTGTCTGTCATTTATCTTTTCTCCCATTCTTCCGTTCATTTATACCTTTCCAATGTTAGTGTACATCAGAAGCTTCTGTTTGTCTTTCAGTATCTTCTTACTATCACCTCGTTTTTCATGTACCTTCAGGTTAACAAAATGGTAGTTGACTCGCCAAGAACATATCATGAGGTATTGCATTATTGGGACTAAGGCAATGAATGCATCTCTTTCTGCATGCAGACATGCATGCAAGTTTTTATTTCCATTCATGGTGTAACCTCAGTTTTCTTTTATTTTTCTTATTAATGAAATTTTAACCTTGGGTAAAGTTACTGAATTGATTTTTTTCTTCTCTTTTATAAAGAAAAGGTGGCTCATATATTTTTAGCTGATATTTCTATATTACTTTATTATTGCTGTTCATACATCTCATTGTTTCTTTATTAGTTGTTTGCTATGAAATAGAGACATATCAACTTTTCTTTTTGGTGTCAGGTTACCAACTATCTCCAGGATATAGCTCTTGATCTTTGTGATCGAGTAGAGTTATATGACAAAAGGATTCCTCTTTTTGATGCATTCAACATTGAGGATGACATCAACAGTATCCTCAGCAAAAGGTGAGGATAACTGTTATATGCAAATGCTCTTAATATTCTAGGTAAAATGTACCTGTGAGGATGGCACTGTGAAATTCTTAAACACTTATACCGTGATCTCCTGGTGGATTTGATTCCTTTATAATCAGCTGATCTTGCTTCCTGGGGTTAGAGTTATAAGAATCAAGTATCTGTGAATTGATTAGAGATAGCTTCAACTGTCAGAAACGGCACCATAACAAGAGGTTGAGGAGTGTAGTGCCATACAACCTTTTGGTCTGGAAGAGAGATTTTAGCTATCTTAAACACCGCTACTTGAAATGGTGTGCTGAGACCAAAAAACTGATAGTCAAGTTATCTGTTCCCTTAATTGGCTTCAGAGTTTTTCAGGCATCTCTGCTACTCTTTTGTCCTTTTCTCTAATTTGATTATTCCACTTACACCAAAACATACCACAAGCTGTGGCTATGGAAATGATCTTAAAAAGTTAAACAGATAAGTTGGATAGTCCTAATTCATTCCTATCAGAGAAGCCAAATTGATAACCACCACTGTTTTCCCCACAAATACTTGATGATTATGCCAGGCTACCACTGTGTTACTGGGGAATGTTGTATACCTTCCATGTTTCCTATCTAATGTCACATACAACTCTTGCCAACAGGGTTCCACTCCCAAATGGAGGTTCCTTGGTGATTGAACAAACAGAGGCCTTAGTTTCAATTGATGTAAATGGAGGACATGGGATGTTTGGTCACGGAGCATCACAGGAAAAAGCCACTTTGGATGTCAATCTTGCTGCTGCAAAACAAGTATGTTGAGCACTTTTTACCATAATTATTTTTTTTTCTACCTTGTATGCACATCCAACCCACAATCATAAGTTGGTTGTGTCAATCTGAGATGAAATATGTCATTATATCATGGATTCTAATGTTTTATTTACTTTCTTATATGGCATTGTTCCTCAGTTTCTTTATACTCCAACTTGAACTCATGTATACCAATAATTATTTCCGTTTGATATAAAGCAATGCTACTTAATGTTCAAATTAAGAAGCTTCACCTTTAGTGTAAGAGAGAAGAGGTGATAGGAGGATGGGCAACAGGTGCATCTTTTATTAAGTGCTTGTATTCTGTGCATAATTAATCTTCCTTGCAGTCTTGTTCTTTTGTATGTTGTTTTCAACGAATTATCCACTCATGTTAACCATTGCGTTAAAGGATTTGATTGTTATTAAACAGTAAATACTACTTTTCAGATTGCTAGGGAGTTACGGCTTAGGGATATTGGCGGCATTATCGTAGTGGATTTCATTGATATGGAAGATGACTGTGAGTCTCTCTCTCTATATATATCTTATTGTTATCTTTGCTATCTGCCGATCTATTGGAACTGCTCAAATTGCTTATGTTTTCTAGGAATACTATCTGGTGTTTATCGGAATTATCTCTTCACCTTTGAATTGCTATGCCTTGGTTAACCTTTAGAAGTATGTTACAGTTCTTATGAATTGTTTCTATCCATTTTATTTGGTTAACTGCTCTAGTAAAATCTTGAAGATGCTATATAGCATTATAACGTACATTCTCTCTCTCCCCTATCCAACTCATTAGTAGGCTGCTCAAGTAAAACCTTGTGAATATTACATGATTGAAGTGGTAAAAAAAGTTTGTCTTGAAGTGTTCTAACTTCTTTGGAGTAAGGAAATGTGTCACTGATATTTTACTTGGCTCTCTAAATTTCAGCAAATAAGAGACTGGTATATGAAGAAGTAAAGAAAGCAGTTGAGAGAGATCGATCAATGGTGAAAGTCTCTGAATTATCGAAACATGGGCTCATGGAAATAACAAGAAAGAGGGTATTCTAGTTCCTTACATTTTGCTTCTAATTTTCAGGGAACTTCCCTGGGTTCCAATGGATGATGTATACCTGGTCCTATTTTATCCTAGTTTCTAACTTAAGATAAAACCTTATTTTGAAATGATAATTAATTTAATCTTCAATTCTAACTGATTTATTTCTGTTAACTTGAAATGATGTAATCTTTGAACAGGTTCGGCCAAGTGTAACATTTATGGTTAGTGAACCATGCATTTGCTGTCATGGTACAGGGAGGGTTGAAGCTTTGGAGACCTCCTTTTCAAAAATTGAACAAGAAATTTCTCGATTACTTGTAAGTTGTATATATATTCAGAGCATGGTTCATTTTGCAACTAAATGTATAAAAGTTGAATGAAGTTTTTGTCCTAATTTTGATGTTAACTAGACCTTGTTTCCCTCGGATGTGAATGGCAAGAAAATAATTTGTTTTTACCTTTCGCTTTTTCGGTATCAGGCAGTGATGAAACAGAAGGCAAACCCTGAAAATCCAAAATCTTGGCCTAGGTTTGTCCTGAGGGTTGACCAACACATGTGTAATTACTTAACTTCAGGGAAAAGGACCAGACTTGCAATCTTGAGTAGTTCCCTGAAAGTTTGGATTCTTTTGAAGGTGCACCATCTTCATTGATTTTTTTTCCCCTTTCACTTCTGCATTTTTAGAATAAGTTAGCATACACAGTTCTTTTATTCAAACATTAACTGTTGTATGCTTGGTGCTATTTGACAACTATCATGTGTGTTTATCGTCTCATCATCCCTCAATTTGCATGGAACTACAGAGACTATTATTTGCAACTTCTTTTACTGACCACCAGAATTTCAAAACACAGGTTGCACGAGGTTTCACCCGGGGAGCATTTGAGTTGAAACCATTTACAGATGAGAAAGCAGACAAAAATCAGCATCAAGTTGCTATTTCAATGTTACGTACAGCAGAAGCTGGAACTAGCAAATCTGGAAAGAAACTGACTCTTGTTCCAGTTAAGAGGGCCAAGGTTAACAGGAAATAAAAGAGAGTGATTGACCGATCTTATACAGCATGGGATTCTTCCCCCCAGGATCATATATATTATTCAGAGAGGAAGGATCGGACGAACGAAGAGTTTACAAGAAGTGATGGTTTTGTGTCATTGATTTCCAAGGCCTTTTCACTGTTAGTACCCCTACAATACTAGTAAAACCTGGCTAACTCTTACATTTTTTTTATATTACTTGGCATGCCAATTTTGATATTGAGAACATATTTCTTGACAGCAATGTTGAGTGGTTTATGAGTTATAAAAGCTGGATGAAGTTCTACCGTAAATGGTTTACTTATCATTTGCTGAGACTGAGAAATGAAGCTTTATACCTACGTAGTTCATACAAGGCTTACAGTAATCTGTAAATAATGAAAACCATCCATCTCAATTCGTTATAATTTAAGAATGCATGAGCCAGGAGAATTAACTAAAACAGATTGTTCACTGAAGCTGGTAAACTAACTTCTGAAGATTGTTAACTAAAAATCCGACCTCATCCTAAAAAACCCAACTCAAATTTAATTTTTTATAAAAGAATTAACCCCATAAAGTCGGATCAAAACCCGTTGGGTTGGATCGAATGATCATCTAACTCTAATAATATCATATTCAAGATTAATAAATCTAACTATATAAATACACTAACTAATAAATCTAACTAACATCTCATACTTATAAAGAAACCAACTTCAATAATTTCCATTAGGTGCAAATCCTGTTTGTTTTCTACCAACTTTTTTGTACTTCCAGAAGGGGTTGCTTCAATTCAACTAAGTATTTTTTAAAGACATGTATAAATCAATAGTTAAGTTTGTAAAGCTTAAACAAGCCTACGCTTTGATTTCATCAGAGGAAATATACATGTATTATCACAGAGGTCATATATATCCATATATGTGTGTAAATATACACACAGGGATCAGGGTCGAGATATAAAAGAAACACTAGAGGTAGTAAATAGCACCTCGGAAAGTTAAAAAAACTCTTAGTGGAACCTAATACATGATATATTTCTCTACTGAATTTGATTCACTCTCTTGGACGGTGATATCGTGTTCAACCGGTCTACTTGCTTCTGGTGTAGAAATCATACCTCATGCCGATGGAATGTTAGCAGGTGTGCAAGATGCAGCCCTATGTTGGATGCATGCTGAGTTCCATACTCCTTTGAACCATGTCTTCCAGTATTCTCTTAGCAGTTTCAGCAGCTTTATCAGCTCCGTCTACACGGGTAGCAATATCATACATGATTTTCTCCAGAACCGAGGAAGCCAATTTCTTTTCTTTAGGAGTGTCTCTAAGCAAATCCAATAGAGTACGTGCTCTTTCTTGAGCTATGCTGGTACCCTCTACAGTCAGTCGTAAAAGCCCCGGGATTGCACCTTCATTAAGAATGAGTTCCCTGTATTTTTCTCGGCAGCTTTGGCACAACAAAAGCAAAGCACCAACAGCATGTTGCGTGCTTACATGAGAGCCATCTTCCACAATCTCAACCAAGGTTAATATCCCACCATCTGAATCAGTTATTGCAACCCGCCCTTCTTCGGATTTAGAGAGAATTTCAAGTAGGGCAGTTGCCTTTTCAGCAAATTTTGAATATTTCTTGCATTCTTTGAGGAGGTTGATAAGTGGGATAACTGCTTTTGCATCAAGAATTGGAATGGAAACCTCTTTGCAGGTAGATAAGTTGTGCAAGGCAGTGACGGCATCTACTTTTCCTTGAACACTTCCCGAACCAAGGATTTGAACCAGAAGGGGTGCAGCACCAGAGGCTGCAATCACGGGCTTGTTAGGTGCAGCAGCTGAGAGTGTTAGTATTGCAGCTGTCGCTAATTCTCTCAAACCACTATTTTGCAGTTTGAGAAGCTCTACAAGAGGAGGGACAGCTCCTGCTGTCACTATATTGACCTTGTTTCTGGTAAGGTAAAACAAAAAACGAAAAACAAACGGACTCACTGCATATTCATGATTCGACATTAACAATTCAATGAACCCATGAAATAAGAGGACATCAAAACCTAGCAAGTGAAAAAAAAAAGTACAGAATTTCCCAACTACACAAGGAAAATGATACAAGCAAAAAACATTCTGGGAATTTGTATCAACATAGGTGATATTTCTCGTCGTCGGAGAACCATGAATCACATAAATTTAAATTCTAGGACTGGGCAGAATCATCAACATGGGCAAAGAAAATGGAAATTGCATTGCCGGAATACAACATTTGGAATTCAGATAGAACCCTAGGCACATATTTATGCATCTAAAAGCAAAGATTAAAATTTGCTTCAAGAAGTCACCTTTTCCATAGATTAGGTTCTCATCCAAAATATCAAAATTTATATTAGAACCAAAACAATCTAAAAAAACAAAGAGCTAAAAACTCCACTTGAATCAGCCCACTCAATCAATTATTTTAAATGGATGACTACCAGATAGAGATCAATAAAATTCCACGAAAATCAGTGAAGCTCCTAAAAAAACTCAAAACAATCATTTATAGAAAACAATGACTGGATAAATTCACTCAAAGAAGTAATATATATATATATATAGCTTATCAATAGCTATAACCCATTTTTGCCTCTAGTAAAATTTTCCAATCAACCAAACAAACAACGAAAACAACAAGAAATTACCTAATAAGTTGTAAAAAACGGTACTTTAAAATAAATCCAAACATTTAACTACCTTTCATTTCTAACAGCAAGGTTGAGGAGAGCGAGAAGAGAAGCTTCACGTGCATCAAGATTAGGAGAGGAAAGCATTGAAACGAGTGGCTGAATAACCCCAGCAGCACCGAATTTAGAACGTGTTTTAACAGAAGACTTTCTAACGTGTTTCCTAATGTCTCTAGCAGCTTCAATCTTGGCCTGTAGATCTCCGGTTATGAGCTTCTGAGAAAGCTCGTGTATAAGGGCTTGTTTCTGGAGGTTCCAAGTCTCTTCTTCTTGGCCTTTGCCGGAGGCGGTCGTTGGGGTTGCTGGCGGGGTCTCTTCCTCTGCGTCGTGACCCATCTTTCCTTTTTGGATTCTTTCTCATAAACACGAGCACGAGCGCATATATATACTTATGAATTAAAAAATGATTTGATTTTTATATTTGGTATATAATTTTTAATTTTTTAATATATTTTAATTTTTACTGAACTTAAAAAATATATTTTTAAGACAAATTGCAAAACAGATTTTAATCTGTATTTTTTTTATCCTACACAGCTTTAATTCTGTTCGTGACAAACATAAAAAAAAAGTTAATGATAGAGATGATGATCCCAAATCCTATTTTTTAAATAAAATTAATTATATATTGAATTTTTAAAAATATATTTATAAATTATTAAAAAATAGTAGTATTTATGATGTACAATATTATTAATATTTAGTAGTGTATATTATCCATTCTTAGATTTTAACTTATAAACCTTAAGTTATAATCTCATTCCTTAAATTTCAACCACAATCCATCAATTCTAACCCATTAAAAAGATTGTTGTGAAAAACTTTTTTGTTTCCACGACTTATATATCGAATAATTATCCATAAACTAATATCTTCATCTTTTCTGTGATGTTTTTGACTGATTTAGTGTAAAAAGAAACGCTTTCGGAAATGAAATTAATAAGACACTATTGAAGTGTCAATTTTATAATCTAAGTATTGTTTAAAGTTTAGAATTCATAGATTTAGATTTAAAACTATAAAATTTAAAACTTTTTATTTAAAGCTTAAAACTTTAGGTTTTAATTTTATGATTTTACTTGAAATATATATCAAATATAGCTCAAATTGATCCTAGTAATAGTATATACTACTTCTTGTCAATCAACTGCTACAGGTACAGGTACCTGTGCTCTACAAGTGAAGCTAAAGAAAGGCCCAGCTGGTGACAACAAATGTACCTTTACTAAGTGTGCAAGCCAAGAAATCAGACAACACAAGCCTTTCACTTGGAAAAACAGCATTTTAGGACACAATTTGAGTCAAAAGCCTCAAGTGAAATGAAACAATTGAAGATTTTTTGGCCTTGGCTTAGACCAATTACAACAGTTTAGTACATCCTTTTCTTGCTATCAAAAGTAACTTTACAGGTAAGACAAAGGAAAAAGATGAGATGGAAAAGAAATTTCCACCAACCTAAATCTTATCTCCCAGACCCCCCCCCCCCCCCCCCCAAAAAAAAAAAAAAAAAAAAAAACTTAAATAAAAGGGAAAGGATTCTCACCCTGAATAGTAAATGCTAAGAGTTCAAGAACTTGAAAAGGAAAATATGAAGGGTAAAAGTTTTAAACTACGGAAAGGAAAATCGGGTAAACACCATATAGCAAGAGACAGACCTGCACATGCCTACCTTCACTATCTTTAAACGGTCAAGATCAGTTAAAGGCGGAACTGAATCCTTTATGCCCTCAACCCAAGTAAACAGAAGATACCACTGGCAAATCTTTGGCCTCCTTGAACAACATTACAATCTTAACTCTGGCTAATGGTGTATCTTCTCGATGCTCCTCTCCATTCAAACCTGTTGGACTTCCCAAAAGTAACACAATATTGGAGATAATGGATTGTCTTGTTTGGTTGATTTACAAAAAGAAGTAAAAAACGAACATATCCATCCTTGTTTCAGTAGTTACTGGGCCAGTTCATCTGTGCATGTTGAGGCTGCTGATAAACATTGGCAGCAGGTAACCCCATGTCAACACCTCCGGTCATAGTCTGAGCCTGTTGTAGAAGAGGATGAACGCCGGCTGCAACTCCTTGTGGATGATAGATGCCAGCAAAGGAGCCAGGACCAACCTGTGTTGGAGCAAACGTTACATTCTGACTCTGAGGGGGAAGGTTGTAGAATGAACTAGCTGGCAGACTGGATACGTCTCGACCAGGGGGAGCAATCCATACAGCTGAACCTTCACTCTGCATAAAGCAAATACGTGGAAAAAAAATTATCATAGAAGGAAAATCATTTCTTTTTTATTAGAGATAAAAGACACCTAATAAACTAGTCAAGTATGTTAAATGTCAAATGACATTCTTTCCCAGACCTATTTTTACCCATATCAGAACGGAGAATGCTCAAGACAGGTGCAGATAAGTACATCACGTAGAACCATAACAGGACAATTAAATCAACCGACGAGAACATGATCACCATTTTAGCCAAACTGTCCCCTAAAGTCAAACAAACACAAAAAAGGAATTGACATATGGAGGCTTCTCACAACAGTAATGTAAAGAGATGGAAAAGGGAAGCAAAATCATCCGAGGATGAAAGCAAAATTCAATTTCCAACACCGAAGACAATTCCTAGTTGCAAATATCTACTTTAATCTCGACACTGAAATAAGAAATTGAGATGTGAACCTAAAAGATTGTTCTTACATTCTTGTCTTATTTCATAGATGTAGTCCAAATATACTGATAATTAGCAGTACACTCTATAATAATAATAATAATAAAAATTGTGTCCAAAGATACATATAACCATCACATAGAAAAATATACCAAGAACAAACAAACTGGGACATGAACCTACAATCCATTACACAATTTTGTTTCATTATTTCTTCCAGAAATTAAAAAGAAAGGCAAAAATGGGAACATAATGCTAACCTGCTGCCCTGTGATGTAGATGTTGCTTTCCTTGAACTGAGATGCACCAAGATTCTCATTTGTGGCAGAGTTTTCAGTTGTCGCAGTAGAACTGGGATTATAACCAGCTGGGGAGGAGCCATATGGCCCATAACCACTTGGCATTCCAATATGTGTAGAATTCGATGTATTATTTCCAGGTTTAAATTGAGGAAGCGAATATTTGACTCCTGTAGTAGGCACTGCTGGTGAAGGATAAACAGTTCCAGGTTGAGGTTGTAGAGGAAAAGCACCATTGTTTATAAATTGGTGGATTGCAGGAGAAGGGTAATAAAAAGGAGAGTAAAAGGGGGCATATTGAATGTAGTTTGGAGGATAATGTGGTAAATGCACCCCAGCTGAGCGATAGACAGGGACTGGTTGCTGAGTAGCAGGTATAGAACTTTGCATCAGCCCAGCAGCTTGAGTTACTACTGGAGCTGGACTTGCTGTTGTCAGTACCAAAGTATTTCCACCCTGCCAAGTGCCAATAGATGCAAATAAGCTCCAAGTTCCAACAAAATAGAATTAATACACACTCAATATGCAAGCATTTATAGTGTTTGGATGCGTCCAGTGTTAAAACTTAAAAGCATATTAAAATTCAATATTAACATGTAATACTGCACAGAAAGATGAAGTATAAAAGTAATCAACAGCCTTGTCTGACAATCATGTCTTGATAGCACTACAAGTTTCACCAAGTCCAATTACTCAGCTCACTCAAAGGGATTCCAAAAAAATGTAGCAGGTTTTATTTTTGCTATAGCCAATCATCTTCCTTCTCAACAATAAACATCAAATAAGTGATACTTTTGTAGTCACCAAGTAGGAGAACAGAGCATCATCTATCTAAAATGTTAAAAAGCTGGGTACCTATATTTCAGCAACAAAAAATTCTAGGCAATAGATCAAAGTCCAATGGAACGGTGATACATTACCTCAAACAGATTAGTTGATCAGAAAAGGAAAAGCAATATGCTCTTTCAACTAACAACAGATTGCATGATAATTCAAAAGGTAAATATTTCTCCAGTAAAATACACTTTTTCCATGTAGTTCTTAATCTTAATTTCTGCGAACCTCTTGTGGAGGCTGGGAAGCCTGTGGAGGAAGTACTGCAACATTCCCATTGTATTTTGTGGCAATTCCAGCAGAGGAAAAGGGAGAAAGACGACCATCATTATCAGCACTTGAATGGTAGAACTGGGCATAATAAGTTGCTGGATCAAATGGCTGTTGAACCTACACATCAAAGCATTTAATAACTCAAGAAAGTAGTATCAGGGCACAACGGAAATTGACTTTAAAGAAACAAGACTATAGAATTCAGAAAAATGAACAAAAGTGTAACTTGAACTGAGAATTTAACATAAACTAGTTAACATATGAAACTTTCTACTAGTTTTTACATAAAAATCATGCTAAAAGAAACACTAGCCTGAATAATACAAAGACAATAGTAGAGCAGCATTTATTAAATAGGGGGATACTTACAACAAAACTTGAAAGGCGAGAAACTTCCTGTGCTTGAGATTCAGGGTTTTCGACTGATGCTAAAATAGGAGGGATGAGTCCAAAATTGTAGTTAGGAGGTGTATGGACCACAGAGTACTGATGGCCTCCAGAGAGTAACGCATTCTCCTGTTTGTTCTCATTATACTCTGTAATGGAACTAGAGACATCATCACCAGACAAAATTTCAGGAGCGTGTGCAGGTGATTGTGGATGATCAGAGTAATCTCCTTCTTCAGCAGCTTCCAACGCATTTTGATTGCTAGAAACAGTAAAATACAAGAAAATAGCATGAGCCCAGCATATAAACACACACCAAATAGTGGCAAGATTGCGATCCCTAGAAAGATGATCATTGCTTATTCCATAGAAAAAAGGAGTCAAAATTGCTTAGAAACCAAAAGTTAACAAACCTTGAAGCCTGCTCCTCTGCAGTTTCATCAAGATCTTGAGAAGCCTCAGACAAAGGTGTAGGACTCTTAGCACTCTCCAGACAACCAACATTGCTCAATGTCACTCCAAAACTAGCATCAAAACTTCCAAAACTCAGCTTGGTTCTTTCAGATTCAGGGACATGGATATGGTTTGGAATTATAACATGTTGACGTCGTGGGAGATGCAATTCCTCTAGCTTCTTCTGCAATTTTGAAGTTTCTTCTTCAGAGTCAAAAACTCTTGAAACAGGCTGCGAATGAGCATTGGCTTCAACTGAACTATTAGGAACATCAGATGCACCAGCTGTTCCAGAAACCTGCCCAACATTAGAGTTGATTGGCTTTGGTTTCCACTCCTTATTTGATCCAACTGTCGATGACATATAGGAATGAATACTTTGCATAAATTTATCAAACCTTCAACTATCTTCAGGTAATAACATAAAATAGTCCAAACATTTGCAAGAATCAGCTAAAATATGTTTAAGAGAACACATTTTCATTTAAAGTTATCAAACTATTAGTAAGTAATATGAAAAGAATGAAAAACTAAGTAAATTTGTGCTAAAGGTGTCTTAGGCTTTAAAAACTTTCCTTATTGTTTCTCACAGTTACACAAGGACAATTCACCCATCCTTCTAAGTTATAATGATGTTTTCATTCAATCTTGAAACGAACATACTACTGAATTCTGTTTCGCTCAAAGGGAAAGGTGACCGATATCCATTTACCAAAAATAGTTATAGATTCCTATGATTATAAGTGGTAACATAGTGAGTCTGAACATCATTAGTCAAGCAAACAAGGGAGAACATTCAAGTAAATTTTCCAGGTCTAAGTGAAGTTACATAAATGATAAGTCCCATCTCCAAGAAATAACGCACATATCTTGATACCTAGGCTTATAGCACAACATAAGCATCCAAGTACAGTCCAGCAAAAAGCTAAAACTCCGTTTTTTTTCCTATGTAAGGAGGAAGGATTATAGCACAAAATCCACAATGTTTCTCCGGTTTTATCCAGTCAAGCCATCCAAAGTCTCACCAGCAATTACCAACACATAAACAAGTTACAAAACAGCATTGATCAACATAATATTCATTCCAACTACCTTTCTGAAGGCCAATTACTTGTGAGCGGCTGCCATAATTGGATGAAGGCCTGCTCATAGAGGAACCATGGGCTGCAGCAGGTGAAGGATGAACAGACTCACTTGGCAGATTTTTCACTACTCCAGAAGATTTTATCGGCATCTTTCCTTGCATGAAAGTGCTACTAATCTCAGTAGCTGCCATAAATAATAGAACGAACTAATCAGATTGATCTGCATAGGAATATAAGTCTCCAAAACTGAATTTTTGTTTTTAAATCCTGACCAGAAACTAATATTCTTTCAGTAGGGAGAACTGCATTTGGTTCTGCAGAAGCCCGACCACCTCCCACTTCAAGTTTGATTGTGCCCGAAGTGCCATGGAGCTGAGAATCACTAGATGGAACTAGTACAGGGTCTGAGGACAAGAAGCATATAGTCGAGGAAGAGGCTGGAGTAGTTGACATGGAGCAGCCAGTAAGGCTTGCTGCAGGCGGCCCGCTCATGTCTCTACTTTCAAAGGCAATGGTGTGTTTGTTTATTGCACCAGCAGGGCATGGTGCACTCCCATACTCAGATTTCACAACAGGTGAACTTTCCCGAGGTTGATTTGCAGCATTTCTTGCAGGTGCAGAAGAGGTTTCAGCCACTACACCAGTAGGATCATCGGCCATGACAGGTACAGGGCTATAAAATGTAACAAACTAGATTTAGTTGAAGCCATATTTTAATCAATAGACAACAAAAAGCATAAAAGGAAAATCATATAAGATATCAGATCTGCAAATTCTGGCGACCTGGCTACCATAGATGATTCTTTAGTTTTTGTCTCCAGTGAGGTTGATGAAGATTGACCACTGCCTTTCTCTGCAACTTGATTTGTTCCATTATTTCTCCCAGGACTTGAACTCTTGGAAACACCAGTTTCTGATAGGATAAACATACAAAAATTGCATGAAGATAATTGTTGATAATAATTCAAAATTTAAGAAATTAAGCACAAGAGTCATGAAAATTTTATTTATCAAATTGAAATAGGGCAAATATAATGACAATGTCAACTCCGCAAGTCAACAACCATCAGCAGTTCAGCACCACAGAAGCTGTAACAAGAACCACATCTTACCCAAGACTCAACAAAATTGCAAGGGAAGGGGAAAAGGAGAACATGTTTAAAATAAAGTTAGCAAACTTTCTCGTTGACCTCATAATAAATTAGTCACACGGTTGAAACAAACACAAGTATGCATCACAATCAACTCATTATTTCAGAAGTCTAACATTATTATGCAAGAATTGATAATGTTAAATAGATTTTTGTTCCAAGTTGCTGTTTACCATGTGCTGCATAATGAGGAGGGAATTTTCCCCGGCCACCCCTACTCCCTCTTCCCTGTGAACCAGATCTCGACCGGGACTCTGTGGACCCTTTATTGTTCAAACTCTGTAACGATGAGTAATAAAATCATATGAACTTAAATGATTAAACAGAGTCTAAACCAAGAAAAACAGGGAAAAACTTTCTTACTGTACTATACAGGTGAAAATTGGAGTGGAGTCTCTTACCTCTTTTTTCTTGTCACGTTTTCTTTTGACTTCACGAAAAGGATCTGAAGGACAATATAAAATGAAAATCAAGCAAAAGGAATCGGAACACCAACAATCACGCAATTTACAGGTATACATGACACACACACACACACACACACAAAGGAATAAAAGAGAAGAAAAAGAGAACACAACAAATCAAAATGTAATAATACCATGAACAGTACAAACTCTTTATACTCCAAGAGTTTTTTTTTTTAAAACAATAATTAAAAAACAACCTAGTACAGTCCCTAGCAACAAAACCCAAATCACCAAAACTGAAATTATGATTAAAGATGAGCTCGAGGAAACACAGATCACACCAGAAGATACAAAAAATAACACCCCCAAAAGTACGAGATCAACCCCGTTTTAGTAATAAAAAGACATAAAAAACCCATAAAGAAATGGAAAACTTAGCTAGAAAGAGATTTGAAAGTATAATATGAAGAGAAAAGAGTACCCTGAAGAAGGAGCCTCTGAGCGGTTTCATTGGGATCCATGGAACATTCTTTAAGCATTGCATAAATCTCATCTTCACTGTGATTCCCCGTGATCTCTTTTATGTTTTGGATCGTTTTCCTCACGCTGCTCGGGATTGATGAAACCCTAAACCCCACACCGCTCATCTTCCCAGGAAAACCGGTTTTCCTTTCCGTTCCGTTCTTCACCACTCCCCCTTCAAACAAAGCTCTTTCTCCTTCCCTTTCCCTTTGTCTTCCACTAGCAACTATGTTTCCAGATTCTTAGTATATATAACAATAATAACTGTTTCTTCTAAGTGTATAAATAATGAGAGAAATGGAGAGAAAGAGTGAAGAGAAGAAAGGTACTCAAGGAACAAACAAGCAAGAAATCAAAAACTTCAAATGGGAAGAAATAATTATGGGTTACTTTTCATTGATCTTAAAATGAAAAGCAAGAGGAAAATGAAAGACTGAAAGGCTAGAAGGGAGCAAAATGTAGACTTTTTTTCTCATTGGGTTCACTTATATTATAGTTTTTGGTAAACTGTAACAAAGATCACTTAATTATAAGTATAATTATATTTGGATCATCTAACTATTAAATGTTACATTTGGATCACTTATTTATGGGTAAGGTTATATTTGTGTCACCCAATTATTAAATGTTACATTTAGGTCACTCAATTATAAGTAAGGTTACATTTGGATCACCCTTCATATTTGAAAAAGTATATCAATTTGGTCATTTTTTCTTCTAAATCACTTGTATACCCTTATTAACATTAGAGTATTTCATTTGAAATCATTAATTAATTTAATACGCGAATTGATAAAAAATTTTCAAATCTAAAGAATGACCCAACTGTAACATTACCTATAATTGAGTGATGTAAATGTAACATTTATTAATTGAGTGACCTAAATATAACATTACCCATAATTAAGTGACCCAAATATTACTTTTAATAATTGAGTGACCCAAATGTAATCCTACCCATAAATAAGTGATTTCCATTGCACTTTACCCTATTTTTTTCCTCTGTATAAAATTGGGTAAATATCATAAATAATCACTCAACTATAATAAAATATTTATTTTAGTTATTTAAATTTTAAAAATTATAAAATAATCTTTAAATCTTAATTTTTTGTTATAAAAATAGTTAGCGATTTGTTAACCGTGGTTAATAAAATTGATATGACAGTTAAAAAAAATTATATAATAATAAATATAATTCTTGTAATTATTTAATTAATTTTATTTTATTTTAAAATTAACAATTTTAATATTTATTATCAATTTAATTATTTTTTCTTGTAGTTCGATAATTTTTAATTATTATATATTATTATTATGTCACATCATCATTCGATTCATGGTTTCCCGAAACGTAAACAGTATTTCATTAAAATTTTTGAAAATTTCAAATGAGAGAAAGATGATCAACGTAAGAGATTGTTTAGAACAAAATAAAAAGTTTAAGGACTAAAATATAAACTAGTAAAGTTAGAGAGTAAAAAAGTCACTCCGCAATTTTTAAATATATATAAGGCAGATTCTTCAATAGTAGTAAATGTGCTTTATTGTTTATTGTGTTGTTCAATCGCGTGTTTAAACGTGTCGGACATGCGTCTGTCGGTTTAAAATGTTTATGGTAATTTTTTTTTTTAATGTTATAATATATAGATAAATTATATTATGTGTTATTTTTGTTACGTGAATATTAGTGAATCTTAATTTAGTAAAAAATATTTTTAAATTTAATTTATAATAAATATTAGTAAAAATTTAGTTGATAAAAATGATAAAATAAAAAAAATTAATGAAATAAATAGCTTTAGTTAGTTGATATTCTAAATGACATAATAATATGAGCCTCTAACCCAAGTGGTTAAAAACGGGTTTAAACACCAGCGATGACAGCTGAGTGATTGAGCGATCAATGTCAAATGATAGAGATTATATTTTAAAATAGATACTACTGTAATCACTGTTAATATAACACAAACTAAATCACATATATAAATATTATATATATATATATACCTTGTATATGTATTTGTAAGGATATAGCTTAATTAAATCCTTTAATTTGATTGCTTTTTTCACATTAGTCCCTAAATTTCTTATATCTTCATGATCAACTACCCTACTTTACTCGCTTGTAACTAATAATATGGAAATGATCTAGAGGTGTATTTTATACCCAAATGAAGCTCACATATCGTACTTCCAACTTAAAATATAAGTTGGAATTAGTGGAGTTAGATATGCCATTTAAGATAGCCAAAATTTGGCTACTCGAAATTGGTACTTAGTTTATAAGGTTTTTAGTTTCAAGTAATATATTTATTTTATTAAATAGAGAAGTTATATTCTTATATTAAAATTTGAATTTATATAAGATATAATAATATAAACATCATTAATTATAAAAAAAATATTTTAGATTTTAAGTTAATTTTATTTTTAAATATTAAAAATACATGTATATATTTCATTTTTATATTAATTTAAAATTATATTAAATATACTATGAGTCCTTTTTAATTTTAGCTACAGTGATTACAGTAATATCTATTCTAAAGATATTGATCGCTTAATTACTGTGTTGACAGTACTGATGCTCGAACCCGTGACCTTCAGAAACAACAATTGTTCCTTCAAACCAATGAAGCTAGATGGTTCGTGCTGAGTTCCTTAAAACTCCTCTGAGAAGCATTGTTTTCCATTTTTTTACATTAACATTCGGGTGAAATTTATCTATTTTTTTTATACATTCTTCTACACCTCCATTTCAAATTAGAAAGTTTAGGGATTATGATTTAAGGTTTAAGGTTAGGGTTGTGGTCAGGGTTTAGAGAATTAGAGTATAATATAATTTTTAGGATTTTAGTATACAAAAATAAAGATTAAAGTTAAAAATTCAATTTTTAAAATTTTTTCAAAAGAGATATAAAAAGATATACCATAAAAAAATACCATAAAAAAATAGATGATTTTTAACCTTAACATTCAATAATATATATGTATATAAAAGATTTGACATCACATATCATAATACCACATATCTCCAATAATGTCACCACTAATTTCAAATAATTATTTTATTTTATTAAAATAAAATTAGAACTAAATTAAAATATATATATATAACATAGATGAATATAAAATTACTTATTTTTTAACCGTTATATCAACCATTTTGTTAAATTTTAAAATTTGCTGATCTTATTAAAGTCATTTTAATAGTTTAATAGTATATTTATTAAAGTTAGAAATATAATAATTATATTGATATGTTAAATGGTTATTTGTATAATTTACCCTTATATTGCGTGTATACGATTTTTATTTTACGTCTTCCTTTTTTAGAAATTTACACCCACAACGGATTTTATCTTCAAAGTTCAAACCCTTGCCTCCTGTATCTTCCTTCCCTCATCTCTCTGTTTAGATCTCAAAACCTTAGCTAGCTTTCATGGGTTCTAGAAAAGGCGGTGACAATGATGGCGCAAGCCCTGGGTAATACAAATTTACACTTCCCCCTTTGTTATTTATTTCCAAACAATCTCGATATATGAATTTTTTTTTTCTTTCTTGTGTAGGAAAATTTTCGTTGGAGGTTTAGCGAAGGACACGAGTCTAGGTGAGCTGAGCTTCTTCTCTCATTTCCCCCACCCCTCTTCATGTTTTCTATGTGTTTTTCTTTGACGGGTATTCTTCAAGTTGTTGACTTTTTTTTTTTATGCTGGGATTTTGGGTGTAAACTGTAATGGTGGGATTTTTCAGAGACATTTACCAAGTACTTTGTAAATTATGGGGAGATAACAAATTTTGTTATAATGAAAGATCGAAATACCGGTCGGCCCGTGGTTTCGGATTCATCACCTTCGCTGATCCTTCTGTTGTTGACACTGTTATGCAAGAAGATCATGTTATTAATGGAAAACAAGTAAGCTAAAGCTTTGAATCTAGTATATGATTCTTTTTACCAAAAACTTGTATATGTATTTGTGTTGGTTGTATTTGAAGATTCCGCTGTTGGTCACCACAATAAGGAAAATCTCAACTAGGGTCCGATGGACTTCGGAACTTGTTTGTTTTGTTTTTTGGGGGTTAGGTACTTTATTTATGAGTTGGTGTGCTTATAAGTTGCTGGCGGAAAATTGAGCTTTTTAGTGTTAATGTTGCTGTAATTGAAAGAGGTGGGAGATAGGGCTTTTCATGGTTAACAGTTATAGTATTTTGGTTGACCATAATTAGATAAACACATTATCTTTGAACGTTATCATCTAATTGCACTAAGAACAAAACCTACAGGTTAACCGTTCTAATATCACAGTTAACCATGAGGCATGAACACCCCTATTGGGAGTAGGGGGAAGGGACTGTCCATCATTTTATTGCTGAACCTGGGTTGGATTTAGCTTTAATTTGAGTATTTTAATTTGATGATAAAGTTGGTTTGAATTTGATCTTATTGCGAGACTTCCTAAGTGTTTAACCTTGCATGATGGGTTGATTTTTTTGTTTCAGGTTGAGATTAAAAGGACTATTCCAAAAGGTTCTTCCCAGTCAAATGACTTCAAGACGAAGAAAATTTTTGTTGGTGGGATTCCAACATCAGTTACTGAAGGTCCAATATTTGATGCATATACACTTTTGCTATATTTTTATTTTACTAATTGTTATGTTGATGCTTATGGATGGATGATTGTGTTTATTTTTTTGTCCTTTTCCATGCTGTTTGAACCTTAGATGAGTTCAAGAATTTCTTCTCAAAGTATGGAAAGGTGGTGGAACATGAGATAATATGTGACCATGCAACCAAGCGCTCTCGGGGTTTTGGGTTTATCGTGTTTGAAAATGAAAAAGTTGTTGACAGCATGCTGGCCAATGGAAACATGATAGATATGGAGGGTACTCAGGTGAGTGTTTATGTTAAGTGGTTCCTTATTCAATCTGATGTAAATAGAAATGCATGTACTCTTTGTACAGAAACAATGTGAAGCGGCGTGTTAAACACTTCCAGTGATGAAAGTAACCATCTTGTTATCATCATCATTCACTTCTTTTGGTTTATTTAGTTTTTCAACTTTCAATGCAGCTGAGTTTATTGCAGGCTTATTGTTGTTATTATGACTCTTCTCAAGGTAGGATGTCAAGATAATTTACCGGCAAAGAAAACCTAGGTTAACTTACTTCTTTGTTGTAGGTTGAGATCAAGAAGGCTGAACCAAAAAAACAATCAAATCCAGCACCTGGTCCTGCATATGTTAGTGAATCTAGGTCTCGTTCGTACACTCATGGTTTAGGTGGATTTGGTGATTATGGTGGTTTTGGTCCTGCTCCTTATAGGTCTTATGGAGATTTTGGCAGTAGGTTTGGTGATTATGGTGGTGCTGGTGCTGATTTTGGTAGTAGTTATGGGGGTTTTGGTGGTGGTGGTTTCTCTGGTTATCATGGAGATCCGTCATTTGGTTATTCTAGCCGTTACAATTCCTATGGTGGTGGACTTAGTGAGAGCGGTATAGGTTCATATGGTCGTGGAGGTGGAGGCTATGGTAGTTATGGTGGTTCAGGTCCAAGTGGTAGTTATGCTGCAGGTCCAGGTGCTGGCTTTGGTGGACCAGGTCCATTTTATGGTAATAGATCAGGATATGGAGGCAGTAGTCGCTACCATCCTTATGCAAGGTAGAATTTTTAAGATCATCCATAGAAGTTGCCCAGGATTTCAAAATGGTTTGGTAGGTACTGTGCACTTTTGCAAGAGGTCTCAACTTTAGAAGATCACGGCAACTATTAGAATAGCCCGTCCCCAATCTATTGCATTCATTGATTAGAGTCCCCAAGTTAGACCAGCATCAACCTAGAGCTTCTCATCAAAGATCGAACTTGAATTTTGAGCTTCTGTTTTCTGCTTTAAGTTTATTAACATCAGTTTATTGTAGTTAAAAGACTTTTGATGTTGTTTTGAGCTTAGTTAGCGCCTAGTTTTTAAGGTGTGGATGTATCGTTTAGGTAATTAGTAATATAGACACAAAGATTATTGTTGACATATAGAACTTGTTGCATTTTGAGTATTAACTTTCTAGTTTTTAGTTATTTTTCTTGGTTTGCAAATCACTAGGCCTAGATAACCTTCACGGGATATTCGATGACTAGACCGTGTCTATATTTAAGCTTCGACAAGTTGAGATGCTAATAGATGTTACTAATCAAGTAGTGAGATGGGTTTTGGCTAATGTGGGGTGTTTCAAGCCATGGTTTAGGTTCGTATATATGTTTGTTAACAGTGGGTGTGAGTCTGGTTTTGGCTTATGGGGGTGTTTCAAGCCATGGTTTAAAGGTATAGGGTTTGGAATAATACGTTAGGTTTATGTTTTAATATAAAAGCATTAAACTTTAATTTTTGTGTATATTTTTAATACAATTTTTGATATTTTATATTTTTTATATGAAATTCTTGGTCCGTCCCTGAATGAATGTATCCTCCGAATACTCGGGAAGCTGGCCGCAACATCATATGGCATGGAACCAGAAAACAAATTTCTCACAATCACATCTTTGTACAAGATTTTTAATTTTGATTCTGAGAGTTCTGAGTCTAATTCATTGATGCAGTTTTGCAGCTTTGGAATTTGTATGTACTGATTATTTCAGTATGAATGAGACTGACCTAAACATAAAAAATGCTTACAGAAGATCCACAAGTGCAGATGCACCTCCACCTCCATTGCAAACACCACCTACTCATACTAATAATAATTTTGAGTCGAGTATTGAGTAGATCATCTAATTCGTTAAGAATTTAAGTTGAGGTAATTAAATCGAGCTTTGATTGAATAAATTTAAATAGTCTGTGATCTGTATTGTCTCATTATATTTAAGTTTTAGATTTTATTTTTTAATTATATTAAACATATTAAATTAATAAAATATAATCTTTTAAGAATACGGAGCAATAAATTATATTTAACTAAAACAAGTGCTTAAAATTTTTAATTAATATTTTTTTGTAGTATAGGTCTGAAACCAATCATGAGCAAAATTCCATTCTTTCACTTGTGGGTAAAATTAATTTAAAAAATATTATGATAATAATAAATAAAATATGAGTAAATAAACTTTTTTTAAATAAAATTAAAAAAATCAAACCCATATTAAAATAAGATTAAAATTATTTTCACATTTTTCAATTTTCTAAAATATTTCAATTAAAACAACAAAGATCTATATATTTTTATATTTTTTAAATTATTTTATACTTTTATAAAGAAACACGTTTTATTCATTTTTTAAAAAATAAAAATGAAAAGAGATTAATTAAACACACCATAAAGCTGTCCCTATCTGAACCATACAAAACGGGAATGGTTTACCTTAATCGGTTGAATGATTAATTAAATTTTGGTTTGGCCAAATTCGTACATTAAATTAAACACTACTTTGATTAAACCTTAACTTGAGTTTTAATTGAATTTACCGTCTTAATTTGTCGTAACAAAAGTCAAGTTCTCCTTGTCGAAATACTTTTCTTAATCTCGGAACCAGTCAACGGAGTAATTTGCACCGTTGATCTTTCTGATCATGGACCATGGCTGCGATTTATTTATTTCTCTACTCTTCTCATTGTTCTTGATCTCCTCGCTTCCCTCGAATCAAAACTTCGATCCCCATTTCCCATGGGTTTTGCGGTTTCTTTGTAACCGCTAAAACCATTGATTCCAGTCGCGGCAAGGGAGAAAGCTCTGAGGTTTTTGGCACTTACCCTTTTACTTATTCAGCTTCTTTGGAAATGGGTTGCTTTTATTTTTTGCTGTTAGATTGTCTGTGAATGTGAAGATCTCTCCTTTATAATTTTTGATGAGAAATTTTTTGACTTGTAACTTGTTTGATATTGTGTATTGTTTGTTCCATGGCTAATTCCAAGAAACTGCGTTTGAAAGATGCAGCTCTTAAGCGTTTGCTATCTGTGGTTTTAGTTACTTTGTTAGGAGTTTCACTTTTGGTAGTTTCTGTTAAGACCAATAGGACACCTGGTTTAGGTGGATTAGATGAAGATTTAAGTGAAACCATTGATATTCAGAGCTTTAGTGGCAGACTCAACCTACCTAAACCGAATAAATTGTCGATTCGATTGGAAAAACAAAACCAATTGCCCCCTAGGAATAAAGATCTGTATCCTAGCTTAGCTAAAGATCATATAACCATTGTTTTATACGTCCATAATCGGCCGCAGTATCTCCGAGTGGTTGTTGACAGCTTGTCCAAGGTTGTGGGGATAAGTGAAACGTTGCTGATAGTTAGCCACGATGGATACTTTGAAGAAATGAATAAGATTGTGGAAGGGATCAGATTTTGCCAAGTGAAGCAGATCTTCGCCCCGTATTCGCCCCATGTGTTTACTGACAGTTTTCCGGGTGTTTCGTCGGATGACTGTAAGGAAAAAGATGATGCAGGGAAGAAACAATGTGTTGGGAATCCTGATCAGTATGGAAACCACCGGTCTTCGAAGATTGTTTCTTTGAAGCATCATTGGTGGTGGATGATGAATACTGTGTGGGACAGTTTGAAGGAGACCAGAGGGCATGATGGACATATTCTTTTCATAGAGGAGGATCATTTCATTTACCCCAATGCATATCGCAACCTACAGCTTCTTGTTTCGCTGAAGCCCATCAAATGCCCGCATTGCTATGCTTCAAATCTAGCACCTTGTGATGTGAATGCAAGAGGTGAAGGATGGGATAAATTGGTTGCAGAGAGAATGGGAAACATCGGATATGCCTTCAATCGGACTGTTTGGCGAAAAATCCATAGGAAGGCTAAAGAATTTTGCTTCTTCGACGATTACAACTGGGATATAACAATGTGGGCAACAGTCTTTCCTTCGTTTGGCCATCCTGTGTACACATTGCGAGGTTCAAGGACTAGTGCAGTTCACTTTGGGAAGTGCGGTTTGCATCAGGGCCAAGGGCAGAGTAATGCTTGCATTGATAATGGATCAGTGAACATTCAAGTAGATGACATCAATAAGGTTGCTAATATCAGATCGGAATGGGACGTGCACGTGTATCACGATCAAGCTGGGTATAAAGCTGGGTTTAAGGGCTGGGGTGGCTGGGGGGATCACAGAGATCGTCAATTGTGCCTGAATTTTGCTAAAATGTACCATTCCTACAACACTTCATCAGCTGTGAGTTGAGACTTCAGCATCTCAGTTTTGCCACTGTTGTAACTGGTGAGATCTGGATAATTTTCTTCATACTTTCCAGAAATATATCGATCCGAAGTTATAATTTTGTAACATTGATAAAGTTTCTTATTCTTTCACCAAATTTGGCTTCAAAGGAACTATATTATTGTTGTTTTCATTTCGAATTTGAAGCATTTTGATCCTCCTACAGGTCATAAACACTTGTCCATGGAGCTATAAGTTTATGTTGTCCGAAGTGGATTCCTTTTGAGATTAGATCACTTTGTAGGTTGGTTGACATACAAAAATTGTCTTCTAAATGAAACTAAACACCAACATGTCTGTGATTTTATAAGTACCTTTGTGTGGATGAGTGTGTGAATCATCTGCTTTCTTACATGCACAGCGAATGATGTCTTGTTTTCATTTTCCTGAACTGAAAATCTGTGATGAGAATCAATAAATGGATTTCCTGCTTGTTATAGATGTATAATATTCTGTATTTATGTTCTCTCTGTAGTGTTTAAATTTACAATCAATGTAATAACTAACCCTGCTGAAAGCTCTTTGTTCCTGCTCTAGAGTCTGGGGTAAGCAAAACTCTTGAATTTTTTGACTTGATTCGTTTGTACTCAAACTTTATAAATTTAATAACTCGAAGAAATTTCAAATAAAGTTTAAGTTGTAAAAAGGAAATTTGAATAACTTAAAACTTTTAATAATTACTGGGTTGGTTATTAATTGAGTCAAGTCTTTCGATTTTAATTTTTTATACATCAGTATAAAAATATGAAAAAACATATACTATATATGAAAAATATGAATATATATATCTTATATGATTAAAAAATTATTTAAACTATAATCGAATCGTAATATAACATGATAAATGATTATAATTAGTTTTTTTATAGAAACTTAAAATCTATTCAACTCAAATTTAATAGAAATGTAATACATAAAAAAATATTGGATCACGTTTTTAAGTTTTTTATGGATAATTATTTAACGTATTTTTTTTTTTAGTTTTAGAGTCTAGCCTTGACTAATTCAAACCAACCCAGGTTGCATACTTAATTTTGGTGGTGGATTTTTTTTTGCGTACACAAAGTCTCAAACCTAAAATTTACTTAAGCGGAACCAAGTTACTTATCACTTAGACTAAACCTTATTAGTTATTTAAGGTATTTTTAATTTTTATTAATTAATTTAATAATATTTAATATTAATAATATTTAGTGGTGTTTATCATATATAATATTTTTTTTGAACAAGCTAATAGTAATTACAGATCTGTTCTAGAATATAATCTCTATCATTTGACATTAATCGTTCAATTACTCTATTGAGATCGTTGATGCTCGAACCCGTAAACTCTAGCAACTTTAACATTAAACTTTAGTAACTTTGCATTTAAACCTTTAACTTTTAATTATAAAGCTTAAATTTTACCCTAGCCTAAAATTTGAAGTCTCAGATTGAAAGGCTGCGTAACTACACAAGCATTTTCCTTTAGTTTATACGTTCGTTGAAACGCGGATAATTTGAATGTTAACAAAGGAGCGCCTAAAAGCATGAAGCAGAAATCTCGATTTTCATCGTCGCCATGCTCCGATTTCTTTTCCAACCATCTATTCAAATTCACAAGCGTTTTACCTGCAACTCATCACGTGCTTTCACTTCATTTGCCACAGACTCCGCCAACCAACTTCTTTGCAAATCCCCAAACCTCGATTCCTTGATCAACCCTTCTCCAATCCTACTGGAGAACTTGCTCAATCACTGTAAATCGTCTCAGTCTCAAGTCTCCTTCACGCCATTTTCAGCTTCAAGTTTCGAGATATGCGAATATTTGGTGACCCGATACAGAGATTCTCGAAGCTTAAACGACGCAAAAGAGTTTCAGATGCTGGCTTTAAAACATGGGTTCAATGGAGATTTGTACTTGTCCAACACCCTCATCAATGTGTACGTAAGAGCTGGTGATTTATTGTCTGCGCGAAAAGTGTTCGACGAAATGCATGAGAGGAATCCGGTTACATGGGCTTGCTTGATTTCGGGGTATAACCAAAATGGGATGCCAAATGAGGCGTGTGGGTTTTTTAGAGAGATGATTTCTATGGGTTTTTGGCCTACTCATTATGCCCTTGGCAGTGTTCTTCGAGCTTGTCAGGAGCTCGGATCCTGTGGCCTTCAATTTGGTTTGCAAATTCATGGGTTGGTTTCGAAATCTCAGTATTCATTTGATGAAGTTGTTTGTAATGTGCTGATATCGATGTATGGGAGTTGTTTGGGGTGTGTTGCTGATGCTCGTCGCATTTTTGATGATTTACAGGTTAAAAATTCTATATCTTGGAACAGTATTATATCAGTTTATTCACAAACTGGAGATGCGATGTCTGCATTCCAGTTGTTTTCAAGAATGCAAACAGAGGGACTATGGTTCAATTTCAAGCCTAATGAATATACATTTGGGAGTTTGATAACTGCCGCTTGTTCTCCCATTGATTTTGGTTTCTTTTTGCTCGAGCAAATGCTTAGCAGGATTACGAAATCTGGGTTTCTCTCAGATCTCTATGTGGGTAGTGCTTTGGTGAGTGGATTTGCAAGGTTTGGTTTAACGAACTATGCTATGAAGATTTTTGGGCAAATGAGTCACAAAAATGCAGTTTCTATGAATGGTTTGATGGTTGGATTGGTAAGGCAGAAACGTGGTGAAGCAGCAGCTGAAGTTTTTAGGGAGATGATGAACTTGGTTGATATAAATTTTGATTCATATGTTATTCTATTAAGTTCTTTCGCTGAATTTACCGAGTCAGAACAAGGGAGAAGAAAAGGTAGAGAAGTCCATGGTTATTTAGTTCGTAGGGGCTTAAATGACACAGTGGTTGCAATTGGAAATGGACTTATTAACATGTATGCTAAATGTGGTGATATCACTACTGCTAGTTCTGTTTTTAGACTTATGGTTAATAAAGATTTGGTCTCTTGGAACACCATGATTTCTGGTCTTGACCAGAATGAGTGTTTTGAAGATGCAGTAACAAGCATCTATGCAATGAGACAAACTGGATTAATGCCTTCAAATTATACTGTAATAAGTGCTCTGAGTTCATGTGCAAGCTTGGGCTCGAGCATAATCGGACAACAGCTACACAGTGAAGTTCTAAAATTGGGACTTGATCGGGATGTTTCAGTATCAAATGCTCTTCTTGCCTTATATGCCACTATCGGATGTCTATCTGAGTGCAAGAACATTTTCTCCTTGATGCTGGACCACGATCAAGTTTCATGGAATTCTATGATTGGAGCATTAGCTGATTCAGAGTCTTCAGTTTCAGAAGCAGTTAAATATTTTTTGGACATGATGTCTTATGGGTGGGTTCCTAACAGAATAACCTTTATAAACATACTTGCGGCAGCAGCCTCTCTTTCACTCAGCAAATTGAACCATCAGATACACGCTCTAGTACTTAAACACTGTCTCGCAAATGACAGTTCCATTGAGAATGCACTTTTGGCTTGTTATGGAAAATGTGGGGAGATGTATGAATGCGAGAAGATCTTCTCCAGGATGTCAGAGAGAAGAGATGAAGTTAGTTGGAATTCCATGATTTCTGGGTATATACATAATGAGCTTTTGGACAAAGCCGTTAATTTAGTTTGTTTTATGATGCGAAGGGGTCAAAAACTGGATGGTTTCACTTTTGCCACTGTTCTAAGCGCCTGTGCTTCAGTTGCAACATTAGAGTGTGGCATGGAAGCTCATGCTTGTTCCATAAGAGCTTGTTTAGAATCTGATGTTGTAGTTGGAAGTGCAATTGTTGACATGTACTCAAAATGTGGAAGGATAGATTATGCTTCAAGATTTTTTAATATGATGCCGGTAAGGAATGTATATTCTTGGAACTCTATGATATCAGGCTATGCTCGTCATGGACAAGGAGACAAAGCTCTCGAGCTCTTTATGCATATGAAGCTAGATGGTCAATTACCCGATCATGTAACCTTTGTTGGGGTGTTATCGGCTTGTAGTCATGTGGGATTGGTCGATGAAGGATTTTCTCATTTCAACTCTATGAAGGAGGTGTATGGGTTGGCTCCCAAGATGGAGCACTTTTCATGTATGGTGGATCTCCTTGGGCGAGCTGGTGAACTTGATAAGATAGAAGATTTTATCAATACCATGCCTATTAAGCCTAATGTTCTTATTTGGAGGACAGTCTTAGGAGCTTGTTGCAGAACAAACGGTAAAAAGACAGAGTTGGGTCGGAAAGCAGCTGAGATGCTCTTTGACTTGGAACCTCAAAATGCAGTGAACTATGTCCTTCTTGCTAACATGTATGCTTCTGGGGGAAAGTGGGATGGTGTAGCAGAGGCCAGGGGAGCAATGAGAAAGGCAGCCGCAAAGAAAGAAGCTGGTTGTAGTTGGGTCACGATGAAGGACGGTGTCCATGTATTTGTGGCAGGTGATAAGTCACACCCAGAAAATGATTTGATCTATGCAAAACTCAAGGAACTTAACCAAAAAATGAGGGATGCCGGATACGTGCCGGAGACGAGATTTGCATTGTATGACTTGGAGCCTGAGAGTAAAGAGGAACTCCTTAGCTACCACAGTGAGAAACTCGCAGTTGCATTTGTTCTCACCCGTGATTCCAGATTACCAATTAGGATAATGAAAAACCTTCGTGTTTGTGGTGATTGTCACATGGCATTTAAGTATATATCCAAGATTGTTGGTAGGTTAATTATACTACGGGACTCGAACCGATTTCATCATTTTGAAGATGGTAAATGTTCATGCAACAATTACTGGTAACTGACGGCTATGCCTATGAAAACTTCATACCTGAGTTTGATAGGTGCTGATTTAATGGTCGGGAGAAATTGGTCGAATACGAATCCGTCAGTCGATTCTTATTGTTGGTATTCTCTTTTTGCTTGGAAGGAATAGAGGTGCTTAGCTCCCTTTAGATGATCCATAACTCTGCCTTTCATACATGGCTCCCGGCTGTTGCAATGCACTGGTGATTACTTTCTGGCTCATACAATGCTTGTGAATCCTTGTTCATTCAAAGATGTTAGGACTACATTCCTCCGAGATGACCTTGTCGAAAGTATTTATGTTCGGTTCTTGTGTTCGGGTCACATAAAAATAATATTTTTGAATAAATAGTATGCATCTGTATCAAATACATATTTATATTCGACACTCATTCAAATCTGAATATTAAAATATTTAGAACTGATATTCAGAAAGATAATTAGTCACTGATGTTAAGAATCTTTGAATTTAGCCTCAATAAAAGAATCTGTGGTAGTACTCTTAAATTCTCAATCACCTATTAGAGAATTATTTTTATCTTGTCGTGTTTGACGATGTTTTCACCGTTTCTTATTACGTCTGGTCACTAAAATTTATATTTTTAAAATAATTTTAAATAATTATTCAATTTTTATTCATATATAAAAAGTATGAAAAGCCACTTTAAAAAAATAAGATAAACTTTATCGATAGAAATCACGAATAATATGATAAATTAAATTTATTTAACAATTTTTTAATAAGACAAAATGATTAAAGACATGACTATGGCTTGAGTGACTATTTCAAAAAGTACAATAACATTAAACATTACATCAAACATAAATTGCCATATACAAAAGAGATGTTTACATCATGAAAATGTGCAATAGGGTCCAGAAATCTTTAAAAAATCCAATCAGGTCCACTTATCTTATCCAATCTATCCACCTTTAAAACAACTTCAAATTCCAACCTCACTTATTATCATCATCTCAAATAGTATCTAATCTCATTGGTTCCTTCCTTAAGAGAAACTTGATTTCATTTTCATCCACAAATTGACCACCATCTAAAAGGACCTTTTTGATACATTATAGACATAAAAGGGGCAAAATTAATAATTCACCCAACACACAAACATCAACCACACAAACCTTTAAGCTTATTTGTAAGGATTTTATTAAAAGATAGTTACTTGATAAAGACCTAATTCATAAATAAGTATATTAATTATATATTTTTTAAATAAATGTTTAATATATGTTTTGATTAAGATATGTGTTTAAAATTTTATTTTATTAATATTTTAAGATAATATCGTAAAAAATAATTATCGCTTGTTAATTTTTATCTGATGATATGTTAATATAGGAGAGATTTCTACTTCTCTTTCATCTGAATCTTCTACAATATTTGACATTTCTCTTCTAAAAGATTCACAGTTCTGTATGTCTTTCTGTGATTATCTTTAAAGAAAAAAAGGGACCCTTTTACATATTAGATTTTCCCATATCAGTTTATCTTTGGAATCTTCTTCTCCATTGGAAGTAAAAATGGAGAATTTCTAGTGTTTCTCTCCTTCACTTGGTATGAACTATGAAACGATGCTGTTGGATCGATGATGTTTATGTCAACTTTAATACTTGAAAAAAAAACAGAGAAAAGGGAAGACAATGGAACTCCTGTCCTGTCGTTGTTGTTGTTTGAATATGAATCTGAGTCTTGAGTCTCTAATTAACTGTTGAAATGCCACTCCCTATTGGAGATGCAAATGGACTCTCTGGAAGATTGAGTCCTTGGCTGCTGCAAAACAAAGAAAACAAATGCATGAAAATGGCTCGACAACACTCGAATCCGCAATGCCGGTCGGTTTAGGAACAGATAAAGAAGATGCATACCTATCCTGGTCATTATAATTGGTACTAATCTGATTCACTTTGTCCTCACTGGTTGAACCAGTATTCAGAACATCCAACAGATAGTTGAAACGTTCATAAGTTTGGAAATCCACTGCTTGGCCTGCGCAGGCTAGAACCGTAGTTTTTCGATGGTTAGAAATGTATATCACGAGACATGGACAAGGAACTGAATGAAGAATTTGAACAGGAAGTTTTGGTTATACCATCTGTGTGCTTCAGTTCATCCATTGAGTAGCCTAAACAGAATTGATTAGTCATATGTTGCTTCGGTGCTAATTGCAACTCCAAGAAACGCCTTCTCTCAAACTCTAGTGCTTGCTTGCGATCATCGATCAGCTGTTTTCGAAATAGCCTCGAATTAGCGCAAACTCTTGGCACTGTAAAACAGACAGGTAATTCGATTGTTGCATCAGAATAGGCAACTAATATGTATGCAACGGGAAATAGAAAGACGAAAAGCTAGTAACTTGATTGAAGCTCTGAATCTCCATCTATGAAGTGTGGACCATAATACATAGGAGAATGCTGTGATTTCTCGGTATACTTCCTGCAAAAACCAAGAAGGGAAATAATCCATAAGAACATCGACAATATTAATCACAAAGAAGCAAAGATTTATCAGACATTCGAAGTCGATAATCCATGGAATGTAGACATAAGGCAATCACACCAGTTGTAGAACTCATTGGAATTATAAACTGGTTGATTTTACCATGTGAGGATGGCAACCAGGTAAAGAACATAAGAATCAAGCACGCATCTTAAATCTGGCCTTCGAGTTTGCATCTTCGAGGTTTTTAATATAAACAAGATCAACCTAAATATGTTGTTCCCTTGGTAATTTTTATAGAAGTAAATGGTAAACAAGTTGAATTACTTGAGAATATGACCATTTAATATGTAATGAAACTGGAAACTTTACCTATCAACAACCCTTGATTTTTCCCTATATGGTTTCACCAGGACACGAGCCGTGCATACAAAATGAGGATTCCCTTTAGCCAGAATTTGCTTCACAGTATCTGCGTAAACGAAAGTGACAAACCCAAACATCCTCTTCTGTTGGCATGGAATCCTGACATCATGCACTGGTCCGAATTTGCTATAAAATAATTTAAAGAAAAAGAACATAAGAACAACTACAACAATAAAAATGATTAACTTAAATGATCACATTATGAAGATTTCCTTACTTGAAGTAGTGTGAAACGTCTTGTTCGGTGAAGGTACTATCAGCTGGAAAGGTAAGGTATATCTGCCTAGAACCGGCGACTATTGCACCGGGATCATTCCTCTCGGGAACATATTCGGGGTACTTTGGAGCATCTTCTGCCAATATCACTGCGTGCTGCCCATGGGGCCTGCAAATCAAAATAACAATTAAATACAAACATGTTCTTTTTGCAAATTGTTTAAATACGAGGTCCAACATGAACATAACATTCCACACCTGTCAATCAGACGAATGCTGTTCTTTAATCGAGCAAGGAGCTTGGTCAGGCTATAACCGGCCCTGCCGTGCCGTTGGCTCTCGGTAAGATACCCTTCAGCTTGAAGTGTCCTCCCATACTTCTCATAGTATAGCATTGGCAAAGAGGCAATAGAGACAGGCAACCCTCTCCTGGCTTTTAGAAGCTCGGTGAGCTCCAATTCTAGCTTTTCGAGAGACCCGGGAGAGATTATGTTGTCATCGTTGCCAGCCTCATTCAAACTCGGACTGAACAGCTGCGAAAAGGACTCCAGCGTAGGATTCCCATGAAAGTACCTACAATTGTTTCCATGCTTACAAAACCCCTTGTTGAAGTAATGACAAATCTTAACAGGAAACTCAGGCAAGCTTGGGGACATTCGGCTGGTTCTTTCCCCCAGTGCAGGTTCCGAACAATAGTAATTGCTTGGGAATTTGGAGCCAACTGAATTGGAAGATTCTAACTGATCTTCGATGTTCAAGAAATGCATTTGATTTTGGAGGCAATAATCTTCGGCAACAGCATCCGAATACCCCAGTGGGACAAATTCCAAACCGTTAACATGTTGGTCAGCAGCAGTCAGAGTGGGATGATCCCAGAAAGGAGACGCGGCAGCTCTTCGAGCCCCCGGAGTCGAAGCCGCACGGGACGAAGCAGGGGAATACGGAGCAAACTGCAAGGGAATATCGGCAACAGGCGTTGGACTCACCTGAGAAACAGCTACCTTGTTCAAGTTGAGCTCGGATTTGGCCTTGTGGATCAAAGAGTGGAGCAAAGTGTCGGGACCAAAGGCCAAACGGATCATGTCCCGGTCACCATTGTCTTGCACGAGAAGATAGCCGATGATTTTAGACACATTCTCAGGCTCCAACTGTTGGATTCTATTGTAAACAACTTTGGTCGATTCATTGAAATCCATCTCAGGATTCTCAAAAGTAAAAAACCTGCAAAGTTCAAGTAAAGATACCAATAAATCTGATTCTAAGACAGGTAAAACATTATCTCCAGGGTACAATAATTTCCCCCCCTCGCGAGGACAAATAGCATTAACATTAACGCTTGTGGAACAAACCAACACGTTAAAACCAACATGACAAAGAAAAAGGGTTGTATCCAGCCCAGGTCAAATGTCAAAAACAACAACTGAAGCCTAATTTTAGTAGAGAAAAGCTGGGATTGTTTCCTTTTTGTTGCCAGTTACAGAAAAGCTAATTATCTTCATCCATGTCTGAATTGAGCAAAAACAGGTCACATACATGACTTTCAACTTTAAACACCAACCATAAAAACAAGATAAATATAATGATGGTATTTCAAGAAATTATGAAATCCCATGAAAGAAAAGTACAGAGGAGAGGTGGAAGATGGAAAAGAACAGTTTCAAAATTCATTAGCATTAACCAGTAAGAAAGAAGGGGGGTCACAAAAGTCAGTCTTTCTCCTTTTTTTCTGTTTCAAAAGAGCCAATGAACACTAAAGATGTGTTTCGAAACCAGAAGTTAAACACAGTTGTAAGACAAAATTATGAATCCCTTGTCATATTAAGAACACTTTCATCATTTCTTTGAAAACCCAGAAATTCTTTTGAGAAACAAAAGCAAAGACATGAGTTTTTTTTTTTGAAGGAAGATGAAAGATACCAACCAAATCAAAGATGAAGAAAAACACAAACAGTGAACAAGTCCTCAAATTGTTCCATTCCTTCTTGTTGCAACTGCTACCATAATTTGATCTTCTGGTTTTCCTACAGATTCTTCATTCTCCTCCCAGGAAACGACACTCTTGTTTGAAGCATATAATACAATAAAAATAGAATGCCAGATGACAGAAAGGATAGCCTTGTCTTTAGTTCAAATCAACACACACTTAAATAAGTAAATATATACACTCATTCTCACATTCTCTCTCTTAAAAATGAAATCTTTACCAGTAATAGTAAAGAGAAAAAATAGTTTTGATTTGTTTGACTAATTATTCTCAAAAAAAGATTACTACTTTTTGCAATTCATGTTATTGTTGCTGTCGCTCTTATCTAATCATCATTATTATTATTATTAATATTAATTAAAAAAATCAAATGTTTTCTTGTTGCCACATATTTTAATTAATTGATATTTATAAAATTCCAGGTTGGAGTTGTCCTTATAGATAGTCGCGGGGGTTGAAAATGCGGCAGGATTTCCGAAACAGTTCGTGTTTGGAAATGTCTAAATTGCCCTCGTTCACTTAGGAGATGTCCCATTTGATTAATTAATTAATTAATTCCACAAGGATAAGTAAGTGATTAAATAATCGGGTCGTAAATATCTATGCATGCGGTTAAACCTTCGAGAATTAATAGCCAACTTGACTCATTATATTATTTATAATCTTAATTAATAATATTTATTTATTTAAATAATTTTTTATTTTTATATAAAAAATTATAAATAATATGAAGAATCGAATATATCTAATAATTTTTTCGGTATTAAAACTCGAGCTTCGTTTTTCTGCTTTATTGCTGTTCGTGTTACTTTTTTTCCCTTCTTAAAAAACATCATCGGCCGTGATTGATGGTTTGGAGATGAGATGAGTGGGCATGTCCGCCACGTGGCTTAAGGTTACAGTCTGATTCCACGAGATAAATCTGGTGATGTGGGGTCCACATATTTGAGTAATCCCACGTGGTAAGGTCCAATCTGATTGGGCGAAAAATATGACCGACCGTAACGGCTTTCCATTTGAACCGGGATTTTTCCGTCCTTCAACTTCCCCCTATTTATGGTATATATTTTTTATAATACTATAAAAAAAAAATCACTCAAACTACCACGTTCTAGTTGCAGTTCATATTATTATTTTTGTCACTAACATAAATTTTTGTTCCAATAAATATAATAATAATAATTAGTCTAGGGTTCGAAGCTTTCTCAATCCACTTTGGATATATGCTCGAACCACGTTTATCGTATGCATCTATTGATTCATATCAAAATGTCGTGGTGTAGTTAGTTATTATGTTAGTTTAACACATTATAGGTATTCGGTTTAAGTTTGAGTGACATCAAATTGTTTTAACTCTTTAAAATAAATAAATAAATTTTTGTTCGAACAATTCTAAAAATATAAATATAATAAAAATAATTAATAAATATAAATTTTTAGATCTAAATAAATATTTTATCATTAAATTTAATTGTACCGTATTATTCAACCATTGCTCCAAATCCAATACTAATCTCAGTGTTATTTAAAGGCAAATGCTTAATAAATTATGAGTTTTTAAACTCATTCCGTGTGTAAAACGTTGCTTAATCCATCGGCTTCCCAACTTTATTAATTATCTCAATTAATTAATTACAGTCATCAACTTCCAGAGAAATGGACAATCATTAATTAAACACAAGTTGGTTCCCACCAATAATTTGTAAAGAAATATTAAAAATTTTTACAGTAAAAAATAATTTTATTATAAATAATTTTCATCACGTAATTTATAAGATTAACTAATTAAATATATTAATTTAATTAATTTTTAAAGCTTATTTTTCAACTAAACCTTATTTTTTATGTACAACAATAAATATTTTTTAGCTACAGTGATTACAGTAATATCTGTTTTAGAATACATACTCTCAACCATTGGACATTGATCGTTCAATGATTGTACTGACAGTACTGGCTTTAAGAACAACAATCATTCCTTCAACGAGTAAAGTTAGATGATTCGTGTACAGACATTAATTTTGATGTCCTTGTAGCCTGTTGGTTCTGATTGTCCAACGTTGTTGAGAACTGTTACATCATAGTAGACAAATGTGTTGGGGGATTTTGGGGTCGCTGAACCTAGAGGCAGTAAGATCTACGTGTTGTTTGTACTTTGTAGTAATATGTTTTTAGTCGGTTCATTTTATTTTTATAATTTTTTTATAAATTTATTAATTATTTGTAAATAAATTTAAATTTATTTTTTATTTTTATAAATAATTTAAGATTATAGTAAGCATAAAAAATGATTTAATGCGCAAATAAATATATTATTCTTTTTTTCATAAAAAATAACTTTAATTTGTAAGTTACATACCTCTTGTAATTTTTCCAACAAACAAAAAAATATTTTTTTATGAATAAAATTTTAATTATTTTATCTTACATGTCTTACAATTCTTCCTTCTAAAATTAAATAAAAAATAAACTTGTATAAAATTAATGGAATAAAAAAAATATAAATCTGTCGTTAACAACTAGTTAAATCACCAATATGAACTAATATGGATGCCTAGGGTTACATGTCTGATACAGACCAGAGGTATGCTTCCCTTTCTGTTGCCCGTTTCTCATTAATTTTTAGTATCTAATATATTAATTAATTAATTAAAATTAAAAATTATAAAAATTTATCATGAAAATGACTCTCTCTATTTATTACATAACTTTTTTTCCTTCAAAGTAAAAATAGTAATGATCAATTAACAGGGGTTGTCTAAATGATAAATAGTTTGATTCTGTTTAAACAAGTCTCATATTCGAAATATTATATATACAAAAAATCTTTGCTGAAAGATTTATCCATTAAAACTAAGTGTGTGATCTGAGTCAATCTAGTTTAATTAAGAAACTACTTTAAAAACCCAAAAGTACAATAAAAAAATATAATAGTAATGATTGAGATGTTTGGTGATGATGTTGTGTGTGTCTATTGTGCTTGTCTGTTCTACCAACCCAATCCAACCCCTTGAGTGTGTTGTCTCTTTCCATCCCCGTTTGCCCCCCCCCCCCCCCCCTTTCATTTCCTAACCAGAAATTAATGAACAATGAATCCATCTCCATGTCTACATGGTACAGAGAAAATGTGTGGACTCCTGTCCTTTCGAATGTGCACCACAAAAACTGTAAATATAATATCAATAAACATGTTTAAACATAGTTAACGATAAATATAAGTTACGATGTTACAAGTATTTATCTCGTGTCTTAATCATAAAATAACAAGGGCGGAGAACGATTTATTGATTTTAAATTTTGATGTTGGTGTTCATCATTGTGATTTATTAATTTTCTATCACAAATACTCGTATTTAAATAACTAACATTTTAATACACATGTTATCATATTCGAAAAGATTATTGAATCGATTCTTTTTAAAACAAACGTATCATAATTTAAAATTATAGATCATTAATTACATGTTTCTTTTAAAGGTAATGCAAGCTAGCATATTTTAATAGTTAATATTTTATTCATTTTTATAGTTTTTAAATAATTTATTTATTATTGGTAAAATTTAAATTTATTATTTATTTTTTTAGTTTTGGAGAATTAATATTAAACATTTGTTTTAATGTAATAAATTTTATAAATTTTCTGGGTATGATGATTAATTAAAATTAAAAATGTTAGGCCATTCGGCACAAGAATATATGAGAGTTTTTTTGGTGCAAAGTTATTTGGGGTAGTCTGTCAGTCCATCGATTCTCTTTTCTTGCTTGACTTACAATTCAAGATCGACTACCAATTGAAGCACGAATGTTAACATGGGGTGTGCAGTTAAATGTGTTATGTGTAACTCTAGTATTGAGAATAAGGATCACCTATTTAATGATTGTCCTTACTCTCGACATGTTTGAAAAGAAATTATGATAGCCTGTCAAAACAATACTTCTTTAGATAATTGGTCAAGTATGATTCAATGGATACTAATTCATGGTAAAGAAAAATTTCTCTTGGTTGTTATCACTCGTTTAACATGGTGTTGTTACCTTTATTTCATTTGACAAGAGCGAAAAATTTGCGGCTTAATTTTTTAAATCTTACTATGAACTGAGAAATTTTATTATTATTTTTATTTGATTGCATAATTAATTTTATTATTGTACAGTTTCTTAGCAATTTTAAGTGAATAAATTTCTTATTTATCACACAATTTTTTTTAAATGCTAATGTCATATATTCTACCATTGTCGTATGTATTTATAAAAATATGATTGTGTAATTTACTATAAATTTCAATTTTATTCTAAATAGGTTAAACTTTAAGGCCCAAAATCATTGGGGCCTCTCAAAATATGATGATCCCATGTTACCCTAAAAACACAAGAAACCCAAAGGAAGATCATGAATAGGCATGCTCGAAACGATGCTGTTTTAGTGTATATATATATATTTCTTTAATTTTATAAAACATTTTTAATATATATATTATATTTTATATTTTTATCTATTTTAAAAAAAAACATTTTTTAATTTTACAACCAAATATATATATATATATATTTTGACTGTTTTTCATTTTTCAAGAAAATAAAATTAAAGTTCATTCTCTGAAATCAAATAAACGCTTAAATTATCAAAAACAAAATATATCCGATTAATTTTTAAAAAAATTTATATTAATCAGATTGTTAAATAAAAAAATTAAATCAATTAAATTCTTTAATCAATTTTAATTATTATTTTTTAAGAAATATTATGTCATAATATTTTTATTTTTCATTTTCAAAATTTTTATTTTAATTTTTTTTAAATATAAAAATTCAATTGATAAAAAATATTTTAAAATTCTAATTGGATGAAAAAAATTAAAAGCATTGATTAATTTTTTAAAAATATTTTTTTATACCTTTAAACTTTTATTTATTTGTTTGTTTATTGATTAATTAATCCCTTTTCTTCTCGGCCATTAGCAAATCCTAGCAAATAACAAGAAGCCAATAAAAACCGATAATCCACGGAGAAGGCAAGAAACAAAAAGTATCACGAAATTTCCCGATTTACCGAAGGAAGCTTATTTATTTTAGTTTTTTAAAATAAATAGATAAATTGTAGGGTTTCTGTCGTCGGACTCTGATCCAGAATCCGATCCATCGACCAGGAGGAGGAATGTATCAGTGGAGGAAATTCGAGTTCTTTGAGGAGAAATTGGGAGGAGGAAAATGCAAAATCCCGGAGGAAATCGCTGGAAAAATAGAGTGCGCTTCCAGCGGAAGAGGAAAGCTGGTGATCGGCTGCGATGACGGCACTGTAAGCCTCCTGGATCGCGGCCTTAACTTCAATTTCGGCTTCCAAGCCCATACTTCCTCCGTTCTCTTCCTCCAAATGCTCAAGGTAAAAATAAGAGAGTGAATTATGTATATATTTTCTTTGCGATTCAACTTTATTTTACAATTATATTAAAAAAAACGCTACTTTTATTGATTTTTTTTTATTGATTGGTGATTTTAATTAGCAACGAAATTTCTTGGTGAGTATTGGAGAAGATGAACAAATATCGCCGCAGCAATCAGGGATGTGCTTGAAGGTATTTGATCTTGATAAAATGCAGCCCGAAGGATCGAGTACAACTAGTCCCGATTGTATCGGAATCTTGCGTATTTTCACGAATCAATTTCCCCAAGCAAAGGTTTTCTTCTTTCCTCTCTTTTATTTTTTTTTTCTCTTATAACACACTTACACTTAGCTGTTTATTGCACATTAATTTACTTTTTTCCCTTTTTTAATTCAATTTTCCCTGCCAACAATATGTCAAAATTATAGCTTTTGCTAGTTTCTTTTCTAATTGCAGAAGCAAAATATATATATAAACAGTTTGCAAAGAAAAGAGCAAACGATAATTTTGGCTGAATGTAAAAAAATGTTTGATTTTTACCTTTTTTTTGTCTAACCATTATTTCTGCATTACTTGTGTCGTTTTCATTATTTTATTGCTTCTATACCTCTTCTAATGACCAATCTGAACCTTAGCTAAACCAACTTGAGGGGTACCTGAGACAAGAGTTCAGCCTCTTAATGTGAGTCTTTACACATTGCAGATCACATCATTTTTAGTCTTGGAGGAAGCTCCACCAATATTGCTTTTAGCTATTGGGTTAGACAATGGATGCATTTACTGTATCAAGGGAGATATTGCCCGAGAAAGAATAACCCGTTTCAAGCTTCAGGTTGATAATGCATCCAGTGATGGAAATTCATCGGTTACTGGACTAGGTTTCAGAGTGGATGGTCAAGCCCTTCTATTATTTGCTGTGACTCCAACTTCTGTAAGTTTGTTCAGCATGCAGAGCCAACCTCCTAGGCGGCAAATATTAGATCAGATTGGATGCAGCATCAATAGTGTCGCAATGAGCGACCGCTCGGTATGCATTTTTGTGGCCTCTACTTTCTTTATGGTGGCTTAATTGCGATATATATTGTCTTTGAAGATAAGTGTTTCTCTGTTGTTTTTCATCAGGAGTTGATAATTGGCCGACCTGAAGCCGTGTATTTCTATGAGGTAGATGGGCGTGGTCCCTGTTGGGCTTTTGAAGGAGAGAAGAAGTTCTTAGGGTGGTACCGTGGATATTTATTATGTGTTATTGCAGATCAAAGAAATGGAAAGAACACCTTTAATATTTATGACCTGAAGAACCGGTTAATAGCACACAGTCTAGTTGTTAAAGAAGTTTCTCACATGCTTTGCGAATGGGGTAATATTATACTTATAATGACCGATAAATCAGCTTTGTGCATTGGTGAGAAGGATATGGAAAGCAAGTTAGATATGCTCTTCAAAAAAAACCTTTACACTGTAGCTATCAACATTGTTCAAACTCAGCAAGCTGATGCTTCTGCAACTGCTGAAGTACTGAGGAAGTATGGTGATCATCTATATAGCAAACAAGACTATGATGAGGCAATGGCACAGTACATCCACACCATTGGTCACCTTGAACCTTCATATGTCATACAAAAGTTTCTGGATGCACAAAGAATCTACAACCTCACAAATTATTTAGAAAATTTACATGAGAAGGGGTTTGCCTCTAAAGATCACACCACTCTTCTGTTAAACTGCTATACTAAATTGAAAGATGTTGACAAGTTGAATGTGTTCATTAAGAGTGAGGATGGTGTTGGGGAACATAAATTTGACGTGGAGACTGCTATAAGGGTTTGCCGAGCAGCAAATTACCATGAACATGCCATGTATGTTGCAAAGAAGGCTGGGCGGCATGAATGGTACTTAAAGATTTTGCTTGAAGACCTTGGGCGATATGATGAAGCTTTGCAATATATCTCTAGCCTTGAACCGAGTCAAGCTGGGGTGACAGTGAAGGAATATGGGAAGATTCTCGTAGAGCACAAACCAGCAGAGACAATTAATATACTCATGAGGTTGTGCACTGAGGATAAAGAGTTAGCTAAACGTGGAACTTCAAATAGTGGTTATTTATCTATGTTACCATCTCCTGTTGATTTCCTCAACATTTTCATCCATCATCCACAATCTCTTATGGATTTCCTTGAAAAATATGTTGACAAGGTAAAAGATTCTCCCGCTCAAGTAGAGATTCATAACACTCTCCTGGAGTTGTACCTGTCCATTGATTTGAACTTCCCATCAATCTCCCAAGCTAACAATGGAACCGATTTTAGTAAAGAAAGAACAGTGTCCAACGGAAAGTTAGTTGCTGAGAGTAAGAATTCATCTACAGAAAAGGACATACTGGAAAGACGGGAAAAGGGGCTACACTTGCTTAAGAGTGCATGGCCTTCTGACCTAGAACATCCACTTTATGATGTTGATCTTGCTATCATCCTGTGCGAGATGAATGCATTTAAAGAGGGCCTATTGTATCTCTATGAGAAGTTGAAACTTTTTAAAGAAGTGATTGCTTGCTACATGCAAGCCCATGACCATGAGGGATTGATTGCATGTTGCAAAAGGCTAGGGGGCTCTGGCAAGGGAGGGGACCCTGCACTTTGGGCTGATCTTCTGAAGTATTTTGGTGAACTTGGTGAAGATTGCTCTAAAGAAGTGAAGGAAGTATTGACATATATTGAGAGGGATGACATATTGCCTCCCATTATTGTTCTTCAGACACTTTCTAGGAATCCATGTCTCACCTTATCTGTTATTAAAGATTACATTGCTCGGAAACTTGAACAGGAATCTAAACTGATTGAAGAGGACAGACGAGCTATAGAGAAGTATCAGGTTGGTACCTAATTTCTTCCTACTATTTTTCTCTTGCAATGTTGATTACTTGTCTTTTGATCACTTAACCTGGTAGTAAGAGTTGCACTTGTTTCCAAATTATGTAACAACAGAGTTTGGCAAGAAAACATTCCATAATATAAGCAGCACCAAAGTCTATTTAAAAAGTGTTGCAAAGTATTGGGTTTTTCAAGGCATGTTAAAACTATTGTTAAAGATATTAAAATGACTTTTCCCAAGCATGTGAGACAAGATTATTAATTAATTATAATTCAAAGGTATCATACTGCAAAAGGTAACCTTTGTTGCCGTTTTTGATGGACAATCCTTTCGTTTCCTTTCTTCCATGATTTCAGCTTTGTTGAAATATATCCCCACCATCTCTTTTGGCCATGATAGTCATTTGCAAATTCAAAATCATGCCCAATTGATTTTTGTTCTTTTAATTTAATTCTTTGGATTGAACAGGAAGACACAGTGGCTATGAGAAAAGAAATTCAGGACCTTAGGACAAATGCTAGGATATTTCAGCTGAGCAAGTGCACTGCTTGCACTTTTACCCTTGACCTACCTGCTGTCCACTTCATGTGTATGCACTCATTTCATCAGCGCTGCCTTGGTGATAATGAAAAGGAATGTCCTGAGTGTGCTCCAGAGTACAGATCCGTAATGGAAATGAAGAGAAGCTTGGAACGGAATTCAAAAGATCAAGATCAATTCTTCCAACAAGTCAAGAGTTCAAAGGACGGATTTTCTGTAATTGCTGAATATTTTGGGAAGGGGCTCATTAGCAAAACTAGTAATGGTCCGACAGGAACTGCTAGATCTGGCAGCACCTCTTCCAGCAGTGGCTTCTGAAATTTCTTGATTGGTGTAATTTGTAAGTGTTCTTCCTAGCGTTTTCTTCTTTTTCATTGAATTGCAAGGTCAATATTGTTTGGAAAACAGTGGCTTGTGGTCAAATAGAGTAACTTTGGGCTCATGATTTTGTTTGGGGAACTATCCCATGTGACCAATTGCCTCCTTTTCTCAGTTGGACTGGTTGATCAGATGGTGAGACTCTGGCATCAATTCTGTGGAGATGAATTGTAAGAAGGATGCAACCTCCACTGTCTTTCGAAATGGGATGCTCATTTGTTGTCCCGCTCAGAAGGCACAGCCACACATCATCACTTTTATGCAGGTTTCATGATTTTAACGAACTGGTTAGTTATTGCAGCATCCATTTCTCGTGTGTTTTTTCTTACTCTGAGGTTGCATGCTAGATGTTTTCGCAAGTCCTTGGCAACAAATTGAATAAACACTTGACTTTGAAATTTATGCATTGGGAAGTTTCTGTAGACATAATCTAGCTTTTAGATATGAGTAAGTTATTCTGTTTTGTAGTTATCGTCATAAGAGTTTGAAGTTGTAAGCTACCTATTTGATTTGATGCCAGTCTAAATGTATGAGAATTGGGTTTTGGTACTGAAGGAACGTAAGCATGCAAGCTTTTGAAATCGTATTTCTAGTTCATTGCCTTAGATATTTGATTTAATGATTCCTACTCTTTTCTGTTCATCCAATGGTCATGGATACACTTTGAAATAGATTGTTAGAAGTGGCATTATCAGGGTTTTATTTTTGTGTCAGTTCCTTGTAGATGCTATGTTACTGTCAGCACTAGCGTTATCATTTACCAAGTGTCTTTGCCAGCTAAGTGCTGTTGAATCAGTAACTAAACGACACAAGAACGTCAAGTTTCGCTCTTAAATCAAAGCTTTTGCATTATGCCCTATGAGGTCATGGTTATCTTGAATTATATTTTAGTAGGGATTGGAGGTTAGGGGACCTACCAAAACGAATGTAAGTTTGAAAGCCAAGTGAACCACCTACTTTGTTTTTGTGCTATGTGTCCTTACATTTTTTACAGAATCTTGAGTTGCAAAAGACTGTCCTCCGGTGGTTGTAATTTTCCTTTTCGTCTCCTTGGGTGTTGTCCCTTTTTTGTTCAATTGAAAAAAAATCCTTGATAGGAATCTCTTGATATATATCCAATTCCCAGAGCTTAAAGCTAAGACTCTGGGGTCAAGAGTGTAGAAATCTTTTAATTTGCTGCTTTATCAGTGGAGCATCATTCTCAATATTTCTTTAGCTTAATTTAACAGCACTCCTTCCAACAATCTCTTCTCTTTTATTTGTAGTTTTTCTAATGATTTTTAAGTCATACCCCCACAAAAAAGGGATTCAAAGATGATCACTTGTTTCACATTTTTCAATCATTGCAGTATTATTCTGAAACTTTTGACAGAATTTGGCGAACCGAATTATCAACCATTTGCTTGAATATGAACATTCTGCTTCAAAGAACAAGATGTTTGATACAACTATAAAAATCAACACACCATATATATGTTCTAAAACAAAAAGGCTTTGTATACGTAAACGAGTTCTTGGTAGAACTATCAGCAAAGCCTCGACAGATTTTAACACAATGTTCACTTCCTTTTTCTTCATGTATCTTTTGCACCCTCGACGACAAGGAAAAACTACATATACGTAAATAAAAACCATATTTTGCATCATGGTTCCAGCTTCAAGGATACTACGCGCGACTGTCTGTTGCGCTTTGCTACCTTAACAAAGAATACTGAAAGGCAAGGAGGAGCCCACCATGGCCTGCGAACCTTTTGCTCTCCTTTTAGGCAAGCCACTGAACAATACATTTTCAATACATCAATCACAAAATGAACATCTACTTCTAGGAATGGAGTTATACATGCTACCGGGGATTAAAAAAACTTTTTTTTCTTGAATAGGAATCAGAATATCATTAAACCATTTGAAATATACAGCATTTATAGGGCACCAGAGGAAATGTTTATGCTTCATAAAAAAATAATGCACAACAGCAGAGGAAAACACACATGTTTTAATATACAGTGCAATTGGAGAAATACTACTAACAGAAATACGTCTCTTACAACAAGAATACTAGGGAATGATCAAGCAAATTCAGATAACAAAGTAACTTCCACGTTTAGAGAATCAAAAGCTTTGTATGTGTGTTCGTGTGGGTGTAATATAGAGATAGATATATAGAGAGAAAGAGATACCTTTTATTCGTCTGAGTTCCTTACATAGTGTGATGAAGTCTCCCCACTTCATATGACACCGTCTAATAAATCGAAGAATCTGTTCAGTTGTAAACATAGACATGCCTTCCAGGTATTCCCCATTGACACCATTTTCTTTGAAAATCTGACGGTAGCTACCAAGATTTATCTCTTCCAACCACATACCGACATCCTACCATAACAAAAGATAACAGAGCAAAAGCAGATCATCAAATTAAATGTCCATATCAACATGTTCCAGGTTAAATATAAGAAAACAAAAACATGTTCTGACATCTTCACCGACAACTTCAAACTCAAAGCCCACCATCAACTCACATAACATCATAAAGTAAACACCTTTTGAAGAAACATTTCCCTAGTAATGGCTTAAGTTAATGCACAAATTACCTTGTTGTTCAACTGTTTTTTTCTTTCGGGATAATTGTTACTCATAAAAACTAATCACCTCTGTCGGTTCCCGTTATCAGATAGGAATTGTACTGATAATGAAGAGACCAGAGAGAGATAGTTTGCGTATTTATTACACCATATCTGCAACTACCTAGACATAGACACAGATATGAACTTTGTATTTATGGTTAAATCTATAAATTTTCATTTATGCATTCAAACAACCTTACCAAACCTTTGTGAACAACTTTAAATAAGACCCTCACCCACAGAAATGCAAGTTTTGACAGAAACAAAATATAATTATAATGCAGAGAAGTTCCGGTCATCATATATTCATGAAACCACGATCTAGTAACAAGAAAATATATACTCTAAAACAAGCTGAATCACCAGAAAACAATACCAACATGTTTAAGTCTAACCAGTAACTAGACTACTCATTCCAAAAACCCGAAGAAAAAGAGGACGAAGATCACAACCTTAAACAAGCATTTTTAGATGGAATAATACTAGACCATGTATAATCAAGAAGACAGACTCTAAATTACCAAAATCAGATCCAACATAAAATGGGTTTCATGAAACTACAAATATTCTTTATACCTGAAAATATGCATGTCCGTATGGATGGATGTGCGTCTCTCTCTCTCTCTATATATATATATGAGTGTATATATATAGAGAGAGAGAGATTGAAATCAACCAAAATGAATTGATCATGAGGAAAAGGCAATAAAAAGTTATCACCTTTTTGGTCAATCCAATTCACTTTAACAGTTTCAAAAATCAAAGAATAAACCGATATTCTACGACAATTACAGTTTTTGATTAAGAAAACCCATTGTTTTCTTAATTACTAGATTTTTTCGTTCCGATTTAATCAAGCTTGAGAGGAGAAGAAATAAGAGCATGCCACCATTAAAATTTCCTACTGAAAAAAAAAATACAATATATTTAGCAGAATTAAACAATTTAGGTAACAATACTAACATCAGATCTAATTTCAATAACCCTAAACCTAGAAAACAGGAAAATACATAAAAAGAGACCTACCTCAACAGTCCAAATGAAGAAATCGAGTGGCTCAGGCGGGTGTTCTTTGCTCATCTCCTCTATTATTTCAGCCAAAACTCACCTTTTTATATTTACCATCAATTTCCCATCAAAATCAACGCTGCTTGAAGCGAAAATCAAATTAAAACTCCCAAAAGAATATATGTCCCTTTGATTCCCGGGAAATCTAAAAAAAAACTGCGGGACAACGGGTTTGAGGTTAGAGTGACAGTTGTTGAGATCCCGATCTTTCTCCTTTTCTTTTCTTTTCCTCTATCTCCTAGTTTATTTTTTACACTTTCTTTTTTTTTTTCTCGGGAAACAAACACGAGAGCAAAAGAGGGATAACTGCGAAGAGGAACAGAGAAAAAAGCGTCGCTTGTGAGAAAAAGAGATTGAGAAATTTAGGGTTGGATTGTTTTTCCCCTACATTTAAGTTTTTTTATTTGAAAAAAAAATTACTTTAAAATAGAAAAAATAATGTCATAATTAAGTGATTTTTTTATTTAAAAAAAGGGAGTAAGAGCTTAAGAATTTGAAAGGCAAATTGCAAGGGATGGGTCTTCATTTCCAACTTTTTTAGTATTATTATATTATTTTGTATCTAAATTCATTTTTATAGTTAAATTAGCTTTTTTAATTTTCATATGAATTTAATTTTATAAAATAGGGTTAATTATTAGAATAATCACTTGTGTTTTTATCAGTACAAAATTAATTATCAATTTTAAAAATGACTAGTGAGGTCATTTACGTTTTCGGGTATAAATTTTTAATTACTAAATCATTTGTTGTTCTATTTTGTCACATAGTTGGTCAACGATTTTAAAAAATGACCAATAAAGTTACGTACGTTTTCGGAGTATAAATTTTTAATTACTCAATCGTTCGTTATTGTTAAACTTTTATGAAAGACTGATCTGATACAATAAAAAGATTTACACCAAAAATTTAAGTATTACTTTCGATACGAAAAAATTACACCGGTGATCATTAATGTTTGCACTAAATTATTTTTTATTATAATCTTAAAAAATATTTATAACGTTCTATTATTATGAAAATTTATTAAAAATATAATAAAAACTTACCAACTAATTTCTTTTTTAAAAAATAAACCTTAATATCTTTTATTTACCAAAATATTTTTCAAATAAGAAAAATTTATTGGTGAAAAAAGAGAATTGTGGAAATTATCCACTTGTTTTTTGTCCTAAACAAAACGGGTATTCATTTGTTTGTTTTAATTAAGTGGTTAAAACCAAAAGACAGGGTCTTTTCCAAAGTGTCGGATCCTGACTTCAGACCCACGTGGGCCACCCAGCTCCGGATCATGTACACAACTCCAAAAGAGAGAAAAATTATTAGGTGAATCTTGTTTACGATATTATCTATGGTCTCAAGTAATTAGGATCGTTGATTTTAATTCTTTTAAGTGAATCATCACCTCTTTTGGATACGATATTATCTATGGATTTAGTGGGTGATAGTTATTAGATGGTTATTTAAAGATCAACGGTCCTGATTGCTTAGAGCATGAATGACGTGTTGAACAGGATTCACCTAATAATCTCTTCGAAATTATATCATGAGTCAGTCCCACCACGTCATCCATGGGACCAACCAATAGAAACTGTCCACTTCATTATTTTTTAATGTTTCAAATGAAGATTCACTTGGAAAAAAATTATGACATTAAAAAGTTAATAAAGTAGACAATTTTTATTGGTTGATCTCATAAACAGGTGGTGAGACTAATCCTGATATATTTTTTCCTTCCAAAGAGGAGACGGTAATCGGGATGTTAACACGTGGGGACCATATCATCACTAAGATTAATTAAAAACAATGGACGGTGACGATGAGATCGGTAAAGGAAACACGGTAGTCAAGGGTATCTGATTTTGTGAGGCTCGGAAAAAGTGGGCAGGCCAAGTGGCACGGGGATGGGGTGTAGAATGTATCATGTATGTGGCTGGGGCCAGTCAATTTAATAACACTATTTTATTAAATAATCCAAGTCTACAGTCAATTTATATATATATATATTAGTATTTATTTATATAATTAAAACTTAATTAATTTAAATTTTTAAATAATTAGATGATGATAATAAATATTTAATCTAATAATTTTAATTAATTATTTACCTTTATTTAGTAGTAAAAGAATATAAAAAGTTTTAAGTTTACATAGCATAAGATGATTCTCCTTATATATAAGATTTTATCAAATTTGTGAGTAAATAAAAACAAATTTTCAATTAAATATATTTTAAAGTAAATTACACTAGACACCACTCAACTTTAAACGTTGTAGCATTTATATCACTAAATTTCTAATTTGTTCATTTATAACACTAAAGTTTAGATATTTATCAACCTGAGTAAAATAAAGTCGTTCTAATCTGGATATTGATGTCCAAAATAAAAGCGTTTTAGGTGATGGACTTTAGGGATGCATCGATTTTGCCATTAAACTTTAAAATGGTTTTGTTTTTCAACTGAGTATTCCGGTCGCCGTTGTCGGCCAGCAGTTGCCATGTCTGGTTGTGAGGTTCAGTGGGAACACTTTCAAGTTCGAGCAGCAGAGGCTCTAGCCGTAAATTTTGCTTTCATGATTCACCACATACCTGATGGGAGTGTAGCACTGAGAATCACCATGACCGACTCCTGAGTCTGGTTAAGAGCCTGTCTCCAAAGGTTGTAACACTTGTTGAGCAGGAATCAAACACAAATACTGCTCCATTCTTCCCGAGGTTCCTGCATACCTTTGCAGTCATTTCGTTCATTGTTCTCTTCAGTCTGCAACCTGGAATAGAAGGCCTACGGACAACGGAGATAGAAGGTTAGCGGACATAAAACCGAACATTTGTTCATAATCAATGAGGAAAATAGCTTCAAGATGATCTCTATAAAGATTAGCAGTAACACATTCTATATCAATCTTACTGTCAAATAAAATTACTCACTTTTAATCTCGCATTATTTTAACAAGTTAATATGTTTTTCACATACGGTTTGCTAATATGGATACAGAAGTGCAGCGTCAGTTTCAATACCCCAAATAGATCCATTTGAATACACTGCAATTTGTAGCTATAATCATCTGCCCCATCTCAGCTTTGAACAGGTTCGGGGCTTGGCAGTCGTTGCTCATCGAAATTACAGTCCGAATGTGGAGTGGTATGGACCATCTTATCAATGCAAACAGCATCATTTTCTGATTTGGTTTCTGATTTGCTACTTAGTTTCTCGTTTAAAGTACTTTGAGAACTCGATGTACTATGAACAGTAGTAGAATGGTCAACTGCATCATTTTCCTTACTAGGATCCAGCTTCCCACTCTGCACCTCCTTTGTATCCATCGTACCAACACAAACAGTATTGCTTCCTTCTGACTTAGTTCTTGACTCACCATTCAATTTCCCGCTTGATTTATTCTCGACTTTAAAATTAGGATGAACAATAATATCGAGGCAGACGGTCTTTCTTTCTTCTAACTTGGTGATTGTTTTGTCATAATGAGATGCTGAATGAACATTTACTCTCTCATAAGTAGTTATAACAGTCCTACTTGGAGGCAAATCATGTCCGTGTCGTCCCTCGTAAGTAGTTATAACCAATTTAGCATCATGAGAAGCCCTCTCGACATGTTTCTTGACAGGGCATCCAGGAGTTGAGCACCTATAATAGCTCCTACATCACAAGTGAGAATAGCAGGTCAAATTAATACCAAAAGCCTCATTATGGATATATACCTAAATAAAGGAAAACTTTCTAAGATCATAAAAGTATTAAGTAATATGCATTCACTTTTATCTGAACATTAGAGATGCAAAGATAGACATCTACAGCTCAGATAACGCTGCTAATTACCATATCAAATGAGCAGAGATAAAATGTAAATTAGATAATTTTAGGTGTTTGAAATATGCATAAACAGAAATGAACTTAATAGACGGTACACACCTCGGATTTGGATTGCCTTTAACTAGTTTTTGCCCGTATTTGCGCCACCGGTACCCATCATTTACAATATCAACCTCACTCAGAGTCTTAATAACCGTATGTGATTCACTGGCTGGCTTCTCCGCTGGAGATGCATCAGCAGTGCTATTCTCTTTCTTCCTATTTATATTTGATGAATGTTAAACAAAACTTAAGAGGATATAGTAATGCACATGAAAAATAAACTAAGCTACCTTCGCTTTGAGATAAGATGGTCATCATCACTGTCAGCAACATTCTGTATCCTATTTGATTTTGAAGATGTACTTTTAGCATCTTCACTGATAGCACTAGCTAAAGGTTGAGCACCACCTGTTGGCTCTATTTGACGAGGTGTTTGTGCATCCAATGACTTGTCTTCAAATATAAGGTCAGTTATAAAACAGCACTTTATCTTTTATCGGATCAGACTTGTCACAAATGATTAAGATGTTTTACTTACCTTTGACAATAATTGCAGATGAATTATTTGGCCGCTCTTCAACAGCAGATACACCGAAATCTACAACTAGAGGAAGGTTCAGTGACTTCGGATGATCATGATGACCAAAGTAAACGACGTCGACCATTTTCCCATCGTGTGAATGTTCCAGTTGCTTTTTTACTAGGCAGTTTGCATGTGTACATCTATAATAACTTCGAATGAATTCATTTCCTTTAACAAGTTTCTGCCCGTATTTACGCCAATTATACCCATCTCCCAATGGTTTCTCACGTACTACAGTACTACTGCTCTCCATACCAGGCAACGCAGAGGGAGTCAGTGATGTCATCTTGGTCATCACAAATGGAACATTTCCTAGTTTCTCCGACTGCAAAAGCAGGTCTTTTTCTGATTTAATTGAGGGGGCTTCTCCTTGATCAGATTGTGATGAGGGAACTTTACTATCAGAATGTTGCAATGCATTTCTTCCAGCATTTGGGCTCTGTAATTTATCTTTACCAACTTCATCTGGTACACAATCCCCTGAAGAAACCATCTGAAGTAAAGAACCTCTAATCAGTTAAAGGTATTTCAGCAAAACCATAGATATCATTAAATTACTCCCTGTTGCTAATCCAAACATGGAAAAGGGCATTTGAAAAACAATAAAGCGTACGTGACTTAATGGCGATTTGATAATTCTAAAATGAACCAACCAACTGAAGTATAACATGTTAAAAAAACGAATCAAGTTATTAATATGTTAAATACATTTCTTTAAACGAAATTGAAATAAAACATATAAAGTAAAAATGCAAAGATCACAGAAACAACAACAACAAAAAAAAAATGGCCTGTGCTATCACAGTAGAAATGGTATTTAACACAAAATTAATCCAAATAAATTAGAGGTTACAAACAGCTGAAGGGTCTGCAACTCCATAAAAAGTGGTTTGGTTTAATTCTGTAATATCTGTTGAAAAAACCAAGATCATCTTTAACTTTTATAAAAGTCAACCAATGCTAGCCCAAAGTGCCTAGGCTAGGCACACCCAAGGTGTCCAGACCAAACCTTTAACTTAAAAGAGCTTTTATATATAAAGTTTTCCAAATCTATGTTCCCAACCAGTTTGAAATATTCTACCTTTTCATTTTATTTTTCCAACATCATGGGTGTTACATTGAGCAACAATTTCTCATTCACTCATTGAACATTTTGAGCATGTAAATATACAAAATTAATCTACTCTTGTTGTAGAGTAATAATACACTTGGTCCCAATTAATTTGAGCAATGGAATCCACTCAAATTAAACTCTAAAATGTTTATATACCATACCAATTTTTCAACATAACAATCACCCGTTAATGCTGAATTGCAGATAAATTTAGAGAATACTAATCGTATCATATTGCAGCAGCTTCTGATTATCTTGCTTAATTAAGGTTTAAGAATTTCAAAATCGAAAAAAATTCAAAAAAAATATGCATTTCATAAGCCTTTAGAAAAAGTTAAGCACGACATGAAATTCTTCAAAACGCCAAACAAAAAATCCTAATTCATATTATTAATGAAACTATGGAATTTAAGAGTTTAAATTAAGAAAAAAAATAAAAATAATGCGCGTCGCCGCGTTCTTTTCTTTAACTAAACAAACAACCATACAATCACCTGGAAAAAAAAATCACTTTAAGAACGAAATTTTACTTTCCAACTATTGAGAATTTAACTCAAACACTATGGTTTTCCAAACTCCGTTGCTCTTTTTCATCGAATTTCTCAGCAACTAAACAGAGTGCAAAGAAATCAACAAGCACAATTTCAAGAATTACGCTGGGAAACAGTAAATCCAATTCAATTCACTCAATAACAAACAAATTAGGTACATAAATTAAAAACGAAAAAGAAGCTGAACCAAGTAAATACAATAGAAACGAAAGAGGGTAAAAAAGGTTTACCTATGCAATTGTTTACGACAGACGCAGGAACCCTACCGGTAGACCAAGTTGAAAGAGTGTATCAGAGCCGTAAATCAGTCCGGTGAACGGTGATCGGACGGAGGGAGAGGGAGTTGGTTAGCTGAAGGGTGGAAGTAGAGTGGGGAAAGAGCGTTTCATGTTTGTTATTCTGATGAAAGAAAAACAAAGTTAGGAAAGGACGAATAGCGTTGAGACAATAATAGTGTACGGTCGGTAACACTCAAGTATCTGTGTGTGTTCTTGTCTTGAGATGCTGTCCTATTATTATTACGGTTAAAGACCACTTTACCCACCGAATAATATCCTGACCAATAGGATGTATACAACACTTATACTCAAAAATTTCATAAAAGGATAAATTAAATTGTAATTCATGAGTTTTCTTAAAAGCAATTTCAAATGTAAAAAATTTTAAATAATTAAAAATTAAATTTTAGGTTTCAGTTTGATCAAAACTTATAATTTCAATGATTTTTTAATTTAAAGAAGCAAAATAAATAATATATTTATTAGATCTTTTAATATCAATTTGTTTTACTATTAAGAATAAAAAAACAAATGTTTTGAGTCTTTAACAAATTTAAAATTTTAAATAAAAATTAAAAAGATAATAATGATTATAAAACAAGCAACATACAGAAAAATAAATTACAAAAATATTTATTTATTTAATTAATAAAAACTCAATTATTTTATATCACCGACTTATAACATTTCTAAACATATTATTGCTTGATTGAAGACAAATTTAAATATTTAATATCATAATATAACTTTAAATAATAAATATTATAAAAATATATTATAATTTAAAATACGATATTTAATTAACTTAATAATATAAAAATATATCTAAATATTTAAGATACTATATTGTACGAAAAATAATATTAGTATTTAAATTAAATTGTTATTTCAATTTAATTATAAAAATACATTAATATTAACACAAAACTTTTATTTTGTATTTTTTATTATTTTTGAATAGAAATTATTAGTTTTATTAAACGAGAAAATATCCAATACTATAATAATAGTTTTTAATTATCATTGTAAACTAAATACATAATTTGGACATTTTCTCTAAAATAGTCACTTTAGATCATACAAAGACCATAAATAAAAAAAAACTCATCTAAAGACTCGATAGAAAAAATAGACACAAACAAATCTGACTACATGAGCAAACGAACCACAAAAAGGGTTTAATCTATTGAAAGACCACCGAAAATCACAAATCAAAACTGAGCGGCGTGATAAACTATCAACAAGTGTAAACTACGTATCAAAATTTAATCCAAGAGTCCAAAACAAAAAAATTATCATGATAACAAATAATATCATCTTGGTCGGTCGTGATATCGTCACTCGTCAAATTTAACCTTTAAAAACCAAAAAAAAAAAATATATATATTAAAAAATAAAATAAATCGTACCATCAGAACATAATAATTTAATAAAAACTAATAGATAATATAGAAAAGCAATTTAATTTAGCTCCACCTTATCATAACTTTTTTTTATATAAAAAATAGGGTTATTCTAAATTACAATCATTTTTCCTTCCCACCAAAAATCCAAATTACGCTCCAAACAATCTAAATTACCCTCCAAAAATCCAAATTATTTCAATTTAGGTTTTTAGAATCACGCTTTTTTGTTACTTTTTATTTTCAAGTCAAAGCCTTTCCATTCTCAACTACCACTTCAAAGAAAAATACTGAATTCCGATCTCTGTTTTTCTCCAAGTTTATCGAATCCGATGACTTCCATTGCTCTAAACTCAAAGGATCTTTCCCGATCTTCCCACCATCACCGTGCTTCCGGCGAGATTCACGTCTTCATTGGCCCCATGTTCGCCGGAAAGACCACTTCCCTCCTCCGTCGGATCAAATCAGAAAGCAACAATGGCCGGTACTTTTTTATTTCAATGCTGCTGGGTTTCTATGACCTAGACAAATCGTTTAATTTACTATTTTTTTTACTCAAATCTGTAGAAACGTAGCAATGATAAAGTCAAGCAAGGATACAAGGTACGCTATTAACTCAGTGGTAAGTCACGACGGCGTGAGATTCCCATGTTGGGCTTTGCCGGATCTCGCGTCTTTCCGGCAGAAAATAGGAGATGATGCTTATGAAAAGGTGAATTCAATCCGGAGTGATGATTTCTTCCCAATAGAAAACCACAATTTCTTTGTTTAGAATCCTATGATGTATTCTCTGTTTTTTACGGCAGCTTGATGTGATCGGAATCGACGAGGCACAGTTTTTCGAAGATCTCTATGATTTCTGCTGCAAAGCTGCCGACATTGACGGCAAAACAATAGTTTTGGCCGGCTTAGATGGGGATTATTTAAGGTGACGATCCTTCATTCACAATATTTCTTTGTCAAATTCACGAGTTTTTCAAAATCTAATTTAGATTTGAATACCAGAAAGAGGTTTGGGTCAGTTCTAGACATAATTCCGCTTGCCGACACCGTAACAAAGTTAACGGCGAGATGCGAAATGTGCGGGAAAAAGGCGTTTTTCACTTTCCGAAAAACGTCGGCGACCCAAACAGAGTTGATCGGAGGTGCAAGCGTTTACATGCCTCTTTGTCGTCAACATTATATCCATGGATTAACAGTTTCTGAAGCTTCGAAGTCTGGTGTTGAATCAACCAAAGTTCATCATCCAACAACTGAATCAAGTTGCCTTGAAACATCAAGTTTATCACTTTAATCACGGTAATACTACTGGATTATTTATTGTTTTTAACTTTTTCTCTGCCATAGCTATCCATGTTTATCTACATCGCAATGCTTGTCTTGTACAGTATGGATGTTGATTTTACATCAACAAAGTAATCAAAAGGGTTTTCTTTGGTTTTGAATCTTTTGATTTTGATAGTAATTATTGATTGTTTTTTTATATAAAATATTTAAAGGTTTAACTGAGTTCGTGGTTTTTGGATTTAAAAAAATAAAGTTTCTGAGAAATAAAATTAATTAATTAAACTTTTTATAATTGTTTAGTGAGATAATATTCTCATATGATATACTTTGATTATATAATATAAAATTTTTAATTTTTTATGTCTTAGATTCTTTCAAGAATGCTTTAAATAATATAAAAAATTAAAATGATAGAGCAATAATATTGTAACATAACATGTTGTATTAATTAATTTAAAAAATATTAGATTTAACAATTAATTTTGACAAAAAGATAAATTAATAAAATTTTAGATTACAAACACCACACGTTGCATCAATCGATTTGAAAAGAATGTTAGATTTAATAATTAATTTTAATCAAAATATAAATTAATAAAATTTTAGAGTATAAAAACGTATAAAAAATTAAAAATTTGATTAATTTTTTTTCCTAAAATTAAGGGGCTTATGCTACCCTTAAGCCATATTTCAATTACTCTAATCTATTAAAAGTGTAACTATATTTATATCTATGAGTATTAGGAAGTGTAACTTGAAATTGTTTTTTTAGTATTTATCAAAAGTAACATCAAATTGGTCTTTGAAAATTGTTTGATAATTTTTTTATTCAAATAAAAAAATTAAAAAATAACTTTTTAGTTGTCTTATTGTTTTTAGGATTTTATCTAGATTAATCTATAAATTAATTTATGTCACACATTTAATTTTGATAGTGAGTCTTCCAATAAATTTTTTTTTATATATAATGATTTGAACTCAAGATTTACTTAAACAATATCAAACTATTTACCACTTAAATTAAATATAATTGATATTTCACATTTAGTTTTCAAGTGTGTTTAATTAATTAATTAATTAGTTTGATTTAATATAAAAATTCAAAAAAGTTTTGTATAATAAGATATGGACTTAGACAGTTTACATATCCCTTAATGATCAAAGAGTAAAGTTGATTTTATGTTTAAAAAATATATTTAAAATATATATATATATTTTAAAAAAACATATTATTATTCTCAATTTTTATTTAAATCTCTTCAAAAAATTATAAGCAGTGTTAGTGTGATTTTGTCATCGAACCAACTTGGGTCAAGGTTATGTTCTCTTAAGAGGCCTAAAGAAGGCAGGCAGGCACCCCATAGGTCATCAAGATATATGGCCGAAACATTACCAATCGACCATGCAACGTTGTTCCCTAATTTATCCCATGAATTTCAAAAAGCCATTTTTTTGAATAGGCCATTCGTAATAAATAAATTACTAGATAAACTATGTTTACCACGTCATTTATAATTTAAATAATTAAAATCGTTCATCTTTAAATAACTACCTAATAATTATCAATCTACTAATTACATGCAAGAAAAAAATGATGATTCACTTAAAAAAATAAAATAAACAATTATGATTATTTGAGACCACATATAACATGGTAATAATTTTTTTTCCAGAATGTGAGCAAACTGATTTCTTAACGGAGGGACAAAATTTTTGAATATATTTTATATATATTTTTTAAAAATATATAATATATATCTTATTAAATGTTTTTTTAAATGATCCATAATAAATTATAGTAATATAATATTCTAAACATTTCATAATTAAGATAAATAAATAAGAGAATAAAAAGTCATCGTGTTCGTTGTTAAAAAAAGTCATCATTTTAACGCCTCACTCTAAAAAAGAAAATAATTATTACTATAATAAGTTTGTTACGTAAAAAGATATCGACACGAAAAATTATTATATGAATTCTTTTTATTGTTTAAGATATGATTTTAATCAATTAAATTAAGACATATAATATATTTTTTGTATACTCATATTTATACATAAATATCATTCAAATCATCCACTTTAATGCATTTGATTTAAAAAGGAAAAAATATTACCAAAGATTTTTATGTTGTCTTCCTCTTTATTGTTCAATTTTTAATTAATTTTTTCTAACCTTAAACCCTAAACCTAAACAATAACTCCTAACCCTAGACCCTAACTCTAACCCTAAACCATAAACCTAAACCCTAACTCCTAACCCTAAACCCTAACTCTAACCCTAAACCTAAACAATAATTCCTAACCTTAGACCCTAACTCTAACCCTAAACCTAAACCCTAAATCACTAATCCCTAACCATAAACTCCAAATCCATATAAAAAAGAAAAAATAATTAGAAAAATTTTAAAGAACAAAGAAAAATATGACACAAGAAATCATTGGTAATATTTTTTTTCCTTTTTTAAATAAAAACATTAAATTGGATGATTTAGACAATATTCATGTGTAACTTTGATATGGAAAAAATATATTATGTGTCTTAATTTAATTGGTTAAGTACCATATCTTAAGTGGTGGTAAGAAAAAATTATATCATGGGTCAGTCCCACCACGTGACCATAGGAGCAACCACTAAAAATCAACCACATCACCAATTTTTACATGTCATATTTTTTCTCAATTGAATTTTCACTTAAAAAATTATTTTTAAAAAGAATCAATAGTAAATATGAGTGAAGATTCACTTTAAAAAATATGACATGAAAAAAAATGATAATGTGGGTGATTTTTAGTGGTTGATCCTATAGATGACGTAATGAGACTGACCCATGATATAATTTCTCGGTGGAAAAGATTCATGTAATAATTTTTCGATAGACACCGATAAAAAATTAAAGAAAATCTCACCAAAACTTATAATTAAAGTTCCTTTAATCTAAAAATTCAAACTCCAAAATTATAAAATAAATTTTTAGTGCCTTCCATCAAAAAACAATATATTTGAAACAAGCAAATTAAAATAAAAAAAGAGAAATTACCCAAAAAAAAGCCACGTGGAATATTCCTATCTCGTATAAGGATAAGAAAAGAATTGCATCCAAACAGGGAGAAAAAGATATCACAACCCGAAACCCACCCCATATTTTTAGGTCACACACAGACTCAGTACAACGACTCGTTTTGAAGGTTTTCATTCCAACTGAAAATTGATCGTTGCGTTGAGGGCGGTGCGTCGTTTTGGTTAAAAAGCAATCAGGTTAGCGAAAACCACAATCCCATCTCTCTCGACTCTGCTCCGGCGTCGTTTTGGTTCGGATTTCTAACCCCAATCGTATTTAATTTTCAAACATTTAATACAAACAAAGCTTCAGAATCTCCCCAACAAGGATTTTCTCCTTAAGACTCTTTATTCCTTCGTAATGGAAACGTAGGAATTGGAAATTATACATGGGTTTATTTGTAAGCCATGAAAGCTTGTTTTTTTCCTTCTTTTAATTGCAATTAAGTACTAAAAATGTAAAATTTATGCATATGGACGGTGATGTTTACTTCATGGGACTCAACTTGCAAGATTTGGCCTTCATTTCAGAATTGTTCGTTTGGGGTTTACATTTTAGAATATGCAATCAATGGAAGAGATTGGGATAGACCAATGTGTAGCAAATCCTGGACCCATTGATCCTTCAGTACTGTACGATCAAGAAAAGCATGTTTCTTCAGCTGTTTGGGATGGCCAGGTTCATTTCTTATCACACCAGTGTTCCTCTATACCTGTATTTACTTGCAAGTATGGAGTGATTTTGTTTTTCTTGGATGAACAAAATTTGTTGCATTCATCTGTGCAGTTGTAGGATTAGATATTCTTATGTGTACTGTGTAGGTTAAGAAATACTTACAGATATTCATATACTTTCTGGAGTTTGCCAGTGAGGTATATTTCATAAATGGTGAGAGTTATGGATAGTTAAAAAAACATGTATCCTGTGTTGTATTTTCTCTGGCTAGACACTGGTTCCATAATTAGTGGTTGTTTTGTTGTTAATAGATTCATCTCTGATCTCTGATACTCGAATAATTGTGATCATAAATATGGAGTTTTTTTTAAAACATATATGTTACAGGAGCGTGGTGCACTTAGATGTCACGAGCATACATCGAAGTTGGGTGAGTGGTGGCTCACCCCAAAACAGATTGAGTTGGTTGAGAAAGCAGGATTTGGGTACTTGAGGAAGATACCTGCTATTAGTTTAGATAATCCGCTCATTTCAGCGTTGGTTGAGAGGTGGAGGAGAGAAACGAATACGTTTCATTTCACTGTTGGAGAAATGACTGTGACTCTACAAGATGTTGCCTTCTTGCTGGGATTGGCAATCGATGGGAAACCTGTGATTGGAATAACGTATACCACTTGTGGCACGGTGTGTGAAAAGTATCTAGGGAGAGCGCCGGATTCTACTTATGCGAGTGGTGGAATGGTGAAGCTAAGTTGGTTGAAAGAGTTCTTTTCCCAGTGCCCTGAAAATGCATCGATTGAAGAGATTGAGTACCACACACGTGCTTACCTTTTATATCTTGTGGGAAGCACAATTTTTTCAACTACTACAGGGAATAAAGTCCCTGTCATGTACCTTCCTTTGTTTGAGAATTTTGAAGGAGCTGGGAGATATGCTTGGGGCGCAGCTGCATTAGCGTTCCTGTATAGGGCTCTTGGGAATGCCTCAGTTAAATCTCAAAGCACCATTTGTGGATGTTTGACTCTACTTCAGGTTATTAGCTTTTCTTTTGTTCAATTTTTCCGACTTCGTTTTGTTTCTTCTATAAGTCTTTTTAAGGACCTGGACCTGGTATGGTTTGGCTTTTCTTGTCAAAAAGGAGTTCAGATTTCAGAGGAATCATAAATGAAGTTTTTCTTAATGATGTTTCTGAATAGCCTTTAGTTAATTAATATTCTGCTATTGATAATTAATCTTCTATCTTAGTGCTGGAGTTACTATCATCTAAATATTGGTCGACCAAAGCTCAACAGGGACCCTATCCACGACCATTTCCCTTTTGTACTTAGGTGGAAGGGAAAGCAGAGTGGTCCAACAACAAACCGTGATGTAGTTTTCTACCGTAAGGCACTAGACTCCCTAGAACCATGTGATGTAAGTTCTTTGTTTTCCTTTCTATTTTTCTTTGTTTATGTTTTTTTTAAATAGAAATTATATTCATACTTCCCATATGTGAAAGAATCAGCATCTGACCAAAAGAAATGAAAGAGAAAGAATGATACAGTTTTATTTTGTTGAGAAATAGGTAGAGTGGCTTCCTTACAAATACATGGATGGTAACGTAATCCCAATGGAAATTAGAACTACTTTGCCATTGGGGAGGTCTAAAACGATGTTAATCTGCTTTGACAAGGCGGAAAGGCACCTCCCTAATCGTTTCCTAAGGCAATATGGCATGCTTCAACCAATCCCTGAAGATGTAGAACAATGGGTAAGAAAGAGCCGTGGAGTTGATGGCGGAGTGGACTTGTCTGGGAAAATGGAATCAGAACTTAGTGAATGGGAAGATCGTGCACTCCATATTGTGGAAGGTGACGATGATGCAGATGAAAATGAATACATGGTGTGGTACATGAGAATTACTCGTAAAGTTGTGGGGAGGCCTATTTCTCTCTCTTCAGAGTTTCAAAGAACAGTAAGTCTATATTTAAATAGTTTAACTAATGTCCTGTTCCTTGTTAATTTCATGTAACACTTTTTTTTGAACAGATTGGTGGTGTGCGGGAAATTTCGTACTTAGCCGACACTTTCCCTCTCAAAGGATTGCAGCCTGAGCAATTTGAATTGATTACCAGGATTAGATCTATTGCTCAAGAATGCTTGAGAGACCAAGTTGGAGGCCAGATTGTAGTGTCACCCCTTGTGGGAACTGAACTTGGGAAAAGGAGTAGGGGGAAAGAGAGGGTAAGAAGAAAGGCTACTGGGAAACGGAAGCGTGGCAATGATCTCATGGAAGGTCATGGAGTTAGTGAGGATGAGTCTCAGTATTGTGGCATGGTTGTCGAGGTAGATCATTTACATCTACAGCATGAAGATAATGAGGTGCATCATCTGCCACTTTGTACTACAGTTGTCGAGGGTGAAAATCCACTGCTATTGGAGGAACCTAATAAAGTTGATGACATGCAACTTCGTGATGCAACTGATGGGATTGATGCATCACAGTTTTGTGACGTAAGTAATGATATGGACAACTCAAATATCCCTCACGCTATTAGTGAAATTGATTTGCAAAATGCCGAAACAGTAGAAAATGCTATTCCGCAGTCGTCTGATCTACCTAATGTGATGAATGATACCAATGGTTCAGAAATTCATAACACAAACAAGATCTGTGATGACTCTGAATTATGTAATGCTACTGATGGCATCAATGACCCCCAAACTCAAGTAGCTACCGATGTTAATGAATCAGAAACTCATGCAACTGAGAATATCAGTGTGTTGCAACCCTCTTATGTTGCCATTCATAGTGATCAGCAAACGGTAAAAACGGAAGCAGAGGCTTTTCAACAGTTGCCTCATGAAAGCACCGATGATCTTCCGCAGCAGGGTGAGACCAGTGTTGTACTATAAAGTCAAAGCATTATCTTGTGATCTTCTGGAGGTAATTCTCTGACAATGGACTAAATGTTTTTCCCTAGAAAAAATGTAGTATAACTTTTGGTATGTGCCTGCACTCCTATCTGCTACCATTGAAATGCATATTCTTTCTTCACAGGACGCCAAAAGCAAACTGGTCTCTGGCCTTGTTTTAGTGATAAAATTTATTATGCAAAGGACAAGAGGTCAAAGTGCCTAGTTTGTTCTAATGACATATTCTGTGTCTTGTAGAATTAGCTCTGATTAATATTTAATAGAAATAAAGTTTGTTTTTCATTTAAAGATATTTGGGTTTCTAGGCTTCTTCTATTGGAATTATTATTGTGTTTTGTTCTGTGATTCTGTCGAATTTTATTCCACATCATGTACTCCAATTACAATTAACCATACATGATTCCTTGTCTTGGGGTGACTATGGGTTTCAATTAACGATTATTATCCCATACAACTATATATTTTTTTTAAATTTTCACAACCGCTTCAATTTTAGGGTTTAAAATTAAATAATTAATTTGGCAGGTATAATCAAGAAATAACAAAATTTATTGTTTCTGTAAAAGAATTTAAATAAAAATCAGTAAAATAGTATTTTTTTAGAAACAGAAACAAAGGCAGAAATTTATTATTGAAGAACAAGTACTCATTTTGTATCTTCGTATTTTCTTAAATTATGAGTTTAGATCCATTAAAAACTTTCCTTTTCCCCCTGAACCTAAACCTCCCTTCTCCTCTGCTTTAAATAAAATTAGAATCATGATTTGTAAAAAAAATCAATTTTCAATTAGATTGAATTGCAAATTTTGTAAGTGAAGTAAAATTCAAAATTTCCATTTTATTAACTTAATTTTATATGAGTTAATTGCATCATACATCCCTAAATTATAACTCCCATTCTAAATTGATCTTAAAATTTTTAAATATTTCAGTTTCATCTTCAAACTATACAAACTATACATAGTTTTATGTCACAAGAAAGCCCCAACGGCCAACAATATCAGATGGATATACATCAGAGCAGAGAAGAGATGAGAAAGTTGTAGGCATCAACTGTGGAAAAGATGGCTTCACTTCTGAAGAAAAAAGATTGGTCACCTAAAAACAGAGCATGGAACCATCTCAGAAGAAGCCACTTGATTCATTAAAAAAAGTGAAGAGAGAAAATCTTTGAATTTCATGAAAATCCCCTGTGCTGAATCACCACCAGAATCTGTGTCATGGGAAATGCAACTTCTACTGGAATCAATCTTTATTTTCTACATACATCAGAACCCGACTATGATTCTGGAACTGTGAGTTCCATCAATGTACAAATGAGACCACAGCACAGGTTCGGATCCTTTGCCTTTTAACTCTGTCAATATCAGAATACATTGCTGAATAGCTTTCAATGTCGGTACAATTACAGACAAGTATTCCACAGTATCAAAATGGAACTCCTCCCCAAATATCTTTTGTTAAGTGTAAAGGGATTAAATGGAAATATCAGACAACATAGAACTAGTTAACTGCATGCTTATATTGAATATTATCTCTCGATTGGTTTACTTCATAGGCGCCTCAAGTATACTAGCCTGCCAATCCAATATCTACTACAACTAGCTAACCGCTTCCTTTCTCTATGCAACCATTGATAGTTCGTTTCTATTTGACTTACCTTAAGATTCCAATCATAGCAGGGGTAGTAAGTGAATCTCATTCATTCGCTTGCTGCAGCCAGCATGATGCCAATTCTGCATCGGTCTGAAGTGGCCAGTAGTGGTTCTTTACAGAGCATTAGAAACCTGAAGGTGACTTGAAACTATCATCTCAGTGAATCTGATCCTTGAAACACTTAAATAAATCTATACCACACTATCAATTCATCAGATGGGATGCTATTCTAAACTTACATAAAAAAATTATGCAGAGAACAGGCACCTCATCCCTATAGGCTATACCCTATGCCGTAGTTATTTATAATACTTAATAGAACAATGGCCATTCTTCTAATCCCTATTTTACAATTCAGAGAGCTTAACAGACGGAGAAAAGCTTAAGGGTATGGAAATATCATCATCAAAGACATCGTCAAATGATAAGTTATGAAACAAAATAGAACACATTTTATCTTTGAATCTGTCATATATTTCCATTGAAGAAACAAAGCTAAGACAATGAAAACAAATCTGAAATTGTACATTTAGTCATAAACCATAATACCATTGATATTTTAAGAAAACTATTGCCATGGAGGATTAGAACCCTCCCTTACACAAGGTGACCGGGAATTCATGCTGCCATCCCTTCCAAATCTTGAAACACTTCGTACACTTTTGGGAGTAGACACCCCAGGGCTTGCACCTCGATAACTGGCACGAAGAGTTTCATCCACTGAAGATGAAGACTTTGCAATTGCACTTCTTACAAATTTCTGGGCAGCAGGGGAAAGTGTTCGTCTACTTGGACTAGCACTGCCGCCTCTATAAGGTGATGGCAACGGTGGCTTCTTAAACATCTTTGACCTCCCTCTCAATTTCCGAGCTGCTTCCCTTGATAAGGAGTGTGCCTTCACATCTCTGGCAGGGGGACAAGGGATCTTAAAATGAGGCCCACTGCTGCTACCACCGATATCAATTGGTGTATCCTCAGGTTCCAACCTCAAAGGTGTCCCTTCAATTTCACCCCATGTAATAAAGGGTGATTCATCAACACCTGGTGCAGGTGAAGGTGTCCTTACGAAACTATAACCATTCTCTGCTTTCTTCCCAGACTCCACATAGAACTGATTCGGGGTCTTCCTCAAATCCTCCAGATCATACTTTTTGCCCTTATCCTGATCCCTACCTGACATAGGCATTGGAGTCGCACCAGCAATAGGAGTATATAGCACCTCCACGGATCCATCATCTTTTGGCCTAGAATCCATCACTTTACCATGAAAACGAGTGTTCCCACGATTGATCTCTTTAGTCAAACCCTTCAATCTTATTGCTCGTTCCTCCTCAGTCAATGGGGCCTCACCCCGATCAGCGGGATGATACATCAATAAATTCTTGGCCGTATATTTCCACCCTTCCAGTGTAGCAGTTGGCTGATCAGATGTTCCATACCCATCTGTGATTCTATCCCTCTTTACATCCTCGATTGATTTAACATCCCCCTCTTCATTTTCACCCTGCGTTAAAAATGCATACTTTTCTTTCTTCTTCATGTTAACCTTCTCTAAAATCTTTGAAAAGCTTTCGTTATCCTCACTCGTATACCTCCTAAAAAACTCATCTAAGGACAAATTCGTATCAACCTCGTCCTCGCTTTCCCTACAATCACCCTTACCTGATAATCCCCTACCTAACACACTAGGGGTTTGAGGCGTCTTACCATCAAACTCATCAAAAGGAGTAAAATTCCTCATAAACGTAGAACCAGGGGTTTGACTTTGACCTCTACCCTCGGAATTTGCATTATTTACCTTTTTGCCACGGCGTTCGATGATCTTCAATTGGGCATCGCGTATTTGAATAGGATCGCCGGTCTTGATGGCTTCGAGCCAATCGAGCCGGTCTCGGAGCTTGGAGATATCGGGGAAGAAATCGCGTTCAATGATCCTCTCGATGGCAGCCACATAGCAGTCTTCGTCGAGGACCCGTGGTCGTTTTTTCCCAAGATTACTTGGGGTAATTGAGGAAGAAGCGCCGGGAGTTTGAAGAGAGTTGCCAGAATGTGGAGACGGTGACGGTGATGAAAAGTGGCGGGGAGAGTGCCCTGGAGATTGGAGCATGGTTTCTCAGAAATTAGGGTTTTCAGAGAAAAAGGGAATTCTATTTTATCGATTTTTATGGTTTGATCTATACATTGTACGTTGTTAGAATATCCCATTAAAGGGGATGCATGACGTGTCTTATTCCCAAGTTAGGGAAATTACAACACAGGACACTCAATTTACGGTATTTACAATTTTAAAATTATTATTAGGCTTAATCATATTATGTTGCATAGTTAATCATAGTTTAGTGACTTAATTATAAAAAATCTATAAACTATATATTTTTTAAAATAAATATTTGAATTATTTTTAGATTTAAATATGCGTTTAATATTTTTTTATATAATTATTTAAAAGTTTTTTCGTGATAAATGTTATTTTTTTTACTATCCAATTAAAACGTAATACATAACCTATTTATGTAATTTTTTAATTTTTATTTTATTAAAAAATAATAAAATCTTTAACTTTATAAAACTCTAAAATCTTTAATTTTTTAAAAAATTTAATCTTTTAACTCTAAATAGTTTAAACTCCTTCCCTCCTCTAATTTTTGATTCGGTTATTCCTTCGTTCATTGATTTCCACCGTCTATAACCCTAATCTTTTATCGTAAAAAATTGACGAGCGTGTGAATGAACGAATCCCGGACGTTAAAATGACGAATGATGATCGACGAATTAAACCTTATAACTCATACGTCGTGAGGAAAAGCTTCACTCTACGATGATGCCATGGTACTCGATAATAGTAGAGAAGAGATTTAAGGATTCGAGTTTGTTTTGAAAAATATTTTTTTAAATAAATGATTTTCTGATTTTTTAAGTGAAAAATAAATAAAAATGAAAAAAATACATTATATGTTATATTTTAATTGAATGATAATTTTTAACAAGGATGAGTCTACAACGGGCGTCGAACACCGTTGAACATTGTTAATATTGCACACCGCTGAATATTATTAAATTAATTTGTAAAAAATTAAAATCTAAAAGGCTAATCATACAATTATTAAGTATATGTTGAATTTATCACTCTTTTATTAATTACATACTAAGTCCTTGAAATTTCAAATTTTTATTAATTAATTTAATTGTGTTCAACAATGTTCAACATTAATAGTATTCAACAGTGTTCGACATCTGTCATAAAATTTTACTTTTTAACAATCATCCATAAAAATACTTTAAAATACTTAACCACTTTTGTGATGGTTAAGCCCAGTTTATTCGTCGTTTTAGAGCTTATCCCTGTAAATCATTAGTCAAAGATTTCTATTTTTGGGTGTATTTAGTATTACCCGTTGAATATTGTGCGTCAAGGCATCACCTTTCCATATCGTTATGACCCTGACCTACATAAAGACAGCCACCCCTTGTTTCTTTAATCTCTCTGCAGGGAACAAAAACTGTTCGATTCTCCATCCAAAGCAAACCAGAAACATAAGAACACGTTCTTGTCTCTTCTTTCACGCCCCGTTGTGTCTGAACGGTATGCATAATTCGACAAAACAGGCGTAGGTTTCACTGAGTTAATTATCGTAACCTGTTGTTAGATATGAAAAGTGTTTCATTTTTGCATGGTTTCACAAATTTGTATGGTTCAAATTTCATTTTTGCAGGTTCGATGATGTACTGTTGTCGTCGATGTGTCCCTCTTTCGTTGTTCATTATCTTGCAATCCCGAATTTGCTTGTCGTTGTCGTTGTCGTGGCTTTCGTGGGGAAAGTCACTAAACGTGGAAAAGCAAGTCGGTAATTTGGGCACAGCAAGTGATTTCTCAGCACAATTCTCTGTGAAAGCTGTTGATTATAGGGAGGGGATTCATGTCGTAGACAAGGCGAAAGAAAAACTCGATAGCTCGAACTCGTGTTGGCAAAGAGCTTACCTACGCGTATTCGCTACCTGCTCGGTGATCATCGGGGACGACAGCGAAAAACGGAAACGATTCGCTTGGGATCTTAGCAATTGCTTTCAGAACGACTCGGGAAGACCCTATTTCCCTCACTGTCATCCCGAGTCGACCATGAGACAATGCCTGTCCAAGATGGATGATGTATCGTATCAGACATATCTTCAATTCTTCCTTGAAACCAACACAATTTGTTACCAGCTTCAGTAAGTTCCATCACGATGTTTGATTTTGTTTTGAACCTACAGGGCAACAGCATTCAGGCTACAAACAGAGAAATTGGTGAATGATTTAAAGAACGCAGCTCGGATCACGGAGGAGAAGATGGACAGCATGGAAATGAAAACGGAGCAGTTGTTGCAGAGCTCAGACAACATTCTAAGTTCTCTCACGATAATCGGACAACAATCGGGACAAATAGCGGAGACGACTAAGAATGTGTCGGACCATATGGATATTGTAGTGGTACATTCGATGGCGGTTTCGAAGCAATCTCAACAGATTGCAGCATTTCAATCGGAATTGAAAACAGGCCAAGAGGAAATGAAGAGCAATTTGGAACAAGGGATGGCTATGCTTAGAGATTCGTACAAACACTTGGGTGAAAGACTTGATTGGATTAAACAGGAGACTGCTGAAGTAGAGAAGAAGATAAGCAAAATGAGTGATGCAATGTCTGAGAAAATGAGTAATTTGCAGGGAAAAGCCGATGATATACGGAAAATGACCGGCAATTCCTTGGAAAACCAAAGGGAACTTTTGGATAAGCAATCCGTCGCTCTCGACGGTCTTCAATCGATTACCGAGTTTCAATCACAAGCATTGGCTGAGAGCAGGTATGCAGTTTTATAAGCCAAAATCAAGTAAAATACTTACCAAGTATCCTAGCATTGCAGGGCGTTGTTGAAAGAGTTGGTCGATTTCGGTCATTCGCAACAAGAAGTTCTTCTTCAGCGACAACAACAGCTCGAACAATCACACGATCATCTGGTTGAGAATTCCAAGTCTATATTAGCAGCTCAGGTTCGTGTTTGAACTTTGAACATGCATTTTTGAACATCATGGTCAGTTTTTTATACTAATGTTGAAAATTATGAATGCAGGAAGCTTTTGAGTTCAAGCAAGCCCACATGTTTGCAACTTTGGATAAACTTTTTAATCTCCACAATGCCATGTTAGTCGAGTCCCGATCGATAAAAGCATTCGTCCTGTATTGTTTATCGATATTCATAATCTATGTTCTAACCAGTACCAAGCAAACATACCCTGTGAGACCAAGACTCTATATTGGTATGTATGTAGCTATTATCTTTTATCTTTCATATCGATTCAAATTCGAGGTTTAAGTTCTGTTATTGTTTTCTTACAGGATTATGTGCTTCATTCGTGATTGAAATTGCGATTCTGCGATATTCGATGAACGATGTAGAACAGCAAACATGGCATATTAATCTACCTTAGGCTGCTCTATGCTATCCTTGCATCTACCCAACTTCTGTTTGCCATATATTCATACAGGTAAAACTGTCTCAACACAATGTTAATTTAGGATCTTGGCATTGACATAACAAAAATAATGCCTACACGGCTTGGTTACAGGGATTACGAAAGGTTAAACCATCAGATGCTGATAACACTGATTGAGAAGGTTAATGGCATGAGGACTAACTCCGAGGCGTGCTGGGATTCCGATAGTGATGTCGACTGGTCATCGTGGATCGATATGGATTTATCCGACAATGTAGACAATCTCAAGGACCCTGACTACATGCTTCCGTTTGCATCAGAAGAAAGTGAAGGGAACTCAATTATAGTATCCTCAGTTTTCAGAAAATATGATCTCCGACCTCGCTGTTGATCTGAAAGCATCATCGGAATTAGATTACGACATCGGTATCATGTCGAAGGATCGAAAGAAGATGGAATCAGGGGACAAGGTTGGGTGTCCATGTATTTTTTTCATTCATTTAACAACACAATTTCATTGGCTTAGAGACACATAAATGTGTTCGTATGGTTACTGGTTTGGCTTTGGAAATGAGATTATATATGCTTAGATTAATTACTGGTTAGATTACTCGTTAGTTTCTATAAAAAGAATTGATCGAATTATTATTTTGAATTGATCAAACTTGAAGTTGACACTTTTACGAGTTATTCAAGTAGATTTAAATAATTTAGAACTAAAAAAAACTATTTTTAAGTCGACTCGTATATTAAACCGAAAAAATCAAAATTTTTAACTGAGGAAAGAACTCAAAATATATGACTCCATGCAGCATATACCTAGCAAACAAAAACATGGCAAGATTCTCCTTCCTTAATTAATCCAGAGACATGATCTATCATTTACTACTTACATCTCTTTCACTCTTGTTTTCTTACATCAAGATCGCATACCGCAGGCTGTCTCTCACCATAAAATGATTCATCTCCGATATCTGAGCGAACTCGGTCGACACCCAGACCCCATCAACTCCATTAACACGAGGTTGAGAGAAGCAAGACACAAGAGAAAGACCATCCCAGGATCCACGTGACACCGTCCCGTTTACTCGATTCGGCATCTCGGCAACTCCGTTAACACCGTTGTTGTTATTCCCTCCTCCGTACATGTTCTCATCGGCTACACGAAGGTTTTTCTTCATGCTCCGCAGATTTCGTCGCAAAACCACGATGATACGCCACATCTTCTTATTCGTTTCCGATGTTTCTGGGAATGGTAATGAGAGCTTCGGCTAAGTTAAGGAATTTTCAGATTCTTGAACTTGGAGGTAGATTAATGGAAGACCAACTTTTTTATAAATGAGATTTTGATAATGGCTAAGCCAGTGATGGTGGTGTTAGTGCTGGTGTTTATCACGAAGTGTTCCTTTTGAAAGACCTTTTCTTTCACTGGTTTTTCTATAATGTGGGGTCTAGTTAAGGCCAACATGCCGACAAGGTTGCCTGCATTGTATATCAAGCTTTCCATTAAGAAATTCTTCTTTTATAATAATAATTACTATTAGTTTTTATTAGAAAAATATTTTAACCACCTCGCAAGTTAGGACTAAAGATTTAGTTTAGAGTTTAAAATAAAAGGAACACGGTTAGAAATTATGGTTTATAGTTAAAATTTAGAGATTAGACCTTGATTTCTAATCACGATCTCTGATTATAAATTCTTAAACCCTAAAATAAATCTCTAAACCTTACGACTAAGATATCTGTAAAAATAAATTCGAATCGATGGTAACGACAATGAAATTATTCTTCCTTTACAGTTCAATGGAGTAGGTACGAATTCATAAAATATATAAAAGAGAGGTACCAAAATGTATGATTAGTGACAAAAAGTTATGCCTAAGAAGATGTTTTATTCAATTGGTGCTGTGTCTGAGTTGAAGCCCAAATTATTGCTTAATTTTATCATATGATCATTGGAATCTTAACAACCATTGGGAAGTTTGGATTTAATCCCTTTGATATTTTCATTTCTAAGATATGTATTCTCATCAACATGATTACTATGGTAATTTAATCATAAGATTCATACTGATTGAGTCTTAAATCGGTTGATATTATTATCGTTATAAGATAAAAAATATAAATTTAATATACTTACGAATAATATTTTTCGATTAATGAGTAATAATATCGAAATTAAAAAAATCATACCATTTATGATGATAATTGTATGGTTAATTAGAAAATATAGTTTTAAATGTTAAAGATTTATTTATTTATGTGGACCCAATTTTTTAGTCCATCTAATGAGTGGAAGAATCACTTCCCTTGATGGAGACCCATCACCCTTGGATCTACTCATAGTGATCTTTCTCTTTTATTTCCATTTTACCAGCAACTTGCATATGCAATTATTCATGGGTGCAGTATTAGAATGTGCATGGGTATGACCAGAAAAAAAAAATTATAATAGTAATTGAAGCCAGAATCATAGATTTTTTTTATTCAGCTACAATGATTACAATAGTATCTGTTTTAAAATATATTTTTAATAATTGAATATTAATCATTCAACTACTGTGTTGTTATTATTGGTGCTCAAATCCGTAACCTCCAGGAACAACAACCGTTCTTTTAACCGATTAGGTTAGATGGTTCGTGTTAAAAAAATTAATATTCTGCTATTCAATATTTATCATACTCGTTAATAATGAGTTAGTTTAAGTAATAAATAATTAGATATCATTTAAGAGAATTGAGTTTAAAATTATATATATAATTTATGTTTAAAATTTAGTTCATTAAAATCTAGTGTGTGACACGGATCAATCCGAGACTAAATTTAAAAAAAAATCGTGAGAATAACAAAAAATTATCATACTTATTAAAACTATATTTACAAAATATAGAGAAATAGAAACTTTATAAATATTTTCAACAAAGGAAAGTTTATAAATATTAAATTTTATTTGATTTTAAACTTACTTCATGAGCAAGCTATATGGTTACTTGTTAGGTTCAATATATATTCTACTGAAAGGTTAATTCACCGAAGCTAAATGTCTGTCATTTTAGAAATGAAAATATAGTAATATCGATACCTTTAAATATAATCACGATGTCATAAATATCGGACGAAGAGTTGGATAGGGGGAAAGGTTTGGATTCGGGAGACTAAATAATGGCGACGGGGCATTAAAACTGATTCAGAAAATGAATGGGACAGTTCTGTTGAGGAATAGATTGACGGCGCGGCGATTGCAAGGAGAAGGAAATCCCAGTCGGGAAAAAATATATATGATGAACCGAACATAAACACTAAACAAATAAAACACGAACACAACCTTATTCCTTCAAGCTTGTTTCATTTACACTTCTAATGATAAACACAGAAAGTCCAACACGCATAGCATAGCACCAAGCTTCCATGCGTCATTGCCAACATGGAGTATCATCATTCAAAGGAAAAAAAGAAGAGTAAACAGATATAAACTTAATTATCAAATGCTTAAAACTTGAGAGCAGATTACTAATAAGGAAGGTTAATATTCCTCGCAAGATAATTGCTTGGTTGCATTACAATTCTCTTCACAGGGAAAGCACAAAGCAGAAATTAGAGCCTGCATCAATGTACACTTGAGATATGATTTTAATTAATTAAATTAATATATATTATATATTTTCTATGTCATATTTATATATAAATATTATTTAAATTATTTAATTTAATGTATTTGATTTTTTAAAAAAATATTACTAAAGATATTTTATGTTCTCTCTCTTTATTCTTTAAAATTTCTTTTAATCAATTTTTTCTTCTTTATAGATTTGGGGTTCAAGATTTAGAGTTTATGGTTTATGGATTATGGTTTAGGGTTTTAGCTTTAAAGTTTAGGATTTAGAGTTTAAGGTATAAGATGTATGGTTTAGGGTTTAATGTTTAGGGTTTAGTATTTAGGGTTTAAGGTTTAAGGCTTAGAGTTTAAAGCATAGAGTATAAGGTTTAGGGTTAAGATTTAAGGTTTAGGGTTTAAGGGCTAGAGTTTAGGGTTTAAGGTTTAAGGTTAGAGTTTTAGAGTTAGGGTTAGGGTTTAGGTTTATGGTTCAGGATATAGATTATAGAGTATAAGGTTTAGGGTTTATGATTTAGAGTATAAGGTTTAGGGTTTAGGGTTAGGACTATGGTTAGGGTTTATAGTTTATGGTTCAGGGTTTAGGATTTGGGTTAGGGTTTATGATTCAGGGTTCAGGGTTTAGGATTTGGGTTAGGGTTTAGTGTTAGTGTTTAGGATTTGAGTTTATGATTTTGTGTTAGTGCTTAGGGTTAGGCTTTAGGGTTAGGGTTTAGTGTTAGTATTTAGGGTTTAATGTTTAAGGGTTTATGGTTAGGGTTTAGGGTTTAGTTTTTAGTGTTAATATTTAGGGTTTAGTGTTTAGAGTTTAGGATTTAGGGTTTAGTGTTTGGGGTCTAGGGTTTAGGATTTTAGGGTTTAGGATTTGAGTTAAGGTTTATGGTTTAGGGTTCAAAGTTTAGGATTTGAGTTAAGGTTTATGGTTTAGGGTTCAAAGTTTAGGATTTGGGTTAAGGTTTAGTGTTAGTGTTAGGGTTTAGGGTTTGGGTTTATGATTTTGTGTTAGTGTTTAGGGTTTGGCTTTAGGGTTAGGGTTTAGTGTTAGTGTTTAGTGTTTAAGGTTTAAGGGTTTATGGTTAGTGTTTAGGGTCTAGGGTTTAGTCTTTAGTGTTAGTATTTAGGGTTTAGTGTTTAGGATTTAAGGGTTTAGAGTTTAGAGTTTAGTGTCTGGGGTCTGGGTCTAGGGTTTTAGGGTTTAGAGTTTGGAGTTTAAGTTTTATTTTAGGATTTGTGGTTAAATTTAGGGTTTAGGGTTAGGTTATGTATTAGAGTTTATGGATTAGGGTTTAGGGATTAGAGATTAGGGTTAAAAATGATTAAGAAAAAAATTGTATAATGAAGAAAAACATAATAAAAAAATCTTTGTTAATATTTTTTTTATTTTTCTAAATAAAAGCTTAAAATGAATGATTTGTACGATGTTTATATATAAATATAATATAAAAAAATATATTATGTATTTATTTAATTGGTTGCGATCGTTTTGTAGGTGGTTTCATGTAATACTTTCTCCCCAGTCGGTTTGGAAGAAGTTGAAGCTGTGAGGCCGAACATGAGGATGGAGAAGCAGCCAGGGGAAGAGTGAAGGAGTCTGGTGAGTCAAGCAGGAAAAAGACAAAGTTTATGCCCATGGGAGAGTGGTCGACGAGAATTGAAGGTCGTGTAGAGGACGCATGGAAGTTGAATAGGTGTTTTGTCGGTGTTACGTCAGCTGCTGCTTCAAAAATGGGGGTTAGGGGAAGTCAACATTAAGTTTGTAGCGTAAGAAACATTCAGTCATGATGCAGCCATGCAGGCTCTATTCCAGGCAACAAAATCCATTCTTCCCAATCTCCCTTCGCATTCGGGGTGACAAATCACTTCCTCATTCACCCAGACACCTCGAGTGTTATTGTCTGTGCCTTTCTATAAAAAAGACATTACAGAACACTAACAGAGATATTCTTTTTAAGAGTTTTGAGGGTCCTGACCAAAATTTCTACAAACTAAATATCATAGCTTGAACCAACTGTAACCTCCTTGCAAACGACAAGCTTTTCGATGGTCAGTTTCTGATTTTACTAACAATCTTGTTCATTAAACCCTCACAATCATTAAAAGTGGGATTTTTTGTAACTAGAAGCACCCTTACATATCCTAACAGGCAAGGTGCCGACCTTAAACCCAGTTAGGCTTATCAGCATCTCTCCCTCCAGCCCAACAGTGAACATCTCGCATTTAGAATCATTAATTTGCAGCCTCTTTAACTCCCAAAATAAAATCTAATTTTTTCTTGGTAAAAACAAAACAAGTCATCTACAAAACAGATGTGGGTAAACTGAGTTCTTCCCATTTTGGATGGTAGCCAAATACTCAAGATTTACCAGCCCAATTCAATAGACATGATAGTGATCATAGGAAAGAAAACAGAAACAAAGGAAACAATTAGCCAAATGGATCGTCTACCTCACGAGCTTGTCCTCGAGATACTATCAAAGCTTTCGATCCCAAGCTTAGTGCAATCGAAGTGCGTGTGTCGAGCTTGGCGTATCATTATACAAGACCAAGCGCTCGTCAACAAGCATTTCAAGCACATGTCCGGAAACGATCCAACCTTCATTCTACATATCAGCGATCAAACCATCCAAAACAGTCTTTATTTTGGAGATCTCTCGAGCGATCCGGACGATGGAAATGTGACGACGATCACAAAGAAGCTTCCTATGCCACCCTTGCTAAACTTCCATTTGGTGAGCTCTTGTAATGGATTGCTATGCTTGCGTGCCACTCACCCAACATTTAGTCTCATATGTATTTATAATCCCTTCACAAGGGACTATATAGAGTTGCCAAAGCTGGTAACAGAGCACCCTAGTCATCATTCGAGGTTTGCGGGATTCGGTTTCGATGCTACCACAAAGAAACATAAGGTTGTCGAGGTATCATATAAATTAGACATGTCTTGTGGAGCTTTATGTTGTCGTTTAGTTTTATCCGACAGGCGTCGAGCTTTGCACCATCCTCAGACTGTTGCAGCACCCTCTTCTTCTTCGCTTGAATTTGAGGTTAATGTTTTGAGTGTCGGTAGCCCCACATGGAGAAATTTGGGAAGATTTCCATTCCACATCATGGTGCAACAATCTCAGGTTTTGGTCAATGGGAAACTTCATTGGATTACTTATACTAAAAGAAACGATGCTGTTAAGCCTATTATGTCATTTGACTTGGCTACTGAACAATTCAAGGAGGTCCCTAGGCCGGAATCCATCCGTCCGGACAGGTATATTCATGAACTTGTCGTTCTACGAGGTTGCTTGTCGGCGGTTTCGTTTAATAACGATACTGAAGAATTGGAGATTTGGGCCATGGAGGAGTACGATGTGAAGGAGTCTTGGTTCAAAGAACTTAGCATCGGAGCATACATACCGAAACCAATGCAGCCAAATGATCAGCTTGACTCATTGAACAGTTCCATGTTTTATCTGCCTAAAAAGAACATGCGAGTGTTGTGCATGTTGAGTAGTGGAAGGATCTTATTGGAGTCCAACAATAAAACACTTGTTCTCTCTGATCCTCATTGCAGAACATTCAACGATCTTTGAAGGGATTCCGAGGTATTTCAGAGCATTAGTCCATGTTTCAAGCCTCAATTGGATCGACACCTGAAGGTATGTGTTTTTCCTTTCAAATTCTTAATTTTAGTTAGATTATGCACACTCAATGTGGGTGAAATGTTAAGCAAACGGACTGTGATTTATTATTATCAGCATCAAATACACCATGCAGACTGCGTCTTCTAATACAAACATACAGAAGCAAAAGCACAAATTAAAACGACATGTTTGGTGCCCTGAAACCATCTGTCGGACATAAAAAATGCCTCACAATGCATATAGTTTAGCCAATTGGCAAGCTATCATTGGTAGGTCATTTCCATGCCCCAGTCCCATGGTTCCAAGCCTCATCCACCATAATACTACGACTTCCTTATTCAACTACATAGAAACTAATGGACTTGGACATGCAAACTTAGCTAGTTGATACCCGTCTTACAAGCTTATTACTCGGTCTTCTCATCTTGAGCTTCTGCTGGTTTTTCTTCTTCCACAGCAACTTCCTCTTTGGGTGCTTCCACCGGGGCAGCTTCGACTTCGACTTCGACTTCTGCTGCTGCTTCGGTCGACTCTGTAGTTTCTTTGGTTTCTTCAACGGTTGTCTCAGTAGTCTCCTCGGTAACTGCCTCAGCATCTGTTTCCTTAGGATCCTCTTCTTTTTTCTCAACTTCTGGCTCCTCGGTCTCGGCCTTAGGCTCCTCTTCAACCACGTCCTTGGATTCAACGTCAACCGGGGCTTCAGCTTCTTCGGATGCTGCCTCCTTTGTTTCTTCTTCTGCAGGAGCTACTTCGATTACCTCATTTGCTGTAGTTTCTTCAACCTTGACAGGTTCTTCAATTTCCTTCTCCTCATGGAGTGCAGTTTGAACTGATACAACCTACACAATCAAACACGAAGCAAATTGAATATACAACAACTAATCAACATTCAACACAAAGATGAACTGAACATAAACCAAACCAAACTCAAACCGAGAATTCAAGCCAGAACCCACTACCTCTGCTGTAGCCATCGAATTCAACAGAGAGATTTAGGAGAAAGAGGAAGACGATTAAACGCAAATAGAGAAGAGAAGGCTTTAAGTTAATGCATAGATGATAAGAAGAGAGTGGCTTATATAGAGGCGTATTAGGGCCAAAAAGTTGCCATGGTTCGTCATCATGTTTAAGCTAATATTTAATTTAAACTTTTTGTTGGAAATGCCAAATACTGTAATCCATTCTTTCAGGTCATCCATAATCTCTTGTTTTTGGTATTGTGAAAGTGTGCTTTGTGCAGTCGGCCATGGAGGTGACCTGATATCATCCGTCCATGTTCTTAGTGCTTCACTATTCAGTTACCCGATGTTAAATCCGCCAACGTAAATTAATTCTAACGAACCCAGTGGTACGTGAATTTCTTTGGGTATGGAACTACTTTAGAAAAGAAAACAAAGCTTTATTGAATGAGACCCTTTTTCGTTCGGTGATTTTCAGTCCGATTAGTATCAGTTGATTGATTTCGGTCGAGTCAATATCGAGTTAATATGTGATTAATCAGATTCAATCAGATTTTTAGTCTGAGTTAAATTTTTATATCTTATATATCACTTTATATAATATGTATATTTAACTTTTTCGATGAGTTGTATCATAGTTCACATCATATTATTTTTTTATTTTAATAATTTTTTTGGGTTTGATTCAAATGAAATTAGTTCGGATTCATTCAATTTTAGTAAAAATTGATTTAAATCTATTTTTTTATTTAACTAAAATTCTAATCAATTTTATTTTAATTTATTTTATATTTTGGATCAAATTCGATTGATGTGCAGAGAGGGTAGTTGTGGTGACGTGTAAAGTTGGACCGACCATTGTCCCCCACCCATACAAAAAGATGAAACCAATGGTTGCGATTGTCATAATTCCCTTGAAAGAAACCGATCAAATTCTGGTGTGGCAGGTTACGAGGACCATGACCTTGTGTCCTAATCCTATGTTCTAGGTTCAATTGTCCAAATGTGGAAAGCCTTTTCACATGAGACTGGAATACTAGCAATGGACCCCCACCCCTGTTGGTACTGCTGCTGAGTCACGAGGGAGTATCGGTCGAGTAGACTGATGTTTTATCTATGCCACCTCGGTTAATGATTTCCAACGAATTTAACCATATGTTCAAGATAATACATCATTTTTCTATAGGTTTAAATTTGATTAAAAAAACAACAACCTTGATTAGTTTGATTTTAATGATATAAATATTTTGGTAAAGTTGATAGACGGTTGATCAAGACCGTTTACTTGTTTTTATTTTTTTAGGTTTTGGGTTCAAGTTTTTAAAGTATTCATTCTCTTAAAGTCTCTCCGATTTTTTCTGGATAAAATTAAATATTGGGTTTATTCGATCTAAAAGTCTACCCATACAACTCATAGAGATAACCATAAGCATTTGATCATACGGACCAGAGACAAAACTACATGGGGTGTGGAGGGGTAATCTCTCCCTCCCCAAAGAAATTTTTTCTCATTTTTGCCCTTCTATTTAAATTTTTAAAAATTATTTTTTTTATAAATTTACCCACTGCTTTTAAACATTTGTATTTTGCCCCCTTCAACCTTAAATCCTAACTCCGTCCCTCATAAAAACCTTATTCTAAATTTAAATTTCTTGGACCATAAGTATCACTTTATTTATTACATGTACCACTTTAAGAACCATTGTCAAATTCAAGTATAAAGTGGTCCAAAATTTTATATATTAATTACAAGAAGAAGAAAAAAAATACTAAGCTCAATAATCATATTGTATATTAAAAATTGTAATTACACGTAGATTCAATTACAAACCTTATATTATTCAAATTTTTTATATAACTCGTACTAATTTCATGATTTATGTTTGAAACTTATAATTATTTTTTTTTCTAACAATATCTCTAAAATTCCTACCGTATTTGATTTTAATCATTACAAAGTATATGAAAAAAGATTATTTTTTTCAATATTATAATATAAAATGAAACAAAAATATTGATTACAAATATCTTATGAAAAGATATTTGTGTACCACAAATTGTTAGCAAGTGGTAGGCTCGCACCGCCCCTATAAGGGGTGTTGGTTTCCTTTTAGGTTCGAGGCTTTTAGGTTGTACCTCATCTACACTTGAAAAAAAAAACCTAAGGTCATTAATTATGTTCATTTTAAATGTGTAATTTCAAAATTAGCCCTTAACGTTTAATTAGATTGTTATTATTTTTAAGTATTTTAATTTTAATGATATAATCTTTAATCAAAATAAGTATATTTCTGATATTAATTAATTAAAATATTATATTACACACAAATATGAGAAGGGACACCGACCACGTGATCTGTCATTATATTTTTGAATTATTTTTAAGATAAATTTGATATGCAATGACATTGCAAATTTTTTTCTACAAATATGTCTAATTTTATTTTAAAAATTAAACATCGAATTTTGGTTTTAAAATATTAATCCTAAAAGTTTAAATTATAAATATTAAATCTTACGATTTAATTTTATAATTTTAAAAGTAGAACAGTGTATGAAGGTTAAATTTTTCACCGTAAGGTCATATGAGTCAGAGTTATAAAATACTCCTTTCGTCCCAAAAATAATGTCCCTTATTAACTTTTTAAAAGTCAAAATTTTCAAATTTTGACTATAATTATATTAAATATTTTAAATAATTAAATTTTATAAATTATATATCTAAAATCTACTCGATTAGAAAATTTTAAAATATATTTTTTTAATATTTTTATCAATAATAAATTTTAAATAATCAAGAGTCAAAATTAAAAAGTTTGACCCAAAAAAATCAATAAGAGATAATATTTATGAGCAGAAGGAGTATTTTTTAAATTAGAACAGTGCTCGAAGAGAAAACAAGCAAAACCTGATGGCATGGAACAGAACATGAGCTGGAGCTGGAGCTGGAGCTGGCTAGAACGCTGGATGGCAACCCGTGTTCTGGAAAGCTCACTAGGTGAAATCAATACAAACAAACAATTTGAACTTGTAGACAACAATAAAAGAATTGCTATCAGGAAAGGTATTATAGATGTAGCAGGGGAAGAGAAAGAAAGTTGCGGATCTAATGAAGTATCTGTACAGCTAGAAACCATACCAGCACCAACGTGTAAGGAAAAAGATCAACACAGGCCGCCAAGAAACAGGCTTAAAGCTACAAGAAGCATATCGAGAAGGAAAACTGTACCAAGCTATCAAGTATCAACCATCAAAAGAATCCTGCAAGGTTAGATGCAAATAGCTGCAAGTTCCATTTCCAGTTTCTAATAGTGCTTTTAACACCCCAATGCAACTTAATTATAAATAATATTGTTGCAGGTGAGCAAGTAAGAAGGTTCAGGGGACAATGTAAGATATAAGAAGGCAGAAAAGCAAGCAATAAGGAGGCCTGAAAGAAATCAATGCAACAATGCTAACCATCAAGAGTCATTGGATCCTTTAACCTCTTGATCTTCTGATTTATATTCTGTTAAGGGTAAAATAAGATGCTAGTACTAAGACTTACTCTGTTTTATATATGGCTTCAAGAAAATGGTACATTTCTCCTGTAAATGCTGTCACCAAGTCATTGGGTTCATTCTGTAAATTCCTCTAGTGTTGTCTGGCAAGTATCAAATAGTAAAGGCTTCTTATGTAGCTTTATTTGCAGACCCCAAAGGTTCCATGTTCACAGAAAGCTTAAAATTTCAATATCACTTATGTATAAGAATATGAGATATGGAACACACTTAAAGTTAACAACATGCATCTAAGAATGACATGCAAGCTTAAGCCTTATGGAAATCCAACACACATTATTCAAACATCACTATAACTAATTCCAAAACCCTAGATCTTGTCTATATCTTCATCTTCGAACTCGACATAATCATCTGTGCCTCCATCATCATCCTCATCAACAATGCCTTCATTGAGACGTGTGTTATCTGGGAGCTCACCGTACGCTTTCAAGAGCCTTGCCTCATCAGGCATGTACTTGAGGATTACATCAGCCTTGTCATCCTGATAGTCACGAAGCCCGACAAGAATTATATCACCAGCAGCAATCCAAACCTTCTTGTGCATCTTACCACGGATGTGGCAAAGGCGCTTAGTGCCATCGATGCACATGGCTTCACACCGGCCATTGCCCAACATCCGAAGCACCTGAGCATACTCTTGCCCATCTTCCTTGAAAACAAGTTCACGCTTCTCATCATCCGCTTCATTCTTTCCCCTCTTTCTGTTCTTTCCTCCCTTTCCCTTGTTCTTCGGCATGGTTTCTCCTTACTGTGTGGAGCCTAAGAAAAAATCAGATACTTGACATAAGCCAAAAAAATCAGATGCATGAAATATGATATTAGTGCAATCTAAATAAATTTAATTTAAAGAAATTAGAACAGAAACAAGTTCAAACAAAATATAGACAAGAAATCAATATGAAATTCTACACGCAACTAAATTTTCCAATAAATCCCATTCAGAATCAAATTTCTGGGTCTGTTAAAATTAAGCAAGTATACTGACTAAAACTTTGAAATTAGTTGTCTTTAATTTAATATACAAAATTGCAGTTCATGAAATACAAACAATGCACACAAAATCCAGTGAATATAAAACAAATAATAAGGGGGCGGAAATCATGCTTTAATTAGTTGAAAAATCAGACTTGCATGATCAAGAAATTAAATCAACAAAATCAAACAGAATCTCCATCGTCACAACATAACCCTAGAAGCTAGCTTATTTGAATTGTAATTTGATCAATATCAATTACGGCACTATTTTCATACATAAAATGGTACAAAATTAATTACTGAAAAAGTTGAAGCAAAAATAACCCCTCCATTAATCAAAAGAAAACCTTTTGGATTCTGCTTATGCTGGCGTAGAGCGCAAAGACTTGGGAAGGGATGAAGATGAGAGAAGCTTATAGAACCGAATCCGATTCCTCGTCGTTCGTCACCAAAGGCCAAACCCTAGCTTCGAAACGTCACCGTTATAAATCTGCGGCTATTAATTACACATACAAAAGTTTGATAAATCCTTATTAATTAAATATATTTTTTAAATATAAGTTTGATATAAAAGGAAAAAAAAAAGAATTTATCAAACTTTTGTAATTAATATATATGTTAATAGCTTAGTAAAAATTTATATTTTTTTTTGTATAATTAAATCCGTTATGTATGTCTCTCTTATTTGGAGATAAAAACAAAATTTTAATGATAAATTTATTTTTATTAATATTTTTTATAACGTTTAGTTTTGATTTATAATTATCAAATTTTTTTTAATAATTTAATTTTTTTGTTTAATCTATTGATTTAATCTAAAAACACAACATATTAATAATAAAATAATACTTTTTAAGTAATATAAAACAAGATATTTATTAATAATTCTGAGAAATTATTATTAATATTTAATTTTAAATTTCATCTTAATTTTAGAAATTATTTATTAATAAAAGTGAAGTAGATAAATATCGACAATTTGCTTTAAATATTCAGTAAATTAAGACAAAATATTGAATAAGTATCCCTTTGAATCATCTCACTCTCTCTCTCGATCAAGCAAAATCTCGTTCGATGCAACAAGGACTTCCCTTCAACTAAAAAATCCTTTGATTAGGAAACAAAACACTGGGTCTTTCGATTTTTGATTCCTCCATCAGTATTTAATCGGAAAATCCAAGTTTTTTTGGTGTTTGTTGTGGTGGTGTGCGGGGATGAGGAAGAGGGAGAGGGAAAATCCATGTGGGGTATGCGGGCACTATCACAAGTACGAGGAAGGGGAAGTTTGTGGGATTTGTGGGCACCGACCTCCCGTTTCTTCAGATAGAATATCGATTCAACTCAGTGCTTTTCCATCGCTGATCTTGCCCGACTTTCTCTATTTGGGTAGCTACGATAACGCCTCCCGCTCCGAGCTTCTCAAGACTCAAGGGATTACTCGCGTCCTTAATGTCAGACCCTTTCTCCTTCTCCTTCATCCTCTTCTTTCCTTTATAGTATTAATATCAACTTTTTATTTATGCTTTTGATATTGAACTTATAGATTTGATGACTGCAAATCATTTGGGGGAACAAATTTATTTATGATTGTTTGCTGATTGGAATAAGAAAGAAATGATTTTTGTGTTTTTATATGTTAAGGTTTCTATCTGCTGTTTGAACTTTGATGGGATTTCTTCTTTTTAATCATTTGGAATGTAGGGTAGGAGATTGAGTATTGAACTAATTCTTTGTATGAGGAACATCTTGCAACTTTATTGATCTAGAAAAATCCTATGTTAGTTTTCCTGAACAAGTCATTGTTATCTGGGAGATTAGGGATGTGAAGGAAATATTTATTGCTACTTTCAGAATAAGAGTGGATTTATCTTGAGTTAGAAACATAGGGAAGAGGTTTTTATTTGAATGTATGATTTTGGCACGAGACAAGACCAGAAAACAATGTGCAGGTGTAATTGTGTAAAGTTAGAACTGGAATAATAGTAAGATTTGATGTTCATACTGTCCAAAGAGCAATTGTTTTCTTTTTCAGTCTTGAGTGTTAATAGGATAACATGATGGCGATGTCAGGTATGTAAGTGAAGTTGTAAAATTTTCAGTGTGTTTACATTAGGTATGTAAGCAGCAATTCAAGCATAAAAAATTGTAGATTGCTTGTAGGGCATAACCTTATATTTATTTACATTATCTCTTTGCAGACCGTACCTGCTTGTCAAAATCTGTATAAGAACTCATTCATCTATCACTGCCTGCAAGATGACAAAATTTTACAATTTGATGAGGCAATACAATTTTTAGGTGAGTTAACCTTTGTCCTGCATTTTTAGTCTGTTGTCAAAAGCTTGACTTTGATACCTCCTCTCTTGTGCATGACTTTGATATTTCCTCTTTTATGCATAGGATTGTTTTTTACCTGTGCAAAATTCATGATGTTGGTCTGAGCAAACTCAATAACATACACACTCTTTTTAATGTCCTGAGAAGCATTTATTGAGCGTATTCTCTCTTTTATGTTGCATAATGAGATGCTTCTTAATTTTCTTGATTCCCATTATCAACTATGAGTGTTCTGCCAAATACATGTGCTTCACTAGGCACTCTATGCATTCACAATTTGGAAACATGTCTAGGATAATTGAGTTGAGGTCTCCAACACTTTTGTCATCTTGTTTTTTTCTTATGGTTTGCTCTTCTTAAATCATGATGCCTTTGTTACCCTAGAGAAAAATGGCTGTTGGAGAGTTTGCTTAGTTTAATATGCTTGTCGATTGCACTTCTGTAGCTCAGATACTGCCAATTGACATGTTGTATAGTTCTATTCTCATTGTCATATTATGATCTGTGGTTCGTTTCTGAATTTGCAGAACAATGTGAGAGGGATAAAGCTCGAGTCCTTGTGCATTGCATGTCAGGGAAAAATAGGTTGATTTTTACTGCTTTTCATTCTTTCTTATCCCATAAAATTTTGAATGCTGAAAATAGGATTTTCAATATTGTAAGAACCTAGTTGAAGGTCAAGAACCTTTCCCTTAAGATACCCTGCAGATAAGCATCTAGCGACTTTGTTCTTTTGTACACAGGAGATAAGCTGGTTTGCATGCTTTTGTATACGCTTTTCTTTTTTTTTTCTTCAGGAAGTTGGGTATTTTTACTCCTTGAGATGGTATATACTTGCGCCTATCTGTGAGCCAAATGCTTGGGGTTGTTTGCCAATTTAGAGTTTAGACTTACGAAACTGTTTATGTGGATGATTATACTCTTTCTGCAGGTCGCCAGCTATTGTAATAGCTTACTTAATGAAATCTAAAGGATGGCGGCTTCAACAGAGCTACCAGTGGGTGAAAGAACGGAGATCATCTGTGGAGTTGAGCCAAGGTATTTACCAGCGTTGTCCGGAATCACCTAATAAGTCGTTATTTTAGTTGATTGAATGCTTGAAAAGAATATAGGAGTGCCCCTTGATATAGCATTGGTATGGGTGGACGGTTTCATAGTTTTTAGGTATATTTGCCCTCGAACTTATACCTAATAATCAATTTAGCCACACACATCCAATTTGGTCCTTAAACTTGTGAATTGCATTGTTTTTCCCTTTGATCTACATTGATCTTTATTGGTTGACGTGTCCGTTAACAATGTTGATGTGGCAGTCTACATGTGAATGATCATGTGGCAGAGGGCAACATTGATTTTTTAGGAGTTTGAGGGCTTAATTAATTTTTTAAGAAATTCAAGGTGTAATTGATTGTCTTGTAATATTTGAACAAAAATTTTGAGATTTAAAAAAAATGTTTTTTTAGATTTAAGAAATTCTTGGTGTAATTGGCAGTCTATATGTAATTTCTTTGGTAGTATTGAAATTGAGATTATAGACTTGTCGTGATGTTTATATTAGTGTAACCTTGTAAGTATTGTTAATTTTTCATATTATTCACATAATGCTATGGTAAAACCTTTATTGCCTCTGATTTTCATATGCTGTCTGTGATTCACAGCTGTCTACCAGCAATTGCAGGACTATGAGCAGAAGCTCTTCGGATCCGAAAGTATCAACCCTGCACTGTTCCCACCTGCCGGAACCCCATCCTTCAACTTTGGTCTCCCAAACGATCCAGTTCCTGTTTCTATTCCGGCTTTCAGCAATCTTGTTGCTACTTCTGTTTTTTCCCTCCCCCCTCTAGAAGTTCCTCCGCATGGGTTCACATTCAGTGCAGTTGAGACCCAGAAAAGTATGTCTGAGAGCTTGGGGACCCCTACTGCCAGTGATATTCCAATGGATAACACTTAAATTCCCGATTTTTCTTTAGCAAGGCCAACGTTTTCACCAGAAAATCCAAGGAGACCGACTTTTATGAGAGTATCTTCGTAGTTTTCTGGTTTGTAAGATCCCATGAGTTGATACGGATGTTCTCTGTGCCATGAATGTTAATCTGTTTCTTTCCAAATTTCATATACAGAGATCATTTTCATAAGACTGAATGCCCACATTTGTGCAGTCATTCGTCTTATTTTCTGATCTTCCTGGAGAGTTTATTTTGAAGATCACGAGACCTGGTTCTCCTGTTTACAGATGTTCATATCAGATTGTAACTGTTATGTTGTTTCAAAAGTGAACATCGTCTTCTACATGTTATCTTCTTAAAAAAGACGAACACGCAGGGGTCAGGGGGAGTTGGCTTAATTTTATTTTCTAAAAAGAAAAATTAAAAAACTTTTTTTTTTATTCTAACCCCCTAAATTTCTTAATTGTTAATCCTTAATTCTAGATCCCAAATACTAAACTCAGAAATTAAGTTTTATAAATCAACAAAACAATGAAATGAATACTAAACTCTTCCAAATCCAACCACGATAAATACAAAACAAGAAAAAAAAACTGAAACAACTAGTGAAGATCGAAAGATGCTAAAAATGGAAACAAAAAATCTTAGAAACCATGGGAGCGCACAGAGTTGTCTGTCTGCAACACAGATTTTATTCACTTCCAGCTAAATAACATCCCCACGTCCATTACTAGATGGTTATCTTAACGTTGTCAACGATCTTGAAAGTGTTATCAAAATCGTCTTCGTCTTCGGGAGTATCTTCGCATCGTTCGTTGTCGTGACCAGGAGCATGGCCATGGTGGTGGCATCCTTTGCCCTTATTATTGTTGGCATTGCTGGATTTAACTAAGAAACAACACACCATGAGTGTAATAAAACAGAAGACAATCATTCCTCTGGATACAGCCATTGTTGCTGTTGCTTGTCGGAATTTAATGCAAAACAAACAACCAAACAATGATTTGGGATTACTTTGTTATATGTTGCTAAGGGGATTAGGGGTTAATAGAGTAGAGTAGTACTTTGTCTTTCTTCTTCTTCATTTCTGTTAATTTAAATATTGATCTGATTTACTATTTTTGGACTGGTTCAGTAGTTGAGGCTGGAGTTGATCACTGAGCTGGTCTTCGGGTGGACTCTGCAACTTTCAAGCTTCACTTCCAACAACCTTATCTGCATCACTTCAAATTTCAAAATATCCCTTGGAATTTGTTATGAACTCTTAGTCATAATTAGTGATCAACTGGGGGGTAATAGTTTTGAAGAAAATGAACATTGCTGTTTCTTACCGTCCAAAAGGATATATTTGATAACATTTAAATTCGCGGTTGATTTTTAATAATAAGTATCAAAATAAAAACAAAAGATAATATTAAGTATTATTTTTTATAAAAAAGTAAGATACTAAAACAAAATAACTTGTAAGGCAAGTAGATATATAGTTATCCTTATAAAATTATTATAATGAACCTAAAAATTTTATAAATTTACCTTAAGTCTTCAACTAACATATTCTAACGTATTTGGTTGCTGGCCTTAAGCAAGACAGAGTTTTAAGTAGTCGCCCTTATTACTCTAGCTCAAGACTAGGGGTGATAACGAGTCAAGTCGAGTTCGGACTTGGTTAGGCTCGGTTTGAAAATAATATTATTGGGCTCGGTTCGGGCTTGACAGGATCGGATCGGTTCGACTCAAAATAAAAAAGTACCTAATTTATTTTAGTAGATTTCTCATATTTTATTTTATTGCTTTTCTTTTGCTAAAGAGATTACTTTTAGTGTATATGTAGCATATACATAATATATATAATTATTTCGAGCATGTTCACGATCTTTTCGAGCTGAGTTTAAATCGGCTCGGCTCGGCTCGACTCATTAAGATCTCAAGTCAAACCGAATCCGAATCGAGCTCACTCGAACCGAGCTTTAACCAAACCGAACCCGAGTAGCTCACGAGCTAGTCAGACTCATTTTCACCAAGGACGGCCTAATTTCATATATACAAGTATTTCACAATTTTATAATATGTTGTATTATTTGTGAATCAAAATTGAAAATACTAGTTTTGTACATGAATTTTAAAAAGATAATAAATAAACCGATCAAATAACAAAACTCGTCTAGAATTATCCATTTAAATATCCTAAGATTTTTTTTTTTTTTTAATTCACGTCTAATGCTTCCTAGTGTAGAAGAATACTGTTGTGTCTTGAATGAGAGAAGGCAGTTCTAGTTATGCATAGCTTTCTTCATTCCCCCCTTCATTACTGCAGCTGATATTTTGAGGTATACGTCTTGTCGGAGGAATAAGGCAGGGACACAGGGAGAGAGCTGGAGTTGGTACCAATCATTGTCAGGAAAATTAAAAATTTTGTATTTTAAAAAAATAATTTTATATTTTTATTAAAAAAATATTTTTAGACCACTCCAACTTTTATGAATTAATTGTATTTTAACCCTCGTAAATTTTAAAACTATTAGAATTAAGTCTTTGTCTCTCTTAAAAAATTTTGATTTAATTTTCTTTTATATCCTATCCGTTTTGAAGTTAATAAAATAAGTTATAATTATTTTTTAATATATATCAATTTAAAATTATTAAAATTAAATATCAACCCTTTAGTTTAATATTATTTTTTAAAGATTTACTATTAGTTCAGCCTGAAAAAAAAAACTATCCTCATTAATAATCATGGTAAAACCTATTATTATATATATATTTTTCATATTTTTATCCGTAAAAAATATAAATTTATCGTCAAATTTAATTCCTTGTCGGGAACTTCAAACACAAATATGAGCGGGTTAGTTGAAGGAAAATGAAATAGGCAAAGCACCGCATTTCCTGGTGGGAAGGCACTGAACTAACCATCCCATTCCCTTGTGATCAGGATTTTAGGAGAATTTTTATCATAAAAATTAATAAAATATAAATAATAAATTTAATTTTATCGATAATAAATAAACTATTTCAAAACTATAATTTTATAAATTAGGGATCTTTATGAATAATTTTCGAGAATCACCACAAGAATTTATATGGGTATAATTTAAGAATTCTTATTGTGAGAATATAACGATCTCTATCTCTATCTTCGTTTAAACTTTTAGAATTTTTTTTGTCCATATTTACATGAAAAAAGATTTTAATTATTTCATATTGTTACATGAAATAAGATATTATAGCATACATGATATTATGATAAGTATTCTTACATTATGGTAGTCTTGTATTATTAATATTATTACTATAAATAATTTAACATTTCATATGATCCTTTAAAATTCAATCCCTATTTGTTATATTTTTTAGGAAAAATCTATAACTGGCGTCGAACACCGCTGAACACTGTTAATGATGAACATCGCTGAACACTATTAAATTGATTTATAAAGATTAAAAAATTTAAGGACCTAAAATATAATTATGAATTATTTAAATTATTTTTTTATTAAATTACTTTTTATGTATATTTTATTTTATTAATTAAATAAAAAAATACTAAAACCTAAAAAATAATTTAAAAAAACTAAACTCTAAACCCTAAAATCAAAATCACTAAACATTAAATTACAAACCCTAAAATATAATATTAAAATCTTAAATCCAAAACCTAAAACCAAAAATCTTAAAAATACTAAACCATAAACACTAAATCCAAATTATAAAATCCTAAACCCTAAAATAACCAAAACCCTTAACCCTAAACCTAATCTTAAACTAATTATTGGTTTTAGTTTTTGGGTTTATACTTTTAGAGGTTCATATTTTCTACTTTAGGGTTTAGAATTTTATATTTTTAGGGTTTAGAGTTTATGATTTAGTATTTTGGATTTTAGGGTTTAAGGTTTAATATTTTAGGCCTTTGACTTCAGGGTTTTAAGTTTTTAGCGTAATATTTTATTTTTTAAATTAAAAATAATTTAAATAAATTATTTTAAAAACTAAAATAATATATGTTTAAAAAATTAATTTGAAATTATGTATTTAGCCCTTAAAATTTTAATTTTTACTAACTAATTTAATAGTATTCAGCGGTGTTCATCGTTAGTAGTGTTCAGCAATGTTCGACGCACGTGGTAGACTCATCCTATTTTTTAATCCTAAAATAAGGATCATATAAAATGTTAAATTAAATGAGGAAAATAGGGATCGAATTTTAATTATTTTTAAAGGATCACATGAAATATTAAATTATTTATAGTAATAACAAGACTGCCATAACGTAACAATACTTGGCATAATATCATGTATGTTATAATATATTTTTTTAATTTATTAGACTGAAATGTAATATATTTTGAATATTTTTAATATGATCTTACGATAGTATTTGTTATTTATTTTTTAGTTTTAAAAAAATCACGTATATCTTATAATTAAAATATTCGAATCTGAATACTTCTAGACAAAACATCTCTTTTCCAATAGACCATTTCTGTTCATATAAGATTTTATGTGTTGGTGAGATTCCTTATTGACACCAAAAGGCTTTAATTGTGATCTATAATTTAGTTAAAGCAAGAAGAATATTTGACCTAAAGTTATGTCTTTACCCAACCTAGACATAAATAAAATTTAACTACATCTTATATTTAATTCGAATTTTTATAAAATATTTTTTTAAAAATGATTATTTATAATGTTTTAATTTTTAAAAATTTATATTTTATTTTAATTTTAAATTTTTATTCTGTTGGTGAGTATAATATATGATACAATAATTATATTTTATATTTATATAAATTTCATAAATTGATTTTTAATTATATGTTTTAATTTTTTATTTATTTTAATAATATTCTTAATTATTTTCTCTCCTATCATGTACTTCTCCAACTAATATTTATGCACATGACCAAAGCCTTCCTGTAACGAATCCTCCCTACGCATTTGAAGCAACATGGCTCCATTGTTAAACATCTTATGCCTCCTTCCACTTCAGTTCTTGGTGTTGGTTCTAAAGATTAATGGGGCCAAAATTCCAGCAATCATAGTGTTCGGAGATTCATCGGTCGACGCCGGCAACAACAACTACATCTCCACCGTTGCCAGAAGCAATTTTCAGCCATATGGTCGTGACTTTAATGGTGGCCAACCAACGGGAAGGTTCTCCAATGGAAAAATCACAGCTGACTACATCTCCGAGGCTTTCGGGCTCAAACATACTATTCCAGCTTACCTCGATCCCTCGTATCATATATCGGATTTTGCCACCGGAGTCACCTTCGCTTCTGCTGCAACCGGCTACGACAATGCCACGTCCGATGTTCTTGTAAGTTTCGACACTTTATTTTTCTAATAAGATATTCGTATTCGATACATATTCAAAATTCGATTCATTGGAAAAATTGTGGCTTCAGTCTGTGATACCCCTTTGGAAACAACTTGAGTACTACAAGAACTATCAAAAGGAACTGAGAGCCTATCTCGGAGATCAGAAAGCTGACGACGTAATCAGCCATGCTTTATACATGATCAGCCTAGGAACAAACGATTTCCTCGAAAACTACTACGCGATCCCGGGCCGTTCATCGGAATACGACATCGAAGAATACGAGAACTTCCTAGTCAGTATCGCAGGAAGTTTCACGGAGAAGTTGTACGAACTTGGAGCACGGAAAATATCGTTAGGAGGTCTGCCTCCTATGGGGTGTATGCCATTGGAGAGAACCGGGAATTTTATGGGAGGAAGCGAGTGTGTGGAGAGCTTCAACAACTTGGCAGCCGATTTCAATGGCAGATTGAACACTTTGGTAATAAAACAAAACCAGAAGTTTCATGGCATGCAGATGGTACTGTCGGATCCCTATGGTATTTTTTTGGACATCATTCGAAAGCCTGAAGATTATGGTATGTTTTTTCACTTCAATAATTAAATTCAACCAACTTTGATGTGATATAAGTTCGTCTTTTTACATAAAATTTTGTGTCCGTTTCTTGCGAGTCTGCAGGGTTCGAGGAAACAGCTGTGGCTTGTTGTGCGACCGGGATGTTCGAGATGGGCTACGCATGCAGTCGTAATAACCCGTTTACATGTTCCAATGCCGACAAGTTCGTGTTTTGGGATTCTTTTCACCCTACCCAGAAAACCTGTTCTATCATTGCCGACTACCTTGTCAAACATCCTTTGGCCAACTTTCTTGCTCATTAATTAAGTATCCCCTGTCTTTATTTAGTTTTATTTTCCGAATTTGTTATCATGGTTTTCTTAAATTTTCAAGTTTAGATAAGCCTTTGTGTATTAATTCTCAATCATCAATAAACTTAAAATATAAGGTATTTTTTCCTCTAAGAATGTATATTAAATAATCGAAGGAGAGAAGTAGCTTGCATGAATATGAACGTCAAAATGATTGATTTTATAATATGGATGACAAAAGAAATAGTATATATTTTAGGTTAGAGAACTGTACATGGCTTCATCAATGATGGCGAAACGCTTGTTTGAGACTAAAATCAAGTAAAGAAATGGGGTTAATGTTCGGTCAATATTCAGAACACCATGTTTAATATTACTTCTTCGTTTGGCACTTTAACATCTATTGGAGAAACATTGGTAAACATAACTTAGATCATCCTGGCTCGATCTTCTCGGGATATATCCTGATGTACTTGCATCAAGAACTCATCATCTTTCAGTTTCATAAGCTATTGCTGATGTTGTTGATAAGCTGAGCGCTGCGATTCCTTCCCTTTTATAAGTTCGATTCAAAGTCTTAATAATTTAAATCGAGTGAAAATCAAATTATTTACATGTTTAAAATTTATCATTTTTTTATAATTTTTTTAAAACTTTTTAAAAATAACTTTAAAAATGTTATTTTAAAAAATTTAAACACTAATTAAATACCCCAAATTTTTTTTAACAAAAGTTAAATTATAATTATAATCCTTTCTTTCTTTTCACTAAAGTCTTTATCTTTTTTATTATTTTATATATAAAAATAGTAGTAAAATCTTTAATTTTCAATTTTTGTTTTAATAAATAAGAATAAAAAGTTAAAACTCAAAATTCTTAAAAACATTCTCTATTACTATTCATTAAAGTTTGTTAACAAATTAAAAAAGTTGCATATTTAAAAATCAATATTTATATTTAGTTTTAATAATTTCATTAGATTTTATTTATATTAAAAAAATAATAAAATTAACTAATTAAATCAAACAATAATAAATACCCATAATCGAACCTGCAAAACTGTAAACATTTATTGATGGAGCAGAAGAAATAGATTTCCTTAAATATATTGATCATTTATAATAAAGTGCCCAAATTAGTAAAAACCAAGTCCTTCAGATATCCAATCCATTCAATCCGTAAAAACCAAATAAAAGACACAAACTGGCTAATCCGAATACAAAAAAACCCTTCATTTTGCCTAAACTAAGCAGAATTTTTTTCACAGCTCATCTTTGCTTGCTGCAGATTCTCCCATGAGTTCTTCAAGTGAGAACTCATCCTCTTCGATGATTTCCCCATCTTTACCGTCCCATGGTTCTGTCTTCACAATCTCTGGTTTCCCATCCAAGGGTAAATTTCCCTTGCCTCCGCGACCTGCTTCCTTCACAAACTCACTGACATGGACAACAGTTTTGGTTATTATAAAGATTATTTTGGTTCATTCATAAAAGGTGGAATTCAACGGAAAGTCGGAAAAGAAACACCTACATGATATGCTCGAGCTCAAATGCGCTTTTGAGTGGAGCATATGCTCCTTTCTTGATGTTCAAGGCTACAAGAGCAGGATAACCGTACCCACCGACACCTACGCGTGTTTCAAGATCTGGTTGCTTACCGGCAGCAGCCCATACATAGCTATAAGAGATGAAAGTATCATCAGAACAATACACACACATATATGCAAATGGAGATTGAGAGAGAATTAACTTGCATGTACTTGCCTATAGGGACTTCTTTTAAATTTCTCTGCAACTGACAATAGCATCTCCAAGTACTTGTTCCTTCCTTCGGCCTTGGAGTCTAGAATGTCAGGTAAGAAAGCAACAAAGCATATGGCGGCCGAGCCACATTTCTCGTCTAACACATCCTATATTGAATAGATGGTACTTTTAAGGGAACTATATAGTTCTGAAAAGAATGAACTATTTTGGATCATAAGTGTGAGACTTACTGGGCCGGTCAGCTCTGTTACTTCAACAGGTCCAACATTCGTTTCAAGCTGCACTAGAGCAAATGATTCAATGGCAGAGGCGGTTCTTGTACCCTCATAAGGAAGTGGGCTGTCTTTGTCAGCACCAAATACCAAGATGGTAGGGAATCCTTGCACATTGAACCTGCTCATGAGAGACTACAAAACCACATCCCATTATTAAAACAACAATAAAAAACAAATAGAGAGAAAAATACCAATAACAACATAAATAATAAAAAAAATTATCCTTTTCCAATCTGAAAGTGTTCCAAAATAGAGAAGCACCTTATTCAGTTCTAATAAGATTTCACAGGGTGATTTCAGACAGATGCATTGCAATATCAACTTTAAACAAACTAATGGAAAAAATTCAACTTTGCAAATTCCTTACTCCTAAGTTTTAAATAAGTCAATCTGAATTGCAGCACTTCTAAGTAAAAAAATTATTTGGATAATTACCTTCTCAGAATCGCAGTCAACATGACCAAGCTTCACCTTCCCTTTCAGGTTGTTAGCAGCCTTCTTCCACTCAGGAGCAAGTTTTTTACAGTGTCCACACCTTCAAAGGAGTATTAAGGAGGTATTAATCACCACAATCAGAAGATAGGGACTAGACACTTAATATGTTAGCAAGCTTAGGTTATGTGCAAAATTTTATATAACATAGCCTATTGCATTGATATTGATTTAATCCCATCTACTGTATATGATATCCTTTTGCATAAGGCATATACATCTTCTATATCAAAATTTACATCGCTATAGATACATACAGAACATATTAATTGCTTTATCTGTTGGATACAAATGAACATTTAAAAATTCACATATAAAACTACTACCTTCCAATAAGGTAACAGCATCATATTGCTGAATTAATTTAAAATATCTTCCAAAAATCACATACACACACAATTAATAGCTTCACAAAAATATCATGAAACTTTGAAGATTTGATTTCTTCTTATTCATGAAAAGATCCTAAATACCTGCATGCCTAAAAATCATCCATTATCAATTTCATGCATGCGAGTCTACAGTGATACTAGTCAAGCAACATTAGTTGACGAGTATTAGACTAATAATTAAAGTGTGCTTACCAAGGAGCAAAAAACTCCACAATCCAAAGTTCTTTACTTTTGAGCACCAATTCATCAAAGTTGCGAGAATTTAATTCTACAGATGCACTAGGTTCAGATTTCTCACTTGATCCTCCAGATGCTTTCCCATCCAAACGGTCTTTCAAAAGTGCCTTCACCTACAATTCATAAAAATTAGCAATAATTCATAAAAATTAATTAAAGAGAAAAAGAAAAACAGATTTACTGGTTCTCAGTTTCCAGTTTTCTACCGATTCTATTATCTATACGATTTACTAGTTTTGCAGTTCAACAATCAACATAATGTAACAAACCTGCTTGAGGGCAAATTCTGCAATAGGCTTGACTTCCCTAGCTCCCTGATAATCTACAGGAGGCTTTCCAGGGGCAAAGACCTTTATTGTAGGAAATCCTCTAATTCCATATTCCTGCGTAGAAATTAGAATAAAGTCTTTTAAGCACATACATTAACAGTGAGCAAGAGAATTTTCAGTCAGATGCAAGATACTATGCGTAAATGACAACTCCATTCAAAATGATAAAACCTAAAAGTTCAGACAGCACAAGGAAATGTAAGCAAAGTCTTATTGCTCTGTTGAACAAACAGCATACCAATTACCAACAATATTAGAATCTAAATTACATCTCAGATTTAAGGAAAAGGTGTGTTTGATAGATTTGAATCCTCCAAACCTGAGCAAGGGACTTGTGAGCATCAGCATCAAGGGCTGCCACAGTAGCAACACCTTTCAAGACATTGGCAGCTTTCTCCCATGTAGGTGTTAATGCTTGGCAATGACCACACCAAGGCGCGAAGAACTCAACCAAAACAACTCCGTTTGAATTTAAAACCTGTCACAATTCAAAAAATCAAAGTGAATAATCTATTCTCCTTGAAAAAGCTTTGGCTCTTTCCCTTGTAAAAGTACTACTAAATAAGCCAAAGATTCAAGGAAGAGGTGTTTCATAATGAAATGAAAATGTCATGCTACATTTGTATCTCAATATGGACTTTAATCAGAGTATTGGATAGCGTAAATTGAAATAATTGCATAAACCTAGTCAAAATGGTAAGAAGCAGAAACTTGAATCTTCAATACAATAGAAACTCTTTAAATCATTCATCTAATGTTGAGAAATGACCTAATTCCAAATTTAATCAAAAATTTCATTCAAAATCAAAACAAAATAAAGGCCTTTTATAATAAAATATAGTAAAGTGGCCGAAATTCTAAAGAAATAATTCGCTTCTTATCGCATTTAGTTTCATCAATTGTGATCCGACAAAAAGATGCATCTTGATCTAACTTAACAGAAATTTAGATCCTCCTTATTCTTTTCGATTCTTAAACGGCATTTTCTTTTCCTAATCAACGGCGAAGGATAAAAGGTTTACCTTGGACTTGAAATTAGAAGGAGTGAGCTGAACCACGGGCGACGACGGTCCGTAAAGAGCGTTAGAGATGGTGAAGAATGTAAAGATCAATGATAAAGCTATTAGAAACGGAGATCGTGATCCACGCATTTTCTTTTATTTATTTTTCGTCACTCTCTCGGGAATTCGTGATTTTCCTCGATAACCCAGATTGAATCTCTCTGTAGGAGAAGAAACCTCTTGAGCGAGTGTAAACTAGAAAAACCCCTTCGTGTTCAGAGGAAGCTACGTGTGATAGCCAATGAGATTTCACCACGTCATCTCGCCACGTTGTAAATAATCGGAAGAAAATTCTTATTCGTTGGACGAAGTCACGAGGAATGGAACATGGAAAAATTACCCTGCTTTAAACGCCTATTAGTGACACGTGTACAGTATTTGGATAATTTATGATTAAAAATTGTAATTATTTAATTTGATTTAATTTAAATTTGATTTTTATATTTACAGATAAAATAAATAATTATTTAAAAATTTTATATATTAAATTATTGAAAGGGGTAACTACATTTCATGAAATAAAAAATACTATAAAGTCAATACTAACAATGTTTTCCCCTTAATCTATAAATTTGTATGATTTTATTTGTATTGTTTTTGAGATTTTTTTCTGGATTTATTATACAAAGCTATTTACAGTTTGAGTATATAATTTTGTTTGTCAATAATATATAAAACTGTATTTTGTTCACTGTAACCACAGCTGTTGTTGAAGTAATATATTTTGTTGATCAACTGACCTACTGCTGCTAGCTTTCGCAGTGGGCCATGGAGAGAAATGATTATCAGATTCATCTTCCTCGAACGCTGTCGTCGTCCCGTTAAGATTCTGGGGAACAGTTCTTGGCATTGCCTGAAATGTCATTTCATCAGAACTTTGAGGAAAGAAAGTCGGTGCTGCCTGAAATATTGGTGCCATTGAGAACCCACCAGGGAAATTATCAGTAGCAACATTGTCGTTGGTGGCAATGGATGCTGCTGACAGATCTGTTTCGTCTTCAAGAAATGGATTGTATTGGTGTTGAGGAACAATGGGGATTTCATCAAATAAATGATTCGCCGTTGGAGGTTGTGTTATTGCTTCTACTAACACAAGCTCCCAGTTCTCATTATCAGTACCATCAGTGTTGTTCCAATTCTGGTTTTGTTTTTCTGGTTCTATGATTTCGTTTCCTTGAAGCCAGTCATCGAGACATGCATTGCTATTGAATCCTACCGGTTGATGAGATGATTGGTCTGGATTTTTGTCTTCTTTTAACCAGTCAGCGAAACGTGAATGGCCATTGGCTACATCATGCTGGAGTGGTTGTTGCTGTAATGGCCAGTCGTCAAAGAAAGACTGATATTTAGCTTGCTCCCGACAAACCTTTTCAGTACCATTAGCTGAATACGATGATGTTTCTAAACTTTGTTGTCCACCTAGGGTTGGCCACTCATCGAAGGATATGAAATCTATAATCACATTTTGATCTTGATCGATGGGTAAGGAATGGTTTGAACCAGTTTCAGCGACATTGTTATAAGAATCGTGATCTTGTTCGTGGAACTGTTTTCTCGACAACTCCGAGAAGTTTTCGACCGAGCAAGATGCTCGCATTGCTACAACAGAATGTTCGTCTACTTCTTGTTTCATCAAATCTTCCAATGTCATCGAACCTATTGAAATTCTTAGACCAGCTTCAGGTTCTGTCTCTGAACGTGAAAGATCCTGAGCTGCTGACGAGACGAGACGAATCAAACGAGGGGATTTCCTAGTTGATGGGAACGAGGCATGGTCTTTCACGAACTCCTTCAATGTCTCCAACAGCTCTTCTGATATCCCATGCACGCTCGGATAGTCCGAGGTTCTCCCAACTGCCAGTCTCTTACAATTCTCGTAAAAACACGAAAGATGCTCGAATTGTTTCCTGGCTTTAACGCAGTACTCGATGGTACTAACGCATGATTGATGCTGTAAATGGAAGAAACCATCTAAGACAAGACCAAGTCCGTTCGATATGTCTCTATAAAGATCGAAGCTTTCTCGTACGATGGCATAAAACGAAACCAGAACCAACCGGTTTGTCTTGACGGAGCCTGTGGGTGTTGTGGAAATGGCTTTATCAAGCAACCGTTGCCAATACGAAATCCGGTCAAGCAACATGGGTGGCTTCATATGTTGAACGTGTTGTTGTTGGTTAATTCGACGGCTCCGGGGATGGCTAATCTGCTTCTCCTTGAACGTAATCCGTCTTTGAAGCTTCCCCGTGAGAAAGCAGTCCAAACGCTCCTCGATATAGGAGGCGAAGGATTTGACGAAAGCGGTGTAATCACAAGGGCAAGGGATGGAACTGAATTCGTCTCTGAAAGTAGGGATATTCAGGATCTTGGCTTTACGGTTCATTGCGTGTAGGATTTCTTTAGGGAAATAAGGGTCCCCGTCCTGGAAAACACGAAGAACAAGCATCAAACATTTGAGGGCGACGACCCAGCTCTTGGTTTTGCCTAACCGTTTGGCTATGGAACGGGCGGCGATCCCCGCGAACGTCGGGTTGGATGATACCGTTTTCAGGATTTCATCTACGTAACGTTCGTCGATGGGGGATTGTTCGTGGGTAGTGGCCCTGAGTACGGCCACTTCTAGGCTTGCTGGTGTTTACCACCTTTGCCAGGCTGATGCTGGTATGGTCTTTCACTGCACCAATTGCCCTCTTTAACTTTCTGGGAAGCATTTCTGTTTCTTCTTCTTGTTTTCCTGGAAAATTCTGACACCAAACGCAGAATGAATGAATTTAAATAAAATGTTTGGAACAGAGATTTTAACCAAAACCCTTGAGAATCTCTCTTCCCACCTTGTACATGTGATAAACAAAGTAACTTTCGTTGACCAATATCTAATTTCAATGTCCAACAAATGTGTTTTTTTTTTTGTTTATACATTTTTGTTAAACTGAAAAATTACCAACGTCTTTGAAAATTTCGTTCGGAATTATTATACAGTATCAGATACGTTATCCATAATCGAGATTAATCTATTTAATAATATATAAAAAGAAATAAAAATTTACTTTAAAAAATAGATAAAAATTTATTAATCTTAATATTGATCGCCGTCCGCCGGACTCTATTGTTTTTGTTTTTTATTAATAAATAATTCTGCTCTTGTGGCACGATCTACTCTACCTTTTGGTACGTTTCTTCTGTCGTTTGACATGTTTTTTCTTTTCTTTTGTTTTTTTAAGGTCGGATCTGACGACGTCACGACTGATCAAGATGACGCTTATTTGTTATCACGATGATCTTCCTTGCTTTGGACCCTCAGATTGAATATGGATACGCGGTTTACGCTCGTGGATAGTTTACCGTGACGCTCTGTTTTGATCTGCGTTTCTCAGTGATCTTCATAGATTAATCCCCTTTTGGTTCGTTTACTGATGCAATCAGATTTGTTCGTATCTATCTTTTCGATCGAATCTTTGAATAAGTTTTAAACTTTTTTATGTATGGTCCTTGTCTGATTTAGAGTGGCTAATTTTAAGAAAATGATCAAATTATATTTTTAGTTTACAATGATAATTGTAAACCATTATTGTAATTCTTGTTAATAAAATTAGTTGCATCTGTTAAAAAAAAAATAAAAATTTAGTTTAGAGTTATTATCACCTAAAATTTATTTATTTTAATGTTTCCATAAAAATATACACAAAAAAAATTATATGAAAATTTTATCTCAATCTAAATAATAAATAAAGTATTTGAATTTTGCCATAGTCTTTGTACTTGGGTTTTACTCTAGTGTGATTTGATGATTGACTTAGGGTTGCTAATGCTATGTGTATTTTTGTGGAGATGATTCGAGATTATTTTGTGTTTTATTATGTGTATTTTTTATTTAAATTTAAAGAGATTTTTAATAATTCATATAATATAAGTGGTGATTTTATCTTATTAATAAAAACTCAATTACCGTGTAAAAAATATTTTTTAAGTATATAATTGATTTGCTTTGCCAAAAATAATGTAATGTCAATTTGTATATTAAATTTATTTTTTTATGAACAAATTTTATAATAAAATTATTATTATTATAAAGGGTATTATTATTATTATGTACATGTAAACTGTACATCATATTTACAAACCAGAGTTGACAACTTAAATTAACACAAACACAATAAGCTAGATTAATGAACATAAAGAGAGAAAATGGCAGCTCTGAGACAGAAAAGAAACTAGCTCTAACCTATCCGTTCTATGTATCGAACTGTTCGAGTTATCTTCGATTATGCAAGTTAAGAATTCTTTGCATCTTTCAAACTCGATTCCACAATGTGGTATGACTCGATTTACTTCGAACTCGTGCTCGCTTCTGACTGCAAAAAAATGTCCATGATAGACGTTATTAGCTTAAGGAGTTGCACACTTGCACACCATGAAGTAATGAATTTCTAGTGTGCGTTGGCGTCTACTAAAAAAACCATGTCTGGCATATGAATGCAGATACCATGAGGACATGAGAGCTGTGGATTAAATGAAAATGAAGCATAAGTTTGCTTACCGGATGTTGATTTCCATCTGTTGATTTATTATGTCGACGATCTGAGATTCATGATCTTGGGATTCCATGAGTTGGTCTTTGAACAAAACCCAGTATGTGATTATAAATGCTGTACAAGTAGCACCAAAAGGATCATACAAGTATAAGCTTAGTTCAGAAAAGGAAAGAACAGAAAAACTCTGTAAACTTTACGAATCAGACATTCAAGAGTATAAATGGGTCCTTGTGCAAGTATCTAGCCAGTCTCCGTGCTATATTCAAAAGTAAAACTCAGTCCATTACTATGGAATCGAATACGATTACTGCAAATTTTAGTTGAAAGCATCATTTGAGAAGAGGAGAAACGACAGGCGCAAATCAAGCAAATGTCTGTATACTTGATGTGCATCATGTATGCAAGTGCATGTGCTTGCCTCTGAAGTTTAATCTATAGGACAGGACCAAAATGTGTATATTATGTATGGGATAAGTTGAAATGTGATACCTAAGGCGATGTCTGTTGCAGGCGTCAAAGAAAGCAGCAAAACCATATAATATACTTCTGAGAGCGCGGAATATCTGAAAAGATGGCAAACAAAATATGTAAGAGAAACATTAAGGAAGACGGATTTATCTAGAGAATAACATCTTTTAACCTGGGAAAGAAGGTCACTCCAAAGTGACTGCCACATTGAAACTTCTTGAGTGCTGCTCACTGTGGCTTCAGCTTCTGAAGCAAACTCGATCATGCTAGTGAAAGACTCCCATATATCTCCGATCACATCAATGATGAAGGCACACACGTTAGCCACAAAACTGGCTAATGCAAGGACCAGGCGTATTGGGGCATACAGCATTTCCCATAGAATACAAAACATGGGATACAGGATGGAAGTTGCTGCAGTTGCATGAATATAAGAAGAATGAACAAAATCAACATATTGAATGATGAATCAATGGAATTTCAAACATCTGATGACCTACCAATATTACTGAGAACTGAGGCAATAAACCATATAGGCATTAGTACAACATCCATGAGATCATCCAGTAAATTGTAGATGAAACCAATCACAATACATATGATTGAAAAGAAGCTTTCTATTACTTCACTAAACACGCTCCAAATCGGAAAGAGGAATTCCAAAATTTCCATAAGTGGTCCTGCCAATGGTATACTAAGAAAATTGAAAAATGACCGACTAGCACGCACAACCACCCACAACCAGTGCAAGGCCTTCTCCAAGTTTTGTAGAAATAACATAGTTCCCAAGTACTTGATCCTCGTTACCATCTCCCAGTTCTCAATCCAATCAAGAAGTGGCCCACATAAATGAGAAGCAGTTGCCTTAAGAAGAGGGACATTTTTGTATAGGTCAAAAAATCCTATTAGAACAGTAATGATTGAAATCAAAACATATAGTGCTCTGGCCAGAGGGCACATCCATGGGCGATAGATATGGCAAAGACCAGGATATGATTGAAGAAAAAGGGCCCAAGATGGAAGACCAGCCTCTAACAAACGAAGTAACCTCAGGTCAGAAGTTATTATTTCCTTTAGTTTAAATGGGAGATCCCTATCATCAAACCTGAACAAAATAAGAACGTCCCTATACTCTGTAGTTTCAACTGTTGTTTCATTAGAGTCGTCTAATGAGTTTTCAGCTTCCCTTCGTGTTTCCTCACTATAGACATCAACTTCAGCTCCAGTAATAATTTTTGTAGTGACTTTCCTTCTATTATAGAGCCCAATAGGAGCAGAGACCTGTGGCTCAAAATTTTCCAAGTCCACAGTTGCAGAACAAATCTCAAAACTGTCACAATGATCATGGGGGAAACTATCCTCAATGCTGAAACCACCACCATCATCATCACCATCATAAGTGATCGGCATTGGAAAATCTTCTTCAACATCATAGAAGACCTCTCCTGAAAATAAATCAAATTAAATATTGGACCGGCTCAGAAAATTTATGTCACTGAGATAAAAGTATGATGTGGTAAACTAAAAAATCAACATGCACTGGACTGAAGTTCAGAATTCAAAATTTATTATCCTATCAGTTTATCCGATAAAGCAATAAAGTGAAATACCCAAAAATCAAATATAAATCATGGTAGATACTGAGATTGATATACAGACAACAGTTAAAGGCATCCAGTAAATTATTTGACCATTTTCCAAACAAAATCTGTACTTATCACAGTGAACAGACATAATGGTAACTTTACCAGAAAAATGTACTTGCTATATCAGACAAAGGCATAAAGGATGCTGCTGCATATGAGAAGATCAATATACACAAGGATGACTGGTTCGTAGTGTCACACTGTTTCTCAATGGATTGTAATACACCTAGTGAGGCATTAAATAACCAAATATACCCTACTCTTAACAGAACTATGAGATTCTAGCAACCATGCATCTCCAGATTGCATTTCTAAGTTTACAACAAATCTTCGGATCCTAAAAGATATAAATGCCATGGAAAGGTAATCCTGGTCAAGTCTAGAATCATAAAGATAACTCTTATCCTAGTTTCTTCAAATATGAAGGCAAAAATATACCAATTTTTGACTCAAGGTGCTCTTTCAAACAATGCTGCTCCAAGCCTGTTCCAGAGAACCATGAAGATATACATCTTGCTGCTTGATCAATGCTGTCAAATTCCCATCTTTTCATGAATTTTGCTTCTATGGCCAAAGAGGTATCAGTCTGCAAGTAATAAAAACATTCTGAATAGCAAATACAAACACCTCAATGGTGAATCACAAAGAAAGAGAGCAAATACCTGAAGCTCATTGTAGTAGTTAATACCTCGAACATTGGACCATTCGACTTCAAATACAATGAAGCCATTCAATGTCCTATGCACCTCACTGGTAAGAAGCAAAGAGGTTTCCAATTCCTTCTTTCTAGACAACATTTCAGCTTGAATACAAGACAACCATCTCTCAAAGTTATTGGAAACTTTAGTGTTTGATCCGGAAGAAGCTTCCTTTCCATCCTTTGTGTCCCTACGACCTTTGGTGATAGCAAAAGGAGATAACCTGGACTGAAAATAATTATAAATGACTTAAGTTCAATTATAATCTTCTTGCCTTTAAAAAAGACCCCCCCCCCCCCTCAAAATGCAAAAAGGTGTTTCCAATAACCTTGGTAACCATCAATTGCCACAAGAGAGCTGGCCGTGTACCTAAGTCACTAAGCCATGGTTGGTTGTCCACCAAAATGTAGAATTTGTTACTTTCAAGGGCTAGGAAAATGTTAAGATCAGAAAGATAAGACTGCAAATCTCTGCAACCAGACATTCCACAACAGAAGTTCATATAGAAAGTCAGTAAGCTCAATAAGATCACATATGTTTGATACACACACACACATTGGATTGGAACATATATTTTCATCACCCTTCCCCATAATCTGCAAATTACAAAAATTCATCTCAACGCTAATAAAAGTGAAAAACAAAACCTCCAATAAATAAATTGAAATTGTTCTTGGACTCTATTAGGAAGATACCATTTAAAAATCTTTCACAAAAAACAAATAAAAATCCCTTCTTATTCTACTATTTTCCCTATAAAGCAAATCCTCAGAAACAAACAGAAATACCAAATAAAAAATTACTCATATAATCCCAAGCTTTAAACATGATTAAATTCAACATAAATACCCGATCTGGAGAGTGGTTATAGGGAAAACGTTGCGCCCATCATCGTGTTTTCCCATCAAAACTGCCCCCTATGCACCGTTCAGCAAATCACTCACATGGGAAAAAGAAAACAGTTTCTCATAAATAACCAAAATAAAGAGCATTGTTGTTTAAAAATATAAAGAGAGAGGAAAGGGAAAGAAATTCCATGACAATGCAAGAGAAGAAATGGAAGAAATACAAGATATCAACTTTGTTACACAAGGGAAAAAATAAACTAAATGTTTTTTTTTTCATGTATTATAGTAACTGAATTTTGCTATTTACTTTTTGTGGGTTTTTTTTTCTCGGGAACCAATCAACCTGGGAAACCACTAACCAGGGAGACATGCGCGGGGATTAACGTTACGCTGTGCTCCGGCGGTTTCTATCCTTTTTATGTTCTTCATGCATGCATATTAAATAGGCTTGAGCGTTATAATACTAATAATTTCATCCTCATAAATATTTTTACACTTAATTTAATTTTTATAATTTAAATTATAATCATATTTGCGTAAGTCACATAGTAATTAATCAGTTATTTTATAATGATTGTCGTGATTTTGATTGATAACTCATTCTAATTAGATGCTAACATGTAATAACAAAATAAAAATATTACAATTATAAAATATTATAATTATTAAAAGTATATTAATTATAAAAATTATAAATATATGAAAATTATAAGGAAAATATAAAAACAATATGGGAAATTAAAAAAATGTAAACTTTGAACAAGTTTTTTTTAAAAAAAAAAAATTGGGATCCGTCGTGGCCCAGTTGTTTTCCACAAGGGTTAGTGTGTGTACACATGGAAGTTAGAGAAACTTCCATTAACGAGAAATTATATCATGGGTCCGACTTATCACATCCGCCATGGTTCCATCCAATTATAATCACCCACTTTACACTATTTTTCACATTATTTTTTTTCCAACCAATGAATCTTCCCTCATTTCTTCCATATCATTTAAAAAATTATATTTTAAAAATTAGATTAATGACATGGATAATTAATAGTGAAGGGGATGATTATATTTGGTTAACGATCACAGATGATGTGACGAGTCGAGTCCATGATATAATCTCTCTACCGACACACTACTTTGGACTCGAGTTATGAGGGAAAAATTTAATATTTCTTTTAAAGATTCGAAGTATAATTTATTACTATTATTATTATTGTTGACGTGGTCAGCAATAAAATGTCAATCAATCTCAACATGCTTTGTTCGGTCATGTTGAACTGGGTTCTTGACAATCTGAATGGCAGATTGATTATCATACAAAACTTCAAAGTGATCCTCCTGATTAGTGTCGAGTTCTTTCAGTAACTTAAGTAGCCAAATTCCTTCGCATATTCCTAATGTTAGTGCTCTAAATCCAGCTTCAGCACTACTTCTTGAAACGATGGATTGTTTCTTATTTCTCCAAGTTGTAAGATTGTCCCAAACAAAGGTGCAGTACCCACTAGAGGATCTTCTTTCGGTGAGATCTCCGACCCAACTAGAGTCGGTAAAAATCTTAACAGTTCTGTCTTGTGTCTTCTTAAACATTAAGCCGTGTCCTGGAGTTTTCTTCAAGTACTTGAGAATTTTATTCGCTGCTGCTAAATGCTCTTCAGTAGGATTAGTCATGTATTGACTTATCACATTTACGGGAAAGGCTATATCTAGCCTCGTCAAGGATAAGTAAATTAGTTTGACAACTAACCTCTAAAATTTCTCTTTGTCTACTGAGGATCTATCTTCTTTATTGAATTTCAAGTTTGCCTCCATTAGTGTATCAATCGGCTTACAACCAAGAAAACCAGTTTCTTTGAATAAACCAAGTACATATTTTCTTTGGTTGATCACAAGTCCTTCTTTTGATCTTGTCACTTCCATCCCTAGGAAATACCTTAGCTTTCCCAAGTCCTTGGTTTGGAACTCCTTGTTTAATAACTTCTTCAAATTGTTAATTTCTTCCTCATCATCTCCAGTAAGAATTAAGTCATCCACGTACATAATTAGGATAGTTTTCTTATTTGTAGAAGTTACCTTGATGAAAAGAGTATGATCGATAAGGGACTGCTTGTAGCCATTTTAAAGAATGACTTTCATAAACCTCTCGAACCAAGCTCTGGGTGATTGTTTTAACCCGTATAGAGACTTGTTGAGCATGCAAACCTTGTTGCTATCTTCAACAGACTTTAAGCCGGATGGCAATTTCATATAGACTTTTTCCTTTAGTTTTTCATTGAAAAATGCGTTTTTTACACCAAGTTGGTGTAATCAATTTACAGCCAAACTTAGGAGTACTCGAGCAGTGTTGAGCTTTGTCATAAGTGTCAGGATCGTTACTAGGGACAAAGCCAGGATCGAACATTGAGAGGAACAAAGGTTTATTACGCCTTTAAATCTAAAATTTGAAAAATACAAAAACTTTATTTTATTATTATTTAAACTAAAAACGTTAAATATAATTATACCAAAAAAATTGAATAATAAAGAGAACTTGTACATGTAAACTCAACAAGGTAGGTTAAGTGTGACGGATTTTTGTGAGGATTTGTCTCATTTTATTTTTAATTAAATAATAATAAGATTTTTTTTACTCCAGTTTAACATATACTCGGACATTACTCATTTAGTCTCAAATTTTTTTCATGTTAAAGTTATATTTAATCGATACTTACAATTATATTATATGAAATAGATTGTAGAAAAAATATAAAAGATTAAGTATGTCTTGAGATCGACTAATCAATGAGAAAATGATTTTAGTTTTTTAAATCGTAAAACGAGGATAATTTTAAATTTTATAACGAGATAATTTTTTTTTATGAGAATGAAATAAAGGATACACTCTCAGCAAGTGCCCTACCAAATCGACACTCTCTACACCTAACCAGTTGTAACGTCCCAAACTGGAATCACTAAAAACTTATGGTATTTTTCCAAAGGAAAATGAATATTAGTGTGTCATTCATCACATTCACATGGTTGGGTGTTAGCGACCAAACCCCACACGACATGACAAGACCAATCTTCTTAACCTCCTTCATGGGGAAATTCAGAAGATGAGACTGAGGAAGGGACCAAATTCACAACACCAAACAGGACAAAAACATGTCATTATCAATTATTTAGTTGAGAAAACAACAAATATCAAAATTTATATAAAATTATGAAACAAAAACAAAACATAAATATCTGATACTCTGATAGCAATGCATGGGCTGGTTGGTTGGCGTCTCTAATTTGATAGCACCAGAGGATGATGATATTGATAATAACACCAAAATGACCAACTTTAACACACTATAAATTAAGCTCATGCAACCCTAACCCCAACAATATTTTCTCTTCTCCTGGCAGATTTTTAATCATGGTATAGTTGGATTCTGAAAAAATTAACTTTCATGAGTTTGGTTATATGTTTTTATTTGTTTCATGGATTTTGCATCGGATGTCTGCAGGTTTTGGTTGGAAGTCATGGTGAGAAAGATGGCTCAAATGATGAATTCGTCGTTGATTACCGGGGGAATCCGGTGGACAAGTCGAGGACCGGTCGATGGCTTGCTGCAGGGCTCATCTTAGGTGCTTGTAATGAACTTCACAAGTTAAGGGTGGTTTACCTTGTTCATCAAGTCATGTTTGCTGATATAAATGGAAATTTTTGGTGCAGGGTGAGTTCTCGGAGAGGATATGTGTGGTGGGCATATCCATGAACTTAGTGACATATCTTGTAGGAAATCTGCATATTTCAGCAGCAAAATCTGCAACGATTGTGACTAACTTCGTGGGGACACTCAATCTTCTTGGTCTCCTTGGTGGTTTCTTGGCTGATGCGAAACTTAGCCGATACGTAACAGTTGCAATCTCTGCATCAATAACAGCTCTGGTGAGTTGGTAATTCATTACATGCTTTGCAATATAAGCCGATATCGTATGTCATTTATCTCTAAAGTTATCTCATATTGCACCAGGGAGTGATTCTATTAACACTGGCCTCAACAATTCCGAGCATGAGGCCTCCTCCGTGCGACGACTATAGAAAACAGCACCATGAGTGCATCGAGGCAAATGTCCGGCAGCTGGCTTTGCTGTATGCTGCATTATACACAATAGCACTAGGAGGTGGAGGAATAGAATCTAATGTCTCCGGTTTTGGCTCCGATCAATTCGACATCAAGGATCCAAAGGAGGAGAAGGCTATGATATTCTTCTTCAACAGGTTCTATTTCGGCGTCAGCATCGGGTCTTTATTTTCCGTGATCGTGCTGGTGTATGTACAAGACAATGTAGGAAGAGGGTGGGGATATGGAATTTCAGCAGGAACAATGATGATCGCAGTAGCAGTATTGCTTTGTGGAACACCCTGGTACAGGTTCAAAAAGCCTCAGGGAAGCCCTTTAACTGTGGTATGGAGGGTTCTGCTTCTGGCACTGAAGAAGAGAAATCAATCTCTTCCTTCTCACCCCAGATTTTTGAACGATTACGAAAACAGAAAGGTTCCATACACAAAAAGATTAATGTGAGTAAAATTTACAGTATGAAATGCTTAAAAGATAACTGCAACTTCAGTTTTTGTTAAAACTTCATTTATCTGTGTATGTGTTGATTAGGTGCCTTGATAAAGCTGCGGTGTTAGATGAAGATCGTGTTGCCGGCACAACGAACAAAGATAACCGATGGACGGCTTCGACCGTGACACAAGTTGAGGAGGTGAAAATGATTGTAAAACTATTGCCTATTTGGTCCACATTATACTCTTCTGGACAATCTACTCCCAAATGACTACTTTCACAGTTCACCAAGCCACCGTCATGCATAGGACAGTCGGTTCCTTCGTGATACCTGCAGGTTCATTCTCTGCCTTTCTCATTGTAACCATTCTCCTCTTCACTTCCCTAAACGAGAAAGTGTTAGTCCCCTTGGCTCGAAAACTTACCAATAATGTCCAAGGAATCACAAGCCTCCAAAGGATTGGAATTGGACTTGTTTTCTCTATAGCTGCCATGGTGGGGGCTGCAGTTGTTGAGAAAGAAAGAAGGGAAATTGCTGTTCACAAAGATGTCAAAATAAGTGCCTTTTGGCTACTCATTCAGTTTTCCCTCGTCGGTACCGGGGAAGCTTTTGCATATGTCGGACAGCTTGAGTTCTTTATCCGTGAGGCACCTGATAGAATGAAATCGATGAGCACAGGGCTTTTCCTGAGCACCATTTCAATGGGGTTCTTCGTTAGCAGTTTATTGGTGTCTATTGTGGACCATGTGACTGAACAGAGCTGGCTGAAGAGCAACCTGAATGAAGGAAAGTTGAACAACTTTTACTGGTTACTTGCGGTGTTGGGATTTATAAATTTATTGATTTTTCTGATCCTTGCGTCCAGACATCAGTACAGAACGCAGCTGGCCATTAAACCAGAGTCCGGAGAAGACGTGGAGAAGAAGGCAAGCATCGAATCAATGGAAATTGTAGAGCCATAGAATAATTGTATTTGTAAGAGGATTGTATTAAACGTTCTTGTTTTACAAAAGAAGTTTAACGATGGCATAAATGTAGAGTCACAGAGCGGTTAATGGGTCATTCGATTCGAATAATTTTAGTTCATGTTATTTCGGGTTTAACTATATTCGATTTAAGTGTGATTCAAATCTGGTTCGAATATTCTATTTTAGTTCGGGTTTATAATGATTTCGGTTCAGGTATCGGGTTAGGTCAATTAACTGTTGGTTTGATTAATGCCATGTCGATTGATTTTGAGTTAAGTTATATTAAGTTAATAAGAGATCAATCGATTTTATTCAGAATTTTAAGCCTAGTCAAGTTTTTACACCCTATATAGCATCTATATTTGACTTTTTAGTGAGTTTTACAACATTTCACATCCTATCTTTTTTTTCTTTATTTATTTTCATATTTTTGTTTAATTTAGGGTTATCATCGGTTCGTATTTTATACATACAAGTGCAATATGCTCTACCAATACATCCGATAATTATGTAACATCTCACCAAATACATAATATTTAGACCACAAATGGGACATAATAGAAATAATGCATCCCATACTTCAGATCTTATGTGGATGAAGATGACAAATTTACATTCATATACATACAAGTCAATGGGATGTTTTTGCTCCCAAAGTTTTAGAAAGCTCCTTTATGATGGGTTTTTCTTTAATAGCTTCCTCCCTTTCCAGGTGCCATTTCTTGGACATGGTAACGGCCTGAAAACAATTACAAGTTGCGTGTTACCGGTGTTACCGCAATCACAGTCGAGACTTGTAAAACATTGGAAGCAAAATAGTCTTCAAGTTTTGATTAACATACCCAGGTTCTTAGGGGTAGGAGTTGTTCTCTAATCATTTCAAACTTAGGTTGAACCATGTCTTTTCCTTTTGTTCTGATATCATCACTCTGCCAAACAAAAGTAATGAGAAACAAGAAGAGGATAACATTTTACCGTTTCATGCATTCGCCAACTCAATACACATCAGAAAAGAGTAGCAAACCCGAACGGGGCATGTCATGGAGAAGATGGATATTGAAAAGTATGAACTAACATGAATCAAATCATAACATGTTGAACTGTTAACTTGACAAGCATGTCATCAGAATAACATATGACAAATCTCTATTAATATGACAAGAAAGGCAATACCAAACAACAGGAAGATGGTGTTAAAACACTCTAGAACCATAGATATCCAGCAATTATGAACAATTCTTATCTTTTCAAAGCTTGCAAGATCAACTCTGGAGGAAACTGAGTCCAGTCATCGACCATAATGTTCAGAGTTCAGACAGTCCAATTACAGGTTTAGATAACTCAAACCCTCAATATTTCATTACGCTCTTATGCCATAAACACAGAGCACCGTAAAAGCTATTAATTTGGGTGGAATAAGTAATGCTTACACTGTGCAACTCCAACTTGGAGGCTGCCATCCCAAACATCACGGCGGCTCCACCGAATACCATTGCAGTTGCAACTATAAAAGCCATTCCAACTACACAAAAACCGAGTATTAATGTATTATAAACCTTAGCCAGGTATTGTTGGTACAAAAGGCAATTGAAACTCATAATCAAAATGTTCCCTAATTCAAATTAGATGACATTAAAGCTAATCAACACCAAATTCCCAGAGTTTATATGAGAAAAAAGGAATGGACAAACTTCGTTTAAGTCCTTCAGCAGCAGCTTTCAACTTCTCTGGATTGAGAGGCGTATATTTGTCAGTCCGCAACTCATTAGCCGTCGATGCCATGACTGAATTCTCCGTGCTCGGCAACTCCCACCTGAAAATTTCTCCATCCAAATACAATAGAAAAAAAAAAACATAAAAAAGAAAACCCAGAATTTGTTGTAAAACGAAAGGGTGAAAGCTGACCTTTTGGGTCCAAAAGTAACCTGGGGAAGAGAAAGGTAAGCCCTGAGTGGGTTCAAGGCATCAGGAGAAGAACCGGAGGCATTGCTTGGATTAGAACGAAGCGCCCACTTGGATGCCCTTGAGAGAGACGAAGGATCGGACGGTTGCCTGAAGACCTTGGAAGGAAAAGAATGTTTGAGGACCTCAGGAAGGACGTCAGCTTGAGCTTGTTGCTCCAGCGATGGTGGGTTCGATGAGATGGTTTTGGGGGTTTTCTCGGCCAAGCGGTTAACGGCTTGTTTGGTTTCCTGGAAAAAGAAGGCGGCTTCTTTTGCTGCTTGTCTTCCCGCGAGAAAACTCATATTTTCTTCGGATTGCAGCAGAATTGCAGAGATGGGAGTTCGGATTCTGGAGATTTATTGGGTTTTTTGGAGCATCTCAGCTTGTCTGAATTTCAATTTCCAAAGTTTTTTTTTTCTAAGTATTATTTTGAAAATTTCAATGAAGAAAAATGCTAAATGTGAATTAAGTCTTAATTTGTAGGTAAATTGCTTTAATTTTGTTGATATTATAATCGTTGAATTATTTCGAAGGGTGTATTAAATGTTTAATTATAAACTATTTAATGTATTATTATTTAAATTTTAGATAATTTATATAGATGATCATGAAGTTAACTAGTAATATCTATTTTGACTATACAATTATAAAATATATCAATCAGGTTGCTAGATTTATTAAAATGTTTATTTTGATTATTATCGTTAAATTCTTATTGAAGGATGACATTATAGTTAACAAAAAATTATATTATTAATTATTTAATCGAATAATGATATGTATCATCACCCAATTGGATGGTTAATATAAAAATTAAGAAGGTTGAAATAACAATAAAAGGAATAAAACCTAAGAACTATTGAGTGTTATACTCACACTCTTACCATTACACCAAACTAATCTTTTTAATATAAAATCCACCCTTTTATATACATTTATCGTAAAATAGTAAATGTTAAAAAATATAAAAATGGTAAAAAAACGAATCAAACCTAAATCAATTTAGAATATTTAATATTTGATTATTTTAATTTAAATATTTTAATCTAATATTAAATATTCGAATCTCATCGATCAAAAGACTCAACTGATCAGATGTCCATATTAAACATAACATATATACAATTACTATGCAGCACACAACATCACTTAATCCACAAGGATCTCATATGTCTTTACACATTCTACTCTTACATAAGAGTGATATCTCAATTTTCCTAAAATCTCCTATTGCCACATATTTGTTTTTTCTTTTTCTTTGAGTGCCGACGGCGACACCAATCTTAATATTGGTTATCGTCCACCGGACTCTATCGTTTTCGTTTTTTATTAATAAATAATTCTGCTCTTGTGACATGATTTACTCTATCTTTTGGTACGTTTCTTCTATCGTTTGACACGTTTCTTCTGTCATTTGGCATGTTTTTTCTTTTGTTTTATTTTTTTAAGGTTGGATCTGACGACGCCACGACTGATCAAGATGGCGCTTATTTGTTATCACGATGATCTTCCTTGCTTTGGACCCTTAGATTGAATATGGATACGCGATTTGCGCTCGTGGATAGTTTACCGCGACGCTCTGTTCTGATCTTCGTTTCTCAGTGATCTTCATAGATTAATCCCCTTTTGGTTCGTTTACTGATGCAATCAGATTTGTTCGTATCTATCTTTTCGATCGAATCTTTGGATAAGTTTTAAACTTTTTCATGTATGATCCTTGTCTGATCTAGAGTGGCTAGTTTTAAGAAAATGATCAAATTATATTTTTAGTTTAAAATGATAATTGTAAACCATTATTGTAATATTGAGTATTTTCTTGTTAATAAAATTAGTTGCATCTGTTAAAAAAAAGAGTGATATCTCAATTTTTTATTTTTATAATTTATTTTATGATATTAAAAATCTATTAATATTAAAAATCTATTAAACAATTATTTTTAAATTACCAATCATACAAATTCAAATTTAGTATTTTTAAATAAATTATCTAATGAGTATTGATATGCCTAATTACAAAATAAATTTTATATACATACCTAAAATTTAAATTTAATTAACTCTAATACTTTTTTAAATTAATAAGAAATCAAGTAACGGGAGTTTCAAACTTGGTAATAATTAGCTTAAATGAAATCGAGATATGTATACATTACTCCATTTATTTCATGCGCACAGGCGATGTGGGATCTTCTGCATTAACACTATGCCTGTGGACCACACCCACCTTCATCATCTTCACCCTTCTCTTTCTGGAGGGCAAACTATAAAATCTGAAGCATATGTGTGGCCCTATTGGCTTGCAAAAAAATACTCCACTTTAATTTTGTACAGCTTATATCCATCCTTAATTGTATGGTGGGTGTATGAAATAATGGGCAATTGAACTGCCATTAAAACCTGGTCTGTGGACACTGGCTAAACCACTCCATTCATTCTGCATCCATCATAACTTTCAGACTAAGTTGTGGGTCATTTTTTTAAAATGCTTGTCTATCATGATTTGTATATGGAATTGGATTCAGTGCCAAGGAAAGATGATGAGGAATTGATTATGGTTCACTTGGATGCAATATTTCCACATCTTTCTGCAGTTTCCTAACTTCCTAGAAAACCCCATGAAAACATCTTAAGTACAATCAAAAGAATGGCAACAAGCAAGCTCATCTGCCATAGTTATCTCAGGTGACAGATAAAGCAAGGTTCTGCAGAAAGGGTAAGAAAATGACATATATATATATGTAAGTGATAAACAAATCTCTGCAAATCAATAAATATCAAACTTGTTTTACATTATCTCTAGTCTCTATACAGAACTAACTAGGCTTAGAATCTATGATTTTGTCAACCAAACCATAAAAAAATGCTCATAGCCTCGTACACTACCAAAGAGAAAACGATAAGCCTGCACTTGAAAGAAAAAGAGAGAAAATAAATGTGTTATCTGAGGTTGAGTTATCATCGCTTGTTGTGTAATGGGTTTGACCCTGTTGGAACCCGTCGTTTCTCCTCGAATTGCCTGTCTCGGCCTCTAACAGGTGAACCACTCGATCCTGGATGAAACACATGTTGCTGGGGAGCTGGTTTGGTTCCTTTGTCTGAAGGGTGAGAATCTACAAGGACGTTTCTCCGAATTGCTTGGATTCTGGGGGTTAAGAGGAGGAGAATAACAACAAGAGAACAAAGCTGAAAGCGATTCATTTTTTGGTTTGAGAGAGATGGAGGGGTAGACATAGCTTAAAGCCAACTTCTTCTTATATATATGGGAAGGCGTTGGACCATTTCTTAAGTATATGTGCATTCAGATTCTCCACGTTTTAGGTTTTGTTTGACCCCATCTGCCTTCTGATCTTAGTTATATTCTGATAGACCATACCCTCTCCACCGTTGGATCAAAAGGTAGACTTGATTATTTTGAAAATTATATATAATTCCAAATAAATAAGTAAATAAATATTGGAATTTATTAGGTTAACTACATGTGATCAGAGTCCTTATAATGACGGTTGGAGCAAAGTCAACATTTAATATGGACAATGACAGCAGAAATACACGCAAATAGTATGTGAAAACTGCGAAGGGAAGCGCTCGCCGGTGGGGTTTTAAATTATTATTTGTAAAGACCAAAGTGCCTATTCATTTTAAATACATAATTCCATAAACCCTTGCATGGAAATGGCATTTTGGTCACAATTCTTCCACCGACGAACTCCATTTTGTTTTGGAAAACCTTCGCCTTGTGATTGCATTGACACATTCATCAGATTCAGATCTTCAAACATGTAGACACGTACAAGAAAGGTCGGCTGTGGATGTCCGAATTTCAGTCATTCTCTAATGAAAATTTAACACGTGGACCAAGGTAAGAAAATTCTTTCCATGTACCCAATGATGCCCTGGGAAGACGAAAAATTATACGGTGAATCTTGTTTATCACGTATGGTCCTAAGTAATTAGGATCGTTGATTTTAATTTTTTTTTCAAGTGAATCATCACCTTTTTCTTACATGGATTTAGTGGATGGGTAATTATTAGGTGATTATTTAAAGATCAATAATCCTGATTACTTGAACCATAGATGACATGGTGAACAGGGTTCACCATCTCTCCGATAAGACAATTCTTGTTAAAATGTTGTGGCCAAGGTGTTGTAGTTGGACCCTTTGTCTGCACGGGTAGAGAAAATTTTCATATCATACTCAATTATCTACCATTTAATCCATTTTTTTTAACAAAACAATAAAATTAATGTATTCGATAAAGTTTAATCATGTTTCTATATTTTATTAATAAAATATTAAATTATTAATTTATAGATAATAAACAAAACGAATGATTATGAACGAAGATATGTTTATGTCTGTTCGTTTAATTTTAACCAAATAAATGAATGAACACCAACAACTAAATAGACGTAATTTCTTATTCGTGTCCATTTGCTAACGAATGTAACTTATTCATGTTTGTTTGTTCGTTAAAATGATAAACAAATATAAACCAGCAAACACAAAAAAATATTACTATATGAATAAATTTAAACGAACACAAACGAACGAACATATTTAAATAAATTAATTATTATTTTTAAATATAGTACGAATAAATTAACATATAAATAAACATAAACGAACAAATTATTCTAATATAATAAGATATGTTATCATTCTAATAGAGGTCCATTTTTATTTTTATTCATGTTCTTGAAAGTATTCGAGACGATCTTGTAAATTATTTGATATAATATGATATACTTATATAAGATATATCGATATGGCAATGTTATATATATAAAGATGTAGAATTAAATAAATATCACGCCATTAAAAATAAATTTATAAAATTCTATAAAATACTAATTTATTTTAAATATAAATACTAATAATTATTTTTTGTCTTTTGTTTTTTAAATTCCGTATACTTATTGTTCTTTTAGACACATTATCAACTTGTCAATAGGATCCAAATTTTTATACATATAAATAAATACAATCTGTTTCATTATCGTCACCTCCCTCTATTTTACTACGACTGCCGTCGCCATGGAAACCCTAGAAGTCCAATCTTTAATGGCCCAACAACAAAGCCTGCAAAAAGGAAGCGAATTATCCGCCGAATCAATCCAGAATATTGCATCCTTGCCGAGTCTGGACGGAGTGGAGCAGATCTTGAACTATGAGTTTAAGAACAAAGACTTGTTGGAAGAAGCTTTTACTCACGCTTCTTTAGGATTGAGCATCTCCAACGAGCGGCTCGAGTACGTCGGAGATTCCGTGCTTAACCTACTCATCACAAAAGAGCAGTTTTTCGAGTATCCTGAATTGTCGCCGGGCGTTTTGACCAGACTCCGAGCGGCCAATGTCGATACCGAAAAGCTTGCTCGCGTTGCCGTTAGACATGGATTGCATCGGTATTTGCGACACAAGAAGCCTCTTCTGGAAGAACAAGTAAGTGATTAAAACGATTTTGTTGAATTAAATTCATTGGAAATATTGAATTCCTAGTCTCTAATTTTATGAATTTTTTTAAAGATAATCAAATTTTAGATTTGATTTTAGAGGGAGAGTTGGATGTTGATGAAACAGTTGTTGATTGTTAGGTCAATAATTACGGTTTGTTGAATTTTCAAGTCTAATAATCGTGCTTTCTAGAGGGTTGATCTCAGTTGACTTGTTCTAAGGTGCTGGAAAAGTTGAGAGATTAGAGTTGTCTTGTTTTAATAGAGTCTAAAAAGCATTATTTGTTCATACTCTATTTCCATTTGTCTCACTCAAAAAAACTTTTTTATTCATTTAAATTATTAAAAACCAAAACTATATATATTACTCTAATTTTAAAATATATTATTTTTATGAGTAGAGCAAATTTTGATGATCGATTGATCAGAAGTTCATTTATTTCTATTTTCTACTTTTAAATTTTGGGTTAAGACAGATATCCCATCCCCTAAAATTTTTCTCCTCTAAACAGAAATAAAAATAGATTTTAAAAATATATTATTTTTATATTTATAATCTTGTAATAAATGATATTAGAATAATTTTTTGATTATGTAATTTTACATCGAGAGTGAGTGTTTTAAGAATAAGTACGAAAAAATCTCACATTTGTAAAAAGTGTTAACAATAATCTTTATTAAAACAAAATTTTATGATATATAAATCGTGACGCTAAACATTGTATGACTATAAGACATAACCGCCTCAAGGTATTAACAACACATATTTTATTGTTTAGAATTATTAGATTAACTAAGTTTTATATGAAAATGGTCGATTTGCCGCCTAAAATTAACCTATCACATCTCTGCAAACATGAACAGATTCGACATTTTTCTGAAGGAATACAGCGATATCCACTCCATTCTAATGGTTTGATTGACGTCCCAAAAGCATTAGCTGATCTGGTTGAATCCACCATTGGGGCGGTTTTCATCGACACCCACTTCTCCATTGACCTTGTTTGGAAGGTAACTATTTCTTTCGCTTAATCTTAAATAAAATATACTACCAGATTTTAATATTCGAATCTCAACATTTATCGATGAATATATACGAATATTTGAGTAGGTGTTTAAGGATTTATTGGAGCCCATCATCCGACAAGAGACTCTCCAGATCCATCCTGTGACCCAACTCTACGAAGTCTGCCAGAAGAGAAATTTAAAGGTTAAATTTGTAGACTTGTGGCAAGAGAACACATGTTTTGATGTGTTTGTAGATGAGCAACATGTGGGGAGAGGGAAATGTCGTCTGAAGAAGGAAATTGCACATAACAGAGCTGCCAAAGATGCATTGGACAATATGTTGAGGATGTTAGATCAAAAAGACACTGAGAGCGACACGGTTGGAGAAAGAAATGTAGACTTAGATCAGTTGATGTGAAGTAATGATATTAATGGTTAAAAAATTAAACAAATATTATAAAATAAAATAAACAATTGAACCCAAAGTTGAACATTGGTCGTACTGTTTGAATTTGTATGTAAAATCAAACCATTGCCAGTCACTACCATTTGCATTTCCTATTTGAAGTAAGAAACGAAAAGTATAATGAATTGAATATGAAAAAAATAAAAAAAGGTATGTTTCCTGTGTAATTTTTTAAAATTTTTAATTTAAAAATAAATAAATAAATAAATAGTAAATCAGGTAGGTAGAAATAAATTTTATGAATAATTGATAATTACGGGACGTGATCGGGCTAAAAAATCTAATACCTGGAGGATAGGGTATTTGAGACTTTGAGTGACCGAGAATAAACACCTTTACTAAATATATGGTAGGAATGATTAAATATACATTTGGTACTTAAATTAGTGATTTTTTACTAATATTTTTTACATATATTTTTTTTCAATTAGTGAATCTATCAATATCTTTTTATATATAATTTAAAAAAATATTTTTTGAAATTATATAACGGCAAAAATGATATTAAAAAAATAGTGAATTTGATGATCTTTATTAGTTTAGACTATGACTGATGTGGTAAACAACCCATGATATGATTTCTTGTAAATTTATATATTTTCTTTCAACTTGTACTTAAAAAATCTTTGCTCCCAAGTTAGTATTTAAACTAGACGTCTTCTCTCAAGATGATATCAAAGTTTATGCGTTATATTAATTTATTCTTAATTTAAAATAATTTAATAAATTTAACTTTTTATATTTAAAAATTATATCAATTTATTATGCTTTAACCACCTAAAGGAGTATCGCAGTCTGACTCCGTTGCTTATCACCCTTCCTATATTAACCATATGCTTCCATAGATTCTGCAAAGGGAGCTATGAACCAGCTTTTCTCAGATATCCTTTACAGCTACATACACTTATCTTACTTCATTGCAATTCGAATACTGGTTTTACGACAATATTCCGACATTCCCTTGACGTGGTTCCATGTTGATTGTTGCAAACACTAAGATTTAAACTTTGTGGATGATATAATTTGCTGGTTTTGTAGGAAACAATGATGAAGGATACATTGGAGCGAGCAAAGGAAGCAAACTTGAACGTGAAAGGGTTCCTTGAGAACGCATATATCCACCCGGTTTTCAAGTCCGCAGAAGATAATGGTAGCGACAGCGACAATGATATAACGATGGGAGAATGGCAGCAAGAACCGACACTCGTTGGCCGTTGCCACGAAACCGTCGAAACGCACGTCGAAAAAGTTTAATCCTTTGCCTAGTAAAGATGGTGGATCATTGTTCGGATATTCACGTTAATATTGATAGAAAAATAAACAAATATCCTTTAAATATTATATTTTATTATAAATACTTGTCGTGAGTTGTAAAAAGAAACATTTCTATAATAGGACAGATAATTCCGGATCAAATCCATATTCTTGTAGATGTTAATGGAATTAGAAGTCGTAATTGAGCTAGAAGGGTGGAAAATTTGTTAAATATTTTAATTAGTAATTTTGCATGGAAATATATTAGACGTAAACGGCTGTCCATAAATTACGTAAAAAGAACTAAGTGTAAGAAAATCCACAAGGAGTTTGCATTTGGTTATATATACATCTGTTGTCCTTAGGTGTTGAATAACTCCTTTGTAATATTTTTACCGGCTTTCGGTTTTTCCTTTCAGCCATTTAAGGATGGAGCGGACCATATCCCTTGTTTTCCTTATATGGTTCGTATTGTTGAATGGCGGTTTCTTGTTTGAGGTGGATGCTTTAAAAGCTAACGCCAAGTTCAAGATGATCCACAGGCATTCACCGGAGCTAGGCGATCATCCCCGATCCACCCTCGGACCTCCGATCAATTCAAGGGAACGCTTAAAACAGTTGGTGCATAGCGACAATGCTAGAGTGCAAACCATTCGACAGAGGCTAATCCGACAGGAGCGGAAGACCTATGAGGAGATGAGAAGTGAAAAGCTCGATTTAATTGAGTTACCGATACGATCCGCGGCGGATTTAGGGTCGGGACAATATTTTATTTCGATGAGGATCGGGACCCCTCCGAAGAAATTCTTGATGTTGGCGGATACAGGCAGTGTTGTGACATGGATCAAATGCAATAACCAATGTAGTAATTGCACCAAGGAGGAGTTGCAGGATGTGAGGTTTTATAAGACTAATGAATCACGCACCTATCAGCCAATCCATTGCGAGTCGAGCTATTGCGCTTCTCAACTCTTACCGTATCGCAGTTTCGAAAACTGCCCTGCGCCAGATGCTCCATGCAGGTATGAAGGTGGCTACCTAGATGGCACGAAGGTATCGGCAGCCTTCGGCAACGACACCGTTACAATCCGGATGAGCAGTGGCCAAAAGGTAAAATTGGTGAACATAACAATCGGGTGTGCCACAGAAACCTCACAATTCTCTGAACTACTCGATGGTATATTAGGATTAGGTGTCGATATAGTGTCTTTCGCAGGGCAAGCCGGAATGCAGTTCGGCGGAAAGTTTTCGTATTGCTTGGTGGATCATTTTAGCCCCACTGATGTGGTCAGTTACCTTGTCTTTGGTGGAGTCAAGGTTAAAGGTAACGAACTATCAAACATGCAAGAAACAGACATGATCCTCGGACAATGGTTTTGGAGCACACATTATCATTTAAATGTCACCGGAATCTCACTCGACGGCAAAATGTTGGATATCCCATCAAATGTATGGACATATGTTCCACACAAAGGTGGTGGTATGATTTTGGACTCCGGCACCAGCTTAACTGCCCTTGTCACACCTGCGTATGACAAAGTCGTCGAAGGTCTTTTACCTTCAATCAGCAGATTCGAGCCGGTAAACGTTGACGGCGAAGGTATAATGCCGCGACATTGTTTCGACACCAAAGGATTTAACGAGACCCTCATCCCGAAACTAGCAATCCATTTTGCCAATGGAGCTAAGTTTATGCCGCCGGTGAAAAGTTATGTGATTGACCAAACTGATACTACCAAGTGCCTTGGTTTTATGAAGCTTAATTGGCCTGATGTTTCCATCATCGGCAACATCTTACAGCAAAATCATTATTGGGAATTTGATCTGTTCAACCAGAAGTTAAAATTCGCTCCTTCCAATTGCACATTTGATTGAACATAAAAACCGATTCTGAATTACATATTTAATGGCCATTAATGGAGCACTCTATTTGAAATTGTAACTTATATTGTCACCCGGTCTCTAGTCTGGTTTATGCTTTATAATATTATGTTCTGTCTGTAATTTATTCAAAACTGTTAAAATCAAGAAAATATAGAACTGAGAGATGGAAGAAGTGGAAATTACTAGAATATTTTATCCAATTATTTTATTTATACCGGACTTTTTATTTTTCTGTCGTTTAATCTTAATTCTACCTAAAAGTAAAACTCGAAAGGAAAGAAGTAGAAGTGTTTGTAATGAGTCTAAAATTAGTGAACTAAAACAATTTGAGAGAATAAAAATGAACAGCTTCGTTAACCTGTCAAATGTGTTTGTTTCGGTAGACTTCCTTTTTATATAAAAAGTTGGATGATCTGATTAATTAAGGGTTAATTCATAAAAAATTAAAATTAAATGTATAAATCTTAAAAAGTTTACTTGTACTTACGTCAACTGCTGATTGATAATAATATTCTTGAAACTTTAAATTGATATAATATAATAATTTTGAGGACTAAAATTGTTATTAAATCATATCACGTCATAATTTCTGTTAAATATTTAATGGTCGGTAACTAAAATGATAAAGAATTAAAACGTTAGTGACAATTTTGACAAAAAGATTATTTGAGTGATCAACACAGAAAAAAGTATTGGATTTAAAGTTTAAAATATAAAAATTAGAGTTAGAATTTAATTTTAAAATTTTATTTTAATACTAACAGGAGTTGGTTCAAGTGGTAAGCAATTTGGTTTTATTTTAATATGAAAATGAAATCATAATAATCATTCAACCGAATATATAATTTTGCGCATATATCTAATTTCAATCTACGGTTCATCCCCACAACATCTGCTCAACTACTCCTGTATCAGACTCAGGGCCAGGGGTGGTAGGTAAGAAGAAGCAAAGCTAAAAGGTATTAAGAATGGCAGACTACTCAACTACTTTCTACCATTAACAACAACCCTTTTCTCCTTCGCTTCTCTCTATGTATATATATTCTTCCATTTCCACTTTTCTTTGCCAAGCTCACTGCTTTCGTCTGTCTCTCATTCTCAACTCCCTGTTCTTTTCTTTGCAGTTTGTGGGTTCCGACTTGAACAATCAGTTCCGAGAGTCAAATGGCAAAAGAAATAGTTAACCCCGATGAGCCGGTAATCACCCCCTTTACTGATTCAATGTTGACAGTTTCTTTATTTTATCTTTCAAAATTTAAGATTACTTGATCAGAAATAATGTTCCTTTTAATCAATTAAGGTTGTTGTTGGAGAGGAATTAGACCGTGTAAGAATCATCACTTTGAACAGGCCTCGACATCTGAATGTCATCTCTTCCGAAGTGGTATTAATGTTCTATACTTGATCCAAAGTGGTTGTATAAATTTAAGCTGAATTTGCTTTTGGAATTTTATTTAAGTTCTTCAAGTCAAATCTTCTAAAATCCTTGTTTCGTCCATCGTAATCACAGGTCTTTCTGCTTGCTGATTACTTAGAAAAATGGGAAAAAGATGAGCAACCTCAGCTGATACTGATCAAGGTCGTTAATTTGGTTCATTCCCGATGGATCCTAGTTCTGGATTTCTTGGTCAATATGTTTCTTCGTTGCTAAATTTTTGTGTTTTTTGTTTTTAAGCAGGGAGCGGGTCGGGCTTTTTCTGCGGGCGGGGACTTGAAAATGTTCTATGAGGGAAGGAAATCAAGTAAATGTTCTATTGGTCTTATCTTGATATTGGACTTTTGGGTTATATTCTATCTTGTTTTAAATTATGTTGTGTGGAACTGTGGATATGAATATGGGATATGACCTTCCAAATACATGGAATATTTGAAGAAAATTGAACATATTCATAATTTCATATCCGAGTATCATAGGTTTTAAATTCTCTTACTTCCTCAGCAACAATTTCTGTCTGCTCATGCATAGCATAATGAATTTTGACTTGTAATGGATTATTCTTTTGACAGGGGATTCTTGCCTTGAAGTGGTCTATCGAATGTATTGGCTTTGCCATCACATTCATACCTATAAAAAAACCCAGGTTTTTTTCATTAAATGTGAAATGTACATCACCTTGTAAATCTACCAGCCTAATTGATATGTCTTGTTTGACAGGTTGCTCTTGTTCATGGAATTTCAATGGGAGGTGGTGCATCATTCATGGTCCCGATGAAGTTCTCAGTTGTAACTGAAAAAACAGTGAGTGTTTTGTCATTATCTAGACGTTTTGCATAGATAAATCAATGCTTTCAAGTTTCAAGTTTACCTTTCTCTTATTTGTTACTGCATTGACATGCTGAATCTTCTGTATGGTATGCTTTTAAATGCTTTGTGTTTAGGTCTTTGCAACACCAGAAGCAAGTATTGGTTTCCATGTGGACTGTGGTTTCTCGTACATCCTTTCCCATCTCCCCGGCCATTTGGGTAAGAATGACTTAGCAAAGTAGATATAGATATTTATTTGGTTTCCTTTGGTATTCAATTGAGATTATTTTATCATTCATCACAGGGGAATATTTAGCCTTAACAGGGGCTAGGCTAAATGGTAAGGAATTGGTTATAGCTGGACTAGCAACCCATTTTGTCCCACTTGAGGTGAGTTTGGTTCTCTATGTTGCTCTGAGTCTTCATTTTTCATAAAATACCTATAGTGGAACAAATACCCGGATATAGATATGGAGATATACGTTATATCTCCAATGCCTCTCTAAATGCATGGAAAAACTTTGAAAGAACATTCGTGTTAGATACATACTTGTTTCTGCTATTCACACCCAAGTTCAAGTAAACCGACTATGCTATGTAATAGCTGTGACTATGAGATTGATTGTACATGGAAACAATTAGCATAAAGTGCTTCCTCTCCTGTCAAATTAACCACACAATCAAATCTGAACTCAATCTTAATTTGATTTCGTGATTTAATTCAGTCCTTTGGATCACATCCATCTATGCTCATCATATTTAATCCATTTTCTTTTGTCCTTCTGCTTGGCGCAAGCTTTGAAGACTTTCTTAACATTTCTCTTTAATCATGTATCATTAGCATTTACTTTTGGAAAGAAGTTTTGTGAAGAAATATATGGCCGGGCACAAGTTAAAGAAAATCTTCAATTTCTTCCTATTTCAAAAAAGTATCATACATTTTTTAATTTATAGGTAGAGGTTCGAGTGGGAAGTTGATATCAACTTTGCTCTAATGCAAACTTAAATGGTATATGACTATGTTGAACTCGGGTGTGATGTCAGGCATGAGTATGTGTTTGACCCATGCACATCTGTTCAATTTTGAAAATATTAAGATTTTTACGTATTTTTTTGGGTCTTGAAGGATCATACCCTCATATTATTCCCTCAGATATGGGTATTGAATACGGGATGCTTCATAAAAAATGATTAGTCGTGCATATGAAATCAGCCAACCATGATGAAATTAGTAATGCTCAACTGTTGAGGATATATAAAAGGAAAAATAATCTACTAACAAATTCGTTCTCCGACTTATTTGATGAACTTTATTTTCTGTATCTTATCTATATTACTTTGAAAACGCCTCATCAATTTAATTCTACGAAGGATTTGACTTAAAATTTAGACATTTCCATCTTTGTACCTGTGGACTGAAATTAATGAGGTGTTTTACACGTTTGTAATCCTTTTAAACCATCAATTTGTCTATCCCCCCCCCCCCCCCCCCTTAGATTTGAATAATATGGAATGGTAACAATTTATTTTCTATTGTATTCAGAGACTTCCTGAGCTAGAGAAGCATCTGATTAACTTGAACGATGGTGATGAGAATGCAGTCAAGGCTACAATTGAGGGGTTTTCTTTAAATGTGCAGCTTGATGAAGACAGCATTTTAAACAAGTAAGAAAACCTGTGTCAACTTACGTTGCTCCAGCTCTTCATTTTGTTTGAAGCATCTTTGACACTGCTGTTCTATACATATTCAAACATAGGTATGAGATATGAATTATGATCCTTTAAGGACTCTTTAAACACATGAAACTTTGAACAGATTGGACATACCTGTATCAAATATATAACCATATTTGATACTTGGGTGCATAGGTGTCAACTAGAGTGTGAATTAGTAAGGATCATTGACCTCGGCATTAGTAAAAGCTGATAGTTTCTATTACTTTCCAGGAAGCAAATAATTGATGAGTGTTTCTCAAAGGATACTGTTGCAGACATTATAAAGTCATTTGTAAGTTATTTTTCTTCTGTAATCTCTGAAGTCTGAACATAGAAAAGAATAACTATACAGATTCAATTTGAAAAACTCCCCATAATATTCACTTTATTTGAATGTTCTCCAACAGGAAATGGAGGCGAGAAAAGAGGGAAATGAATGGATTGGTCCTGTACTGAAAGGGTTAAAAAGATCATCGCCAACAGGATTGAAAGTAACATTGAAATCGGTAATATTTTTTTTTACTTTATTGAACCATTTGATTCATATATTTCAATGGTTTGCAGAACTTAGGCATATATTGATAAGCAATCGGTAAAGATTTAAGTTTAATTTTTTGTAGAGGATGAGGCTTCTGCTTTAAGCATCCCAACTCGAAATAAATTTGTTCTATCCTTCAAGGCTGTATGATGTTCAACATGTTTTTACTAACAATATGATGTCTAATCTTGCCTTCTATGCATAAGAGTGTCTATCCTTTTCTTGTTAAAATTGATGCATTGTCTTGATTTTGAACACGAGACCAGTGACTTCATCAAGATCTTGAGTGTAATTGATATCTACCAACAATTTAACAAAACACCACTGGTTACTTGGTTTCTCCCCAAATGGTAGTTAATTACTGGGTTTTCTTGATATTTTACCATTACTTATCAGATTGATATTTTCAGATTCGTGAAGGGAGGAAGCAGACGCTGGCTGAATGTCTGAAGAAAGAATTTCGACTAACAATGAATATATTACGAACCACAATATCTGCAGATGTTTATGAGGTAATTGTTTTGAGTTTAACCACTTACATAAACTTCAAAAATGACCTTCTAACTTTGTGAATGAATTTTCTTCTTCTTTTTTTTGTTGAAAGGGTATTAGAGCCCTCACCATTGACAAGGATAATGCTCCAAAGGTACTCTTTCACTAATGCATTCTTGTATGCTACGTTGCTCCAACTCATTTCTCTTTTATTTCCCCTTGAAATACCTTTCAATTCATGTCCAATGCAAATCCATATATGGGTACAAGGATATGACCCTCCAACAATCCTCAAAACACATGGAAAAACTTTGAAAAGTTAAACATATTTGTGCCCAAAACATGTTTTGGTCACATGGAAAAACTCAGTGGATGTACCGATGTACTAACTTGCGAGCATTATTGGTAGCTTGCTTTATAACATTTTGAACTTGGGAAGAATTTGTATTCAATATATATTATCACTGGATGAAATTTTAGAACCTGATAAAATAGGTAATTAAAATTTTAAGGTGAACTTCCTTTTGCATTAAGCATGTCATAACTTCTCCTGTATCGAACTGCTACAGTGGGATCCATCAGCTCTTGATCAAGTAGATGATGAGAAGATAGACCTAGTATTTCAGCCATTTACAGAGGATTTGGAGCTCAAAGTTCCTGAACAGGAAGACTGCAGGTGAGTATAACCTAGATTGTTTCTTTTTTCTTAAAATACCCTGTGCATCATGTATATATAAGAGTATGGAAATATAACCTTCCAAATACATAAAAAATGTATAAAGAAATCGAATGTACTCATCTTGGACACATACCTATATCAGGATATAACTAAAAGGACTGATCTTTCTTTTCCTTTTATCATTTGATATGTTATCCAAACCAAATTATAGGTGGGATGGAAAATACGAGAAGTCGGTATACGCAAAATGAACAAGCAACGAATGATATGCATGAAGCAATAAAATGCCCATGGTCAGACTCAGTGAGGAGCTGCTTCTTTCCTGGAAACTCTCCAATCACCATTGAAGAAATCTTATTACATTAGATAACAGGTTTTATCATCCATCTCAGGCTTCATTTTCTGTGTTTAACTATCGAATCTTTCCTCTTTGAATAAAGTTCAAAATTATGAACTTAAAAGCTCACATGCATGCCCACCTATTGAGTGGTACTGTAACTTTAGACTCTGTTTTGTATATTGATTGGAACTGGGATAATGACATGTTAACTGGCTAGATCATTACAGAGTTGTTACAAACTGAAACTGCTACATAGTTGTTTACCTGGAATCCTTATTTTACTCAAAACTATTTATGTCCCCAATGCTTTGTGTTTACACATATTAAGACAGGTATTGAGGTATGATTATCTGGGTGTATATAAAAAATTTAAATATAATTATGAATAGGAAAATTTTATAACGGGCGTCGAACATTGTTGAACATCGTTAATGTTAAAGATTACTGAACACCATTAAATTAATTAATAAAGATTAAAAATGTTAAGAACTTAATATATAATTAATAAATATTTAAAACAAAATTTTAATTAAATTATTTTAATTAAACTCATATCCAGCACTTGTTCTAGTACCATATCTGGTAAGTGATTTAATCGTGCCTTTTTTGTAATAGATGCTTAAAGTTTTATTTTGACTAAAATAGGTAGTAAAGTTTTTATTTTTGACTTGTCTTAAAGTCAATTAGGGCACCTATTTGGGTATCTATTTCAATTAAAAATAAAATGTTAAATACATATTTTAGTCAAGAAATACTTTAACATCTATCTCAACAAAAAAATAAAAAAAATTTAGTACTTATTTCAGTAAAAAAATATTTTAAACACATATTAAAAAAAACTGATTTGAGAATGTGTTTTATAGTTAAACGATAAAAAATAACTCTTAAAATATATAAAAAAATTATATTTCTATACATAAATAATATAAGAAATTACATTATTATTATTATTTTAACTATAATGTTTACGATTTAAATTCCCACTAAATTTAAAACAATCTAAACTCTAAAGTTGACATGTTTGTGTTGTGTAGACAAAAATTTAAAAAAATTAAAAATAATTTAACTTAAAATTAAATTTTAGAATAAAACGAGTTTTCAGTTATATTTTAATTTCTAAATTAATTTTTATAATGTATACGACGTCATTAAAAAATAAAAAAAAAAACACTAAAAATAGAGAATATGATATTTTTTTACTTATGTTATATCTTTCGACTTATATTCTAAAATAAACTTTAAAAAAATTCTAAATAAAAATTCTAAACAATCTATATATCCACCGTAGCGCTAAAGTCTATCCGCTTTATATATCAAAATAATTTCTAATAATAAAACCCCAAGGCATACAATTTTCAACACAAAATTAGTAAAAAAGAAAATAATTATTTTCAAACTATAAAAATAATTCTAAAACATGAATTCCAAATTATAAACTTAAATTTTAAATTAAATATTTAAATCTTTAATGGTCGTTTTAGCAATAGAAGTCAGTTACGTTCGATAGTGACCTTCTGTGTGTAGAATTTAGACGATCACAAGTTTTTCTGTTGCGGTTTTTGCGAGTTAAGACGTGATATTGTTTGTTTGGCATGATGTTTTATATAGGTTATTGCGTGTTGTGTGTGGTTTTATCTAGCGTCCCTGAACTGCTATAGGATTCTTACGGATAGAGAGATTATATCATAGGATCGATCTATCACATTAGTTGTGGTCTCTAACCAATAAAAACTATTTATTATTTTGTTACTAATCAATCATGTAATTAATATAATTTTTAAAAAAATATATTTTTAAAATGATATGAAAATTATGAGTGAAGATTCATTAATTGAAAAAAATGAGTTGAAGATTAATAATAAACTGGGTGATTATAATTGAATGAGACCATGACTGACGTGGTGAACCGGGGCTATGATATTATTTGTCTTATGGATGACAACTATTTGGTGCTCATAGGATGTTTGTCGAATTGGGAGTTTTAATTCTATTGGTGTTTTTGTTGGTGTATTTTCTTTTACACTATTATATTATTTTTTTAATTAAAATTAAATTTTTTAATGAAATAAATAATAACTTATATAATTTATTCTTCGATAAAATCATATTAATTTACTAATAAAAATATATTAAATAATTTTTTATTAATTTTAAAATTCGTAAAATAATTTCAATGATAAAAAATAAAATAATTTATTTAAGTGATTTGAATTTAAACATTATATATATAAATATATTTTTAATTAAAAAATTAAAAAATATATATATAGTAGCCGATTGTGATCTGTGAAAATCGGAAAATGGATGTATCGGTCATTAAGTTGAGAGGTAAAATTTAAATCAAACTAAAATTTAGTTTAATTTAATTAATTAATTTTTAAAATAGATTTATAGTTTTCTTTTCCTTTTTATAAATGGAGTTGCCACCCACTCTGCTTTCATGTCATCAAATTGTCTTTCTCATCATCTACACTTCATCCTTCTCGTTCTGAAGAGTTCACCGTTTTTGTTTCTTAGCTTCTCCAAGTAAAAGAAAACAGTCAGACAAGCCAAAGCAAATCAATCCTACTTTTCTTATCAGGCAAGAATTTCTGTTCATGATTCTGTGTTTTTATCTTCCTTTCTTGTATGATATGATCAAATTCAAACATACGATCGATCTTCGCGATGAGATATATATAGCTTAGATCATGTTTGGTGGATGATTTCTAGAGAGAGAACGGAAGAAAATTAGTAATTCCTTCGTCATCTGTTTGGAATACTGTCGAACTTGATCATCACAAGACGATGACGATCCTTTTCACCATAATATCGGTCCTTCTTTTCAATTTCCCACTGGTTTGAATTTTGAAGTGCCGTAGATCTCAAAGGAACCTTTAGTCTATAACGTATTGAATTCCTTTCTAGATTTAATTATTTTAGTATCTGCAAACATTATTTGACTGGCTGATTCCTGAATTGACTTCTAAATCCTTGAGCAATCTGCAATTAGACTGGATTTTTTCTTTTAGAAATGTTGTCATTTTTGAGGCAATAATTATAGGAAGGACTGGTAATCAAGATTCGACATCCAAATATCGAAAAGATATGATAGGGGGATGGGCTTCATTTTTCAATTACTATATTTAGCTGTCACGCTTTTATTATGATGATTATTATTTTTAAAATATTAAATAAAAAGCTTTTAAATTCGGATATGCTTTGGTACATAGAACAAAATTAAGCTAAAGTGATGGTGTGCCTACTTTGATGGGACTCTTTTGGATGATTGGATCCCGCAAAGTTATTGATCTCACATGGCCGATGATGAAAACCATTTTCGAGGGTCTTCTAATTTAAGAAGGAAGAGATGAAGGTAATTTTAGGCTATTTTTGGTATAAAACATCAGAAATAATTGGATTAATTATAATTAATTTTCTATATGAAAGAAAATATTTTGTTTAAAATATTTCAAATTAAATAAAAAGATAATTATAAGATAAATGTTGAAATTTAAATCTATAATATTTTTTAAAATATGTGTTTAATAATAATTATAGGTGAAATTGTAAAAAATTATAAAAAATTTTATTAAATATAAATTTAAATAATGACTTTTAATTATTTTATTTAAAGATACATGAAAGTATTTATACTTTTTCATTAAGATGCAATATATTTTATCACTGATTCTATTGTTCAAAATTAATAATATATTTATATATTTATTCGATTGATCAAGGTGTTTGTCTCAATTTTCTTTTAGATTATGGGCGTTAGACTTGTTAGGAATATCTCTTCCTTCGTTTAAAGTTTCACTTTTCCCTCTCTATAGTTAGGATTTGGATTAAAATAAAAATTTATATAAAAAAACAATATATTTGAACATACCAAGTTAAAAATTATTACTTATTCACTTAATTTTCTATTGTCTAATTTCTTTTGTAATTAATAATGTGCATGTTAAAAATATTGAAATATTTTGATAATATGTTATATATAATGAAACTAAATTTGGAAAATTATTACTTGATAATATGTTATATATAATTGACAATGGAAACTTCGTCTGGCTTATATAAACTGCTTTATTTGGCAATCAATCTGCACCACCATAAGAATATACTACTGCTCTTTTGACTTCACCATTGGGAAGATTGGGTTGGGGTGAATGTTATATCATTTTAGAATATGAAATATAAGATCTTGTTGTTTTTTTTTTGAAAAAATATGTTTTCTTTTCATATTTTCTCTCTTTTCATTTGATTTCAAATTGTGGATTCTGATGATCACAGGAGAACAAGTGATAAAGCCTGAATTTATTTTAATACAATTATGGAAGGAGAGCAGCAAGCAAGTACTGGAATCCCAGTAAAGGAAGCTGTTGAGGTCTCCGACCCTGTTAGTGTAACATATTTCTGTTCTCTGCATTTTTTGATGGTTTTTATTTGCAGTTATAATATGTTCACTTTTTATTATTTGAAGTTTGAACTCAGCTTCCTTGCATACTAACTTTAAAATCACCATCTCGGTTATTTTTGTACATTATTTCCATAAAAAGTTCAAGTTGTTCTCGTTTGAATCTGGCATATTTGTTTTCCCATTTTACTGAAGGCAATTTAGTCTCTTAGTTGAACTTTTACATCACTTAAGCTCACATATTTGAGGCTGAGCAATCCTTTCTAATGGTTATGGCATAATGCATTATCGGCGATGTACCACAGGAAGGAAAGGAAGGGAGCAAGGAAGATGAAGAAACCTCCTTGGATGGAGAATTCATTAAAGTAGAGAAGGAAGGACTTCAAGCGATCACAGAAAGAAGCGTAAGCAGTTCAAGCAGGGAACTACTTGAAGCCCAAGAAAAGATGAAGGAACTCGAGCTTGAACTGGAAAGAGTGAGTGAAGCATTAAAGCATTCTGAATCAGAAAATATAAAACTGAAGGATGAAGCTTTGCTCGCAAAGGAGAAGTTGGATGAAGAGGGAAAGAAGTACGATGAGCTTGATCTCAGGCATAAAAAATTTCAGGAGCAGATCATTGAAGCTGAACAGAGATACAGTTCTCAGCTAACCAGTATGCAACAGGCATTGCAAGCTCAAGAGGCGAAACAGAAGGAACTCACTGAAGTGAAGGAAGCATTTGATAGTCTCAATATTGAGATTGAGAAATCAAGAAAGAGGATGCAAGAGTTGGACCAGGATCTGCAGAGTTCAGTGGAAGAGGCACGGAAGTTCGAAGAATTGCATAAACAAAGTGGCTTGCATGCTGAGTCTGAGACACGAAGGGCTTCGGAGTTTGAGAGATTGCTTGAAACTGCAAACATTAGTGCAAAAGAAATGGAAGATCAAATGGCTTCCCTAAAGGAAGAAGTCAAGGGCCTGTATGAAAAGGTTGGGGAAATTCAGAAGGTTAATGCAGCACTTCATAGCACAACAGCTGAACTTTCTGCTGCTCGGGAGGAATTGACACTTTCTAAATCACTAGTGTTGGACTTGGAGCAAAGACTTGCTTCTAAGGAAGCTTTTATCAGTGAATTGACTGACGAGTTGGACTTGAAAAAAGCTTCCGAATCCAGGGTGAAGGAAAATATCTCAGATCTTGAGAATGTTTTCGCCATAACCAAAGAAGATCTTCAAGCAAAGGTTTCTGAGTTGGAAGGTACCAAGTCGAAACTGGAGGAGGAAGTCAGAGCAAGGGAATTGATCAAGGCAGAGCTGAACGACAAAGAAATTCAGGTCTCCGTTGTGCAGGAAGAGTTAAGTAAAGTACTAAAAGAAAAAGAAGCTCTAGAGATAGCCTTGTCGGATCTCGACAGCAATGCAGCACGGTCAAAGGAGTTGTGCAGCGAACTTGAAGAGAAATTGAAGCTTTCAAATGAAAATTTTTGTAAAACGGATTCTCTCTTGTCTCAGGCTCTATCTAATAATGAGGAGCTTGAACAGAAACTGAAATCTCTTGAAGATCTCCATAGTGAATCCGGAGCTGCCGCAGCAACTGCTTCTCAAAAGAATCTTGAGCTGGAGGATATACTAAAGGTATCACATGAAGCAGAAGAAGATGCAAGATTGAAATTGAGGGAGCTCGAAGCACGTTTTATAGCAGCTGAGCAGAGGAACGTGGAGCTTGAACAACAGTTAAATTTGATAGAGCTAAAAGGTTTTGAAGCTGAGAAAGAACTGAAGGAATTCTCAGGGAAAATATCTGAACTTACTACCAAATTGGGAGAGGTTGAGGAAGAAAAAAAACTTCTAAACAGTCAAATTCAGGAATATCAGGAGAAGGCAAACCAGCTAGAATCAGCTTTAAATCAGTCAGCAATTAGAAACTCAGAACTCGCGGAGGAATTGAAGGTTACTGCTGAGAGAAGTGCTCAACACGAAGACCGAGCTAATATGAGTCACCTGCACAGCCTTGAGCTAGAGGATCTGTTACAGACTTCGCATTCCAAACTAGAGGAAGCCGACAAAAAGGTAAATGAGTTGGAGCTGTTACTTGAAGCAGAGAAATACAGAATTCAAGAAATTGAAGAACAGATAAGCAAATTAGAAAAGAAATGTGGAGAAGCAGACGCCGAGTGCACTAGATACTCGGATAAGATATCTGAACTTGCATGCGAACTTGAGGCATTCCAAGCTAGAATATCAAGCCTTGAAATTGCACTGCAAATGGCCAATGAAAAGGAGAAGGAATTAACAGATTGCTTGAATTTAGCAACAGATGAGAAGAAAAAGTTGGAAGAGACGTCCCGGTCCTCAGGTGAAAAACTTGCTGAAGCAGAAACTCTGGTGGAAATTCTGAGGGATGATTTGAATATGACACAACAGAAATTGGAAAGCATTGAAAATGAACTTAAGGTTGCTGGTTTGAGAGAAAGTGAGGCAATGGAAAAGCTTAAAGCTTCTGAAGAGCAACTACAGCAACATGCAAGAGTATTAGAGCAAGCTAGTACAAGGAACTCGGAGCTTGAGTCATTACATAAATCTCTAGCAAGGGATTCAGAGGCTAAGCTCCAAGAAGTAATGGAAAATTTCACCAACAAGGATTCAGAGGCGAAATCACTGTTTGATAAACTTAAATCTTTTGAAGATCAGATAAAGGCTTACGAAGAACAGGTTGCTCAAGCATCTGGACAGTCTGCAACTCTAAAAGAAGAATTGGATCAGAGTTTAACGAAACTAGCCTCGTTGGAAAGTACAAATGAGCAACTCCGAAAAGAGATGCTGGAAGTAGAAAATAAAGCTCTTCAATCCTCCTCGGAGAATGAACTTCTTCTTCAGACAAACATTCAACTCAAGGGTCGAGTTGACGAGCTTCAGGAATTGATTAATTCGACTGTTTCTGAGAAGGAAGCAATTGCTCAGGAAATTGCCTCTCATACGTACACAATTAGAGAATTATCAGATCAGCATACAAAGGCCTTGGAACTTCGAGCTGAAGCCGAATCCCGAATTGTGGAAGCAGAATCACGTTTACACGAAGCTATTGAGAAACACACAATGAAAGAATCAGAAGCCAATGTCCTGATTGAAAAGTTGAAAGTGCTTGAAGACCAAAATAAAATATATGAAGAACAAGCTCATGAAGCATCCGAAATTGCTGTATCTAGAAAAGTGGAGGTGGAAGAGACTCTTGCAAAATTGAAGCAGTTGGAAAGCATTGTTGAGGAGCTGCAAACCAAGTCATCTCACTTTGAAAACGAGAGTGGAGGGCTAGCTGGGGCGAATTTGAAGCTTACTGAGGAACTCGCCACATGCAAGTCAAAACTCAGTGATGTGGAGGCCAAACTGGCTGCTGCCCTGACGGAGAAGGATGAAAATGTAGAACAACTTCACTCTTCAAAGAAGGCCGTAGAAGATTTAACTCAGCAGATAACTTCTGAAGGGCAGAGATTTCAATCTCAGGTTTGGATGAAAAGTTGAAAACTTTCCTAGCATAAACAGAAGAGATGGTTTTCCATTTTTGTAATAGAAATAGCCATCTATTTCTTTCTTCTTTCTTTTTTTTTTTTGATGTTACAGATTTCTTCACTAATGGAGGAGAATAATCTGCTCAATAAAACCCATCAGGATACAAAGAAGGAACTTCAATCTGTAATATTACAACTTGAAGAGGAACTGAAAAAGGAAAAGGAAAACGAAAATTCTCTGATATTGGAGATTAGAAATCTCAAGGAGGAGATTGCAGAGAGTTCCAGGATGCAAACTCGTGATAAAGAGCTTGAAGAACAGTTGGTGAAGCTTGAAACTCAACTGAAAGAAGAGGTTCCGTACTCAATCAATACGGAAATTGACTTCAGTTTTTCCAAATTTGTTTACAAATATTAGTTCTAACCATTTGGTTTGTCACTTTTAGGTTAACAATCTAAGACTGGCTGAATTTACTTCAGAATTAGGACACCATGCACAAAATCTTGGTGATGGAGATTCTATCAATGCACAAGTCCTCCAGTTTCAAAGAGATTTACAACTTGCCCTGCAAGCCATTAATCAACAGGTTAGACTAAATTTATTAAAAGATTATGCATCTTTCAAATCCTTTTTCTGTATAATGAATTTATAGTCTATACTAGTTTAACTGCTATTACTGTTTAATATCAAAAGCAATAATGAGATTTGAATTAAGATTTATCGTCGTGACAAACAGAAAGAGGCAGATTCCCAGAAAATGTTGGAACGAGAAGCGGTTTTAAACCGTTGCCTTGAAGAGCTTGAAGCAAAAAAGGAAGAAGCACTACTGCTTGACAAGAAGGTCAGAGAGTTGGAAGATAAACTGCAATTAGCTGAAGCTAAAGTGAAGGTCAGTTCATATTTTTAATTTCTTCTTGCCTCTCACCCGGTCCTTTCATGGTTGCTTCGGCTCCTCAATTGGGCAGAAAAAGCCATGAAAGAAAATATACGAAAATTGATAGCTAGATTACATGCTTCTCGCACTATTGAAGATATTTCTGGCTACATTTTAATGACAATATGAACGATGCTGCTTACTCCTAAATCACGTGTTGCAGGGTGACGCCGGTGCATCCAAATCCAAGGATGTAGTAGAGGTAAAATCCAGGGATAGTGATGGATTAACTTTTACAGCACCATCAAGAAGGAAGAGCAAGAAGAAGTTGGAAGCGGCTGCAGAGCAAGCTCCATCCTCTTCTTCGTTGAATACCCACACTGAGGCTTCTTCTCCTTTGACAACCTTAAAGTTCATACTGGGAGTAGCTTTGGTGTCTGTGATCATCGGTGTTATTTTAGGAAAGCGTTATTAGTGTAAGTTTTCGTGTGCATTGATTTTGCTTCTACCAATATAAAAGCATTGCAACGCAGAATGAGAAGCTTAATTTTATGTATGCATTTCTTTGTTGAAGGAACTTGTTTTCTTTCCTTCCCTTGCTTGTTTGTCAAAACATAAACATGGTTGGTTTTGTATAATGTCATCATACACGCTTAATGTCATAGTTGACGAGAATTGCTCAACTCCTGCAGATTAGACAGGAAAATCTGACTTGTACGTATCACAAACGCTGTTTCATTCCCTCTTTCATATAGCAAGTCTGAGGAACCAGGTTTCGCCGCCTCTGCTGCCGCAGCTTGAGCGGTAGGCCTTATAGCTGATCACCTTTCTTCCCCTCTTCCTTTAGAGCCCAACTTTGACCAGTTTCCGAGTGATTTTTTCCTATTTTCATTACCCTTGTTTTCTGATGCTGGTGAGAGAATTTCCCTTATTTTCATCATATTCCATGGAGACATCTAAAATTCGCCCTCCAACAGGCCCTTTGCTCCATCCTCAGATGGTGGTGGTGCAGCGTTGCCGCCAGCTTTGCTTTGGCTCTTGTGGAGAAAGCCTCTCATTTATTCTTGTGAAGAAGATCAGAGGCAAGGCGATACCCCTCCCCACTCCCGCGTATTGTTCCTTCTTTAATCTCCATTTTTTCAGTGTTTTTATCTTTGTTCTCGCGTCAATTTATCTGCTTACCATTTGTTTTTTTGCAAGGGCATAGCCCCTTGATTCGATCATGCCTAAGATACGTTTAATAAATGATATGTTGCGCTTGAAAATTTGTGAATTAAATTTGTAGCATCAAAACAAGTTTGAACACAATAATCAATAGCTCATGATGGTAAAAATGAAAATTGCATCTGAGAAGGGTCAATAAAGTAGGAAAATTGCATAGAAGAATGATACCTAAACAAAATCCGATCAATACTCTACCTACTACTAAATGCCTAAATAGTCGAATTAACTGAACCAAATTCTTATGCTAAGAAACAATGAATCATGTTTCTTCCCATGAAAACGAGGATCTCCAACAGATGCATCTCCCAGAAATGCATCATCCAGGCAAAATCGATATGAGCAAGCCTACCAAACCCTACTTTTGCTCAACTAAAGAAATGGATTGGCATTATCACTAGGCTACCAAAGCATTCAATTACGAAAATAAAAGACAGATTATCATTCCTAAAACAATATTTTTGGCAATTTCAACCAAGAACCTTGTAAATCATGACTGCTACAAGTAAAAATCCAACTTACCTTATAAAAGACAAGGACCGAATGAATCATGTATTTAGTAGGATTATCATTGTTCTTAGGTTTCTGCATCAAGCACATGACCACAATCATATACTAATGAACCAGTCCAGCCGAACAGAAGCTAGCACAAGAACCCAATGCTTACTTTCTAGACGAAGGAATAAACCAGGATAAACAAACACTAAACCCAACTTCTAAACTAGAAAACGGAAGATTAATGGATGAATAATAATGCTAAGCTAAAGCTAACAAATCCCAAAATTTAAAGGCCACAATGTGCACTAAAAAATAAAAAGGAAATTTCAAGTGCAAGAGTAAACCAAACCAACTAAACAGTAATCAAGATACAGATTGTCACCATTACATGACAAGTAAATGATTGAAGCAGAACTAAATCCAAAACAGGTTTTAAAATCCAATAGCATTCAATCAAAAAGTAGAACAGGAACAGCAAACTGCATCTCAAGTTGAAGCATACCAATTCTCCAGGCTTTGAAAATGTTATAATTCAAAGATTCAATTATCATATTTCATAAATCTAAAGCCCTAAAGCAACCAAGAATTTATAAGATAAATAAGCAAATAACACATCATCATAAAACAAAATAACCCAGAAATATATCATAGAAACAGATTCAAATCCGTCCTCAAAATGCAAAACGTTTGAAGTACTAGGTTGAACATTAAACTTCCCTTTTTCAAAAAGGACAACACGATACCAAAAAGACACTCAAAACCTAAGCTTTGTAAAGAACCACCTGTTCTTTCCAGTCTTGAACCTCTCTTCAAACCTCTGCTTGGTTGCCTTGCAAGCAGCCACTTTCTTGTCCTTGGTCTGAAGAGCATCGACGGAAACAACGTCTTTCAAGTCCACGTCGAGAGTGTAACGCGTGGGCATCAGATGCTGGTAATTGACAAGCTTGACGAAACACTTGACACGAGACTTCTTGGCTGTTTTCTTGGCGGAATCTTTGCGGATAACCTTGCTGGGGTACTTCTTTATCCCTGCGACCAAACAGTGGCCATAGGGGCGGTCGCGGGTGCCTTCGTCGAAGGATTTCACGATCACCGCTTTGCGACCGGCGTATCGGCCTTGGAGGACGATGACGGCCTTGTTGGGTTTCAGAAACTTCACCATGGCGACGACGGCAGCAGCTGCTCCTCCGGTTCTCTCGAACGCAAGATCCCCAAGTCTAGAGAGAAATGAAAATTAAAATGAGGTATATATACTCGAAGTATTGAAACCCTAACATTTTTTTGTATTCTTGCTAGGTTTCAGTGGGCTTTGAGCCTGGAGTTTTGAGGGTTTCCTGATCGAATTTAATGGGTCGGGTCACAATCCAATTTTTTACTCTCTTAACGATAATTATGTCGGACCATATTCATATAAAATTTGACTCATGAATAAATATAATATATATCTATTAGTTTTAATCTGATTTTAATTTGTTAATTTTTTAATTGAATTAATATATTAAAAATATATAATTTTATGTGTATTTATTATCAGAAAATTTTAAAATTATAATCGTTGATAATTTATCAAGATTGTAAATTATATTGTAAGTTACAAGACGATAGAGATATGTCAGATTAGAAGATCCATTTTCGATTATCAAGATTTAAAATTACATCTATTTGAATAAAAAAAAAATTATGTTTGAGGTAAAAACATGTCGGATGACATTAATAAATAACGCTTATAAATCTTAGTCGAGATCTTAAAACTTTATTGTTTGTAATTTTATTTTTTTTTTAAATTGATAATTGACAATTATATTTAGTATCAGTTATCGATCATTGAGTTTATTAATTTTTATTTTTATATTTTAATAAGAATTTTTATTTTTTTAACATATTATTTTGTCTTGTGACATTTTTCTTTGTTTTTGTGATTTCGTTCGTCTATTTTTGTGAAATAATTTTAGTATACCTTAAACTCAAAATTATATTTATAAAACTTAAACTTTATATCTTGTATATTAAAATTTTAAACTCTAATTTAAATTTTAAATATTAAACCTTCAAACGAAAGGACATATAATTTACACGAGCCTAAGATCAAAGTACGTATTTCCCGTATCTTCCCCCAAGATCAGGAGAAATTATATCATGGGTCAGTCCCACCACGTCATCCATAGGATCAACCAATAGAAACTGTTCATCTCATTATGTTTTAATTTTTCAAGTGAAGATTCACTTGAAAAAAAATTATGACATAGAAAAATTAATGAAATAGACAATTTTTATTGGTTGGTCCGATAAACAGGTCATAGAACTAACTTATGATATAATTTTTCCGAGATCAGGCTGCCGTCCATTGGGGACTTCCAAATCCATACCCCCACGACTGAGAGATTAGAATGGTTCAAACTTCAAACTTATAGTGCAAGCCTGTGTTGTGAACTTGCTTTAAATATTCTTCCCCAATGCCATATGTAGTATTCTTCGTATACTCATTCTTTCGTTTTCCCTATTCTAACAATTTGTATTATATAAGTTTGGGTGTAAATTATTTAACTTTTTTCTATGCCTTCATTCGTGTTTCTGTTTCAAATTAAAGAGTTTAGAGTGTAAGGTTTATGGTTTTAGGTTAAGAGTTGTGATTAGCAGGGACGAAGCCACCTTATGCTTGGGTGGGGCAATCGCCCCCACCTCGAAGAATTTTTTTTTCACTTTTGTCTCGTTATTTAAATTCTTTTAAAAAATGATTTTTTTAGGAATTTGTCCTCCTACTTCTAAATATTTATGTTCTGCCCTCCTTAACCTCAAATCCTGACTCCGTCTCTGGTGATTAGGGTTTAGAGAATTAAGGGTAGAGTGTATTTTATAGGATGTAGAGTTGATATAAAAAATAAAAGTTAAGATTTCAAATTTAATAACAGAAAGCATGAATGAATACATGATAAAGAAATAAATGATTATAAGTTTAATTAAATTGCAGTTGGGATGATAGCACCCTATTCCTATTCCTATTCCTATTCCTGGTGTGTGGTGTATCCTCATAAAACCAGCAATAAAACAGCATGTCACCACCCAGCCTGCCTGTGCCAGCAAATGGCTTTCTTGCCAACAAAACAAACGGAACCCGATTCCTCATCTCTCTCTCTGTCATATATATACACCCGCCTACACGCATTCCTTGAGCATTTGTTTTTACATATTTCGAATCGAAACAACCGAGAGAGCATATAACAGGATTCCCTTGGTTACCAATGATTGAGGGAATGAAGAAAAAAGAGAGATTTTGGTGCAGGTGGAAGCTCCCATCAACCTTCAAGAGGAAGAAACTCATAGATCTGCAGGCGAAGATAATGGACAATTTGGTATTCAGACTTGTTTACGTGGTGGAAGCCATCGTTCTCGTCTCAACTCTCTGCTGCTTCTATCTGTGCTGCGGATGCCAAGTCTGATCTCTCTCACTTCTTGTCTTTAAAAATGAACCTACAGATGAGGATTGTAAGGTAACCAGAGAATTATATTTCCATAAGATTAGAGTGTGCAGAACTTGATTTGTTTGAATGCTTGTTAACATCATTATTCCCTTAATTTTTTCAATTACATTTGACTGCTAATTCTGCTAATTCTGTACTTGTCCCAGTTAAGAGCCGGCCTAGGCCTGGGAATTGAGATGTTCTTATTAGGTTGGAATGCCAACCATGAGAATGCATTGCCAGATAATTTCAGCAACAGATCAACTGATGAGCTCACTTTTAACATCCAAAATAATCATAAAAAATGTAATTTCCATCATAAATTACATAAATTTGATAAGATATACACTTTACAGACAAAACTGATCGAACATATTTTAATTACGGTCATAATTAATTACATGGATTTGATGTGAAGTGAAGGAATAGAAAGCAGAAGACGACGATCCTTCAATAGTGGACGGCGTGCCATTCATGCCCTTCTACCTTATATATACACCCTGCATCTAATTTCCTATTCAATTAATTAAATTACTAAATCTAAAATTAAGCATTCATTTTAATTTATCTAAGAAAATACAATCCCTTGCACATTTTCTCTCGATCATACTGTGAAAATGATGGACAATGAAAGAAATAATTGTTTACAATGAATGTAAAACTCCATATATAAGGTCGTCCTGGGAAGCTCCGCTACAGCTCAGAAATCCAAGTATATACTTAAACAAAGCCTTGGAATTATGGGGAAGAAGATAATAAGTCAAGTGAAAGCGAAAATACCTAAGAGTAACACCAGCTGCAGCCAAAAGAAACCATTCAACAGTTTGATGCAGGTGTTGCGTCCCAAGGTTTACATCATCGACACCACCAGTTTCAAAACCCTGGTTCAAGAGCTCACTGGCAATGCAACTGTTTCATCCCCTTCTTCTTCTTCTTCGACATCGTCTTTCTTCACCTTTACCCCGATTTTTCGAGAACTCGGTGCCTATTATCGAGGTCGAAGATGATCCTGCAAACCCTGAAAGTAGCATGAATCCACTTGAATATGGTTTCATGGATAATCAGCGGGATAATTCATCAGTATTTGGGGATCTTCAAGCGTTTTTACAGCTTGATCACTTGGATGAGAAATGTTTTGGTTCTTTGAATAATGTAAATTCTGAAATTCAGCAGGAGGTGAGCATCTATGACTATGAGTTATCTGGACTTATATGAATTCTACTATCCTGTATAATGTAAATATAGATATACTTGTTTATATAGATTGTATATGAGATATATCAGAAGGGTACTGTATTTATTTGTTTATTTTCCATTTCCATATGTATCTTCTTATGCATAGAGAAATGGTTTCCCATCCTCAAGATTGAGTTTTTTTAAAATGATGAGAAGAAAAGGAAAGGGAAAAGATAATTTGGTGACTATTGGTGTAATTTACCAAAATAAATACCCACCACTGTTTCTCAGCCGCCGTCCTCCTCTCGAAATATTAAGCTTGCACTGCAAGTCAATCAAGATGGAAATTTGAAATCACTTTGTTTTGTCTCCCAAATTCATCTGTGTTAGGGTTTTAGGGTTCAAAGTTCAAATTCAAAAGCTTCGAAATTCCGTTGTCTGGATTACCCGTTAATCCAAATTTGTAAATTCTCGTCAGTCTCATCTTCCATCATGATAAATTCTTCAAGCTCACGTTTACGTTTCTTTCAAGTGTCTAGAAAGGCGTTTGGCTGCATTTCGCGACGGATTCCACGAAAATCGTATTCCTCACTTCCAGAGGAACTCTCACTTCGTCAATTTTCACTAGCGCAGATCAAAGCTGCTACTGGCAACTTCGATAAAAGCTTCCTTATCGGTACAAGTAATTTTGGATCTGTATATAAAGGGATCATAGATGATGGTTCCATTACTGTTGCTATCAGACGCATGAAACTTGGTCTTAGTTTATTCCGAACTGAAGTGCTCTCACTTTGTCAGCTGAATCACTTAAATGTTGAAACCCTAATTGGATTCTGCAATGAAAAGGGGGAAACAATCCTTGTTTATGAATACTTGTTCCATGGATCGCTCTACAATTGTCTTTATGGTAATGGTATCAATGGTAATCCACTTCCCTGGGAAAAGAGGCTAGAAATTTGCATTGGTGCTGCTCGTGGATTACATTATCTTCATACCGGAGCCAAGTATGTAGTAATGCACCGTTATTTGACCAGCCACACTGTTCTTTTAGATCATGAATTGGTTCCTAAGCTTTCTGGTTTCTTTTTGTCCAAGTTAGGGCCTCTTAGCATGTCAAAAGATTTGATTAAAAAGGAGGCACCTGTTGTGGGTGCTTATGGATACCTCGATCCAGAATATCAGCGCACCAACTTTCTGTCCGAAAAAATCGATGTCTATTCATTCGGGGTTGTGTTGCTCGAAGTAATTTGTGATCGAACGAAATTCTCTCAGATGACTGATGGGGTGAGATATCTGGCTGAAAGGGCAAGTTTGTGCTATAGAAATGGGACCCTTCATCAAAACATTGATCCATATTTGGAGGGGAGGATAACCGCAGAGTGTTTCGACAAATTTGTGGAGATCACTATGTGTTGTATCTCCGATAGGGGAGAGGAAAGACCATCCATGGGTGAAGTGGAGGTGGCTCTAGAGCTTGCATTGGAACTGCAAAAGAAATCAAACTCTGAAATGACAAGTATATAATTCACCTTGGTGAGTTCATGTATGAAGATGTAATATTCTGAAACTGAAAGGACAATGATTGAGGACTCGATGGCCATTAAAGAATGAAGGTACGCAACATATATGCTGTTTTACTTGTAGTTTGCTGTAACTATACAATGTTCTGTTTGTTTAATAGAAAGTTTCATCTCGTATTGCTATTGAAGTCTGCCATTTCTAATTTGTTAATAGAATTATTGTGTGAATGTGTTCACGGATATGCTCGAGTCTGTTTATGTATGAAAAAAAATGCTTCATCTTACTTTGCTGCGACTTGCTCATTTTTATTCTCCTTGCCTTGCATTACTTTCTTCGGTTCCTTTCGGGTCGGTGTCCTGAGTTAATTCTTGATTACAACATTTAGGCTTTGGTTTGTATGAAGAACATAAAAGAGGAAAGATGGAAAATTAGTTAACCAATTCTTAACCATTTGATTAACTAATTTTTCACCATTCCTCTTTCCCGTCCTTCATACCAAGCAAGGCCTTAACTCTGGCCTGAGGTTCGGTGTTTGAAGAAAGCATCGAATTTACCCAGCTTAATATTTCTTAAGCTGATGGCCAGTGAGATAGAAGGTGATGTACACTAATGAATGAGCATCTAGCTATATCCCTTCTTTCTCCAATGGTTTTCCCACTTGTAAAGCAAGGCCTGCCCCAATTAGTGACCTGCAATACATCTGCTGTAACTACTCTTAAATGTTATACTATTGTTCATCTGAATTCATAGCTGTGTAGGCTAAACGCTGTTCCTGATGTTGAAATGTTCCTGTCTAGGGTGAGTATTCGATCGGATCGAGTCAAGTCGAGTCAAAAAATTTCGACTTATTCAAGTTTACGAGTCATATTTTACAACTCAAACTTTATTTGAAATTTTTCGGTTCGAGTCCAGTTTAAGAAATTCGAGTCAAGTTTTCGAGTTCCTATAAATATTTATTTGTAATTATTTATATGTTATAGTATGATTTGATTTTAATTTAAATGACTTTCTCTAATCATATAACATATTTATCTATATATTTTTTTCATATGTAGCGATATTTCTTTATAGTTTTATATATCAATGTATATATATCATAAAAAATTGATAGACTCATCTTAAACTTAAAATTAATCCTTTAATTATTAAAAATTTTGAGTTATTCTAGTTATTCGAATTTCCATTTTACAACTCGAACTTTATTTGAAATTTTTTCAAGTCGAGTCGAGTCTATGAAATTTCGAGTCGAGTCAAAACGAGTCGGGTATTTTCGTCTCGAGTCGAGTTATTCAGTTTTTTCGAGTCGAGTTTTGCTCACCCCTATTTCTCTCTAAAAGTAAATATAGACTTGGATAGCTGATGTGTATGCCAATTGCCAACCAAACCAAGGGAAGTCATTCAAACATTGTTTTGGAAGAATGGAAAAATAGTAAGGCCTGATTGAGGATGGAAAATAGATTATAAAACTTTCTTCTTTTAAAATTTCTCGAGAACAAGGTTGATCAAAACTGTTCACCTACGATTATTTTTTTCTCGTAAGTCTCGGGATCACGATCCAACAAGAACATCTCTTGCTCTAAAGTCTCCCCCTTCCATCTCTAACTAAAATATTGTGTATTTATATTGATATTTCAATTTATTTATATTTTGAGTTTTTGGGAGCTGATTACTCGATTGGCACCCTTAGATGATATAAAAACAAATAATAGTCTTGTGCACCGTGAAGGTAAAAAAAATGGGTTTTTAATCTATTGGTATTATTTCTGTTTTAATTTTAATCACTTGAAAAAAAGTATACACGTTGTATATAATTAAAGAATAATATTAGTTTATTCTTATTTAAAGTATTAATTTATTATATATACTTATAATTGATATATTTTTATTTTTTTATAAGGGAAAAAATAAAGTTACACTAAAACTCTTTAAGTTTTATATATTTTTTACTAAATGATAAGATTAACTCTTTATGTAACCAACGATGAACTTAGAGAGTGTTGGGTACAGTCGTACCCTTAAAATTTTTAAGTTTTTTTTATATATTTTTTATTAATAATTTAATTCTACACCCTTAAACTCTTGTAATTTTACACATTTATATATTCGCTCTTTATATTAAATTCTGTCATGTCCCTGCGTATATTATTATCGTCTTATTCAATTATCTAACTAACAATTTAAAAAATATATAATTTATAGAGTTTTAACGCCACAAATTTATTAAGAAGGGTGTTCACTGTCATCCGTCTACACATGCCAAGTTTCACACTGAGGATGAATGATGAAATAAAGTCAATGTCAGCAGCATTTCCTGATGAGATTAACACCACAAATACCAACCAACTCCATAGTTACTTCGATCTGCGTCCACCATGGGAGATCCCCTACGTTTTCTTTCAAGTTTCTTCACTGTGTTTAAGAAAGAAAAAAGGCAGACTACATTGCCAAATCCAGTGGCTCTTCCTGAAGAAATACTCCGACAATTTTCTTTAGCCCAGATCAAAGCTGCAACCTACAACTTCAATCAAGGTCTGCTTCTGGGTGAAGGTGGTTTTGGAACTGTGTACAAAGGGTTTTTCAATGATGGGAAGTTGGTTGTTGCTGTCAAACGAATAAAACTGGAATCAGAACCAGGTGCAGGGTTTAAAGAGTTCAAAACTGAACTGCTGATGCAGTGCCAGCTCCGCCACCAACATCTGGTACCTCTTATAGGGTTTTGCTTTGATAAGGGCGAGATGATCCTTGTGTACGAATACATGAGAAACGGATCACTAACCGACCGTCTCTATGGTTCTGGTTCTGGATATGATCCTCTTCCATGGAAGCGGAGGCTGGAGATATGCATCGGAGCAGCTCGCGGATTACATTACCTTCACACTGGAGCAAAGCGAGCAATAATTCACGGTAATCTTAAGAGTGGAATTCTTCTTTTGGATGAGAAATGGGTTTGTAAGCTTTCCGATTTCCGGACTTCAAAACTTCGTCCCCGTAGCAATGGCAAGCCGAAAACTTCTGAAATACTAGATCCATTGGTGAAGGGTAATCTAGGTTATTTGGATCCAGAGTCTTTGGAAACAGGGGAACTAGAGGAAAAATGCGATGTGTATTCATTTGGGGTTATCTTGTTCGAAATGCTGTGTGCTACAAAGCCATTTGTGGTGCATGATGGGGAGATGACTACTCTACTTGATCTGGTCTATCAGTCGATTAAAGAAGGAACCCTGTATAATAGTGTCGTTGATCCATATTTGCATGGGAGGATTGCGCCAGAGTGTTTCAAGTTGTTCATGGACATCGCCACTTCCTGTACTCGTGTAGTCGGGGATTCACGGCCTGAGATGGGTGAAGTGGAGGCGATGCTAGAGCGTGCTTTGGAACTGCAAGAGAAAGCAGATTCTGATCCGATGCATACGGGTGAATATAGGTATGAAGAAGCATCCTTTTGTAATTGTGCCATTGTTCCTCACCACAAATCCAGAGTAGACAAGTCTGACTCTGAAACCATGGAGAGGGGTGACATGGAGTCGATGGGAAGTGATGAATTGGGCGGCAGATTATGCTAAGGGTCTCTTATACTCTACAATCTGCAGCTTCTTTGGGTTAGAGTTCTATAAACTCTGCCGTCTCAAATCATTTGTATAATGATAATGGATGCCATGCTTCTCGGGGTTGTGGAAAACCTTAATCACTTAGGGATGATAATTGGCCATACCGGCTCCACTCAGATTCTATTTGGGTTAGAGTTCTATAAACTCAGATTTTATTCGGTCAGAGTTTGATTTAAGTAATCAATTCGAGTTTAAACTCCACTTAAAATCTTAACAAATTGAGTTAAAGTAAATCTGAGCTCCACTCAAAAAACTTGCAAACAAACTTGAAATAACTATATATACATATATAAGAAAATAATAATAATAATAAAAATTTAAAAGAAATCTACTAAAATTAAGTTAACTAAAATAATTTGATTATTGTTTGTATGTATTGTAAGAATATTTCATTCATGTATTTGATAGACACTTCTTTCGACATTAAATTTTGTTTAAGTGATGGTTATGAAAAAGTTTTTAATAAGATCTCATCTTTCATAAAAAAAATATATTAAAATTATTTATTTCGAGCCAAACAAAACCTGGTGACCTTTGAGATTAAACCAAGCCTTGTAATATTGTTCTCCAACCGAACTCAAGCCTAAAAATTCTAAGTTCACCGAAACTCAAACTCGATATAACTATTTTCAAACCGAAACTGACAAGGCTCAGTATCACCCCTGGAGATTCACTGTCATTCTTCTAGTGGGTGAGGATCATGTTTTTTCATTTTTAAACCATTGAGTCCACATTTATCTTAATCCAACGGTGAAGATCAGGCTTAGTGGGTGATCAATGGGAAAGAACATTCTTCCCCGTTAATTATTTTCATTTCACATTAAAAAGGCCTTGGGTATAATTAATTTTTCATTTTACTTAGGTCACAAGCTTTTCATCATTTTACATTTAAACTAAATATCTCAGGCAATGCAAATAGATGATCAACATCACCTAAAACCACCAAACAGGCAAACACAATAATCTAATCACGACATATAATTATCGTTTTTCAATCAATTATATTAAATAAGATCATCTGGTTTTCAGCACTCACATAATTGGGTCGGATCGGATCGAGGATGCTCAAGAGCCATTATGTGATTCTTGAACGAAGACGCTGCTTCGTCCCTCTGTTCTAGTTGCCCCAGCTTGTCATATACAATGGCCATCAAGTAGAAAGCTTCAGCCATTAATTCATGATACTGAGGAACAAAACGAAGTTCCACACCATTAATAACAATGCCAATATTTTCTATGAAACCAAAAGTAAACTTGCTGCTACAGTACACATAATTGGATAATATGAATAACGTTTAACATTGCATGAAATGCATAATGTCAAGGGCCACCAATCCGTGACCGAGCAGGTAGGTCAGGAATCTAGCCCCCGTGACAATAGGATCTAGTTTCATTTCTCTCTTCTGCATGTAATTCTTATGTCTGTCAATGGCTAAACCTAAGAGACAGAATATGCTGACATTTGAAGACAAATGTTGAGCATTCCAAAATGAATACATTTCATTTTAGAAGTTGACTAACCTCCAAAGCTTGCAGCTCATCTGCAGCTTGCCTCAAGGGATCTAGCACAAGCTCCGGATTGTCAGAAACTGAGAAGGAAACTCAACATGTTAGTGCAGTCCAGCAAGTATATAACAATTCCAATTCAAACAACCTTAACAAAAAGAGGATAAAAAGAGAGAGAATGGAGGGAAAGAGAAAAAATGGTAGGTCAATGTCATCCGATCCTAAAAGTTGATGTCTTTTACAGAAAAGAACTCCGTACTTTGACATCATAATTGTGTATTTGTTGAACTATTGACCTTTTATACCCACTGGGATCAGATGAATTACATTTACAGCTTTGTTACTTCGTAGCATCATTTGATGAAAAAAAAAGTTGAAGAAACAACCTCATTCGCACAGCCTTTACCAGCATCCTTTTCCATTGTTAAACCAGTCGAATCACAACCATTTTATTTCCTTTTCATAATTTCAAATTCTATTGAATAATCCTTAATTTGTAACTGCATGTTTTAGGTTCATATTCTATAATGATCAAACAGCAATTATTCCACAGACCCAGAACATGCAATGCTAATCAAATTAATTCCAAATTTCCAAAGGTGAGAGGAAAGCCAATTCATACGGGAATTGGTGAAAAGCAAACAAGCCAAATACTTTTCAATATAACAAGTCATGAACTCAAGATATCACGGTCCTAAATCCCAAAATCATGGTATGGAGGAAGAGGAAGGAGAGGAAGAAAATATAGCACACTAGCTCTACCTAAAAAAGGTATAAATGCCATGGAGGGGATGGTAAATATAATACCTGAGAAGCTTGGATCAGAGAGATAACATTTTGCTTCTGTAATATAGGCCCGAGCACAGAGTCCCAAACCTCCATGACCAAGAATCATTGGAAAAACACCATGTAACAGTGCTAATGCATTCTTTGCATGACTGGGTCCAAGTGAAAGCCATAACTCAGCCAGTGTAAGAGTTGCTGAGGCTCGAAGAAGATCCAAATTAAATGACTGACAATATGAAAGGCTTGCCAATGCATAGGGAAGGCCTACGACAGCATTTCCTGATTTCTAGTGACACCAGATAGAGAAAATATCAACATTTCAACACTTTGAGGTCTAGTCTACGATCCAATAACATATAGCAGAGAAAAGGATGGTATAAAACAATCTGTTGGTTTCTAGGGAACGATGAGATAATAAATAAATGCTTGTAGAAGGTAGGGATAGTATGAGGACAAAATGATGGATAACTATGCTGGAAGAAAGGAAGACAAAATAATCAAAATGAATGTGACATAAAGAGGATTTCCTTAAAAGCATGGTGTTCAATTTCTCCTTGGTTTATAATTGTACGATAGATGGTATACCACATCTCAAATCACACGTATAACTGTCAAACGCATAGTCATACCATGTGAATTTCAGCAAGGAGAAGAAGAACAGCTGCAATTTCCACTTGAAGATTGAATTTGTAACACATGCAAAAGAGGGAGTGCGCCACAGCCGCTGCCTGCACAGATAATTGAAAATAAATGAAAATCCAGAAACAGGCAGAGTAATTGGTGAGCATTAGACATAAAGGACATGATGAATGGCATTTGATAGTCTCCAATTCTTATTGTTCACAATGAATAGCATTTGGTATTCTCCAGCATTGATGACAACCTAAGCTGTAAAATTCTTGAAAATAATCTATGAAAATCTCAAATCACTTGCGTTCAATATTTTATAGACTCCAGTTTTATTAACTCAGAGGCTTTCAAATGTTGCATGATTTTGCATATGCATAACAATGAAACATTTTGAGAACTAATATGCATTACAAAGCCCATGCCCCGGAATCAGCTTCTGTTTGCCTTTCTTTTCAAACTTATATTAACTTTAAAATAGAATGACCAGATTGCATTATAATCCATCTCTAACTTATATTTTGGAAATAGAGCAATATAGCTCCACACGAGTATGTTGTCTGCATATCAAGCACAAACCTGGCTAAATTGCTTTGCTGCAAGCAATGTACGAGAATGGCGAAGGCTTGCCTCTGTCTTCAGCTCCAAGTCAACAGCAGTGACAGATGATGCCGAAACTCCAAGCTCATCACATACTTGTTGGGCAAGCTTGAGATGTCCTCTAGTATCAATGAAAGCAATTAAAAACTGGCAATAAATATGGGAAAATGTTGCATATATAAATTTAACTATGAAACCTTACCGATGTAATGCACGCTCATGGAGCAACTGTAACTTCAGTATTGATATCCGTGATTTGGATGCACATAAAAACTTTTCTTCTGCTATTTTAAGAGCAGCAAAAGCCTCTAGAAGCGTATAGAAATAATAAGTAAATATATAAATAATGATAAAATAAATGCAGTAATAACAACAGATATGCATATATGTTGAGGTATTGGCAAGAATGTATTTTATCTGAGAAGTTTTAGAGCTCGAGGGGGAATGTAAGTTGACGAGTGTTAAGACTTTTTATTTAATGTGTAACTAAAGTTTATTCATAATCAATAGTTTAGATTTACTAGAAGTCTTATTTAAATTAGGAGTAAGTATTATTTACTTTAAAGATAAAAGTATAGTTTTAGTTATAGTAAAACTCTATATCAGCCTATTTAAAGGCTTACTCTGTATACATTTGACAATTAAGAATAACAAGAAAATACAGTTAAACACATTGTTCTCTCTAGAAAATATCGTGTTCATCTTTTTGAAACAACAAATACCTAACCATCGATCACACACAAACCACAATCATTCATTGCAACCCTAGCCACCATGGCCCTTTCTCACAAAGAATGTGCACATAGTTGTTATAAACAAAACTTCTATAGAAGCATGAGCATTTCAACCAAATCGGTATAATCAGTTAGATTAATTCACCTCATTCTTCTAACCATTTGACACTCATGATCATGACTCATTGACAAGATGAACATGAGACAAACAGATCTAGATACCATATCCATGTTGTATTCTGCCAAAAGCAAATAGTATCTAAAACCAGATATTTAATTAATATTTCAAGATGCAAATATAAGTAGGGAGCGAGTCTCAAATTTCAGTAAAATTGGAACCACATATACACAATCCTCAATTTAAAAAAATAAATCTGTTTCAAGCAAAAAGAAGAGTAGGAAAAACAAATGCAGGAATGCAATGCCAATGGTGAGCCATTCAAACATTTTCTCTGACCTTCGTAACCTTTAAATACTGCCAGATGTTGGATAAGCTTCACATGCACTAATGCTGCATCAGATGAACTGGAATGTCCAAACATTTGGTAAACCTCAAGTTAAGGAAGAATCAGATACAGTAATATTGCAAATATTTATATTTAGTACCTATCCAAATGCTAGATTGGTCTGACATGATTATTACCTTGAAGCATCAGCAAAGCAAGTTGCATAAACCAGAGCATTCACCCGAGCAAGTGGAGCACTGAGAGGTATATAAAAGAAACATCAAGCAATCAGTAGAAACAAACATTTAAAAGATTATTTGAGCAACACCAGGAATGAAACACAATCATATAATTCAAACATGTATCTTCCAGCTTAAGCCAATTGTACCAACAGATGACAGAGTGAGGCTACATCCTCATCCTGTGTTCAGAAAATGCAAAAAGTGTGGGGGTAGGAACCATAAAGTGGTAATTAAATAAGATAAATGGTGAATGAATAAAAAGCGATGAGGTTAGTAAATGCAAAAAGCAAATTCCTAGTTTTAATGATCCTGCAACAAGATGTGATGAAGCATAGAAAGGTGAAAAGAAATCATGAAACACCAAGACACTCAAAGGTTAATGCCAGCATCAATAACACTGACAGTATTACCGAAAGGACCAGTAAGGCTACATCACCAGATTAACTTGTACTTGTAGACTAAGGGTATACTTGATAAACCACTGAAAATTTTCAATTTTCTCAATGCATTCGTACACCATATTATGAAATTACTTAATGGAACATTTTCAAATAAGAAATGTTCAAAAGGCTCTAAGTAGTTTCTAGATAATCAATGTAAGTAAATAGTATTCAAGGAAGAAAATATTATGCAATTATATTAACCTTATATTATTTACTTCTATTACCAATGGTTTCCTTTTGAACCTTTTACCAATCGGAGATATTTACAAAATTAGATATTTTATATATAAAAGAATTAAACACAATTTTAATTTTAAATAGAATACCTTTTATATCTGAATTCAGTACTAAAAATTTTCAGAATAAAATGTATAGCAGTTAAATCTTCAGTATTAAATTTATTGAGTTTATCAAACGGCATCTAAAACTATCACTTTTATAAAATGAATCCCTTGATGTCAATAACTTGAAAAGAACGTCTGCCATAAAAGAATTACCGACCTGACATGCTTGACACAGCACGATTGCACGACAGACAAAATAATTAAATCAAGATACTGAACACAACACAAAAACGACAAGACTAAACAAGCATTCCAAAATCTTTATAACACAGACCATTAACTTTTCAACAAGTTGATAAATATAAAATAACTTAAACATGGTTATGAAATAAGAAACACACATACTAGAATTGTCAGGCCAGGGTCAAGAATGAGAAGTCAAAGCAGGATGATCTTAAATCAGAAGTGCAACAAAGAACAAAAAATATGTAACAAGTGCTAGTCAAATGTCACCTTCCATACATCTCCCATGCAGTAGCACGATGTAGATATGAAGAACCTACCAACTGCAGAACAGATCCAGGAATTGAACTTGGTTGTGTAAAGAATAGAAAAGGATTAGAATTGTTCCTAGAACCATTATCTTGAGACATCACTAATGAACCCATGGGCTTTTGCACGTTCTTAAGCCATGCAGTACTAAAAGCACCATCTGTTGTCATTGTAGAGCCTTCGCAACAAAAATCACTGATCAAGCGATAACCTGATCTTAGTTCCTGTAAAGGTAATATATCATATGAAATAAAATGCAATTGAAGATAATATACAGGAAACAAGCATGCCATAAGCAACGCCATGTTACCTTGCAAACAATAACCGGGCATGTCCTGAGATTCATGGAAGTCTTAGGACCAAATGACAGAAGAGGTCTCTGCACATGCTGCATGTGACAATAAGAAGGTTAATATCTTAAAAAAAAAGGCTTTTGGAGTTAACATATTCAATAATCACGAGAAGCAAAAGATAAGGGGAAAAAAGCTCGACGTACAACAGATTTCATTAAACTTGCCAAAACCAAGTATGTAAGTTCCTGGCCACAACTTAAAAGATATTTTTACTACTTCAATATGAAATATGACACATGGATAAGCCGAGAACCAAAGCTGTATAGAAAAGAAAGGTTGAGGTGATAGAAAATTTTCATTTTTCTGTATGAAATTCAGCTCTTTCCTGTATATTTACAGTAAAAAAATTGGTGCAAAGGACGAATGTCCAGACTAGATCTAGGTTTACATGAACCCGATAAATAAAACATAGCAGCTACTAAATTGGTAAAGACAGACTGATATGATATACAAGGTAATTCATTCTTGTCTTGAGTGGGAATCTTTGAGATAAAGAAATTATATAATTCAGAAGTTGAGTAGAGCACAGAAGTAGACTGAAGCCAGGGACAGAGACGTGTTTTCCCCACTCCCGGTCGCACCTACACATAGTCATAGCTTATTTTGATATAGAATTTCTTCATAGGTTTTATTTTTTGTGTGTACAAGTTTTAGACTTTAGCAACCTTTCTTCAACTGAAAATTTCCCTTTTCAGTTTCATGTTCTTATAATGCCACATTTTTGGCATTTTTCAGTGCTAATGGTCACTGCTTATGAGAAAAGAAAGAGAAAAACACCTCCAAATATTCTGTCAATCATTTTCAAGCTTATCCAAATAGATTCACAGTAACAATTATCATGAGTATTCCACACAAAAATAAAACTAAAGCATTAGAAAGTCCTGTCTTCCATAAAGCTACTGCATTTGTATTAGCACCAACTTGTTTGTATGCATGGATATCTGATACACACCATTGTACCAATTGAGGCTGGACAGTATTGCCTTTCAATTTGAAACTAATAAAATGATAACATGCACACGAAGGTTGTTTGAAACTATAACTCAAGCTCACTTGCACATAAGAACCAAAAACTATTTCCATCCAAGTCCTAAATAAAGATACTTGATTGTTTCAGATTCTCACCATAAATTAGAAAATCTGAGATACCATAAAGGTTTAAAGAATTAAAGAGAATGAGACAATTTCATAAATACTGGAGTTTAAAATTCATTCTTCCTAAACTGCAGAAAGTACCCTATAATATATGGAGTTCCTAACATATATAAATATTGTTGCTCTTCCAGATATTCTCCATCTCCTTACAGGAAAAAACACTAGCATGGCACCCAAGGAAACTATCGATAACTACAGGTTCTATTAAAATATTCTTCATCGTAAATCAGCAAAGTTGCTGATATAAATGACATCCACATTCCAAGGGGAAGTTTTTAAGAGACACGGCTAGAGGTCTCTGAGAACAAAGTTTAGATTATGGGTAATACACTATAAGATGCAGCCTTGAGAATATGATCGAGCACTTGCTCTAAAAAGTGTGTACTTTTGCAGATTTATGTGCAGAAACATTTCAGCTTTTAGAAACAGTTCATTCGTAAGACAATTTGTTATGCACAAAGATGTCTAAAACAGCTGTTCAATTTAGAGACAAAAACATAGCTGCAGCCAAACCCATTTCTAAAAAAATAGTTTTATTTCAATCAAGGGTAGCATGAATGGCAAACATGCATCACCTATATAGAAAGAGGCTTGTGTAATCAAGTCATAAAGGAAATTTTGCTAAAGCAATTGTACACATTCTTACTGTCAAATCAAATTTGGCCATTGCAAGATGATTGGCAGCTATTAGTTGCTTCAACTTCAAATTCTCTGCTCTCTTTAGAGATCCTTTCAAGAGAACAAATTGTTGTTGCTGAACAGACAAAGAAGTGCCTACATTGGTCATAGGAGAGAATGGTGATCCAAGTATTCCACTAGTGGTTGAGAAACCAATCTCAGACAACAAGTTGCAGATTGCAGCTAAAGTGTATGCCAGACAAGTATCATTGCAATGCTGCAAAAATTCAAAACAGTCAGGTTAAATAGTATGAAAAGAAATTAAAAATATATGTCATGTTAACATTCAAAACCATCAAGCTGACAGAATGAAATACCTGTTGGGAGACAAGAACAGCTTCAGTAAGGACCTGGACTCATCACAAAAAATCACCATTTCAAAACAAATATAGCAAGAAAGTTAGCTTCTAGTGAGCTTGTCAGCAAGGTTGGGCTAAGTTTGAGATTGAGGCAAGTTACAATGGTTTCCCTTCTCATAAACATGCTTGGGACATGAAACTCTAGCAAAATACAGGAATCTAAATTGTCATCTTATACTTCAAATGAGTTCTTCAACCGAAAAGCAATAACATCAGCAAATCTGATTGGCCCAGGCATTGAGACTCAAAGCATAATATTGAAACAGCCTTAGACTAGGTATTGTTGATTTACATCAAATATCTTAGACCCCCCTATTAACTAAATAAATGCAGTCACTTCATCCAATTGACAGACCTACTTGCCGCAACTACCGTTTCATTATTGCCAGTTTATGTGCATGCCAAGCATATTGTAGGGGAGAAAGTCCTCTAGTGTTACCTCCAAGGCCTTCTTAGGATGCCCAAAATGAAACTGCATCATCCCTAAACATAACAGAGCAATCTCAAATCTTCCAGAATCATTGCAACCAGCAGGTGGAACAAGATCAAATCCCTCTGTTCCTGCACTATTGTACCAAAATTTATCAGAAAGGTTTATTTCAAGCAAGTAGCTTCTTCCATCCAAGATTATATTAGGAAGTCAAGAGAACAGTGACAAAAGATAAGTCAGAAATGAAACACGTTCTCAGACATATGAACCTCTGACCATACTAATATTGGCGGATATTCATGAGGGCAAACAAAAGGGATTCAATAATTAAGGAGAATAACCCATATGAACTCTTAAAAAAATTTAAAGCATCAGATAATGTTATTGCTCATGCAACCCCATTCAAAACAAATTATAAATGTCAAAAATGACTTTCACTTGCATTTCTACAAGTTCAGATATCCCTCAATCAAAAGCACTGATGAGCATAGATTCTATGACCTCCTAAAGAAGCAGGGTTCTTCATACTATTCCCATATCCAAATCCAAAGATGTTAATTTGTACAAGAAGCTCTAATTTTTATGCGCACAATTTAATAAAACTATATCTCAGCCCAAAGATGCTTCATAGTGATAAGTCATTGCAAGTACCAGAACCCAGTTTTTAAGCAAGAGATTAAGCATGACATAGCCTAAATATAATAACAGCGTTAGCAGAATAAAAGGATGTCGAGTACAGTTGGATAAAAACTAAAAAAATTAATTGATAAAACCAAAGATTGCAGGACGCTAGGAAGTGCTACCAACTCATCTGTGGCACGCTCATATATAAACAGGGTTAAAAGGAAAATTTGCCACAATATATTGATTGACATTTGGGCAAATTTTACCTCTCCTTTTAGTTAACTGAATTCTGCCACTTACCATTGATTTTTAATTGAACTGTGCGCCTTGGCAAGAAAATTTAACAAGCAAATACAACAAATATTTTATGTAATAATTAACAACAATAAATTAATTCAGAAAAAATATTCAAAACTAAACTAATATATATTTTTTATAAAGAAAATACTTGATAAAATAAAATTAAAAATTACACATTCTATGTTGATTTTTAATATCTATTTATGAATTTAATATCATTAACTATTAGCATAAAATATTTGAATATATATATATATATCAATTTTTGTCTTCAAACCTTTCAAAATTGAAGTAATTATCCAAATATATATATTAAAGTTAAGTGGCAAAATTCAACTAAAAATCAAAGTTAAGTGGCAAAATTCAATAAAAAGTCAAAGTTTATTGGAAACATTCAATCAAACAAAAAATAGGGACAAAATTCAATAAAGAGTTAATATTAAGTAAACTTACTCTTAATCCCAGAAGTATAATGACAAATCTCAAAGAAAAATATAGTGGCAAATTTTCCCGTTAACCCCTCCCCCCCCCCAAAAAAAAAAAAAAAGTTAAAAATTTCCAAGTTACCTGTAATCAAAATAACGATGAACATTCTCCAATGCAGAAAAATACTCATCTTGATAAAGATTTTTCAAGTAACGCAAAAAGTGTACCTGCATCACAATGAAACAGTGACAAAAAGTAATGAGTTATACTACCAACTCAAAGCAAGATGAAAGACACAGCATGTGCAACTTGATCAAGCATGTCAACCTACACGATGGAACTCAGGGGCCAACTTCTGAAGCTGCCTCAGAGTATGTTCAAAGGCATTCAAAGTGAATGAACTGCCACGCCTGCCACAAGAAGACCCGAGCAATTCAGTTCAATATAATCAATATTTAAAAATACGAATGAAAAAGAATTTAAGTCAATAGTGGCTTACTTTTCAATTGCATCGGCTTGCTCCATTAAATAACCTTGTATTTGCCAATTGGTGCGCAAAAATACCCCACCATTGGGATCAACATCTCTCAATAAATCACCAGAAGCAAATGAAGAAGATTCTCTGCCTTTGTCATTGTGTTCAGATTGAGGATCAACAAAAAACTCAACATCTGCATGCATAATCCAGAAGCTAAGCAATACTAGTAATATGGTATATATTTTACATAAATTCACCAAAAAAATCCACTTCAAAATCATTCAACTCTGATAAATAAAGCAAAATTCAGAACCAACAACTCCCATTCAAGACATTTCAGCTAAGAGAAAAGTTTAGAAATAAGAACATCAGGCCTAATTATGTGCATATTAAGGTGATGAGAATGAGAAAAACCAAAAATAAAGTAGCATCAACCACGAGAAATAAGGGATCTTCAGCATTCTGCATTTGGAAATACTTAGAGCTTGTCATTGTTAAACATTTCCCATACAAAGATCCCTTGCATTTCACTTTATAGTGGATTTGGAATCAACAACTATATTCAATGGCTTCAAAAAATTACAATAATATCATATCATTGTCACAACTCTAACCATTAGTCTCTTGTTCAAACAGCAGAAAGTAATTTCTTGAAACTACCTTCCACCAATGTTGAAAGATCCTTTGGAAGATGAAGATGAAAAGAAACTTGTTCGGTTGCTCTTTTTCTTGCTTCCATTTCTTCATTTATTTTTTTGAAAACAAGGTTCAGATCCATATTCTCATACTCAGATAAAGATTCTGAGTCATTACCAGAGTCATCTAACCGATGCTCATAAGACGAACTTGAAATCACTTCCTTACAATAGATTCCTATATTAGTCAAGAGATGGCAGATACCCTACATTACATGACAGAGGTTAGTATCATAAATGCAAACTCAACAGTGGGGAATGTAACTAAATTTCACTTGAACAGCAGCGAGTAGAATGTTCATTAAATTCCCAGCCTTTCAATTCTTATCTAATAATATACATCCAGCTTTCAATATCAGGATATGGAACGGCAGATTTATACTTTAATGGCCACCATGAAGCCCATATGGTGCTACCAACAATGACCCTCTATCTCTATAATGATTCTTGCCTCACAATTTAATGTATATCTTAAGCATAGCAAACAAATGATCATTTCAACAAAAGCATATAATTATAATCCAATAATATTTACGATTTACTAGGCAAGAAAGAAATACCTCAAAAGTCAAGAGGTTGAAAGCAAGTATGCAACGGCGAAGAAACATCCCCAGGTTACTGTTTGGGTCCAAAATAACCTGGTCATCGTCCATAGCTCCTGAATCAGGTCCTCCAAGTGTTTCTACAAATAACAACAACAATAATAATAATAATGACAGCGCAAAGGAAGATGATAAAGTGATAAAAACAACAAAAAAAAGCTAACCTCTCAACTCATTAAAGAAATTGAACAGATCATCAGGTGATGATAAAGATGATAACCGACTACTTAGATGATCAGTTAACCAATCATCCATTAAACCACCAATATCCCTCAATTGGTTAATGAGCTGATCTAACTTTGGCTCCAAAATGTCATCACATGACTGCAACATGCAAACAGGGTGCATCCATTTGGTTCCAAAAGCAAAATATAGATACAAAAGAGAAGAAAGGGGACGGTGGAAATACCTTGGTGAGAGCTAACAAATATAAGCCGAGGCGGTTGTGATGAGAAACGGAGGAGAAAGGGAAAGGGACGGAGATTTGAGAAGGAGAAGCATAGGTATGAACCAAAATGCAGACTGAAACTTTGTGTGGAGTTATGGCAAAGGCACCTGGCGCCTTCACCGCCCCTGCCATTTTTAATAGACTTCCACAAACTTGTAACTGAGTTAGTAAGCTAGTAAGAGAGAAGATGTTTATTTCTGGGCATCCCTACACGAACAAATGCTCATTACCCGAACCCTAATGGTTCCATTATCACTAAAGAGTGCAGCCTTCAACCGAAATGCTTCACTAAAGTAACATTTAACCGAAGCGAGCACACTGGTGGTTTTAAACGACGAAAGAACCACCGAAAGCGGTGGTCAGAGGCGGCAGTGATGATGGCGCGATGTATTTGGGATCGTGTTCAGGTGCAGTTAACCGGATGAAAAGAGAGGGGAGAATGAGAGCATTATCACTATTGTCCCGGTTCGCCGGATGAGCCACCGGAATAAAAATGGTGGCAGCGATAGAAAGAAGTAGCGGCTAGGTCTTGCAGTTGAAAGAATTTTGGTTCTAGGTGATGAAGATGCAAATAAAGGACCCGATTTTCACCCATATGGTTCTCAACGGTTCACTCCAGATGCTGCTCCAACCCGTGAAGCCAGACCCACGCCCCCTGGGTACAATCGACAGATCACAGTTCGAATGGCCTAATCTAAAACTGGGCTTGACCACTCTATAAGAGAATGAGACGGGTCAGGGTATTTTTTTACCCAAACTTGACCTAAAAATAAATATTTAAAATTTCATTCGACCCGACCTCATATTTTAAAAAATTCAACCGAAAATAGAATTAAGTATAAATCTAAATCAAATTAAATTTTAAATAATTATTTTTAAGTCGAATTTAGTTTGGAAAAAAAACAAACTCTACTTATCTCCATTCCTTTTGTAGAGTGGGCAAGTCCAATTTAGAGACTCAAACCCAACTCGTCTCCATCCCTCGTATTATTGTTTTTAGATCAGGAAAAAAAAAACTCAAAATCCATTTTTTTTAATTTTTTATTGAAGTCTATTTTTAAAATTTATGGTTTTTAATATTTATTATTATAAGTTTAATCTTTGTAATATTTATTGAATCTATTTTTTAATTACTTTTTGTAATGCCAAACTAGTCCAGTAGCCCTTACTGAACTTGGACGCTAGGCTGCTATGCTCCTAATTTATTTATTTTTTAACTCAATACAAAATTAAGTTAATTTTAAAATTTAAATCTTAAAAAAATATATAATTTTTTTAAATTTTTTTACTTTAAATTTTAAATTTAATTTTTAACGTAAATCATAAATATAAAGAGAGAATTTCAAATTGTCTTTCACGTCAATCTGTTAGCACATAACTTCTGGACAAAATTGGTAACTTCTTCCTACTTTTTGTCTTAAATTTTTCTTGACCAAGTCAATTGCAAATGCTTTCCTTTTATTTTCTTTCGCGTCAATTTTTGTCATTTAAAAATTCGGATTAAAAAATAATAGCATAAAAATAATTTTAACCCTTAATATTTATAGTTTTTATCATTTTGGTCTTTATTCTTTTTTGGGATAAATTTAGCCCTTAGCCTATATCTTTTTGACAAATAACTTATTTTTTAACTATCATGATAACTGAACCGTTAAAAATCTAATAATGATGACATGTCATATGCATATGATAATATATTTTAAATAACATGACATTTAACCTATCAAATACATATATATATGAAATATAATTTTATTCTAATATAAAATATATAATTTATATTTTTTTAAGATAAGACTTTGATTCTATCGTAATTAGGAGTGAGAATGTTTAGTAGCATTTTATTTTAGAATTAATTAATTTTTTAATATTTTATTTGAATTTTAATTATTTTATATTTTATATTAGAATAAAATTATATTTCATATATATATATATGTATTTGATAGGTTAGATGTCATGTTATTTAAAATATATTATCGTATGCATATGACATGTCATTATTGTTAGATTTTTAACGGTCAAAATAATAATGGTAGTTAAAAATAAGCTATTTGTCAAAAAGATATAGATTAAGGGCTAAATTTATCTAAAAAAATAAAGGTCAAAACGATAAAAATTATAAACGTTAAGAGTTAAAATTAGGCATAAAGATAATTTTAACCCTTAACGTTTATAGTTTTTATCGTTTTGGCCCTTATTCTTTTTTTTGGGATAAATTTAGCCCTTAACCTATATCTTTTTGACAAATAGCTTATTTTTTAACTAGTTTGATGACTAGACCGTTAAAAATTTAACGATGATATATATGGAATATAATTTTAAATGACATAAAATGTAACCTATCAAATACATATATATATATATAGAATATAATTTTATTCTAATATAAAATATAAAACAATTAAAATTCAAATAAAATATTAAAAATTAATTAATTCTAAAATAAAATTATAAAACATTCTTAACTCTAACTACGATAAAATCAGAATCTTATTCGAGTTGTGTTTATATTTTTTATTATATTTTAAAATTAAAAAATAAGTAACATATTTTTTAAAATTTTTGCATAATTATTATGACACAATTGTCTCATGAAAACCTTTTTCCCGTGAATTTGGTTTATTGTATGTAATATTTAAGATTAAATGTGATAAATTTTGTATTATTTAAATTATTGTCTAGAATTTGACATTTAAAATATTTGTTATATAATAAAAAATAAAATATTATATTAGTTTATGATATTTTATTTATATAATATTATTCCCGTTATTTTTTATTTGTTCATACATCTCAAATAAAAAATAATTACAATACACTATGATTACAAATTCTAAAATAAAAATATAAACACAATTCAAATAAGATTTTGATTTTATCGTAGTTAGGATTAAGAATGTTTAATAATATTTTATTTTGGAATTAATTAATTTTTAATATTATATTTTAATTTTAATTATTTTATATTTTTATATTAGAATAAAATTATATTCTATATATATATATATATGTATTTGATAGGTTACATTCCATGTCATTTAAAATTATATTCCATATATATATCATCATTAAATTTTTAACGGTCTAGTCATCAAGCTAGTTAAAAAATAAGCTATTTGTCAAAAAGATATAGGTTAAGGGTTAAATTTATCCCAAAAAAAGAATAAGGGCCAAAACGACAAAAGCTATAAACGTTAAGGGTTAAAATTATCTTTTTGCCTTTAAAATATATTATCACATATATATGACAAGTTACCATTATTAAATTTTTAACGGTTTAATTATAATGGTAGTTAAAAAATGAGTTATTTGTTAAAAAGACATAGGTTAAGGGATAAATTTATAACAAAAATTATAAACGTTAAGGGTGAAAATTATCTTTATACCTATTTTATATATCTTAAACCTTAAATTCTATAACCTAAAAACTATATCCTATCCATAATTTTTTAAACCCTAACAAATACCTCTAACCTTAAATCCTGAACTCTACACTTTAAATCTTCTAATTTAAAATAGAGAAACAAATAAGAACATAAAAAAGAGGTAAACGATCTGCACACTATACTTTTGTTTTTAGATCCTTGATATGAAACTGCCGCGTGGTTCCCCATGGTTGAACGAGTCGTATATGGGTGCTCGGTGCTCCATCCCCATCTTCGGTTTGCAATTTTGAACTATCCAATAGGCAATACCCTTGAAAAGTATAGGGACAGGACAGTCCGGTCCTAATCACCTTATCATCAAGCTCTGTACATCACTAATATCAAGTCTGCTTGACTTCGTTAAGCTCTACAAAATTAAAAAGAAATAAAAATGAGTGAACCATTTGGAGCAACGGTTTAAGGCCACATGTCCTGTTCTTCTCCCTGTCTTAATTATTGATTCTTTGGAAGTTCCAGTTTGCTCTCTTTTCCAGTTGTTCACAAAGGGATTTTGCACTTCAGTTCCATGCTCCGTTTTATTTCCTACCTCCATCTCCTCCTCTATGTCACTTCAGCCGGAGGCTCAGCACCCTATACACCAACCGATTATATTCTACTCGACTGTGGTGCATCATCATCTTCGTCGACGAATACAGTACCGGGAGATGGCCGCAAATGGTTGAGTGATGAAAGGTCCAAATTTGCTGTTTCCAATTCTGAGAGTGCTTCATTTACGTCCAAGGCCTCCAGGCAAGATCATTCTGTCACTCAAGTTCCTTACATGACTGCTAGAGTTTTTCGTGATAAATTCACTTATAGCTTTCCTGTATCATCTGGCCTCAAATTTCTTCGTTTCTATTTCTACCCGGTTCAATATTCTGACTTTGATGGAACTACTTCTTTCTTCTCTGTTACCGCTAATAACCACGTTCTCCTGAGCAATTTCAGTGCTTCTTTAACTCTTTCTGTCGAAGATGGTCAGCCAGCCTCGTTGATCAAAGAGTTTATGGTTCCGTGTTTTGGAACCCAGAAGCTGAATGTAACCTTTTCGCCATCGTCCCGCTCTTTGGCCTTTGTGAATGGTATTGAACTTGTTTCGATGCCTAAGAACATGTATGTAAACCACCAAGAAAACTCTCTGACCCTTGTAGGTTATAAAGTTCCCTATGACATTCCTGATACTACTGCTTTCGAAACTGTTTCGCGTCTGAACGTTGGTGGAGCAACCGTGGGCAACGTGGATGATACCGGAATGTTTCGAACATGGTTTGATGATTCGCCTTATATCTTTGGAGGTGCAATAGGAAATACTCCTATTCCGGTTAAGAATGTTACGATCAAATACTCCGAGGAGACCCCGGCTTATATCGCTCCGGCTATTATCTACACCACGTCAAGAACAATGATTGTTGATCCACAGATCAATATGAATTTCAATCTCACGTGGAACTTCTCTGTTGACACTGGCTTCACCTACCTCCTTAGGCTCCATTTCTGCGAGACTCAATTGGAAGTAACAGAGGAAGGTCAACGTGTTTTCGACATATTCATAAACAATGAAACTGCTGAGCATAGTGCCGATGTGATACATTGGACGGGTGGTAACAGCATCCCGGTGTATAGGGACTATGTTTTGTTGGTTCCAAGTCCAACAGAAGCTCAAAGCAAGCAAACTCTATGGCTGGCGTTACATCCAAGCGACGTTGGTTCAAAGTTTGCCGATGCAATCCTGAACGGCTTAGAGATTTTTAGACTCAACAAATCAGACGGTAGTCTTGCCGTGCCAAACCCTCAACCCGAGCCGGGTCCTCCACCAACGTTACTCAGCGTCCGTAAAAAGAAGAGATCAGTTTCTCTGGTTATTGTCATTCCTATAGCTGTCTTTAGTGGTTTACTTGCCCTCTCTGTTATCATATGCTTTTTAATTTACAAGCGCAAAGCTAGGAGAGTAAAGGATTCAGTTGCCAGCGTACAGAAATCATCGTGGGGGCAAGTACCCTGCCCATCAAACTCCACATGTGCAACCAGCGTTTCTTTACTACCCTCCGATCTTTGTCGCCGGTTTTCGATCATCGAGCTTAAAGAAGCGACCTTGAATTTCGACGATCAATTCATTATCGGATCAGGAGGATTCGGTAACGTCTACAGAGGTTGCATCGACGGAGGGTCGACTACTGTTGCTATCAAAAGGTTGGATTCATCATCAAGGCAAGGGTTCCGTGAGTTCCAAACTGAACTCGAGTTACTCTCCAAGCTACGCCACGTCAATCTTGTGTCGTTGATTGGTTTCTGTGATGATCATGGAGAGATGATTCTTGTCTACGAGTACATGCATCGGGGGACACTTCGAGATCATCTCTACAAAACGAAGAAACCTGCTTTACCGTGGAAAAGGAGGCTGGAAATCTGCATTGCAGCAGCCCGTGGATTGCAGTACCTTCATGCAGGTGTGAAACACCCAATCATTCACCGGGATATCAAATCTACCAACATACTCTTGGACGAGAATTGGGTGGCTAAGGTTTCTGACTTCGGATTGTCTAGATTGGGTCCCACGTTTCAAAGCCATGTCACGACTGTAGTAAAGGGAAGTATTGGGTACGTTGATCCCGAATACTATAGAAGGCAACAGTTGACTGAGAAATCCGATGTCTACTCGTTTGGTGTGGTTTTATTCGAAGTATTATGCGCTCGACAACCCATGATTCCAGGGCTACCAAAGGACCAAGTCAACCTGGCTCGATGGGGCAGGATTTGCCACGCTAGAGGAACCCTTGAAAACATCGTGGACCCCAACTTGATGGGTGATATCTCACCTCTGTGCCTAGAGAAATTCGGGGCGCTTGCTGAGAGTTGTGTCCGTGACGAGGGAATGGCCCGGCCGACGATGAGCGATGTAGTTTGGGGTTTAGAATTTGCATTGCAAGTGCAAGAGGCAACTCAGAAGGACATGGACATGGGAGTTGATGAATCCTCGACCCAAAGCAGTACTTCTTTGGTCTTCAAAGGAGCAGGTGGAGCTACCACGGAAGATGATAACGAAGAGTTGTTCAGTGTATCAGGCGGGAAAGTGTCGGAATCAAGGAGCACGATTAGCAGTGTTAGCCGAGGTGATGGTGATAGAATCAAATCTGAGAGTGTATTCTCCGAGTTTAAGAATGATACTGGGAGATGAGAGTTAAAGTAGCATTAAATATCCCCCCTGGCCCCTCCCCAGTGTGGTGAAGTAAAACAATGCCAAGGGGTACTAGTTTGTTCTGGCTATGTAAAACAGATATGTAGCTTTACTTGACAAGTTTATTAAAATATAATTTTGATATCTTTATCACTTTCAAATTGTATGTATCCATGGGGCAAACTGCTATATTCATCCTTCTAAAGATTTTACATTTCATTAAGCTTTTTTTGAGAGCTAACCTCATCAAAACAATATGCTTCAAGTGGTCCTTTTGACAGCATGAGTGTCCTCATCCTCTGTAGTGAGAGAGGACTGTGAGCTGCTCAAGTTTGGGTTTCTAATATTTTCTGTTCCGACTGCAGCGGCCTAGTAAAGACAACAGCAAGTAAGTATTCAATCTAAGATTTGAATTAAGCACACCAAGGGATGAACCACGACCAAGAGAAGGAACGATTTTGGCAAATTCAAGTTGTCCAAGATTGCTACCCTTTGTAAAAATCGAACTTTGACAGCTCAACATACAACCAAACTAGTCTAAGAGTAATAAAAGCCAACATGCTTCAGTTGAATCTGGAGGGAAACCACCGAAGCACCTTCTTAAAGTACACCTTCATCTGGGTCACACACCTGCATTCAACCCTTTTATTGATGTGAGCATGTTGCCGGATAGTCGAGTTGAATCCCTTATAATGCTTTCATCCCCTTCGGTCGATCAACCCTGTGAAACGAAAGCAACTAATAGTTACACTACCTCACCTTCTGGTGCAGATTATGATTCTGATTTCAATAAGCCTAACTCCGCTACCTCGGATTAAGATATTTTTTAAGGCCGGAAATCTAGCCAGTTGTTAGACAAAGAAAATAGTTAATCATATTTTGTTCTCTTGATCTTGATTCCAGGTTCCATCCCCGAAAGTATCTATTCAAACATGGGATGGAGCATTAATTTTAAACTTTATGGAATCCTTTAAGTACATTGATTGGGAGTGGGACAAAGGATTTTATGTAATGAACTTTCTTTATAATTTCCTGCATTGAAGTTTCAAAGTAAACGACTATCTAGTTCAGAACGCGTAAATTTGTGGACACTTTATGACTTGTGGTTCCATTGAACTTCAAGCCTGCCATGGATGACTTGAACCTTATTAGTTCGATGGAGTGGGAAAATGCAGAAGCACAAACTTCAACATAAATAGAACCCGGAGTTTATTTATACCGTTGTTCTTCACAAATAACATTCGATAAACCTTTTTATTATTATAAGAACTTTATAAAATTGACTACAGCAAATAAGCTTACTTGATGAGCCATGCAACAATGAAAGAGTGTTTGGGAATGGAATTAGCAGACTATCTAAACGGATATTGCTATCCTTCCTGACAAAGCATTTAACTCTTATTATTGGAACTATTGTTGTCTGAATCTGAGAAGTGAGAAGAATAATGGTGGATGTCAAGTCCCGTAAATTTCCTAGGAAAGGCAGAAAACAATTCTTCTTCATACATACATTCACTAGAAGGATTGATGGCCTGCATTTCAGCATCTGCTCTGTCCTGAAGCTCCAAGGCAAGCTCTAGTGTGACCTCCACTTCACCCATTGCTGGCCTTTCATTTCCTTTAAGGTGGACACAACTACAAGCGATCTCCAAATACTTGTTCAAACATTCTGGAGCTATCCTTTCCTTGAGGTGTGGATCAATGGCATGATAAATGGTTCCCTCTCTTAGGGATTCCTTGGTCCAATCAAGTATAGAACCTTGATTCTGCGGTAGTGTAGCATCATAGACTGCTCTGCCTAAAAGAACTTCGAACAAAACGACCCCAAATGAGAAAACATCAGATTTTTCTGTAAGTTCCCCATACATGGCATACTCCGGAGCCAAGTACCCCAAATCACCCACCACCCTCGACTCTAATCGAACTTTTGAAGCTTTTGACATACAAAAGGCTCCCAGTCTTGAAAACTCGAAATCGGCAATCTTACAAGACAGTTCTTCATTCAGAAGAATGTTTCGGGTGGTGATGTTACCATGAAATAGAGCATATTTTGCACCAGTGTGAAGGTAATGCAATCCTCGTGCTGCACTAACGCATATTTGTAGCCTTTGTTTCCAAAGAAGTGGTGCATAACCCTTACCGTACAGATGATTGGAGAGTGCCCCTCTGCTCGCGTACTCTGAGACCTGGATAGTCATATTTCCCTCTTCGCAAATACCAATGAGAGAGACAAGATGGGGATGGCGCAACTGGCAAAGAAAACGTACCTCATTTTGCCAATCTCCCACTCGAACTCTATAAGTTCGGCTTTCGTGCCGCCAGGCTTTGACAGCAACTATGGTTCCATCATTAATAGTCCCTTTGTAAACATTCCCGTAACCACCTCTACCAATAATTGAGTCTGCGTTGAAGTTGTTGGTTGCAGCTTTGATCTGGGCTAGTGAAAAATGACGGCATAAGCCCTCCGGCAGTTGTGAACCTTGAGGGGGGGGTTTCTTTGAAACTGAGCAGCATGGTAGAGAACACAAAAGATTCTTCATAGAGGCAGCTCAAATATTAAGGATTCAATGGAAGTTTGAGTAGAGAAAGAAGAAAGTGTGAAACAACATAATTTAGCTTGCGGAAGAAATGTAAACGTCTGACAGTGACAGATTCATCAAATTCAAACCTTTACTTTCTTGGTTGCTTCATTGGAAGATGACAAGAGATTGTCCAACTCTTCTTTCTTTCTTTCTTCTTATTCGTAGTTTTAACTCAGCCGAGTAGCATTAATACAGAATGTGACACATGGTGAAAATATTATGTCAACATATTCCATAGCACATTATTACATTATGATTATTGAGTAAAAATCATGTCTTTTTATTATGCTCTCTACCTAGAGATATTATATCATGGGTAAGTCCCATCACGCTATCTATAAGATCGACCACTAAAAAATATATATCTCATCATTTGTTTTTCATGTCATATTTTTCTAGGTGAATCTTCACCCTTAATTTATTTTAAAAATAACTTTTTCAAATGAAGATTCACTTGAGAAAAATATGATATGGAAAAATTGATGAGGTGTATGGTTTTTAGTGGTTTATCTCATGGACACGTGGTGGGACTTACCCATAATATAATTTATCCTCTATCAATGTTTCCTATTAAAAATTTCTAAAAAGTTGAATTTAATTCATAACCCTTATTTTCTATATCTTAAATCTTACATCATAAAAACTACACCTTACCCCTAATTTCTTAAACATTAATTATAACCTCTAACCTTAAACCTTAAACCCTTAATTTAAAACGGATGTACGAATAGAGCTATAAAAAAGAGGTAGACGATTTGCGACCATTATTATTGATAGTTTGATTTGAACAGAATATTACATTCCACACCCACAAAGTGAAAAATTGAAAATGGAAAGAAAATTTATTCTTTTTAAATAAGAAACGTGGTTGACCATTCATTTTAGCTCAAAGGAATGCCCAATCCACCATGCTTAGGCCTTCCACGTCCACCATCAAACACTCTCCGTCCGCATCAAAAGAGATGAACCGCTACTAACCGACACTCACAAGCCCTTCACCTTTGTTGTACATTAACATAAACAAATGCTCATTGGCTTGAGTTTTGTTTGTTTAACTGGAAACTTGAAGAAGAAAGAAAGAAAATCAGAGTCTCTTCTCCTAATTTCTAGTAGTTGTTGCAATGTTGTTTTCAGAGAAAGATGTAATGAATAAAAGTAAAAAAAATGCAGCTCTCAACTAACATTTTTAATAAACAATAATTGACTTTTCTGACTTATCCTTTTCCTTGCTCTTTCTTGTCCACTTCCATTTTTATGGAGAAAAGCAAAGCGACGACCTTGACTTGTTTCAATTATTGGTTTCTTAAGCTTCTTTTTATTTCTCTTCCTTTTTTCATTATGCAAAATGACCTTCAAAGAACATAACTTGATTCAGTTTAGCAGTCCTCAGAACTGTTTTAAGTGAAAAACCAGAGTAGGCTAAAGGGAGAAATATCATGGCTGAAGCTGTGGTGTCTTATCTTTTGGAAAGGCTGGATGACCTATTAAGTAAGGAGATCAATCTGTTATTGGGAGTTAACAATGAAGTCAGGCAGATGCAACGCGAGCTACAGCGGATGCAGTGCTTCCTCAAAGATGCCGACAAAAGACAAGGCGAGGAGGAAAGTGTTAAGAATTGGGTTTCAGAAATAAGAGAGGCTGCTTATGATGTTGAGGATGTGATTGACAATTTCATTGTCAAATTTGCATCCAAGAAAGGAGGAAGAATCCGAAACTCGATCGTCCATGGCGTGGAAATTCATAATCTTGCCTCAGAGATTGAGAAAATCAAATCCAGAATCACTGACTTGACCAGAAGTTTGCAGACCTATGGAATAACAGCAAGACAAGAAGGGGATGGATCCAGATTTGCTTCAGAGCGGCAAAGGCAGCTCCGATGGTCATATTCCCATGTTGTGGAAGAACATATTGTTGGGTTTGAAGAAAACATAAAGGAACTGATGGTGAAGTTAATTCACGAAGAAGAACGTTGTCGAGTCGTGTCTATCTGCGGGATGGGAGGTCTTGGAAAGACCACCCTAGCTAAGACCTTATACCATCATGCAGATATTAGGAGACACTTTGAAGCCTTTGCCTGGGCTTATATTTCTCAACAGTGCAGACCACGAGATGTTTGGGAAGGAGTTCTGCTGAAGCTGATCACTACATCCAAGGAGGAGAAGGAAGAAATTTTGAGAATGAGAGATGAAGAGTTAGCAAAGAAGCTTTACAAAGTTCAGCAAGAGAAGAAATGTTTGATTGTAATTGATGACATTTGGACCAGTGAAGCATGGGGGACTTTGCGCCCTGCTTTTCCTGTTCAAACAACTGTTGGCAGCAAAATATTGCTTACAACCCGCAATAAGAAAGTAGGTTTGGATGATGAAATGACTGGATTCCTTCACGAACCAGAGTGTTTAAATGAAGAACAGAGCTGGGAGCTATTCCAACAGAAAGCATTTCCAGGAAAAGACAAACCAGGTAGTTCATCATTTCATTATTCATACTCCTAAACATTTTGATCTGCAAAATCTGACTCCGTAGGCCATAATTCTGCATTTTGATATATGTTTAGGATAACTGAATTTGGATAAAGAGAAAAATTGGGTGTACACAAACTTTACCCTAACTATTGCCAAAAGCAATGCTTTTTGTCTAGCCTTTCTGAGTAGCTTAACGAAGTAGTATTATAATTCAGCCACAAACTTCACCTTCACTTTCTTCTACTTTATTTTCTTAGGTATATAATTTGTGATAGTATATTAAGTAACAGAGCTTGCACAAGAAACTTCCCTAATTGTTACTTCTTCACAAAGCATGATGATAAATAGAATAGATGATTTTTTTTCTTTCTTCTTCTGAAGAGGAGTAAGAAGACTAAGATATTAGGATATCCACCCTAAACAAATAGCCAAAGCCCAAAATTATTAATTGATAAACACCTGGTTATATATCTATGGTTCATGCAGGAAACGTAGAATTACTAATTTCATTTTGCTTTGTGTTTTCCAGGCTTTGTAGTAAACAAAGATATGGAGAACTTAGGGAGGGAAATGGTGGGAAGTTGTGCAGGTCTACCGCTGGCCATTATTGTGCTCGGAGGACTTCTGGCAACGAAAGAAACACCGTATGAGTGGGATATGGTGCACAGAAATATCAGGACACACTTGGCAAGATCAAAAGAGCGGGGACGTCAAGCTAAACTATCTGAGGTATTGGCTTTAAGTTACAATGAATTACCTTACCAACTGAAACCATGCTTCTTGCATTTGAGTCAGTTCCCAGAAGATTTTGAAATACCAACCAAGAAATTAGTTCGGCAATGGGTTGCAGAAGGATTTGTATACTCGCAAGATGAACAGGAAATAGAAGAAAGGCATGAAACCATGGAGGAAATTGCAAAAAGGTACTTACATGACTTGATAAATAGGTCTATGGTTCAGGTGGGAGTGAAGGGTTCAACTGGAACAATAAAAACTTGTCGCCTACATGACCTTATGCGTGATTTATGCTTGTCGAAGGCCAGACAGGAGAATTTTATCCATATTATTGGTTCTCATCCATCTTCTGCGAATTCTAGACCAACGCCTGTGAGAAGAATTCGTAGATGTGCTATCCACTTGGATCATAACAATCATGATCCTGCTTTTCCAGATTACCAGAAAAATCCCAACCTTAGGTCCTTATTCTTTTTCCGTCCAAAAAAACATAGAATACGTGACAGGCGCCTTCTGAAATCTGTGTTTGACAAATTCAAATTGCTTAAAGTGTTGGATCTTGAAGGAATTAAAGGATTTGAGGAGAAGTTATCAGAAGATGTAGGAACACTTGTTCAGTTGAGATTTTTAAGTCTGAAGAAAACACGCATAAGAGAATTGCCGACATCTTTGGCCAATCTAGTTGCCTTGCAGACTCTGAACTTACTGACAATTGATAAAGTGTCATGGGAATCGACCGTCCAAGTGCCTAATGTTTTATGGAAGATGGAACAGTTGAGACATCTATATCTTCCCAAGTGGTGTGGAAATGTTTCGGACAATTTACAGTTGGCCAATCTGAGCAATTTGCAGACTCTTGTAAATTTTCCAGCTGATAAATGTGATGTTAAGGATCTTCTCCTATTAACCAACCTCCGAAAACTTGTTCTAAATGACCCCAGACACTTTGAATCATTTGTCCAAATCTTTCAACCTCCAAATAAGACATTGCCATACCTGACATCGCTATCTTTAAAAACCGACCTCCTTTCGTTTCCAGACAAGGTAGTTCATTTACGGAGACTACTATTAGGCTGTCCCCGTCTTTGCAAGCTGCATGTAGAAGGAAGAATAGAGAACTTGCCCCGAGACAATGAATTCCCTTCATCTCTCACCAAGTTAACTTTATGGGGATCCAGACTTGCTGAAGACCCAATGGAAGCGCTTGGGAAGCTGCCTCACTTAAAGTACTTGAGTGGATGGGAAGTATTCATTGGAAAGAAGATGACTTGCTCTAAGAACAGTTTTCCCCAACTAAAAACTTTACTTCTTCGCGGGTTGCCCAATTTCCAGGAGTGGACAATTGAAGAAGGAGCTATGCCTACTCTGAACCGTTTGGGTATTTCTGATTGCTATAAGTTGAAGATGGTTCCAGATGGACTGAGGTTCGTCACTACACTCCGGGAACTTGAGATTAGATGGATGTCAAGAGCATTTAAAACTAGTGTTGAGGAAGATGGGAAAGATTTCTACAAAGTCCAACATGTGCCTTCAATTGTATTTTTGAACTAAGACAATTATGGTAAGTGATTCTATACTATTGATGTTAATTAGTTTAACTGTTATAAGGTTGATTTAATCTGCATGTTTGATAACCATGTCATACTCAAGACCTTTTGTAAGTGCATTGCTTTAGTTTTAGTCCAGGCTTGCAGACATTTTTCTACCAGTTTCCTTACATTTTTTTTCATTTAAAAATCCAGACAAAGTAGCAGGTGGTACTGGTACTGCTAAGGTTGCTTTTAGAAGTTTAGCTATTTATTATTGGGATTGTGGTAGAGATCTATAAATAGCTAATCATTCAATACAGAACTTTTAAATTTGTTTCTTTGTCAAAGAACCCAAACAACTGTATTAAGCGCACATGAGAGAAACAATTATGTACTCATCCGCAGCAAACTTATATCACTGTGACTGATTGTTCAATTATATAATTTAAAAGATTCAATATATAAGCAGAATGAATAACTTGATCTATTGTTTATTCTAGACTGAATTTTGTGTTTGAATGTTCAGGAGTGCATGGAATGTTGTTCTATAGACACCGCTGCTTTGAAAGCTATAAGGCTCAAGATGATGCAGGGTTCTTGGGGGTGTTTCTTTGCAGGATTCGTCATTTAAGACTATCTAGTTCTCTTGCTGTTATAGTTAAGACTTCTCTTCATTTATGCTTATTGGTGTTGCATAAACTATTGGACATGGAACTTATTTGTCATGGATGCTAGGTTGATACAGCTAAACATCATGTATGAAGCTCATACTCGTGAAATATATCGGATTCCTATGATACTTGAATTGAGAATTGAAAGGATTTAATCTTTCATCTCAGTTGAGAGCTAACCTCATCGAAACAGTATGCTTTTATTACCTGAGAGTGTTTAAGATTACACGTACCAGGATAGTGAAGTTCTAACTTAAGATTATTTCTGTAATCAGATTTAGTGAAAGGTAGCGAGTATAAGATGAGAAGCCTCTGTTTTCAGAAACTGTTTGTATTCCTTCTTTTTCTACGTTTTCTCCTCTCCTAAACAACATATTTATGCAGTACACTGAGTGCCGGTTGTTCCAAGTATCGGAGAAAATAGTTATACCCCTTTGGTTCAATGTACAATCCATATAGGGATAGATCGAGGGGTGCTAAAGGGACAGTCATCCTCCTAAAAAATATAAACTTCCTTACATTTATAAAAAAATTAGTTTAAACCTCAAATTTCCTATGTATTTTCTTTTGACAATGTATTTTCATACTCCTACATTTTTAATATAGTTTCCTAGTAGTCCATATGCTTTGCATAAAATCTTGCATCCATACCTGCAATATGTGTCCAGTCAGAATTCATTGGCATATTCAGCTTAACTACAAGGAGTACTGGCGGGTTAAGATCACAATTACTAACTTCAATTGCAGTATGAACTATACGCAGTGGAACTTAGTTGTGCAATACGCAGTGGAACTATACAGGAATAAGTAAGTTCAATAAATACTCCTCATTTTTTATCATGTTTCCTACTCATTGCATCCAATGTCATCAAGAGTATAATGCTAGTTTATTGTATTGTTTCATGTTAGTACATGATATCATACGTTACCTGTAATGAAGAAATGTGCTTTGAGACAATATTGTTGAGAGGGAGAGCTACGAATACCGAACAAAGGGCATCAAGGACTGAACTTAGATGCCTTTTAATATGGTTCATTACCAGCAAAAGATAAAATCACAGGAGGAGATGCATATAGCTTTTCTGACAAACTCGGATTCCTTACAAACTTGGATACAATTGTGCTAGAATTTTGTTACCAAAAAGTCATTAACAAGGAAAGAATTGCAGCAATGAATGCCAAGTTGGTGAAGAATAGATGTTGATGGGCAGAATTTGGTAGAAATGGGTATGTATCAGGTGGAGGTAGCATGCATTCATCGCCATTGAAATAGACTTTCCTCGGAAATGCCCACCCCTGCTTGAAACTGAAGGTGTCCTTGTCCTTCCTAAGAAGCACCTCTGATTGAACATTTCCAAATGGCCCTGCTTCCATCAATAGGTCATTGTAGTACTTCATGCCATAGAACATCCCTGTGTCATCTGCACATAAACAGATAGGTTTGATTAAATATTCGATTCTAATTCGTCGTAATGAGAAATGCAAGCAAAATGTTGTCAGTTGCTTACTGATTGATTCGTAAGGAACCAGAGGCTTGTAATCGAAACTGAAAACTTGGGTTACATTGTTAAGATTAGGGTGCTGGACAACGAGGCTCCAAAGTGTGTAATTCATCCGGTAGTTGAAATTGGTGACTGAGACCTTAACTCTCCAATAGTCCTTGTAGTTTAGCTTGACATGCCAGTGTACCCGAACCAGGCACATGTGGTGCGTGCATTGAAGAAGTGGAGCATTATCTTTCCTGGGAGTGTTCAATCCTACCATTTTAAGAATCTTGGAATCACTCCTGCATCATTCATTGTAAGATTTTCATGTTCATACAAGTAAATCAAGTTTAAGCACCTGGACTGAGTAGAATGGCAGCTTACTTGACACAATTATTCTTGTTCTGGCATCCACAAGCACAAGATGGGCAAGGAGTGATGGTTTCATTGTAGAAAGATGAGAAAGACACGCAACAATTTGGGTTTTTCCGAGCTAGAAACTGCGAGTAAGTGCAGGTCACATTCCATGTCACTGCATGACAGGATATGAAAGGTCAATTTAATTGCAAAATTGTTCCATGAATTATGGTGAAATCCAGACCATGTGAGCCAAAAGGACTTACTGAGGGCCTGAGTTTTTCTGCGGCGATCGGGGGTGAGAAAAGTAGTCGAAGGCACAACCTTTGCAGGTCCGCAGGTGTAACCCGGTCCTGGACCAAGTAAAGTGAAGTTCTTGGGAAGTTTGACAGTTTTGTTTGAAGTACCGGCTAATCCAACACTCACTTGGAAAGCCGAGACGGCAGCTTGAGGATCTTGACCCCATGCTGCAAGAACTCCACCTTTGCAGCAATTGGAGAATTGCTGATTGTAGGGAACACCAGGGAGCAAGTCCACAACCGTGGGTGTTTTCTTGCAGCAGTGAGGTATATTTCCTTTGAACTTTGAGCAATCACCTTGCTCAGTAGTTTGAGCCCCTACCATGGACCATATCACTTCTTTTTTAGCCCATGTCCACCCCAAGGTCCAACCAGGATTCATTATGTGCCGATACATTTGGAAATTGTTCATTGTTACCACTGCCTGGAAGATGTCATTGGCACCACAAGTTCAGATACATATACAACTATCATCACTGCAATTTACATGATTCTCAAAAACAAATAAAATATGTAACACTCACAACGTATCCATCAGGCGTCCAAGACACAATGTCCCATTTGATTGTTACATTTCCATTAGGATCCAAAGGATCATACGCAGCTGCAGCAACAAAGCAAATAAATTAAATACAAGGCAATTGAATGAACATACGAAGAGAAAAACGAAAACAGCTCTAGGAACTGAATGAATCTTCACCTGCATGAGAAAAGAGCACAAAAAGAAACACAACTGAGATGAAAATTTTCATCTCTGTCGACTCGTATCAACAGCAGGAGTTACGGACAATTGCTGAATGCAAACTACTACTCTTTATGAGTTTTCTTCCCACACTGAAATGTAAACTGCAATGGCAGCTATCATTAGTAAGAAGAAAAGTTGGTGCGGTTTGAGTGCTAAGAAAGATAAAGAAATGTTCACATTACCAATATTGGAAGAGTTTGGAAGATGGCTTACCAACTGGTTGTTAAGTACTTGTATTGTATCTTATAGTTATACATAAACATATATATATGTCTTAGTTTCTGGATTTTTCGCTTTCCATAACTTGAAGCAACTGCTAGGGTTGAGACAAAGCAGGAGGCTTAAGAGTTGTCTGAACACAACATCTCAACGTCCCCCGTTGAGTATGACTTTGACAGGTTTATAATCACACAAGACATTTCCAGAAGTCTGGTTTTCTTCTTTATTAGGAATCTTTAACATGTCAGATTATTCACATGTATAGTGCATATGAGTTTGGTCAGGTATGCTGAGTGTACACAATATTTCTCTGTAAACACTTGATTACCTATAACACGGACGCAAAACTTTATGTTAGAGAATAAATCTATACTAATCTCATGTCTTGCTGAATTTCATTCCATTTTTTTAGTATATAATAGTAGAAGAAATATATCATCATTCAAAAAGCTTTGATTTTGTTCCCATTCTTTTGTAGAATTCAGAAGGAAGAGTTTGAGTTAGAGGTAAGGAAACAGTGTAGGGACAAGATCCAGGTCATCCATCAAATCATACAATTTTCCATGCTTCAACAATAATCTTTTTCACATGCATTTCTTCTCTTTTATCCTTTCTTTTGGCAATCGAAAACTTCCTTTTTTGCAAGAAGAAACGATACGATTCCTAAACCGCGTAAATTATCTGTCACTTTCTCATGCTTTTATTTATGTCTTTACTTTAAATTAGATGATTTAAAGTTTAGTGTTTAGGATTTAAGATTAGGGTGTAGAAAATTAAGAGTATGATATATTTTTCGGGATATAAAGTTTAGGGTTTAGAGTTTAGGATTTAAGATTAGAGATTATGGTTAGGGTTTAAAGGATTAGGAGTATGATGTATCTCAAAAAATATATTTAAGGTTTAGGATTAATATTTAAGGTTATTGTTTAAAAATAGGGTTTAGAAAATTATCGAAGTTATCAGTAGAGTGTATTGTTTAGAATTTATAATTAAAATTTAAGATTTACGATTTAGAATTTAAGGTTAAGACTTAAAATTTAATTTTTAGTGTTGAGACATAAAAACACACCGAAAAGTGACATAATTTTTATTATATTAAACTGACACTCTTAATTATACTAAAAAATAAAGGTCATGTTTGACAATTAGCGGATAGCTGATAACATATTACATTAGTTGATAATCGATGTTGATTATATAAATTTGTATGATAAAATTAATTAACTTATATCCGATACTTGTTTGTATAGTTTATTATTATCAATATTTTTTATTTATTAATTTATTTTTAATATAATTTAATTAATTATTAAATTTAAATACAAATATAAATATATGATAATAAAAAATATTAATTTATATATAAATACGCGGGTGAAAAATTAAAATAGAAAATCTTTAATTTAGGTTATTTGAATATTTTTGATAAATGTCAAAATTTCTAATTTCACGAGGCTTCTGTTAGTAGAATTTTTAAAATTAAAAATTTCACTCCAATTTATTATTTATCAAATATTTAAATTAATTTTAACCCAAATTGATATTTATCTATTGGTATTTACCGAATAGAATCAGAGCAAACTTTGATTTAAATTATGGATCAAATGATTCCTTAATTAAAAAAAACGTTATTAATTAATTTTAACACGTGCTCTTTTACGATGACCACTTTATTTTTTAGTACAATGAAGAGTTTAACTCTCTAAGTGACACATAAGACATTTAATTTGTAAATAAAATCCATCGATCTCTTAAAAGTTATTATTTTTTATTAATAGTTGAGATTATTTATTTGGTTTTAATTGTTTGTAACTTTTAAAATAAATTACAAACTAATATATTTATATATATCAAATTTTTTTATTAAGCTTAAATATATGTTTTTTATTTGAATTAAATATATATTTTAAAATTGATATTTAAAATAATTTTATTCTTAGATTGATATTTAAATTAAGCATATTCTTTTAAATTGGTATTTAAATATTTTTACTTAAATTAGACATCTTTTAATGGTCAGGGACGGAACTACGTGGGGTGGGGTGGGGTGGGGTAGGGCAATCGCCCCCAACCCTCGAAGATTTTTTTTTATTTTTGTCATTGTTTAATTTTTTAAAAAATATTTTTTTATTAATATGTCCTTTAATTTTAGACATTTATATTTTATCTCTCTCAACCCCAAATTTTAGTCTTCTGCTAATGATCATTGAACACGCAATCTAAAAATGTCGGTTAATAGTTTTTAATCGTATATTTTAAATATTGTTGACAATACATTTATAGTATTTTTAAATATAAATTAATAAAAAAATTTAATTTAATTTAATTCAAGTAAATATAATTTATAAATTTATGAATTATACAATATTCAAACATCTCGGTTCGAATCGTTTTGTTTCGGTCACAGGAAGTGAAAAAGTCGTCACTCCCTGCAAATTTCTTACACGTCTCTCGTCTCTCTTCCTTCCCTCATGGCGCCTCACTCGTTTCTTACATGCCGAACCCCACTCTCCACCCATATATTCTCCTATACAACCTCTACCTGTCAATCACATCTCTCAAACACAAAGAAAAACTAAATCATTCCTTGTTTTTCTTTTGTTGGTTCTTCTTTTCAAGTAATAATGGTACTTGAGCCGGCCACAGCAACTCAGACAGCCGCACCGGCAATGCCTCGGCTGAAAGATGAGCTTGACATTGTTATACCCACCATACGAAACTTGGACTTCCTTGAGATGTGGAGGCCATTCTTTCAGCCCTATCATCTTATCATTGTTCAAGATGGTGATCCTTCAAAGACCATCGAAGTCCCTCCTGGCTTTGACTATGAGCTTTACAACAGGAACGATATCAACAAGATTCTGGGCCCTAAGGCTTCTTGCATTTCCTTCAAGGACTCTGCTTGTCGTTGCTTTGGTTACATGGTGTCGAAGAAGAAGTACATTTTCACCATTGATGATGATTGCTTTGTAAGTTCCTTTTCTTGTTTGAGATGTTTTAGAATCTGGGTTTTTGTTATTTCACTCAAATTCTTTGATTAGGTTGCCAAGGACCCATCGGGTAAAGCAGTGAATGCACTTGAGCAGCACATCAAGAACTTGCTATGTCCCTCAACTCCCTTCTTCTTCAACACCTTGTACGACCCTTTTCGAGAGGGAGCCGATTTCGTCCGCGGATACCCGTTCAGTCTCCGCGAGGGTGTCCCGACTGCTGTTTCTCACGGGTTATGGCTAAACATTCCGGACTATGACGCACCGACCCAACTCGTGAAGCCTCTCGAGAGGAACACTAGGTTTGTCGACGCAGTTCTCACAATCCCAAAGGGCACCTTGTTCCCCATGTGCGGTATGAATCTTGCTTTCAACCGAGACTTGATCGGCCCTGCCATGTACTTTGGACTCATGGGTGATGGCCAGCCAATCGGTCGCTACGACGACATGTGGGCTGGCTGGTGCATCAAGGTAAACACCAATTACCTTGTACATATGTTTTATGTGTATTGAGCTTGATGCCTGTTATATGTGTAGGTGATCTGTGACCATTTAGGCTTAGGGGTGAAAACGGGTCTCCCTTACATCTACCACAGCAAAGCCAGCAACCCATTCGTGAACCTGAGGAAGGAATACAAGGGCATTTTCTGGCAGGAAGAGATCATCCCCTTCTTCCAACAACTAGTCCTTCCCAAAGACTGCACCACAGTTCAGAAGTGCTATATTGAACTGGCTAAGCAGGTGAAAGAGAAGCTTAGCAAAGTGGATCCATACTTTGACAAGCTAGGTGATGCCATGGTCACTTGGATTAAAGCTTGGGATGAGCTCAACCCACCTTCGGTGTTGAATGGCAAAGCAGCTTAGACATTTTTTTCTCCAACAAATCACATTAATTATTGGTATTCTATTTCAAATGCTTTTCAACACACAGCTGAACCATTTTTAGTGACTTTTAAATAAATATTAAAATATTCTCTTTGCAGCAATACAAGAAAAGATTGGTCATTTAGATAACTCTTGGATGGTTCAAAAATGATATAAAATTAAAAAAATAATATTTATTGAATAGTTATATTAATATTTATATTTTAAAATGATTTAATCTTTAATTTTTATTTAAAATTGAACCTTATAAAAATAAAAAAAATTATTGATCAATTAATGATAAATAATTTAACCTTTAATTATAATAATTCAAATAATTTTAAAAAATAGTACAAAATATTAAATAAAAATAAATAAACAAATGAAATTATGTACCTCCCGATAACTCAATTGATTTTTTTCCTGGATGACCAAAACGAAGTGCCTAGCAATTGGGTGACTACTAACCAAGTAATTTACCCAAATAATAATAATAATTGGTTTTCCAGAGAGCTTATACGCTGCAGTTTTGATGCAGTGTTTGAGAAGAAGATACAGAAGGAAAGAAAATGACAGTTAGGGTGACTGCTGTTTTGCAAGCTTCCGAATTTCAAGCCATACAAACATTCATGTTCTACCAAGTCAGTGAAACTGTACTGTCCTAATCAACTTGGTCATCAAGATAACCAATAGAATGGATTTTGAATTGATTAACAAGTATCCTACAGTTCTAACATTGGTAATTGGTAATAAATGTCACGACGGCCTGTTCGTAGCGACCTGATGATGTTGCAATCAATTCTTGAGATTGCCTGTGCCATCTTGATCGTCGAAATCACCGCCATGAAGATAATGTTCCCTACAGATACAAAGAAGCGGATGGTATGTCGTTCAACAGAAGGATAAGATAAATCGAATATGGAAGTTGACTATCCTCCATAATCAATAGTATCACATCGAGGGGGAAAAGGAACATTGAACATGAAATCCTAAGAATGAAGCTGGAATATGAAAACGGTACCTGAGTCTCTCGCAAAGACGTGCTAAAGAATCTGCTCCAGTTCGAGAAGCAACATCCGCGATCTGTGCAGCATTTGATAAGGTCACACTATCTGCGAGCCTAAACTCGCAAAGTTCTTTCAAGGAACATGCATCAGTCAATACAGCAGAATGACCACCACCAGCTGCTAGCTTGCGCACTTCACCAACACACCTACAATATAGTATTGTCATCAAAATAGACACCATAAAATGTTGCAAATCGGACACAACAGTTAGGTTGTTCATACCAATCAACTGGTGATGGATACCATGCATAAATAGATTTATGATTTGCTGCCTGGCCATAACTATTGTAACCCCATCCATTAATTCTTCCATCTCTCAATCGAATAAGTGTGTGAGAATGTCCACAAGCAACAAGCTGGACACCGGTGGGGACAACCAAAGCAGGAATATTACGAAAGAATGAATCATTAGGGTTGCATGAAAAAAATCCCGTTTGAGGACCAAGGCCTAGCTGTCCTACTTGACCACCACCCCAGGCATATAGCGCTCCCTTTGAAGTCAAAGCACATGTATGCACACCACCACAAGCAACATCCTTTATGCATACATCGTCAAGAGCAACTACTCTCCTCGGCAATAGCTCCTTATCAGCAGATTGGAGAGAACTGTGTCCAAGTTGACCCATGTTTCCTAGTCCCCAAGTGTAGCTGCAATAGACAGACGCGGATAATCAGTAATGATAACATCTTTTCTGGTAAGGCAACAATAATTCCTAATACACCATTGATAAAAGTTATCACTCGAGGAACTGATGGAGATATCAAGCTCCAAGAAAAACCTAACTGAAACTCAAGTAATAGTTTATCTCGAAATTATACAGACTACCATAATTAAAGATGCATGAAAACAAGCTTCTACAATAAACGTGTGAAGTCGTTAAATTTTTTATGTTCTCTAAAGCACAACCCCACATTTCATGTTATAACCAAAGTTAACAGAGACTTGCATATCACAGTCCATCTAATTTTCATCTCATCCTGTCTAATGTGAGTTTCACATAAGAAACTACATCCAAGCCTTTATACCAAGTAACTAGCTTGTTTAAAGATCACCATCAAGTCTCCACCCCCTTCCTTTTTCTCTATCCTTTTTTTTCGGTAAGTGTTAAAAAAATCAGTAAGAGAGAGTCTGCTAAGATGCAATGTCTGTTAAACGGGAAAATATATGAACTAAAGAACTATGTCTCACAGTGCTTTGATAATTGTAATTCTACACCCTAAATGGCTCTTCTATTTCTTTCTTTTTCCTCCTAGAAAGCCAAAATTCTGTACAAGCATGTAAACACTTTCAGCAATTCCCCTCCATTAGAACCTAGTAATCCAAGTCATGTGGATAACCACAATTCTTATACTTTTAACACAGATCTAATCTCCATCTAGTAAGTCCTTTGGGTAACTTACACCTCGCCTTTATCAGAAACAGCTGCAGTGTGGTACTCTCCACATGACACTTGGGTAATCTTCACAAGCTCAGGAGCCTCATCAAGGAACTTTGCATATGCATTTATCATGCGAGCCCCCTGTAATCCTTCAGAAGTAACGCCTCTGCCTAGCTGACCGTACTCATTATAGCCTGGTTATCAGAACAGTGATTTCAATTAATAGGCAGCACAAAACTAGCATGAATTCTTAAGTTTCCTTTCCTAAATCTCAGTTCCGTCAAGAATGAGGTGTATAAGCATATTAACTGTTAGCAATAAACCTTAAATATACTTGCAAACTCGAGTCAGGAAATAAATCATGATAATGTGTAGTAAGCCTTACCCCAAGCTTGTAGTAGGCCTTCCTCTGATAAAGCAACTACATGAGCTGCTCCACAGGACACTTGACGGATGATCTGTGATAAACCAAATTCATATTAATGTTGTATAATAGAAGATTCAACAAACAGTAGAAGAGAACATGATCCTTGGTCTTAGTTTTAAAAGGCGTTAGGCGCTCCGAGGCGCTAAAGGTCTCTGAAACCGAGGTGCTAAAGGTCTCTGAAACCGAGGCGCTAGGCGAAGGCGAGAGCTTTTCGTAGGCAAAGCGCTATACATTAAAATATAAATAAATAAAATGAAAATAAAAGATATATCTTATTTATTAAAGAAAGAAAATGATTAATAAATATATATTTATAATAATATAATTTGTAAATAAAATAAATATAAAATATATTTTTATAAAATTAATATAAAAAAATTCTAGTTAATTATAATTTCTAAAAATAATTTAATTATAATATTAATTATAATATATTTTAAGGATAATTTATAATTTATGAAAACTTTAAATTTAACTTTATGTTGAAAACAATATTTTAGATAGCAACTACTGTTATAAATTGTTATAACAGCTGTAATATATATTGGGTCCCACACTAATATTTTACAAACGGTGTATCTGTTGATTGTCAATAAAAAATTATTGGGTCCACACTAATATTTTAAAAAACGTGTATCTGTTGTTGTCAGTAAAAAAAATTGTCGGGTCCCACACTAATAAATTAAAAATAAAATCTCTCTTTATCTTCTACAGTCTCTTCGTCTTCAACCTTTCATCTTCAGTCTCTTCTATTCTTTTCCGATCATCTCTTTCGTCTTTCTCTTTCATTTCAAACTTTTTTCTCCACCGGTGAGGATACCGGAACCCATTCGCCGTTCAAAAACCAAAGGCGCTAAAGCGTTGCGCCCAACGCCTTCTGGAAAGCGCGCGCCTCCCGACGCCTCCGGTGTCCCGCTTCGCTTCCGGCGGTGGAGGCGTTTTCTTCCACGCCTCCCTTCGCCCAGCGCCTCAGGCGACAAGAGACGCGCTTTTTAAAACTAAGTCCTTGGTTATAATTATGATCAAACTATGTGGTAAATAACAAGTAAAAAGAAGTTGAAAGCTTTCACAAATTCAACAGGAGACACAATAGTGAAGGGTTGAGAAAGATTAGGCTACTTAAAACCAGGCCACAATCCACATTAGCAGCAAGTTAAATGAGAAAGCTACAAACTAAAATATATTTGTCTACATCAGAAACCAAAAAAGAAAGTTAACTTCTCTCTATCCCCCCTCTTATCTGTGCATGTTTCAACAAAGTAGAGTTTCTCCATGTGTGGTTAGTTAATCGATCGATTGAAAGAACAACTTGCCAGCCTGAAAATTGACTGGAAAAGTTGCTTATTTCTCTCCTAGGTCATGAGCTAGATAACATGTCAATATAGCTAATAGAAGCCAGATAATATTAGAAGCAAATCATACATGTTAGGTCGTGGCTGATTGAAGCAAAGCAATCTTCAGCTCAATTGTTTATGAAGGAGATGACAGTAACCTCCCCTTGATGGGAAGCAACTTTAAATAAATAAAAACATTAAATATAGTATATACTATATAGGACCATGAAAATAAAAGAAAGGTTAAAAAGGCAACAAAGCGGAAATAACAGCAACATCTCTTGGGTTGAAGAAATCAGGAGTTCAAGACAATACCGTGTCAGGAGCAAATGCACCCCAAAATAATCGAGGTAAATTAGATCCCTGTAATCAGATGTGGAGATGTTATTGAGAAAGATCAATATCAATTAAAAAAGGCAACAATGATTCTAAAACCATAAATTTCATTACTTGATTTTGTCCCCAAATCCAGAGTCTACTTGTTGAGACGGTCCCATCATTTTCACGAGGTTCTGCAATAGCAGCAGTGCAATGTGCACCACAAGATACAGATTTCACAAACTCCGTCTGCAATTGTTTTACTTTCTTTGGGAGTTTCCTCCCCATCTCAGTGCCATCTCCCAGCTGTCCATACTCATTAGCACCTAGCAAGATGTATGAAAATATAATTCTTCATTTCTTCTTCTTTTCCTGATATGAACACACACAAAAAAAAAAACAAGAAAATGTACGTCTTTGGAAAAGACTACTTCATTTGTGTTTCCAATAGTCAGTAGCACAAAACCTTCATAGATCTACTATCGAAACAATCTACACCTATTACTCCATCTCGTCATTTTCCTTGAAGTACCATGTCCATATGCGAACATGTGTATTAGGTTATGACCATTAAAGAACTCTCTAAATCACGAAAAAATTGAACATACCTATGTCGATCACATGTCCGTATCAGACACGCACAAGTCTAAGATACATAGATCTATACCAATGACGGAATACAATATACGATCATTCACTAACTATAAAGAACTCCATCTCATCATTTTCCTTGAAGTACCATGTCCATATGCGAACATGTGTATTAGGTTATGACCATTAAAGAACTCTCCAAAATCACGAAAAAATTGAACATACCTATGTCGATCACATGTCCGTATCAGACACGCACAAGTCTAAGATACATAGATCTATACCAATGACAGAATACAATATACGATCATTCACTAACTATAAAAAACTCCATCTCATCATTTTCCTTGAAGTACCATGTCCATATGCGAACATGTGTATTAGGTTATGACCATTAAAGAACTCTCTAAATCACGAAAAAATTGAACATACCTATGTCGATCACATGTCCGTATCAGACACGCACAAGTCTAAGATACATAGATCTATACCAATGACGGAATACAATATACGATCATTCACTAACTATAAATTCCCATTAACAAGGAGACAGTCCAGAAGCAAATAATTTAATACTAACATAATTCAAGCAATACAAACAACCAAATCGGCTCAAAGGAAACCAAACAACACAAAAAGGTATGTCATTGAACTAGAACAATTCCAGCCATCAGCAACGGAAGTCAGGAAGATCAATACAATCAGAGCAAATGAGAATAAAAATATCGAAGGCCACATATTCTTCAAAGTTCAAACTTAAATGGCAATACAAAAACTTAAAGAGGGACGCAAGAAATGAAAAACAACCTCAAGGAGAAAATGTCCCAAACCCAATAGAATCACATCAACATAACCTACTATGGATAAAGAAGCTAATAACAATACTAAAACAATACTAAAGAAAGGGAAGAATCCCAACAACAAGATGAAGGTGGTTGAATAATCTTATCACCTACCAATACAACGAACGCAACATTCTAAATATCCTCCACAATCACAATTTCAAGACATCGAGAACAGAATTCAAATGGCACGATAAATAACAAGAACACGCATCATTTGCAAAATGGAAAACAACAAATCAAATTCGTATGAATGAAACAAACCCCACGTGAATAATGACCCATCTGAGGCCACCGCCGCAGTATGCTCACGGCCGCAAGCGATATCCAACCAGCGGGAATTTGCCCCTGCCGGACACCCAAAAAGCTCGGGCGATAGCTGTTTAGGGATCCTAAGGTGTTGCTCTTTCCCTCCCCTACCAGTCTGGCCGCTATGATTATATCCCCACACATAAATTGCACTCTTTGTTGGAATATTCACAGAACGGATCATTGTTTCACCCATAATTGCATCAATATCCATCCTATTTTACAAACGAATATAGATGCAAAAAATGAGAAGAAACTCACAACATTTGTCTATGATATGAAATTTCTATAAAATTAACAAAGAAAAAGAAATTAAAGGGTTCTTTTTTCAATTCAGCTTGATGTCATTGCTTACTTTTGTTTGGTAGGTAGGAAAATGGAAGAAATGAAAAAAGAAAGGCAAGAAAATCCCAGACGAAAAGTCAAGTTCTTTTCAATTAAGGAAATGTTGATGATACAATACGAAATCGGTTAACGTGAAAATGGAGGAAAGAAAGGAAAGGAGACTTTAAAAAGAAAGATTCTGACTTTTTTCAAGAATTCATTCCCCTCATTTACAATTCGACAAAACTTTGATTGATTTCAAAAGACGAGAAAATGAATTCAAGAACAAACCTCAGTTTAGAGAATGAAATAGATTTTATTACAAGACAAAGAAATGCAAAGACAGATTCTGTTGTGGATTAATAAGCGTAACTGGTGGTATTCCAGGAACCAGGGAATCAGGTAAGATCTAACCAGGTTTGGAATTATGAATGACCCGAATGTTCTAGACCAAACGTCTACAAAAATATCTTTAATTATGTTATTTTGATTATATAATTATTTAATTGTTAATAATTAAATTATTTACTATTGAAATTTTATAAAAAATACATAATAATCCATATAAATTTATATAATTATATTTAATCTTGTTTATATATTTTAATCATTCCAATTGATAACCTAAACGAAACATAGCAGACCTTACTCTAACGGAATTGGTCACAAATTTTCCTGGACAACCTGCCAGTTGCTTCTTCCTTTGACCAACCCATTTGTTTCAAAAACTATAAAGAAAACTACCCAAACTTCACTTTATTTGTGAAATGTTTAGTTGCAGTAGCCATGGCAGCTTCAGGGCCACTCCTTCCTGCAGTTTTCGACAACGAACTGCGGCATAAACACACCAGAAATCTTAAAAACGATACACAGGAAAGCTCCTCAGTGTCTCTGTTTTTGCTCATCTTGGTCTCTTCCACAAAACTCAGAGACCAGAGAAGTATATATGGTTCCCTTGGCTTGGTTAATACGACATGAGTGGGCTCTTAAACCAAATATGTTCTTTGTGGAAAACACCCGCCAGTTTTGACGACGTTCTTAGTGGATGGAAACTAAGTGAACTTGCTGGGAAACAATGTGTTTTTGACCAAGGTGTTGGCCTACAACTTGTATTCTTTGCTGTGAAGCATTTTTGCTTGTTTGACAAGGTCCAAGAAAAGTTTATTCATCTAATATATATAATGAAACAGGTTATGAGTAACAATACTTACGTGGATGATCTCTTAATTGTTTTTCTGAATAGTATATAAGCTTGGCAGTTGGTGAGGCTTTGATAGAGATTGTGGGTCAAATTGATAGACATTGTAAATATGGAGGACTTATGATAATGCAATGATTTATTATGGATAAGGGTGTAAATAAACCGAGTGTTCGAGGAATTGTTTGTGAACTATTTGTTTATTAAGCTAAATAAATATGTATAGACATAATTTTTATGTTCACGTTCACGAAAGTAAGTTCATTTCCTTCAATTTCTTATCCTCTTCTGAACCATTTCATGAAAATGCCTAGAATCACTAGGGAACGTTCCGAAATAGATCAACAAAAACTAAGTTCTCCCATTAAGAAATAAGGTAAGAGTAATCAAAATTGGTTTCAGGCTTACTTGCAGAATGGCATGATTGCCTTTCCCAGGAAAGCTTGAGTTATACCATACATCACTGTGTAAAAGAGAGTGCTAACTCTTTTGATAGATTCGATTTGAGGTCCAAGTCAATGGAGTTGTTGCCTGCTTCATCTTGAATCAGAACTCGAGAATTTGTAGCTTGCTCCAAATTAGCAGAAGAAACTATCTACATGCACATTGACCGGTGCAGCATTTTAGGAACTTGAACAAACTATACAAGCTACCATTGTCAATCACCATCTTCTTCTTGATCCTCGAATTGTGATTCTTCTTTGAGGGTTATATCTTCACCTCCAACGTCGTGACTTCCAGTGTGCTGAAAAAACAATCTAGATGATACTGGATCGTTTTCGTCAATATCCTCTTCATTGTCCTTTTCTTTAGAGCTTAAATCCTTTTCACCATCCATCCAAGCAGGGCAACGATGTGCCACCCCGAGAGCAGTATGAACTTGCGAGTGTACTGAAGGTGTTGAAATGTTTGATGATGTTTCACTGGAATCGTGCCTCAAGCAAGAACATTCAGGGACTGGATGTGAAAGAAAAGATGAAGCCTTTGACTTATTTGATGCTTCGATCAGTCCATCGATTAAAGAACTCCGTAGATGCCTTCGTATCGATGTTAACCAGGAATGGTTTGCATGATATATGTGGCCACGGATTTCGTCCAAAAGCCTGACAACTTCTTTCCTGTGTTGGAAGAGCATGGTGAGAGCATGTAACCTTCCATGAATTATCTCAATGGCATAAATACAAGTTTAAAAATAAGTTACTCCACCACTGCATTAACTTGCAACTATATTGTACAATCAATAAAAAATAATGGGTATATTCAAGCAAAAATGTCTGGTCAAAGACACGTTTACCTGTTTGGCCTGTATGTTTTAGATGCAGCGGATTGATACAACCTGTGTCCCATAACCAGACTGGCAAAATTTGAATGTCCCTTGCCATCACGGTTGAATCCAGGGATGAAAACATCAGCTTCAACAGCAACTGTATAGTCTATTGCTTCCCATAGTAATTTATGGGCATTTGTCCTCAATTCTACAACTGTTCTTTCAGGCTCATTGTCACTCTCAGCCACCCAACCCCACCACCCTTCGATATTATAAGTCTTGGGTCTGGCAGGAGGAGGTGGGAGAGGACGAGGACGGGGACCAGAGTTTTTCCATGCATCGAGTTTTGTCTCAACCTGAGCAGGTGGAGCCCTTGGATAATTTTTGTCAAGGATAGCCTCACGGCCATAAATTCTACTCAGCTCCCAACTTGTGCTGAGGGAAGTCCTGTCAACAACATTTTCAAACAATCCGTGAAGCGGGATCAATGTCCTTTGGCCTCCAAAAACTTCTCCTCCAGACACATAGATAATTGTATCCCATGAGTATCCATATGCCCGAAGAAGAATACCGACCTGCAGAAAGACAACTGACTTCATTTAACATCTCAAGTTTTTCCAAATCGTTTCTATCCGATGGAATTATTACATTGCCAATCATAAGCTCATAGCACGTCTCTCCCACTATATGAAATGCAAGAGGCAACAACTCTGGTTTTTTTTTAAGGAGAAACAACTCCATTATTGGATGGTAAATATACATATTTGGTTTCCAATACTAAGACAAGCATAGAACTTAAGCTTCATAAGCAAATGAAGTTCACCGATTGAAAATGACTACCTCTTCTGGCGACAGTGGACATGAACCCTTGAGGCGTTGCTTAGCAGAATTTACAGAGAGCTGTCCCTTTATTATCCCGCGTTTTCTCATCCAAGCTCTTCTGTGTTGAATGAGCTCAGCATGCACATCCTTGGGTTAGCTCCAAGAGAGAATAAATGTGTCAAATAATGGACAAATATTTGAAACAAAAGATTCAGTGAGTAAAAGCACCAACTGCACCCTTCGGATTTAAAGCGAGTACCTGGAAGAGTTCAGAACAACCGTGATAAGCTAAAGCGTCTCTTGTCATCCCAGGATCAAATGCAATAAACGGTCTTCCAGGAGCCCTTAACCTTAATTGATAACAAAATATTTGTTAAAAAAAGAAAGGAAAGTAGATAATATTACAAAATACAATCACAGATAGTAATTCACCTGTGCAAGATTTTAGTTGCCAGGTCCTGAACATCCTGTCGGAATTTCAGAGCATGAAAAGCAACCCTACATCTGAGACTTTGATACTCCTCAAGACGTGGAGGAAGAATTGCCTGCATCAAATACAGAAAACATTAGCAACAATCACAAACGCATAAAGAACTAGGCATTTTAATTTAAATGCTGCAACATTTTACATTCACATTAGTTTTAACTAATCACAAGATATCAGAAGCACGAAATATTAGTTAAGAGACCATAGAAAGGCAGAAACACAAATGGATGAACATTAACTCGATCATCTGACAAGAAAAGCAAGATATGCATTCTTCACTACATAAGAAAATCCATGTATCCAACTTGGTACAAGTCTTTTCACTTTTGGAAATGTTTAAGGCATTAGATAGCGAATTTTACCCCAAGTCATTTGAATATTTCAGGCATTAGAAAGAGAACTATGCTCCCGATATAGAACTTAGTGCATGAAATAAATGTAGGTCAAGCAATGGCAAGAATGCAAGTACCCCAAGGGTCAAACATGAGCTCTAAGCATATTGGAGAACCACCAAATGCTTAACAATACAATTGATATAATTAAAACCAGCAAGATGCTATTGACCTTTGCCACAAAATACATGCCCTTAATCTATTATTTATCAATTTAACTAAAGAGTAACATGGATACAAATTGAACTAGCATACATGCAAACTAAGAAAGCCATAACCAATTTAGGAAATATTTGCCTGACTGCAATATATTGAAAAGGTTTAAAGTTCAAGTCACAGGTCCACATAAAAATGGAAACTGCAATCACCTGCAAGCATCCACCATCAGAAACAACTAGTTCAACCACAGAATGCTTGATCAAAATAGGGAGTACATTGTGCAAATAATAATATGGCGAAGCTGCATATGGCACTCTAAACACTGGAATCTCCTTATTTCTCCTTGCTGATTTAAGGCTTTTAGGAAGGGTTTTCACAATATTAACATCTTTTGCTAAAGCTGCCATGAATGTTTCCTCATTATATAGGTAGGCAAAACTCTTGAACTGTGTGCTGCATCAAACATTTTACAAAAATAAGTTGATATAGGACAACTACTGAGACAAACGATCATGATCTAACTCCAATGTCCAAGTAGAATGGAAAGCTGTACTAACTATACAAAAGTCACCTGATTCCCTTCTTGCTTGTTGTTTGTTGAATCTCTGGAATAACTAAAGTAGCATTTAGAAACCGAGAAATCGCAGCCACATCACATATCTAAGGGATTACAAAAAAGTATTAGAATTTCAATTATGCACATAGATAATTTTATCTGTAAGTAAGAATTTTCATTGCAGCACCCTTACCGAGCTCCTAATCTCATGGAAATCACCTTGTATTCTGACAAAAATGTACCCATTTGTCTGAGGACTAGGGCCTGTTAAAGGCATGTGTATAAATCAGCATTGTCATGAGTATATATAGGTTGGTCAATAAAAAGAAGTGCAAATGTGCATATATGATTATGGGATATAAACCAGAATCCGTGTTTGCATAGAGTATATATCAATAACATTAAAATTATGTCTACCTTGAGCAAAAGAAACTGATAATAAAAAACAATAGTGAGAACAACTGGTAAAGACACATAAAATAGAACATAAACCTTCAGACAGAACATCGATCATGTTGGACCCAAACAAAATCTTGTTTCCTACAGCACATCTTTGATTTATCGAAAGAGAAAATTTAATGACTTATAAAAGACTCACATAATATTTTTAGAACAATCACCATACTACCCAAGAGAACCCCACAGTTCTGGCGACCGCTTTTAAAGTAACAAAATCTTTGAAACACTCCGTATAGGTTGCATAAATAAAGTGGTTTACAAGTCGGGATAAGAATTAAAGACGAGGGAAATTCTAGGTGACATGATAAAGCCAGCCTTTCATGATTTACATTTTAGTCTCTCCAAACACTCTATCGGACTAAAAACAAACAATTGATGCTACTATAAGTCCTCCAACACCACTTAGTACTGTCAAGGAACTTTACAACTTCATAATTAGAATTGTAAAAAGATGATTAGCAGTCCCACAAAGTAAATTTTACAAGGAAGGAAAGGGCTTCCAGATTTAAAATAACAAGTCATAAGTCCTAATCGATCAATGTTAACAACTTAAACCTGTATTAAACATAATTTCGGTATGAAAAACATGAAATTTCATTTTTTAACCAAATGATTCATGTTCTCATGAAACACATAAGTATCAAATACTCAAAGGTGGAAATGATAACTAACCTGCATAGTATCCTCTAGGATTTGCATGTGGATGTAAAGATTCCAATTGCCCAACTGGTCCCCATAGTCTTCTATACAACGGGCTCTGCACCAGAAGAGAAGAGAAAAACGAAAGAAGCCCAAAGTGTTAATTAAAATTAACAAACAGAAACTGCCTTTGGTATAACCAAAACAGTCTAAAATTAAACCGGATCCAAATACAAACTTCACCTCCCCCGTGTGAAAGAAACAGATAACACTAAACTGTTGATTCCGGGGATTTTCACTAAAATGGATCCAAACAAAGCTAAAATCAAAACCACGTGTCCAAGAACAGAAAGGTAAAATCAGCAAAACCAAAATGTTCCCAGACCGACAAACAAACAAAAAAATACCCAGAATGAAAAACATGTCAACTGAAAAGAATCAAGTGGAGAAACAAGAAAAATGAAAGCTTGAAAGTACAAAAAATTGCATATTACCGTTCTTGAGAACTCTGAAGTCTCAGAAATAGGCCTCCAAGAGAAGATTGTTATGGAAGACTGGTAGTCGGAGAAGCCATCTTCAGTGAATCTGGCTAGCAAAAAGTGTACAAAGAGTGAGAATGCTGATAGAACTAAACCAACCAAACCAATACATTTCATCTTAGACTTCAAAATTGCTTTCCCTTCTTTCATATTGATCTGTCCTTGCTTTCAAGAAAACAAACCAATGGGTTATTTTCTTTCTCTAGAAATTGAAGAAAGCTTTAAGAAGAGGACGAGAGGAATCAGTGAGAAAAGTCAAGATACAAAGCTACAGATACGTGTAAAAACGTGCTTGGAAGGTGAAAAAAGGAAAGTGGAGTAGCAGAGGTTGTTTTATTGGGTTGTCAGAGATCCGACATGCTATGAAACTAGGCAAGATTCTGATATTAGCAACTTTTCCACTCTCTTTCTGTTGCGCGTGAGTTAAAAACTACATTGAATATTATTGCACCTTTTGGAATGCTAAGAGCCTAGGAGTACGAGTGGACGGACGAAGATTTAAAATTTTAAGATTTAATTTATATATTTTTAATTTTAAATATTAAAATTAAAATTTAAAATTTTAATTTAAATAAAATTTTCACATATTTATTTAACGGACAATTTATAATTATACGTTTCTGGAGACCATAGGTTTGAACATCAGTATTATAACATAGCGATTGTGATCAATATACAATAATTGAATTGTAGTGATATGACTTGCTTTTGATCAATTATAATGTCGAAATAATTTTATATTTTTTATTTAAATAATTTTTACTTAAAAAAATATCATTAATAAATTTCGAACTTATAACTTAAAAGATGATCTCAACTAAAATTTTAATTATTTACTTTGTATTTATCAAATATATTAATGGTGTAATACAATTCGGTGTTTTCTAAAAAAATCAGACTTGCATTAATTAGAATTCTAGTGGATTCCATTAATAACAAGTTGAATGTCAATTATTAACTTTTTGAAAGTGAATTTTATACTCTTTTCCATTCCATTAATAATATTTTTTATTGATTTTTGAAAGTTAATTTTTTAAAATTTTAATTATAATTATATTAAATATTTTAAATAATTAAATTTTATAAATTTATATTTAAAATCTAAGATTTCTGAAATATATTTTTTTAATATTTTTATTAATATCAATAATTAAAGTTTAAAAATTTAACACTAAAAAAATCAATAAAAGATAATATTTTGAGGACAGAGAGTAATAGCAATCAGAGCATTTGAATCAAAAGAGTGGAGAAATGCTGGGGGTTGGACTGTGGCTGTCACGTTACTCACGTACAAAGGGAAAATTGGATACAGAGGAAAGAGACGGGTGAAGGACAATAATGGCAACGGACAAAACATTATATCAACTGTGTCAACACAGTTGATTTAAGGGAGAACTTTATTTAATGATTTTAAGTTGAATAATGTAAAATAATAATTAAATCTTATGTTTTATTATAAAACGTTCATTCGATCACTAATAAACATAAAATAAATAATAAAAATGGTTTAAAAATTTTAGATTTTGTGCAATTTATTAAAATATGATTTTTATAAGTAATTGTACATAATCTCACTAGTTTTAAAATGTGCTTAGAAGAAATTATACTTTTTAAGATCCTTGTACGATCATTTCTATTGCGTTTATCCAAAATCATATTAGTTTTCTAGAAACAATAGTAATAATCAATAAGATTTTATAATCAATTGTCACAATTAAAAAACAATTATAACTCATATTTTTCAAGAATATTTTTAATTTTTTTATAATAAATTTCGAGATTAACATTATCTAATCCAGTCAAAATATGTGCAAGACGTAACTACAGTCTCCATGTTAATCTCTCAACAGCTCATCCCGGGGGAAACTTTCCAACTCAGTGGACGGAGGCATCAAATCGTGGCTCATAGAAGCAAACCTGATTATTGTATGACTGAAGCGCACAGCCAGCAATCCAAGACCAAACCTTCTTATCCACGTCATATATTAGGCCCTTCCCTTGGTTCCAAGACGTGAAGCAGATAAGATTATCCTGTCCAAAGCACTCAAATCTCTCTGCCGAAAGCCTCAACAAAGCTTGAAAATATTTAGGTGGCATTCTACTTATCTCCACCCATGTAATCTTAGCATGATCCAATTCCCAGATTCTCATACTCTGTAGAGTACTATAAAGACCAATTCTTCCGACTAGAAACAGGCGTTTCTGTGTCCCAGCAACCAAATAACCATCTAGCAAAGATCTTGGGAACTTTGCTGGAACATGCTCCCAATATCCTGAGTCCAGACAGTACATCATCAAGCCTAGGGGAGAAAGGGTTTCCAAATACAACCTGGAGTCACAATATGCCATCTTTGAGGAGGAAAGATTAACTGCAGGCGTTATCTGGTGAAGTGTCCACTTAGCGATCTTCGAGTCATAGACTTCAGTAGGCAGCGACTTATCACCATAAATATCACTAGTGGCTATAACTTTAAATGATTTGTCTGTTCGATCTACAACCATAATCAACTGTCTTAGCTGGTTATAGTGCATGCTTGGCAGTGTTCTCCAAGTTTGTGTAAGAGGATTACATACTAAAGCTTTGAAAATTAGACAATCAAGTCCAGAAAAGCAAAGTAGACCACCCGAAGAGCCGACCAACCAGAAGGCCCACTGAGGCAAAAAACTGAACGGAATTTTATACCAGGTTTTTAAGGGCAAACTGAAAACTGAGCATTGGGGAGTCTTCGAGTTCTTCCAAAAGGTAAGTAGACAAGGCCCATGAGATGGCATTTCTGAGTGAAATTTAAGAAAACTACTATCCTGAAGTATTAAATTCCATCTTTTACAAACTGAACGAAGCCTGAATATCGTAAATGGGGGAACTCTGGCCAAAATCTCATTCAATAAGTCCTCAGGTAACATCGCCCATATACTATCTTCCATTTGAACATCAGGATGAACTGCCTTACCAAATGTAGCAACTGTTTCCTCTTCTAAACCCCGTGGTTTGGTCTTTACCACCTTCTGCCTGGATGGACTAGTGTTCCTCGATACTACACGACCCGATGGACTTGTATTCCTCAACCCATTGCCTCTAATAGGTGATGTTTGTTTAGGACAACCTTCCTCGTTACAAAAAGTCTCATCTTTCATCAACTGGGAACTGGAAAATCTAAACCCATATTCAGATGATTCCGCAGCAGCAGCAGCAGCAGCCATAGTTGATTAATCCTCAACCCTAAGAAAAACAATGTTTCTTTTGTTTTAAGGAGAAAAAAAAACGCTCAACACCAACTCAAAACTCCTAACTTTCAATTTCAAGCATAAATAATGAGTTCAAGTACCAAATGGTAAAATGCCTAACATCAAGATCACCCATAGCCATTAATTAATTCACGAAAAAGCTAAGCAACCCAGTATTGCATCTCATCTAAAAACCATGCTAGATGTCCAAATTCAAGTCCTTTCAAACCCAAAGATCCTAGCTTTCAAGCTAAAAACAAAGAAATCAAATCAAGCACAACACAGAAAATGACGAATCCCCAAATAATATAATGAATAACAGAACAACAACAGTTCTTTAGTTCGGATTAAAAAACAGAGATTTTAATCAGATCCAGGAAAAATAATCTCGTAAACCGAAACCAATACTACGACAAAAGATGGAAGCATTGAGTTTAAACTCAATGGAAAAGATTGAATCTTGGAGAATATTTAGATGGTTTACAAGAATTTATCTGACCTTTTCTTTATCTCGGCGAGGAGAAGAAAAATTTGCAGAGAGCTGAGAGCACGTACCCTTAAAGACTCTCTCTTGCATTGGTTTGCTCATTTATTTTGAATGAAAAATGCAGATTTAAGTTGTAAATCTGAGACCCAAATCTTGTGGTTGAGGACATGACATAGCAGCGAACTTGGAAACTGATCGATCAATAGCTTAAATGTTTTGTTTTCAAATGCTTAAAACTAATTACTCTGTAATCACCCACAAAATAGCTACAATTCATTGCTTACAACTTTCATTTATTATACAAATATGTTAGGTTTGGAAAAATTATATGATGGGTAAGTCTCATCACCTGTTTATGGGACCAATCAATAAAAACTGTCCACTTCATCAATTTTTTTATGTTATAATTTTTTCTCAAGTGAATCTTCACTTGAAAAATTAAAAAATAATGAAGTGGACAGTTTCTATTAGTTGGTCCCATGAATGACGTGGTGGGACTGACCCATAATATAATTTATCGTTAGGTTTGGAAACTTAACTATCTATTCAGAAAAAAAATATTTATCTTATAAATTTAGATTCGATAATTTATATATAATATATATTATTAAAATATAAATATATATATAAACAGATATAGTTATATAATCATAAAAATATATAGGCTTTTCATAAAAAAAAATCAACTTGTTGGTTGGAAATTGGAATGTTAAAATTGTGGGTGTCTTTGGATGGTGGAAACGAGCTTCCCAACCGTGAGCGTGGTGGAAAGTGGAAACAGACCAAGTCTTAAAAATTTATATCCTTGTTTAGAGGTTTAGTTTATAAAAAATAAAATTTAAGGTTTATATTAAAGTTTAAAATTTAAATTTTTAGTATATTAGAATTAATAATTTAAATTTTAGATTTTATAATTTAAATATAAAAATTTACGTAATTTATATATAAAAAATATAACTCAGATTTATAATCGAAAATCAATATTGTTTTGGACCCAATACTTTTAGACCCTTAGGAATTGGAGTTGGGCTTTTCCTTTTAGGCAAAAACTTGGGCTTATTTCATTAACTACGCTTCCCTTTGCATATCAAGGATCCCAAAATTCTTGAATTGCAGTGCCGTCCCCTTCATTTCACAGGCACAGCCCACACAGACACAGGGCAACTGAAGCAAACGCACAGCTACAAACACAACACAACATTACAATCACACAGGTTTTAAAGAGGGTTTAAGGCGGCTACCACTATCCTTCATCTATGAGTTCATCCTTCTCTTCTTCAAACACCCTTTTTCCAAACCTATTTTCTGGTGTCTCAGCACCTGCTCTATCTCAAACCCACTCCATTTCCAGTGTCATCGTTTCTTTCTTAATCATTTGATGTCCATCTCCAAAACCCCATTAATTTCTTCTAATCTTTTAGACAAGTTCGATCACTATTGTCCCATTCAGTACAATAAACCCACAAATCTTTTCCAGAACCCTCCAAGAATTTCCACAATTATGTGGAGGAACGCAGCTAAGCACGCCGTTTCAAGAACCCGTTGTTTTCAATCTTTTTCTAGAACTTATAGCTTTTTGGGTGTTGCACAAGATTCGGTTTTTCCAGAGAAATCAAAGGTTGGGTCTTTTTGTTCTAAGTCAGGGTTTCTTAGAAGAGTAGGTGGGGTTTTAGGTAACGAGGGGTACTTGGGGAAGCCGGGTTTTGGGCTCTTGAGGAATGGTACAGGGTGCAGACTCAGAGGATTATGCCCGAATGGATATGCTAGTGTTGCAGAGGCGGTTTCATCGACTGATGTTGAAGATGACGTATCTGCCGTGGATGAAGTTAAGGAATTGTTGGATGAAATGAAGAAAGAACATAGGAAAGAGAATTTAAACAGGCGTAGAATTCGCCACATAATGGAGACAGGGATGGGGGAAAACAAGTACCGGATGTTAAAAAGCAGGCAGGTGAAGATCGAGACTGAGGCCTGGGAGAAAGCTGCAAATGAGTATAGGGAACTTTTGAGTGATATGTGTGAGCAGAAATTGGCACCCAATTTGCCATATATGAAGTCTTTGTTTCTTGGTTGGTTTGAGCCTTTTCGTGATGCTATTGTTAAGGAGCAAGAGTTGTATAGGTCAGGGAAACTTAGGGCGGGATATGCTGCTTACTTGGACCAATTGCCGGCTGATATGACGGCAGTCATCACAATGCATAAGTTGATGGGGTTGCTGATGACTGGAGGGGAACATGGCTGTGCTCGGGTCGTGCAGGCTGCTTGCCTGATAGGTGATGCCATTGAGCAGGAGGTGGGTGAGACGGATTTGCTGCTTTTCTCTCCATTTGTTTTCATATCTTATGTCATTTGGTTGTTTTTGGAAAACTACATGGTTGATTGGAAGTCTATCGGGTGAGACGGATGGTTATTTCACATGAACTCTTAGAGGTATTGACAGTAGAAAGTAAACTCATATAGACACAATAGACATTGAGAGGAAAAATAGTATCTGAACTTTTCTTTTTAAATGAACCATGAGTTGTTAGAATGACAAACCTAAAGCTGAAAAAATGTTGACGACTTCGATGGTACTCCACTTAAAATTATGAAAGAAACTCATATATTGTGGTGTTGCAAGCAATATAATTTTAAAGGTTTCTCTCTCTCTCTCAAATAGGAGAAGGGTGCTGTTATTGTGTTTGTTTAAATTTGTATGTTTTGGCATGGTTTTAGATGTTGGGTTATTTTGAATTTAAAGTCTACTGATTTTCTCTTCTGATGTTTGCTGACAATTTGTGTTGTAATTTGAGATGGCCTAAGTTTTTGGAGGTTATTCAACATTTTTTAAAACCTGGGCAAGTAACTTGAGCATAATAAAACAATCAGTTTTCTATCCGTCAAATACACTATCAACTTTGTTTTCTTTTAATTTCTTTTATTAACCATTTTTTAAAACCTTAGCTTGTGACTCCATTGCACCATTTGTTTTTCTTATCAGACATGATTCCATTTCTTCTCTATCTTTTTGTTTTTTAATGTTTGAACTTTGAACCCATATACATGCATCATTTCTTGATTGCCACAAGTTTTATGTGGCTTGGACTCCAACACTTCATTTGTCTCTGGCATTTTTTTTCTTTTCTTTGTTTCATCTTTTACTCGTGTGACACTAGATGATGTGGTATTTCTTGGACCTGCTTCACTTAGTTCAGACCAACCCCTTGTTTTTTCCTTGAAATCCAGAATTTATTCATAAACCTTTCTGTAAGGTTAGGTTAGAATACACAATTTCTTGGAGAAAACAAAGAAAAAAAAGGCTGATAAAGAGGATGAAGATGAAGGAAATGAATCTGGTGCCGCGATTAAGGACCAAGAGAGGTTAAGGAAAAAGGTGACCAATTTGATAAAGAAGCAAAAGCTACCAGCAGTAAGGCAGATAGTGAAGGGCCAGGACGACACAAAACCCTGGGGCCAGGATGCTAAGGCTAAGGTCCATCTAATTTCATGTAATCTCTCATGAAACATCACTTTTCTATTAATCACATGATTTTAAAATTGTGATCTCTGCTCTATTCCTAGGTCGGATGCCATCTTATTGAGTTATTGATGCGAACTGCTTATATACAGCCTCCAGCTGACCAGTTAGCTGATACTCCGCCAGATATCCGTCCTGCATTTGTGCATTCTTTCAAAACTTTAGTAAAAGATAACAAGTAAGGACTAATTTCTATATTTTGATTGGTTAATTCTCTCTGTGGTAACTTCATATTGATGTGTTTACCTTAACTTATTTTCGGGCATTTCTTCCTGCAGGAAAACTGGCAGAAGATATGGTGTTATTGAATGTGACCCTCTAGTTCGCAAAGGGCTTGAGAGAACCGTAAGTATATGGGTTATAATCCTTTCTATGGATGATCTATTGCTGTTTGTTATTCTTTTGTTATTTAAGTTAGCTTTATTGAATGTGACCTGCTAGTTTGCTAAGGGCTTGAGAGAACTGTAAGTATATGGTTATAATCCTTTCTATGGATAGTTTCTTACTGTTTGTTATTTAAGTTGTTAGATCAATGTAAAATTTCCTAGGGTGACTTGTAAACCAGCATCTAGAATATTTAACTTAAGGGATAATAGTTTCAGACTATTTTTTCTCCTTTTGTATTGTTGTCTGTGTTATGAACCGAGTATAGTAGCCACCTTGATACACTAGTTTGTTTTTCAAATATCTCACAGAAGAATGTGTGAACCTATTCTTTATTCTTTCTTACACAGGCAAGGCACATGGTGATTCCTTATATGCCAATGTTGGTGCCCCCAGTCAAGTGGACAAGGTATGTTGTTTTCAGTTTCATGTCAAGACTCGAGATTGTAGTTTGATTTTCCCTTGGTTTAAGGTTTTTGATAATTATCATTAAAGCTACCTGTCAAGTTTCATGGTTATGATACATGAGGTTGCTTCCAGTTTCCTGGTTATGTAAAACCTGATTACTTTAGTCAAAGCTTTGGTGGTTATGCAATTGAAGCTCTTATAAATATTCAAAATTTTAGGTATTTAATGAGATCAAATAAGCTTTGTGTTGCCTGTAACTAGGGGTATGCAAAAAAATCCTATCCGGCCGATTCGATTATCTGTTAATCCGATATGAGAATTCGAATATTCGATCCGATTCTTATTTTTGGATCAGATATCCGATCCAATTTTTATTTATTTTTTTGTATTGGATTTGGATCGTCATATTTTAAGTTTCGGATTATCCGAAAATCTGGACATTCGGAAATTTAGAATATCATGAATATTAATCATGTTATATTTAATAATTTATTGTTTATTACATTCAAAAATTTAAAAAGTCAAAATTTTCATAGATGTGAATCTTGTTATATTTAGCAATGTGTTGCTTGTTATATTTGAAATTCCGAAAATTTCATAAATACGACCATCAAATCCGAAAATACTTAAATCAAATTATATATTCGGATATCTGAATATCCGATTTTTTGGATTGGATACGGATTACTGATGAAATTTCAGATATCCAATTTTTCGGATCCGATCCGATATCCAGAAATGAACACCCCTCCTGTCACCGTTAACCTTGATTATAGAGGCTTAGGATGCTGAACTGGGACAACTAGAGCTGGCAATTCTTGCTGGTGGAAATTATCAGTTTGGGTTTTTTGTTTTTGTTTTTGAGACTAGAAATTACTATGTTGTTAACCACTATCTTTTTTTCCCTTTTGTAGCTACGACAGAGGAGCATACTTGTTTTTACCTTCCTACATTATGCGCACGCATGGATCTAAACAGCAACGAGAAGCTGTCAAGAGAACCCCTAGGGACCAGCTAGAACAAGTCTTTGAGGTTGGATTTTGTAAAAAATTCTTAACCTCATGGTATTCTGCCATGGGATGCCAGTCCTGACTACTGGTTCAATTGGTGGCACTGACTTATTTCATTTTCTTAGCTTGTGCTTTTACAATGAACTTGATCTATGTGATTATCATGCTAGGCATTGGATACGCTTGGATATACAAAATGGAGGATAAATAAGCGGGTTCTTAGTGTTGTAGATAGAATATGGACTAGTGGAGGTCGTCTTGCCGATATGGTGGACCGCAATGATGTGAGCTACTGTATCTTTTTTTATATGTGTATTTTCACCTCTTTTTCTGAACACTTGCACTTTTTTGCTACTTATTGCACTGTATATTTTATGGTCAACGAGGATGATGTTAAATTCAGCGTTGTTTTGTTTCCAGTTATATTTATTTCCTGAGATTGTGGAAATTGTAATCCTCAAACATTGCAGGTTCCCTTACCAGAAAAGCCGAATACGGAGGATGAAGCATTGCTTAGGAAATGGAAGTGGAAAGTCAAATCTGTAAAAAAGGAAAACAGAGAGAGGCATTCACAGCGTTGTGATATAGAGCTTAAACTTGCTGTATTTATTCTTGACCTTTTTATGCTATGAGTATGTTTGTATATTACAAAACAAACTTACCAACTCTTTAAAACTGTGATTAGGTATCTAGGAAAATGAAAGATGAAGAAGGATTCTACTACCCACACAATCTAGATTTTCGAGGACGTGCATATCCCATGCACCCCTATTTGAATCATCTTGGCTCAGATCTTTGTCGGGGTATTTTGGAGTTTGCTGAGGGTCGCCCTCTTGGAAGATCTGGCTTACACTGGCTGAAAATACATCTTGCAAATTTATATGCTGGTGGGGTGGATAAACTGTCTCTTGAGGGTCGATTGGCTTTCACTGAGAATCATCTGGATGATATATACGACTCTGCGGACAAACCACTTGAAGGAAGACGCTGGTGGTTAAAAGCAGAAGATCCATTTCAGTGCTTAGCTGTGTGCATTGATCTCGCTGAAGCTTTAAGATGCCCCTCCCCTGAGACATTTGTTTCACATATACCTGTGCATCAGGTTCCTTCTTTTATCCCCCACCCCCTAATGCCCCAATATTCTGTCCGCATAATTATTAGACAAGGCCATTCATTAGAGGAACTAGATGAGTTTAGTAGTTCATCTGTAGGTCGTTGGTATATATATGCCATTTAGACATACATGCTTTGTTGATAGCCATTCTAACATATGCATATGCACAAAGACTTGAATAAACAGAAAAGAACAAACCATATGTAATTGAGGTACATGATGGAATTTCAAACTGTCCATTCATATGCCTATAGAAATGTATCTGCGGTTTTCTTTATTTTTCAGGTTTCTATTTCCTAAGCTGCGTGGAACCTTTTTGGTTCTTTTCTACTATGCTGTTTAGTGACTTGCTAAAAATGTTCCCTTCAATTTGATTAATTTTACTTGGAATGAGGGATATTTTGAGTTCAGGTTTAATATTATTGATAATATATCCTACCTCCGTTTTTATATGCAATGACAATTCTTCTTTCCTCTCAACTTCCACTAGCTTCTTGCTCATTTAGCCTATAAACTGATTCTGTAACTGTTTCTTTTTTATTGCCTTCCTGTAGGATGGTTCCTGCAATGGTTTACAACACTATGCTGCACTTGGAAGAGACAAGGTATCCTTTTTACAAGTCATAAATCATGGTTGAAGTTTTATATCTTTTGTTTCTGCTTATGATTTTGGTTTTGGTTTTGGTTTTGGAACTTAAACTTACAGTTGGGAGCAGCTGCGGTCAATCTGATTGCAGGTGAAAAACCAGCAGATGTTTACTCAGGAATAGCTGCTAGGTAAGCCATTTTTATGTTGCTTCTAGATAAAACCTTTAATGATTGATTGATCCTAATCCTCGTGTTTGAGTTCTCCATGACTGCAATTCCTCCTCGGGCACCTGCAGTAAGAAAAAAAAAAAAAAAACGTGTTTCCCTGCTTTGTACTTTGGGAGAAAATCTTTTGAAATGATTGCTCTTATGCAACTTTTGAGAAGGAAGATAACAGAGTTATGTTTCAACTAATAGATGAGATGTTCAACTTTTTTGTAGATTTCAGCTTGCCACAAGAGAACAACTGTATTTAGTTATGTCCAGCTTAAAATATTTGGTACTCAATTGCATTTTTACCAATTAAAATGAAGAACTGGTGACAAGTTAATATTGAATACCGTAATACACATTTATTGGTAGATATCCAGCAGGATGATTCTGCTATACTTTTCATTATATGCATATTCTTTGTTTAGTTTAATGTAACAATGTAGTAACAAATGAACTCATTCTGAACTTAGAGTGCTTGATATCATGCGGATTGATGCACAGAAGGATCCAGCAGTTTTTCCAGATGCATCACTTGCAAAAATATTGGTTAACCAGGTATGGGTTCCTTGTATGATATTTGCAAAAATATCAGTCTACAAAAAAATGTGCAACTTTGTTTCTTTCTTGTGCACTATAATCATTCATAAGGCAAGTATGGCATTGGGAACTTGCTGAATTCATGTCCATCTTGACTGGATGCTAGTTTACATGGTAGTTGATTCTGATGCCCAAAAAATTTATTAACTAGGTGGATAGGAAATTGGTGAAGCAGACAGTGATGACCTCAGTCTATGGTGTAACTTATATCGGGGCACGAGATCAAATTAAGAGGAGGTTGAAGGAACGTGGTGTAATTATCGATGACAAAGAGCTCTTTATTGCTTCTTGTTATGCTGCTAAGGTAAGGAATGCTGGAGTTCTTCTTCAGCTTCAATTAGTTTCCATAAATGATTATTTTTTCACCTGCATTCTATTTAACGATAAAATCTTGTTGTTTTTTTTCTCGAACAGATAACGTTAACTGCCTTAGGTGAGATGTTTCAAGCTGCACGTGCTATCATGAGCTGGCTTGGTGAATGTGCAAAGGTATGTTTCTAACCCATATGTCACTTTCTTCCTGTCTGTACTTCTTCAATTTTATATTTGCTATACACTTTAAAATTTAGTGGATGGCTTTTAGCTTAAAATGTTGAATATGAACAGATTATTGCATCTGAAAATCAGCCAGTGAGCTGGACAACTCCACTTGGACTCCCTGTTGTACAACCATACCGAGAGTTAGGAAGGCATCTTGTGAGTATTTGAACTGAATGTTATTTTTTGTGGAAACTTAGAATCTGCTAATATCTTCATTATCAAAACAGAGATGACTTTGCTGGTAATTATTACATTTAAGAACACTAATACTCATTTGACTCATTTTAGCTTCTTTCTGTGGAATTGGCAGATAAAGACTTCCCTTCAGATTTTAACTCTGCAACGTGAAACTGAAAAGGTACATTAATCTATGATCTATCTCAATTTTATATTTTATGTTTTATGCTTCTGTATATTTTAGATAGTACTTGCTAAAGTCTACATTCCCTAGCTTTGGTAAATCACTGAACACAGCTCAAATGAAGATTATAAGACAACCAGGTTTGATGCCTAAAAGGATTAATGCAGAATCACTGGAGTTTTAGTAAAAAACAATGCTAGTTACCTTCTTATGTGAGATGTAAGTCAGAGTGATACAGGAGCTTATATGATTATAATATTTATTTATTTCAGTTTTATCAAATATTAGAGTTAGTTTGGATGGCTAGGATTATAATTTTTCTTTGTGTTTTAAATGTAGGGCTGGGATTAAATTATCTTTGCAACCCTAGTATAAATAGGTTTCCTTTAACCCTAAGTTTTTCTTGAGTTCCATCTTTCCTACTCGTTTCTTCAGCCTTTTTTTTCTTTTGATTACTGTTTTTCTTCTTACCCACTTCACAGAGCTTTACACTGGTTTATTATTATATACGAGCCAATCGTTTAAATTTCATAACATGATACCATTATAGCTCCACCCTAATTAATTTAACATTGTACATTCACTTCATGTTGTATGAAGTTTGGCTAATCGTTCACCAAATATTCTGTAATAGATCATGGTCAAACGACAGAGGACTGCTTTCCCACCAAATTTTGTTCACTCCCTGGATGGCTCTCATATGATGATGACTGCAGTTGCCTGTAAAAAGGCAGGCTTAACCTTTGCAGGTACTGTAGTTCTTTGTGTGCTACGTTGGTATCCTATATTCTCATTCAGTCATTCTTATGGTCTAATTTCAAGATACTATACTGTTTTACAGGAGTTCATGATTCATACTGGACGCATGCAAGTGATGTGGATAAAATGAACAGGATACTAAGAGAAAAATTTGTTGAACTCTACGAGAAACCAATATTGGAGAATGTAAGTGTCCTCATTTTTTTATTTCCTGATTTTTCGTTTGTTGTAATTTTGCTTAAATTTTCACTTTATATTTTGTCTACAAATCTCTTCCATAGCTAGATTAAGACCATCCAAAGATGAGCTTTAAACTTGTATTTTGTGGGTGGCATGATTAAAAGCCTCCTCAATTACTTATTTATCCATTACTATCCAATACAAGTTCAATCACCATTAGTAGGATCGATTTACATATTCACAAATGGGTTCTATACATATGAATAGTAATGATTCATGCATTAGAAAGTAATGGATGAGATCGTTACCTGTGCAATGGGATGCTTTGTTCTCCTCACTGCATTGCTCCCTGATCCCCTTCCCTTTTCACTGGACCGGTCGGCAACATCTGTCAAAATAGACACTAGTTGATATTATTAGAAAGTTTCAAACTTCTTTTGCCCTCTGACATTGTATTTATATAAAATAAGTTTCTGCGGAATAGTATTGTTTCTTCACCTCATTGTTTATAATTGTTCTTTTTCAGTTGTTGGAAAGCTTTCAAGAGTCTTTCCCTACATTGTGTTTTCCTCCATTACCTGAAAGGGGGGATTTTGATCTAAGAGACGTGTTAGACTCACCCTATTTCTTCAACTAATCTTGTATCATCTTCATCCGTGCCTAGACCTCAGAGCAACCCCATGCTTTGTGCTACCTCTGGTGGTTTTTTCTGTTTCCAACTGCACGATGAGCTGAATTCTATCACCAACAAAGGAAATCCCGGTAAGGAGTTGCTGCTTTACACTGTATAATATTGTGACAGATGTTGATGAGATTTAAGGCTTCAAAACTGCTGCAAATTTCTGTGTAACTTTGGAGGATTGGTTACAGTTGTACAGTTAACATGTTAGTTTTCTGCCTCCACTCAAAACCCCATTATTTTATTAGTTAATGTCATGTAATTAGTGCAAGCTCATGATAATGTATATGAGAGTAAAGAAAACATTCAATTAAAAGATGAACTTTGAGAAAATCCACTTTGGAGGCTATTTCAAGGATGGTCATTCTCTTTTAGTTGCAAATGATTTTCTGAAAACTGCTAATTCGAAGAATATAAAGAGATTTAATGATTCATTTGAATGCAAGTATTTTATAAATTTTGAAATTGAGGAATCCTTACATCTCTGTAATGAGACCCGAGGTTTGAATACCCTCAGCAAAATCAAGAAATAAAAATAAATAAACAAACCTCTCAATAAGAAGATTACACTATATTTGCAATTTTACAACTTGATTTTATGTCTCCGACAGGATGTTCATTGGAACAAGTCCATGTTCATCTTATTAAACAGCTTACCAAACCTCTGAAAACCCAGATTTTCAAGTAAAACACGACCTTCTCTCATCTCCAATCACTCCCTGGGTCCTGTTCCTGAATTCTTCTCAAACAGGGCAAGGGCATCGCTATATACGGCGACCATGTTCGAGAATACAGCAAGCACGATCATGAAAAGAGCCAAGATCTTGTCCTTCTTGGTTGCTATAGAGTGGCGATCCCTGAAACGCCAATAAAAAATGGTCTAATGTAACTTTATGTTTAGTATCGAACTCGAAATCAATAGACGAAAGTCAGCTTACAAGTCTACTGAAAACAGCAACTTAAATAAAAGACTAAACAAGCAACTCCAATGATGAGAATTGAGAAAGTTAAGCCAGTGGTGACATCTCAATATTTCGGATAATTGACAGAAATATCGTTTTTTTTTCTCTCTCGAGACATTGAACACTAACAACGAACATTTTAAATGCAGATGAGTTCCTTATGCAATCACTCTTATTTTTCTCATAACATTTCTGAGGCACTATTGCCCCAAAGTTTCAATTTAGTATTTCATTCCCAAATGTATGAGCCACTATGTCTACTGTAATGTATCATAGAGATGGTCATCAACGTGAATGAAGAGGAAGTAAACTGTCGCGGATATCTAATCGGATTTAAAGGCCAGAAACTCACCTAAGAGTAACAGCTGCAGGAAAAATGAAACCAAGGCAAACTGCTGCGGTGGCTCCAGTGAATTGGAATGCATCCCAGATACTGGGGATGAAATTTGCGCCCAAGAAAATAACTGTGATGAGTCCAGCAGTAGTAAAAGCAAACCTCATATTAGACAGAGCTAACGGCCTAGCGGAAGGGAATAAGAGCCCATCCATGTTGAGTCGAAGCGGATAGAAGACGATAGGAAATACAAGCATGAGGTGAGCAGCATAGCTAACACGGACAGTGTCATTAAGGAGAGAGCTATAGGGAATGCCAAGGTCACTATCAAAGTTGGAAAGCACATCGTCCAATGTAGCATCACCGAATAGAAGGAAGCCAAATAAACTTGTCATAATGTAAACAATTGAGCATAAAGAAAGTGCTGTTTGCACAACAGGTTTTATCTGGGTAGAGTCTTCCAGTTCATTATCTATGCTGTGAACTGCAAATATAAGCAGACAAGAAATTCAGCCGATCTTATTACGTCCAGCAACATAAAGGATGAAAATAACATTTCTACGTTAAGAATCAAATTGATTGTGTACCATTGTAGTGGCAGATATATGCAGTGACTAAGACGGGGACTACAGTGAAGAGTTCCAAAAATGAGGTCAAATCGGTGACATCAGGTAGCAATCTTGGCATCAGTATCGTTCCACCTAATAACTTGACAATTGATATTCCCACAGTGATGACAAGAAACACAACTGCCAGAGCAACTGATAAGGCAGATGTAAATCTTAAGGAATCTGCAAGATAGAGAAGACATGCCGATAATAAACATGCCAAACTGAACAATAAACATTCAATACAAACTACCCAACTTAGATTTATACCGGTAAAAGTTAAAAGTACGCAGTTCTGAGAGTTCAAATGCTATAATAGTGTGAAAAGATGAGCAAAAGTTTGCTGCTAGATTCTCAAAGGACAACCAAGACACTAACCGATCCGCTTGAAACATGCCAATGGAGAGAAGATGCCCAGTGTAGTAACAAGAAGGACAAAGGTTCGCCCGTTCCACCAGTGTTCTCCAAACCACCCTTCAAGGACACCAGCATGGTGAACACCACTAGATGATGTTCCAGAAAGCACATCACCTTCAAGAACCAACAAACCATCATAATCTCATAGGCAATTTTACACATTACCATTAAGATCAGGCAAGAGAAATATAGGAAACAAATGATTCAACATGAAATGTGATCAGAGCTCGTATTCAAAGCACAATTGGAAGTCAAAGAATCAACAAAACGGAAGTCATACCGATAATAATCATGTAAACAATGAGAACACCAATGTTGTTGACTAAAACGCAGATTTGAAGGAAGATTCTTCCATACTTTCCAAATGCATCTCCCATAAGGCTTCCATAAGAAGATACTCTTCCAGCCCTACTAAACCTAAGCAAGAACTCGATAGAGGCATTAGTTAAGAATGCCATAAAGATTATCGTACCAATCCCAAGAATTAAACCCAGAACTTTCATTGTAGCAGGCAAGGCCATGATCCCAGCACCAACAATTGTCGTTGACAAGTTGAACACCGCCCCGGTAAAAGAAGCTCCATTAAATTCATCATAACCAACATCGTCATCTTGTAGTTTAGGCAACAAGGGAGCTGTATCATCAACATGTTTACCCCTCCTTGACTTCCTTTCCTTCTTTGGTGTTATATCCCCAATTGTCATCTTTTAAATAACCCACACCTCTCAAAGATTCAACTTTATACAGAAAACTTAAACAACCTTTTAGGCTAAACCCTGCTCGAGCACACTTCAAGAAATCTGTCAAATTAGAAGGTGAAAACTTTTGTTAAATTCCTTCATAACATAATCCAAAAGAACAGGAAAGAAAGAATCTTGTTACTTCAAACCTGCAACAAAAGCACAAACTTTGCACCCTTTTGAAGTCGAAAAAAGAGAGGATTTACCAAATCTCCTACAACAAAAGGTAGATATTTTCCAGAAAGAACACCAGCATAATCAATGAATAAACTAAATAAACTTGGAGTTTTTGCAATCAACAGAAACTCATCTAATCTATAACCAAGAAAGCAACCCAAATTTCCAACCGACAGAAACCTAGAAGCCAACTTTGTATTTCCTTGACTTGAATCTAATATAAACACCAAAGAAGGAATTGAAGCCTAACCCAGAAAAGAAGATTCAATTCTTGACCAAACCCAGAAGAGAGAGAATCAAAATATATAGGAGACCCAATAACCGATGTAAGAAATGGTGTTCATTTAAGTCCACCCTTTTTTTTAATAAAATATCCTCCGAATAATCGGCTGTAAATTCCTTTTATGAACACAATGCAAGTTATACGGATACGATGACAAATAAGGGGTTTGTCTAAAAACAGCCCGGTTAAACAACAGCAAAAAAGCCAAACAATAATGTCCGTTGGATAGAAACCCATCTATTATAACCGTTAGATTAAAATGGGTTAACAGGTCAACAGGTTACATCTATTAAAAAAGGATAAACTACATCAGTAGCCACTCAACTAATTAAGGATACCTATTTTGGTCACCAAACTCAAAAAATCGTCAATTAGGTCACTAAACTTTTAAATTAATATATTTTAAATTAATAAATAAAATATGTATATAATAAATATTTGAATAAAAATATACGAATAAAAATATTCGTATAATAAATATTCAAATAATAAATACTCGAATAAAATATATTGGTATAATAAATATTCGAATAAAAATATTCATACAATAAAAATTTGAATAAAAAATATACGAATAAAAATATACATTTAATAAATATTCGAATAATAAATATATGAATAAAAATATTCATATAATAAATATTCGAATAAAAATATTTGAATAAAAAATATAGAAATAAAATATTCGTATAATAAATATTTGAATAAAAATATGCATATAATAAAAATTCGAAAAAAATATTAGAATAAAATATATACGAATAAAATATCCGTATAATAAATATTCGAATAAAAATATTCATATAATAAATATTCAAATACAAATATTCATATAATAAATATTTGAATAAAATATTTGAATAAAAAATATATGAATAAAAATATTGGTTTAATAAATATTAGAATAATAAATGTAGAAATAAAAATATTCATATAATAAATATTTGAATAAAAAAATATAAGAATAAAAATATTTTTATAATAAATATTAGAATAAAAATATTCAAATAAAACATCAAATTTGATTCGAATAATAAATATAGGAATAAAAATATTTATATAATAAAAATACGAATAAAATAATAGTTAAAATATTCGAATAAAATTCGAATATTTAAAACATAAAATTTGATTCGAATCAAATTATTTTAAGGATTCGAATGTGAGAAGTTTAAGGATTTGTGTACATACTTTTTTCCTTACGGTTTTCGTAATCATTTGTGTATACTTTGTAGAGATTTGTGTATATACACAAATTCTTATCATTTTTGTAGCAATTTATGTATTCTAGTAGTAAATTGTGTATGTACACAAATCCTTATACTTGGATGGTCTCTTGGTAAGAAGTTGTAAAGATTTGTGTACATACATTTTCCCTTACGGTTTTCGTAACTATTTGTGTATACGTTGTAAGGATTTGTGTACATAAACAAATCCTTATCTTTTTTGTACCAAATTATATATTCTCATAGGAAATTGTGTATGTACACAAATTCTTACCCTTGGATGACCTCCTTTAACTCATGGTGAGAAGTTGTAAGGATTTGTGTACATACCCTTTTCCTTACGATTTTCGTAAGCCATTGTGTATACTCTGTAAGGATTGTGTACATACATAAATCCTTATCATTTTTGTGCCATATTATGTATACTCGTAGCCAATTGTGTATGTACACAAATTCTTACCCTTGGATGCCTCCTTTAGCTCATGGTTTTGAAGTTGTAAGGATTTGTATACATACCTTTTTCCTTACGGTTTTCGTAAGTCGTTGTGTATACTTTGTAAAGAATTGTGTACATACACAAATCTTTACCATTTTTATTTCATATTATGTATACTCGTACCCAATTGTGTGTGTACACAAATCCTTACCCTTAGATGCCTTCTTTAGCTCATGGTTTTGAAGTCGTAAGAATTTGTGTACATACATTTTTCCTTATAGTTTTCGTAAGCCGTTGTGCATACTTTGTAAGGAATTATGTACATACACAAATCCTTACCATTTTTGTGTCATATTATGTATACGCGTAGCCAATTATGTATGTACACAAATCCTTATCCTTGGATGACCTCCTTTAGCTCATAGTTTCAAAGTCGTAAGAATTTGTGTACATACCTTTTTTTTACGGTTTTCATAAGCCATTGTGTATACTTTGTAAGGAATTGTGTACATACACAAATCCTTACCATTTTTGTTTTATATTATGTATACTCCTAGCCAATGTGTATGTACACAAATCCTTACCCTTGGATGTCTCCTTTAGCTCATGGTTTTGAAGTCGTAAGGATTTGTGTACATACTTTTTTCCTTACGGTTTTCGTAAGCCATTGTGCATACTTTGTAAGGAATTGTGTACATACACAAATCCTTACCATTTTTGTGTCATATTATGTATACGCGTAGGCAATTGTGTATGTACACAAATCCTTACCCTTGGATGGCCTCCTTTAGCTCATGGTTTCAAGTCGTAAGGATTTGTGTACATACCTTTTTCCTTATAGTTTTCGTAAGTCATTGTGTATACTTTGTAAGGAATTGTGTACATACACAAATCCTTACCATTTTTTTGTCATATTATGTATACTCGTAAACAATTATGTATGTACACAAATCCTTACCATTGGATAACCTCCTTCAGCTCATGGTTTCAAGTCGTAATGATTTGTGTACATACCTTTTTTCTTACGGTTTTTGTAAGCCATTGTCTATACTTTGTAAGGAATTGTGTACATACACAAATCCTTACCATTTTTGTGTCATATTATGTATACTCGTAGCCAATTGTGTATGTACACAAATCCTTACCTTGGATGACCTTCTTTAGCTCATAGTTTCAAGTCGTAAGGATTTGTGTACATATATTTTCCTTATGTTTTTCGTAAGCCCATTATGTATATTTTTTAAGGATTTGTGTATGTACATAAATCCTTACCATTTATGTGTCATATTATATATACGTGTAGGCAATTGTGTATGTACACAAATCCTTACGTTTGTAACAATTTATGTATATACCTTTTTGTTTATAATTTTTGTAAGAAATTATGTACATATTTTGTAACTAATTAGGTACATAAATGACCGGATAAACCGGTCAACCTCTTTTTAATTGGCTTTTAACAGCCGTCTGCTAGAACCTCCTAATAATTAAACAAATTGGAAATTCCAATAATTTACTTTGCTGCAGAATCACATGTTATATCAAGGTGAAAACTTGATAACAATTCTGAGTCTATTTTGACTTTGTTTAATATTCTAATTAAATAAAAATAAAAGTTTAATTCAATTTTTAGGGTGATTCTAGACACTTATCTTAATTATAGGAATGAAAGTAATACTTCTAAAATTATATATAAAAAATAATATTTATTCGTTAAAATTTTACTTTTATTTTTAATATTAAATATATAATTATACAAATCGTAAACACTTATCTTAATTATAAGAATGAAGATAATACTTTTAAAATTATATAAAAATAATATTTAATCCAATTTAACGACAATATATATCAACTATCTTATTATAGGATTAAAATTAAAATAAAATTAATAAAATATACAAGTAATTAGAATAAAAGTTTAATAAACTAATTTGACCAAAAAATTATTCTTAGATTAAAATAAAATTGATCTCATAGTTTGGTGACCAATAAGGTAATTTACACTAATAATTTTAAGGGTAAAAATACCTCCGATAAAACCACTAAACTATTATTTTGATTCAAATTTTACTATTAAACTATAAAGTTTATCAATTAAATCACTAAACTATTAAAATGGTTCGAAATATATCAATTATTGATTTGGGGAAATTGTTGAGGGCTCATACGATCAGTAATGAGGAGGAAATTATCAAAGATATTGCAAAACTATTAAAAGGAAAGAGTAATAAATGTAAAATAAAAGAGAATGACAAAGTTCTCCGTGGGGATTGAAGACGGAGAAGGGCCAAGCAACCGTGTCCCTAAGCGTCAGAGGGATGATCGTGTTCTCGATATCGAAGGCTCTGTCATGAAGAATCGGAAGAAGACGAAGAATCGGAAGGTGAAGAAGCATTCGAAGGAACAGAAGAATCAGAAGGAGAAGAAGAATTAGAGGAAAGTGGAGCTGAGCAAGGAGCAATGACCCCTCCGACTACTGGAGCTGGATCTATTTCAATTACGTTAACTGACCCTGAAGTTCTTGATTGTTCCATCTGTTATGAGGCCTTGAGTATCCCCGTCTTTCAGGTTGGTCTTTTAATTATCGATAATCGTGTGATTTGGTATATGGGTTTCCTTTTCTTTGGTGAAAAAGGTTTAAATTTCCGATTATTTTCTTTGTTTTATGGTGAAACTATTTGGTTTTTAGAGTGGGTTTTAATTTGTTTGGTTAAAAGGTTTCAGATTTCAGTGTTTTCCCTTTAATATACACCTTTTTTGTTTAATTGGTAAAATGCTTCTAAAATTTTGATTTTAGACGATAGATTTTTGCTTGTTAGGGTAAGCTTTTCAAATTATACTTCTAATTCACTTCATTTTCAGATTGTGTTTCTCTTTCCGACTTGTTTGTTCTTTAAATTTATATGAAATGAATACATCAACACTAGTTATTCGTGCAATACTTTGAATATTGATTTGGGGCACATGAGTGGAGAGAAATTGCTTAGTTTTGGACTTAGTTTATTAGTTGGTATTGTGGATTTTATGCTTTTTCCGATGAAGCTAAGGTTCGTTCATTCATTCAGAAGATCTGCTTAAATTCTATAAATGAACACTAGAGTTGAAGTTTGTGTCTGCTCTTATTTAATAGATTTCTGAAAGGAAGTATATTGAACTATTGATGGTGAAGAAAGTGATTGATAGCTTCGAGCCGTTTGAGATTCTAACCTCTTAAGATGATGGGAGTTTTGTTGTTCCAATTTCTAACTTCATCTCTCTTTAAGAACCCATATTTTAGGATATGGGCATGGGGATAAGACTCTCCATGTAGATGGGAAAACTAGGAAAGGATTGAATGTACTTGTGTTAGATACATACATGTATCTCACACCCAAGTTTTAGCGAATATAGACAGGGAAGATGTTTGTGAGTTTTAAAGTGTTGGTCATACTTGGATCTGTGCATATTGACTTTAAAACCACTTTAACATGTCAGGATTTGTTTTTGACCTGTTGAAGGGCCAATCTTTGATGGCAACAAAAGCTTTTTCATGGTCTCTTATGTGAATTTTGTAGTAACTTTATCCTTTTGAACTTGAGGGTGTTTTGGTGGATGGATTTGGCATTGCCCGACGAAAGGATATTGTTTGATTGAAATACAAATAGATTTCCATTTTTTGCAATTTTTTATTCATTTGTTTATATATTAAAAGCATCCTAATAAATTTGTATGTATTTGTTTGGCAAGTCAGTGTGAGAATGGGCATAGAGCTTGCTCTGCTTGTTGCATCAAAGTAAGGAATAAATGTCCATCCTGTTCGACTCCAATTGGCTATAGTCGCTGCAGGGCGATTGAGAAGGTTTTGGAATCCGTCAAAATGTCATGCCAAAACACAAAGTACGGATGCAAAGAAGCATTCGGTTATAACCTGAAGCAGAAACATGACAAGACATGTCCTTTTGCGCCATGTTCATGTCCCCTTCCAGAGTGCTTCTTTGAGGGCTCATCAGAGGATTTAAGTACACAAGTATTCTGCAACATGTTTCCTTTACGATCGCTTAGCACCCATTACCTTAGGAGTTTCTGAAAAGTCGCTTATTCTTCGGGAGGAGACGGATGGTTCTTTATTCATTCTCAACAACAAGGTTGTGATTTTGGGGAATGTAGTCACTTTGAGCCGGATTGGACCTTCAACCGAGAGAGGTTTCTTCTATGAGCTAATTGTGAAAGATGAGACTGATGTAAGTAGCCTTAAATTACAATCCTTCACAAAGAGCACTCCAAAACGGGTTGATATCCCCCAGTCATTAGGATTTCTCCTGGTTCCCAGTCAGTTCTCTAGTATTTTCCGGCATATCAAGATGGACCTCCGAGTGTGGCGTTCGGATCGGTTTTCCTGTTATCAGAGACCCAGTAGTGCATAATTCTTGTGTGCATAAACTAATGAACTCAAGTGTAGCAATTGTTATTTAAGTCGTGCAATGCATTTCTTTAATTTAAATTTATTATGTCAGTGTTTTAATTTACACTGGGGGAATGGCTCTCGTGCTCGTATTTACACCATGTAATTGGATCTCATCCTTATATAGCTGCACAAATGCTCAAATGAACTTGGATGACTCAACTCCATTTTCAATATAATATATTTATTCTAACATTTTCAGCATCCATGAAAGGGGCACATTTGCAGCCACATAGGATTTTTTTCAGTTGTAGTTAGTTATAATTTTTTTAAAACAGTCCATGTTTGATTTATTTGGTGTGACAATGTATCTTAGTAATAGATTTATATTTAATACACGAATGATAAATTTTGTTTATAAGAGTTCTAATTTTAGAGTTTAGATGTTTAAAACATTTAATATTTAAGTTTTAACCTAAAAAATTTAAATTTTAATCCCTAAATTTTAAACCTCTAAACCTAAATCTTTAAACTATAAATCCTAAATAAAATTTCAAAAATTAAGACATTCGTAGAAAATATTTTTTTCATTGTTAGTATATGAAATAATTTATCTGTATTTTTTTTTTCATTTACAAACCTAAAAAATATAAAGCACTCGAATTTCCCTCCGTTCCCAAAGTTTAGCTTTATTCATATACAAATTTTCAAAACGAGAGTTTGAGCCATTTTTAAAACGAGAATGGTCCACTTCAATGAAAGCAGAATCCAAAATTTCCTCAAAGTAATCAGAAGATATTCTACCTCTCCACTACAGTTACTGAAAGTACTACACTCTAATGTACTCAACAAGTTCGGTTTGGTCGAAAATGATGTATCATTTATTACACATCACATTGAGTTTCAAATAACACAGTTGATATACTTGATAAATAAAACAGTCAAGTGACTGGTCTAGCACAGGTATCTCATCCATCCATTTTTAGTATCTATGTTCTTTATTCTAACAAAATGGATATAAACTTGGTATAGCATTGTACCTTTTACGAAAAAAACGAGGATCGTCGTAGTTCAATACACATCACTCGTCATCTGTTGTCTTTCAGGTGTATTTATGAGCTTTGAATGTCAATTTCGGTTCGCGGATGTCATCTTGACTCTGAATCAACCTAATTTCCAGGCTGCTCGATTCTGAATCAAATCCGGCACTCGTATAGTCATTCACTGTCCTCAGCAAAAGTGCCTACATGAAAATTGAAACATGAATGAAAAAATGGTTTTGAAAATAAACTATCCACTAGGAATAAAAACTGCAAGGGATAGTTGACTAAGCATGCGAATTAAAACTGCACAAGATAATGATAGTTCTGTTCCCATATATAAAATCGAGTCAAATCAAGCTATAAGAAACTCAAGCTTAACTTGAAACTAGAGGCTCGAAACTAAATTCAAGCTTGATGGAGTTTCACTATTAAAGCTCAAGCCTGATTTAAGAAGAAAATCAAATGGCTCGAGCTTGCTCGACTAGGCTCGACCAAGTAGTAAAATATAAATTTGATGCTCATACTTGACAATTACTTATTTCAAGTTGAGATTATAAGTAAGAATAAAAAATATATTAAACATAAAAATTCACTTAATCTTACGAGCTACTCGAGACACGTATAAAAATCTTCAAATTCGATACACTCAATAGCTCAATCTCAACTTGACAATGACCAAGATGAATTCGAGTTATTTTAGCTGAACCTAAGTAACTTGCAAAACACAAGTGTACCAGTTATACTCTCATGAATGCCTATGGTTTCCACAAAGTAGCCTATGAAGCATAAGAGAAAAATTCAGACAAAAATCCTGAGATACCATAAACATTGTGTCTCTATTCAAAAAGGGGAATTCACTGATTGCAACAGTATATACATCTATCCATAGGCCATGTTAAAGTATATCAGTAAGAAAAATTAAAGATTAACCCATACTTGATTAATGTAAAAACAATTGACACAAGGCCCAATGTAATATAATCCTTTACAGGTTCCAAGATTACATAGTTTATCATCAGCTTTCTTATTAAATTTGGTTAGATTCCTGTTTGGGTTATAATTGAATGCATTCATTTTGTCCCTCTATCAATAAGTCAAAAACCATAATTATTCAAACCAAAATGTATTTTTTAAAATTAAAATATAAAAATGAATCAAACTGACAAAAGTTGATTCGGGTCAGTTCAATTAGTTATGGTATTTGATTCATTTTTAAAAAACACAACACTGCACAACCACATTTTTTCTCCAAAACCGAGCCAAGCCATTATCACTCCTAATAATGAAGCAGATGGAACGCTTTGTCACATAGTACTATTTGCACGTTAGATTTTGAATAGAATAATGAAGATTCCTATGACTTTTTATTACTAGAAATGCTTATGAAAGAGTATGTAAGCTCAAAATATGATGATTAATGACTGCTACCTAAGCATGCAGATAGAAGAAAGGCTTGTTAATCCCTCTAGAAGTGCATTATGTTACTTGGACTATAGATACAAGAGAAGATTTAAACAATAAATACCTGCAAACTTGATACTGCAAGCTCCGCTGCCTTATCAAGGTTGTCGGGATATTTCTGAACAGAACAAAACGGATATCTAAGATATTAAATGTTTATTCACCAGGTTAAGGTAAGAGTAAAAACAAGGAAATTACATTACTCCACCCAAGTAGAAGTGCGGTCATTAGATCTCCTGTTCCCTACAAACATATGGAAGTTTATCAAATGATTTATTCATCATAACTTTGAGTATTTACTTAGGATTAGGTTTTTATCTTTTTTAGAAGATGAGTTTTCATAGAAGAAAAGTTATCGTGATTATGCAGGGCACATAGTCAATCAGTAAGTCAACATTTGGATATAGTATGATCCTAGGGGAAATCCTATAACATGGAGAAGTAAAAAGAAGAATGTGATTGCAAGATCAAGTGATGAATCAAAAATACATATTGATGACAATGAGAGTATGAGTTACTCTGGGTGAAGATATGACATCAGAATTAAGGGAGAAGGGCCCGTGAAACTCTATTGTGACAAAAAAATCAGCTATCAATATTGTTCCTAATCCTGTTCAGAATAATTGAACAAACTATATTGAATTTGATAGACATTTCATTAAGGATAAAATATATAGTGGACTGATTTGCATCAGAAAAGGGCCAGTTGGCAAATATACTAAAGGACTGTCATGCAAAGCTTTTCAAGATATCTTAGCAAGTTGGGAATCATGGATATTCATTCACAGCTTGAGGGGTAGTGTCGAATTATGCTTAGAGTTCGAGTCTAATTGTTTGAAGTTTTTAATTAAAGCATCTATAGTAAGTCTTTAGGAGTCCCAGTTATATTCAGATAGAGTTTTATCTATAGTAAGTCTTCTACTAGGAGTTAATTCCTAAACATATAAAATAAATTACGGACTATCGATAATTGGGACTTACAATAAATAAAGCTCAATCTTCTACTAGGAGTTAATACCTAAACATATAAAATAAATTACGGACTATCGATAATCGGGACTTACTATAAATAAAGCTCAACAATAAAAATACTTTAAAACTCTTATTCTGATTTTGATATTTATTTATTTATTATTTTTATTAGTAATTTTACTGTTGAACACTCACTTAAATATTTAGAGAATATTTTTTAATAATTAATATTCTTTTAGAATTTAAACATAGTTATCTGTGTAATTACAATTTGTACCACAAACAAGATATAAGAAATTCAGATGTAATTACACTTTGGCTGCAAATATGTCTAGAGAATTAGAACTTGTAATTACACAATCGTGTAATTTCCATGGAGTGCTTATATTTTTATGCAATTACATTGTAGTATCCAAACTCAAGTGTATTCAATAAACTCACACATATGCAATCATGCATACAAAAGTTGCACCTTCATTCAAGCAAACGCTTTTTATGCACTTTGCTAAGGATTCTAGTACCTAGAGTGCACCTACCAACCTGAACAATACTGATCAAATCAACCAAATACCCATGCTTGATCAAATAATTTCCCTTACTTACGGAGCAATCTTTTCATAGTCAAGAGGCAAAGCTGGAAATATATTCAACAGATTCCAGTATTAAAAAGCCTTTCTATACTCATTTATCTCATACTGCATTAATAATTTGATTAGACAGAACTTTTCCTCTCCAAAAGCCAGAGACCAAATGCATGGGTTCTTCAACAATAACTAAGTCCAGCTAGTTCAACTGGGAATGTATTATCGTAGTTTGATTGAGTTGTGTTAAACATAATGCAGCTTCAATTACTAATCCTGAAAAAAGCTCTAATCACAGCCAAAATCTCCAGTTCATTTCAACCCAAAAAATCAAACTAAAGCTCGAATAGAGACACATTTGATAGAATCTGTTGAATGTCAAATTTGTCAAAACAGCATAAAAGAAATCTGTTTATGACATCTGCGGACAACAAATAGCTCGACTTTGACCTCAAGCAGTTCATATATGTGATTTCAAGGCTTAAATCTAAAGCTCTTAAGCTCCCCCTCTTGGTAAAGGGGTAGGATTAATAGGATGGTAAGAAATACCCTTATGCAGGCCGAAGACCTTCAAGTGTCAATGTTATACAAAAGGAGAGCTAGTAGCACCTCCCTCTAAATGTTTTAGTTAGAATTGGAATTGGAATTGCACAAACTTTAAGAACAAGTTAGTAGCTGATTTAATAGAATGCTTATACTTCCATCTGAAAGTGTAGATTTAGTTTCTAATTGTCTTCTGTAGCTTTTAACAAAACTTTGGGTATCAAAGAAAAGATGTCAGAAAAAACAGTGGTTCTAGGCCAAGCTACAGTTCCAAATATAAGCAATAGCTAGGCTTTCTAACAATCCCCTGGTACCAACACAAACAACAACCATTAAAAGAACATTGTGCAAAAACAGATATAGAATAGCCTCAAGATCCAATTATCATAAATGAAAAGGGTTCATATTTCAATTTGCCACAAGTGATTCGTGAGGAAACTTTGCATACCGTAAAATAAGCAGGGATTTTTGGTATTACAATCTTAAACTGCTCAGGAGCTTGTTCCTGTCAAATCAGTACCACAATGAACAGAGAAAAGCCTGTCAACAAGCTTGACCAATTACCGATAAGGTAAAGATAACAAAATAAAAGGGTGTATCAGTTTAAAGTAAATATTATTTCTTATTGCACATTTTGCAGATACTTGTGAATCAGTAAATCATATAGTCAAACATTAGTACAAAGATAAATAAAATAAAATTAAAGCGAGTATCATAGAATCAGAATCAGAAATTCAACCGGTTAAAATTTTAATTCACAATTTCATCTAGTACAGAGAGAAGAAAAATAAAAGTGAAATCACTTTCATTTAGTTCAACAGTTTATCCCCCTTCCTCGTAAGGAGAGAAATTACATTCAGTTTTTTTGTACAGGTAATCAGGCACCAGTGGAAGCAAATCAATTCCACTTTCTAAATTGTACAAATTTTATGAATCAGGTACTTTATCCCTTACCCTCCAACTTTACTCCTCTAAGTGTAATAAGAGCTAGAGGGCAACCCACCAAAACTAATGTGATTTATATGTAAAGAACTTATCTTCTACATATCAGTCAGTATTGGAAAATTTGTATCTACCTCCGGGAAAAGTGGACATCCTCAGCAACATACAAATATAGTGAGACAGATTCAAGTTGAAGTGGAGGGAGGTAGCCTTTCCTTCTTGGTATAAATTATGCATGTGAGATTTTGAAAACCAACTTCAGTCATTGTGACTAAGGTTTTATATTGATATAATCAATCTTTCTATCATATGAATCCACATTATCACCTTTATGGCAACACATGGTATTAGAAGGATGCTAACCCTAAACCACACTGTAGGCTTCCTTATTTCAGGATAAAATACAAGAAACATGTACCCTTCCACCTTTAGAGTTTTACACCAACATCAACAGAACAAAACATTCAAGTCCCTCCTTTGAATCTTCAACTCAATTGGGAAGACACTCAAACATCAAGAATTCAAGATGCAGTCATTTAAGTGCAAAATATTATCTATAACAAAATGCAACACACAAAAAAAACAGAAACTTTATGTACATAAAGCGGCTCACATCAAACCCACCTTATCTTTCTGATGACTTCCAATGAGAAGAAGATTGCCCTCTATATTGATGCTAGTAATCACAACCTGAGATGACCAAGATCCACAGAAAATGGTGTATAAAGGATATGTAAGAGCTAAGTTCTAATTTTAAACACAGGATCTAAATTGAGATGAATCATACAGTTCTTTCTGCTATACATACAGAAAGATAATACTAGGTTTTCTTCTAACCTCAAAAGTGAAATTGGACTGGAAAAGGCCACAAAAAAGTAGATTTTCTTTAAGTAAATTTCCACCAACCATAACAGAACTCCCCATTCTATCTTCTTATAATACAATTCACAAAATTTATTTGAGGAATACAAACATCTGCATGTTTGCGTCTCTACATATACACACATTTTAGGAATAGGCCAAATTCCTTTCTTAACTTGAATTCAAATTTAAGGATACGAGGCTTAAAACAGAGTTACATCCTATCAAAACCTATTTTGTTTTTAGTTTTTAATCTATCTGTAATCATTTATGTGTTGCCAGAAAATCTGCCCCAGTTTACATTACATCTCTTTTCATAATGTTACAATGATGGAAAAGAAGAAAAAAAATACTCGGCCTTACACTAGATGCAGAGTGACAAGGGAGAGCAAAGTAAGAGAGAATAGTTTTTCATGCACAAAGTTCTAAGGCTCGAACAGGTACTAAATGCAGGTGGAAAAAAACCTTTGAAGGCCCAGCAGCATGAAGAATGTTGCATGCTTCCCGACCATCTGTTTCGGAACCAATCCTGCAGCAAAAATAGTAAGTTAATCCTGTGTAAGTAGTTGTATTTAATTATTCACAGCAGTTTTAGTTAAAGTCTACTACCTAGAAGAGTTGTAATCTTAATGCAAGTACAACTAAAAGTCTATTGTAAGTAGGACTCCTAATTGTACCCAAAGTCCTATCCTAATCCTCTAAAAGGATGTAACTCCAGCCACTCTTTGTGTACTGCACTTCTTTACACCAATAGGAGATAAAAATAGGGTAAATACAGTATGAGCCTACAAATTTCTTAATGCTCCTTTTTCTCCAGTAACAACCTATTCATTTGCTTATATGAATTTAAATATCCGGATTCAGCTTTCAACCAGGTGTTTTTTAAAGCAAAGTATCAAAATGGAAAAATATGTAATCGATAACGACAAATATGATACAATTTAAAACTAGAAGGTTACAATTAAGCATACACAAAAGAACTGTTTGTCTTGAGTTTCTCTTGTTCCTATTAATTTACTAAAAACCTGAAAATAGAAGAACCACTTGTCAAAAAGCATGACACTCCATCTCATGGTTTACAAAGATGAAATTTCCTTTGAAAGATCTAGTTCGTAGAAGATATCAAAAACTCTGGAAACTCTTTTGTTGACATCCCAAAGAACAATTCTTAATCTGACTACGTTGTACCAGGCATCCCACTCCCTAAATGGTATCAATTACCTTTTGTACCACGCAAAGAGAAGATAAATCAAACAATTCCTCCTCGAAATCATATTGATGCTCAAAAACAAATAGAACATTGAAAAACACGGTTCTTTAAAAGGCTTGAGAATTCATATTTGGAAATTGTTTTCGTTCATTTTTAATAAGATATCAACAGTTTTGCCATCCACATGCAACTATCCATGTCCCTAAAGGTTCCCTAGAAAACATATACTAAAAGGAAACAACATTATTATTTACAGAAAATGCAATTTTACAACAAAGCAAACGAGTTTCAACTATTTTGTTATATAGTCAGAAAATACCTCAATTTAGTCAACAGCTCTGCTTCAAATTGGTTAGGAGTCAACATTGAAGCAATTGGGACAACCTACCCACAAGGAGTGCTACTAATAAGTATAACAAGTTACCAATGATATTTAAACAGCTATATGTGCATCAAAATAATTATGTATATTTCTTCCAATACTGTTGACAATTCATCAACTTAAGACGTTTCCAGATTTTAGGAGATAGTTTAGGGATATCATTTTACTTTTATCACTTAGTATCATTTCTTTTCTTGATTTCTTGCTACCTAATGTCTAGTAATTTTCAGATAATAAGCATTAGAGTAAGATGGTTTCTTGTATATAAATAGCCTAGAATCCTAATGAAAAATAACAATATTTCTTAATGTTCTCTTTTATAAGATTTTTCTTCATGGTATCAAAAGCAACTTTTTCTCTTGATTTTATTTCGGCTAAATAGTCCGTAAAAGGAATGGTTATAGACAATGTCAAGAAGATCACGCGTTACTTTTTAAAATAAATTCTAGTGGAAAAAGAGTTATTCTTATAGTATATGTTGATGACATTGATTGTTATTTAAGCTCCCAATTTGAAAGTGCAACCACCCATACATCAAAAGTACAATTGTTGATGGTTTACTGTAAATGGAAGTATGAAACAACCAAATCTGAACTAAGGATATATAGAAATGGAACATTTGGAAGCTTTCACTTGAAAATTTGATTGCTCACCTTTTCACGATAAACTGATGCCAGATCTTCGGGGACATAGAGCTTTCCTTCATCACCCATCACTGGATCACAAACTAGAGAAAAAATGACAGGCTTAGGGAAAACAGCCTCCCTTTGTTTTTCTTTTAAGGTGGTGAGGGATGTACGGGGAATGAGGTTTGGGCAGTGTATATCAAGCATTATTGAAGATTGGGAAATGTTCCAAGTGAGAAAAAATATTCATTTAGCATCACATATAGTAAACCAAAGAAAGGATGAGGAAACTTTTTCTAGATCCATAAATGCAAACTATTTATTTTACTGTTTCTACAATATTTGTAATTTATTGGACCTACATCTGTCTCAAATGCATAATTTCACATAAAGGAAGCAAAAGACAAAGAATGCAATTTTAATTAGCTATATAGACAAGGATTTGAAGATATCATCTTCTATAATCACAATTTAAATTTATTTCAAAAAGGACCAAACACATGCAAGCAAACTTCAATTAAGATCTTCTGGAGATTAGAGTAGACTTGCCATAAGTAAGATTTGGATTAATAGAGCGAAGCTTGTCTACAACCTCCAATACAGAGTTTAAAAAAGAAACAGAGCCAATATAACCTGCAAATTCACCATGAAAAAATTGAAGTAATAGATATTGAAACAGATAACATAGAAATAAAAAGTGAGTACAAACAAATGGTGTTGCCCTATTTCAAATGCCAGCAATAAAGAATATAATGCACATGTCTGAGAGATGATTTCTAATATACACAGCCTAGAATATCCAACCTTGATACCTCAAAGAAATGACAAATTATCAAATCATTCAAATTAGGTACACACCCTCGAGTTGGTATAGCTGTTTTTTCCAGTACTTTCCTAGTTGAAATCTGACACCAATGGACAATGATCACTGGAATCTACACTCCCCCTCGAGTAGGTAGGTACACGCCCTAAAGTACCAGTTTGGATATTTGATTTGATGTAGAATCCCTTAAAAAATATCTAGTTTTTCATAAGTCTAAACTATAACCTCTTCTCCTATCTTTTACAATTGATGACTAAGATAGAACCAAATAGATTTTTAAGACTAATCTATAACATTTCCATATCTTTTACATTGGCTAAGATAGAATCATTAAAAGGAACACTATCAGACATCTTGCTTGGATTTTTCAGACATTCCTAGCTAGGATACCAGGTAGAAATCAAAGATTTTGGGGTAGGTACAAGTAAGTTCCTCTCTGTGACACATTTAAGAATAAATAAATAACAGAAATCACTATAAAAGCATCCAAGTAAGTTCCTTTCTGTGACACATTGCTAAATATAAAACAGGGAATGTGTTGTTTTGTTTCGTTTACCTGTAGTAAGTAAATAATTCCAGAGAACAACCCATTTTACACAACAGAGAATTTCTCTTTTTGTAAATAATGATATATGCTCCTTTTCTTTTAAATATTATATAATAATCCTTTTCCCTTTTTATAGATGGAGAAATTATTATAACTATTATAGCATGAGACAACTATCATAAAGTACCTGTTAATAAATGAGTGTAGTACAACAAATCATTTGCTTCAAGGCCTTCTATTAAATCCAACAATTCTCGTCCATTTAGAACTTGACCCTTAAATGTTGGGTACCCTGCACAATTTTCAGATAGAGTAAACGATGCTAGATACAGTATTTTGGTAAGAACACAAAGACTGAACTTATACAGATTTATGGTTGACACCACATCGAATATAAGGCCTCAGATTTTGAAGACTTTTGAGCTGTAGTATTAACAGCTTGCCTGTATGATTCGAAAACTGTACTGAATTGATTGGATCCACATCATAGCCTAATAGTTGAAGAGGAAAAACTGCTGACTTGTTACCAACATATCCCTAAGAAGAAGAAAAGATGGAATTAAGTTACAATAAGAATAGAACATATCAGAAAAACTATATAGATAGATAGATAGATAAAATCAATCATAAAAATACTTCACTTGTATATGTCCAAGGTTCCCTACATTGCTTACATGGAAAAAAATAATAATGTATTCCAAATAATTTCAAAGATAGATAAGTCTAGTTCAGTGTACAGGTAATCATCAATATATTAAGAGCATACAACATTCAAAGCTAGACAAAATTAAGATTATCATACTGCCTTAAACTTTTTCAACAATCAAACAAAGTAAAAAGTTGAAAGTGTAAAATACAAAGGAAAGGAAATACCTGAACTGTGTGAGATTGAATGCTGAGAACTCTACCAGTATTCGATGGAAGAGCCAAGGATAAAATGGGAGGTGACGCCATTTCTGACTTCCTAAACTGTACCGGTCTTTGACAACTTCAATAATCTCTGAAACCAATTCAACACCATATAATCAATAGAGAAACAAACAAGGAAATAAATTAAAAAATAAATCATTATTTTTCCAAAGAACTCATTATTTTCTCAGGGAAATCTTTAAGTTTATAGGAAAATATTGCGAGTTGGAAGGATTTATTATCCTATTTAAAGTCTATCTTCCTAGTAGATTAGAATTAGAAGTTATTATTAAGTAGGACTCTTAATGTACTGAAAGTCTTATACTAAAGTCTATAAAAGCCTGTAACAAGATGTATTTTTCATGGATTTTCGAAATAACAGAAAAGATATTCTGTTAGTCAACAAATATTTTTCTCTGGGAAGATGCAGTGGAGAATTAATCTCTCCAATGGATCCTTAAGGCAAAATAAAGAAAGGTATAGAATGTAGGGGATTCACCCACTGTGCCACACAAAATTACCTAAATGGGTGCAAGGAACAATTTGGATAACAGTGTCAAACTATGATTGGAAAAGAAAGACACCAACGACATTGGATTTCAACCTAACCCGACCCCATATAAAGGTTCAATTATAGTTTGACATTGCTGTCCAAATTGCTCCTTTATATGGGGTCGGTTGTCCAAATTGCTTATAAATTATACACGTATAATCTATATATTTTAATGACAATTTCTTAGTTTTATGAGACTTTACAACATACATTTGGTTTTAAAAGTTACTATAATATAAAACATTATGCAAATTTATAGGCAGAATAGGATTGAGAAAATCTCTTCCTTTTTGAGGGGAAGCATAAGGTCTATGGTTGAAGTAACAAATAAAATCTGCATTGAAATAGGTTAATAATCATATATATGTATATATATGTGTGTGTGTGTGTGTGAAGAAGGGGCCATGGTAGCCGGAGGTACGACCTGGGTCTATTTAAACACCTGATCATGACAAAGTTTGAACTCTCAAACTAATTGATTGGGTACCAATTATTTTACCATGATCCAAATCCAGATCTAATCCAATCTAAAACCAAAAATCACTCAGATATTGCATACAAAACTAAAATAATGCACCAAAAAGTTGATTTTTTTTGTTAAGACACCATACCTAAAAATCAACTAAAATAAAACAACTCGAGTAACTTAATTTAGGCGCACACACACATCCAATGCAAATAAGATTTCTAAACTAAATATTAGAGGCAATACAACTGCCGCCAACTGCAATTAAGATAGTGCCGCCATGCCTAAAAGTAAAAGTTTCACTATGTGATTTCACTGATCTTCTACATGATGCAAAAATCATAAATTACAAAGTGTGATTTTACATACCTGTTAGGGAAAATATCGGATTCAGAGAAATCCTTCAGGGCTGTGGGTGTACGGCACCAGCAAGGAGCAAGGTGTGGGAGCCTGCTTCGGCGCACGGTGCAGGCGTCGAGAGTTTAGGTTCTTTGGTGGTATATGGGGGTGGGCAGGGAGGAAATGGGTATCCGCCAGCGGTAGGAAGGAAAAAGGGGAAATGAAGAATTCAAGTACAAGGTGTTAGGGTTTAATCAATGGGGATTGAGTCTTGAATTCGGAACCTGGGATTTGGGATTATAATATGAAAATCAATATGTTGACTATTGAATTCGGAACCTGGGATTTGGGATTATAATATGAAAATCGGACAAGAAACGTTGTTCTAACGTATATTTCTAAGATCTTGAGTTGATTCTTTGTTGTTAAACTAACACCTCGGATTTTAACTCTGATTCTATCTTGATAAAACATAGAAATATATATATATATATATATATATATAAGAAAAAACGGTTCTTGATTTTTCTATAATTACCTTAATGATTAAGATTTTAGTTTATAGCGTAAGAGTTTAAAAAATAAGATTAATAGTTAAAATTTTAAGTTTAAGGTTAAAATTTATAATTTATGGTTAAAGTTTAAATTTTGGGTAATACAGTTAAATGATTAGATTGTAATCTATTAACCTTAAATCATAACTCTAAACTCAAAATTATATTTGAGACCCTAAATTTAAATTAATACACTTAAACTCATAAATCTTAACCCTTCTATAGAGTTTTTAAACCTTAAAATTAAGATATTTATATAAACAAAATTTTCATAAACACATGTAATGTATAAAATAATTACTCAATATTTAATTTAATTGAAACATGTTATGTTAAAAAAATATTTATTTTTTTTCTTGTCGGATTACTTTTAAATCTCTTTAGTTGATCGTCATTTGCCACTAATCACCATTAATAATAAAATTTATATCAAAATATTTATTTATTTTTTATCGTTAGATTAATTTTATACGAAATTCATTCAAAATCGATAAAATTAAACCAGAAAATATTATTTCTAGAGCTTTCTTAGATTTGAGGTTTTTGAATGGTTTTACAATGACTAACTAATTGTGAAATAAGTTAAAATCAATATTCTACAATAATATAAAAAAAATATTATTGGGTCAAATTGAAAGTTTACATCCATGACTTTTTTATGTAGATAATTTAATTTTATATTATCAATATTATTTTCCTTTTTCTTTTGAATAATTAATTTTAAAATATATACCTAATTAATAAATAATATTGAGATATATTTTTATTTATTATCACTATTATTTTTTCATTTTTTCGGTTGAAACTTGCATGGGGGAAAGTGATCCATATCAAAAGCATGATGAAAACTAACTACCGAAAATGCAGTTAACATGAACATGTAGCCTGTTTGGATTTTATAAACTCACATTGAAGCATTTTCTTAGACTGTAATATTTTTCATGGGTGAGAGACAATTTGATAAGGAAAGCATGAAGGTGGTGGTGGAGATTCTCACCGGAAATCTCTTTTACGTTCAAGTCAACGACGATGCTACGGTCAGTGACCTAAAAAAAGAGATCGAAACTCGGGAAAATTTGGCTAGCGATCGTATGATCTTGATTGCCGTTCACGAAAAACGAAATAAGCTTATAACAAAAGAAGACGATGGAGTTTCTCTAATTGATTGTGGAGTGGAGGATGGATCTCATATTTATCTCTTCTTCAGCCCTCTCAGTATTGAATCCTCTTACCAACATGTTTTCACTTCACCGGAATCTCTCTTGGGATAGCAAGTTTAGCCCCTTTGTAAAGTGGTGCAACTTTGATTTTTATTGAATTTAATTTAATTTCAATTTTAATGGTTAATTAAGTATATTTGGTTACCTTTTTTACCCAATAATCATGGTATTTGGGATTCACTGTCCTTGCTGTTAAGTGGTTCTATAAATATTTTCTCTGCAGAGTTTACTTTCTCAGCTAGTTTCATTCATTTTCTATCTTCCCAAACATCGAGTTTAAAACAATGGATTAAATGATACAATTTTTAATAAGAATTCAAACAGTTGAAAAGGTTCAAATCTAATCCCATATAATACAACTTTTAATATTAAAGAAATTTAAAACCATTTTTTTAATTTTACCCCCTTTTGTTGAATTTTCTCCTGTACCAAAACCAGACATTTTAATGACCAGCAACTAGTTCCCTGTTCTACCAGCTGATTCGATCTGGTTTTTCTAACATCGATCTTTCCGAATTCTACTTGGTTTTTCTTCTATTTCCAAAGGGGAAATCTTTTCCTATACAAAATCTCAAGCTTTAGAAGAGACTAGAATGTTGAATAAAAACTATCATTATGCAGGAAATTGTATAAATGATGAGAGACGGCCCTAAAACCACCTCAGGCTTACGTTTACCTTGCATTATTAAGGTTAAACTCTAGTAATAGGTCCAGGTAAACCACTCACTTTCATCATACATAAATACTTACTTGGAACAATAGCGCCTGCTTTTGAACACAGATCGACCACAGCTGGTGCATGTCCGTAGTAATCCCGACCTTCATTCAAAAGCACTTTTGGATCCTGAGGCCGTCTCCGCCACACAATCTTTGGAGGGACCAAGTCATTAACATTTGCCTTTATCCAATAATGGGAGCCACGCCAACTCTCGTATCTAAATACTCCACAAAGACGAGCTCGATGGCCGGATGGCCCGACATGAACTTCGGAACAGTATTTGCAAACTTTTGCGGGATAAACCAATAGAAGCTTCTTAACACCAGATCTAAGTGTCTCCCATGCCTTCAAGGTGCCATTTGCTACCACCCTTATATCGTCATCGGACAAAGACTCAATTCCACTGATTCCGCCAGAAGATTCTTCAGTGGGTAGTGAACCAGATAAAATCTCATGTGTTACATTTGCTCCTGCTTGCATGCAAAGCTCCACAATTGCAGGAACACGTTTGAAATCGAATCTTTGCTGGTGTTTGATAACACCCTGAAACATATCATGTAGATGAAAAGCTTCTATAGGGACAAGTATGTCATTCAAACCACCATGGACCCATTCATGGACCCGGTTCTTTCCAATGCGCTTGTATCCGTGACAAGTCTGGATTAAATGACCTTTCTCACCAATATATACCTCTGGACAAAACCTGCAAACATTTATGTCAATCAATGGAAACTTACTTTAGTCTTTCCACATAACATTAAAAGTGTAATTCTAGCCTTTTTTAGTCATCAACAATTACTGAAAGTTCCAAACAAATTTATCACTTTGTCAGCCTACCCAAAAGTCTTTATTTGCAGATGCTATAGCAGTTAGGTCTAGCATGAATGGAAACTTACTTTGCACATAAAGTAGGCGAAATCGGATAAAGTTGTATTTGAATAGATAGAGAAAAAGAAGGGCAGACTGGGTCTTACTTGCAAGCAACTATGGGGTACAGTTTGAGAAGGGTGAAGACTCCTTGGAAAAGCAGTTCTCTGGCCTTGAGAACCTCTTCAGCAACCGGAATCATTCTAGGCACTGGATAATCCTTGGCTCGATTCTCAATTCTCTTGAGTATCATCGGCTTAAGCTTCTTCAGGTCTATTTTTGAGCTGTATGATCTCCAATGACCCCTGAATGCCATTGGCATAGACCCTGATAAAAGACATTGCATTAAACCACTTGAAAACAGAATTATTGATATGCTTTCCAGATTCCAAAATCAAGAATCTGACTAGAACCATGAAATAGAATCATGAAATAGAATTTAAGAAATAAAAAAATAAAACAAATTGAATACATTCATAATCCGGAAAGGCCAAAAGAGTCGAGCATCATATGAAAATTCAAGGCAATCAATCAGCTAATGGAAGTTTCTCTTAAAATCATTCAGTTCACTTAAAAACTATGTTGCTCCGACAACTTTTCTTGAAGAGAATGGAGACGAGATTCACCGAAGACGCTCTAGATACATAGAAGAGGATTTGAACTTTCAGTTATGAATTAGGTGTTTAAGGTTTGGGGTGATTAGGGATTGTCGAGGACTTACCGATTTGGTGAGAGGGAAGCAGATTCGATATGGAGTTGGGAGGCTAGCAAAGAAGCGCGGCTAGTGCGTCGTCGGGGTCGCTGCGAAGGTTGTGCGAGTTGTTGTCCAGCAAGGACAAGGCTGGGAGCGTTTGGACCAGAGGCTTTGGCGTGTGGACGGGTAGTCAAAGGGAGGGTTTCAGATCCGATGGAGGAGACGGCGGCGATAGTATGGTGCAGTTCATAGCAAACCGTGGCAGAAGGGATTAGGGGAATAAAGTTCGGTGGTAACTGGTCAAGGTCTTTGAAACAGGAAATCGAGTAAGATGGCAAATGAAAATTGGAATTAAAGATTAACATAAATAAATTGAAGTAATAATAAAAAGGTTAAACTACATTGGAGGTCATTCATATGTTAATAAAGTTAAGATTGAGTTGCTCAATTATAAAATGATACAATTGGGTCATTTAAATAAAGTTTTAGTTATAATAGAGTCACTCCTCCATTAAATTAAATTAAATATAAATATTTAGTCTTAATTCAAAATAATATTTGGTATAATAATAATTTTAGTTCTCAAAATTTATATATTTTATACATTTAATCCTAATTTAAAATAATTCAATACATTTAATTTTTTATATTTAAAAATATATTAATTTAGTCAATTTAGTTCTCGATGGTTATATCAAGTTTAAAATATAATTTAGGCTAAAGGGTACTCGAAGTCCTCAAACCTTTATATACCAATTAAATCACTGAATTGATAAATTACATCAATTAAGTTATTTTAATTAATTTTAACCATTAATTTTTAGTGTTTTTTAGATATTATTTCTATATGATACTATAGTTTATTTTCAGATTTTTTTTTCCTTTTACAAGTTTTTAGAACACCTAAAAGATTTAAATAAAAGATTAAAAGTGAAATTTTTTTAAAGAATTTTTTTTAAAAAAAATCAGAAGTTTATGATACTCGTACGTCACACTTTTTCAATAAAAAATTCGTAATCATTATTCATAAAAAACTATTTTTTTAATAATGACTTAAAATTTCAAGTGAAATTCCATATATTGAACAAAAAGTATTTTTTTTCTCATTTACACAAATTTAGGAATAACAATGAAATGAGAGGGCTGTGAATCAAATAAATCTGTGAAGTTCAATTTTTTTTTTCATTTTACCCAGCCATATACACATATAAGCTATAATTCGATTACAGACAACATAAAGCAGCTGAAAACGAGCATGACTCCTTTTACCATGTTATCTATGATCCATTCATAAGGTTCATCAGTTTCAAACTATCCACCATGTAGGAAATAGATGAAATTCTCCTTAAAAATGAGACAATTCTTATTAGATTGGATCATGGATGACATGATAAATCTCGTAATCTGCTATACAATCCGAACATCCTTGAAAGCCAATGTCACGATCCTTGATCCGAGACTGCCAACCGAACTTAACTGTGTGGAAAATCAACAATTGGCCATAGGTAAAAGTATCTGATTCTGTTATTCGGTTCCTTCCTAAAAAAGAAGCTGTTTTAAAGTTTATGTCAGTCTAAGGCTTTGATCATCCTCCGACGCCAGATTACGGTCTCTGGATCAAATCTCAGCTCCCATGTAGGCCAGTAGTGCAAATCCTGCTTTAATGTTAGAACTCGAGGCTTGCTGTTCAAATGAATGGTCCGTACTCGAACAAACTCCCCATGTTCCAGTTCCTGTTCAAGTGCCAACAGAATTGTGTTGGATCAAAGTGTCAAACAAGGAAACATAATAGATAAAAATGGAGGTGTACCTTTGTCACGCTAACAAAAGCATCCAGATCAGGAGTCGGTTTTCCGTTGATTTCAACAATCCATTGTAGAGCATATAATCTATATTTATGAACAGGACTGCCACGACACCACCTGAGAGAAGAACAGTGTGTCACTTCCTACTGAAAAAATCTTAGTGGATTCATACTGTGATACTCAGCAGCATACAGTAATCTTAGCATAAAGGTTACTATACAGGCCTTTTAGTGTTGAGACTTGTACATAATAGTTGAAACGTGTTCATACCGTGCCACGTAAACGCCATGCCCTTCTACAGGAAGAAATCCAAGAGCACGTACAGCAGGATGAGGATCCTGAACAATACAACCACACCAATTAATCACCCGTGTTGTGCCATTGCCATCCCTAATATTTGTTCCCACAACAAGATCAATTTCACATCCCTGAAAAAAATTACAATTATGAGGAAAAGGAGGCAAAATTATTTCCATGTTACAAAGTAAAAATAAAACTTAAAAGTACAAACCTTAAAAAAAGTACAAAAGAAAATTCATTTGATAATACACACAGCTTATGGGAAGAGAAATATTTCACCTTTCTACCTGTATCTATTTGCTTACCTGCCGAAAAATGGTCATGTTAAGCTCTCCATCATTTTCACCATTGTCCAATTCATGACAAACATTTTCTATGTCACGAAAGCAAGTAACTGGCTCTTTATTTACTGCTAAAACCATGTCGCCTTGTGCTAATACATTTTCAGCTTTTGATCCTGCCAAACAACCTTTAATACGTAAAACCTGACGACGGACTGGATCTTTCTTGACTAGCGCCTATAAAAAAACAATACAGTGTGAACAGAAGAAATTGAAAGATAAAAAGGCTAACAAAATAGACACAAAACCATACAAAAATAAACATACTTGGATCCACTCATCACTCAATCCAAAGCTTCTGGCCTTTGAAAGCAAAGTAGGAACAAGTTCAACCTCTAAGATCCTAACTAGCGGCATTGGTCTTTTGACACCATTTATGAGAAGATGCGGTCCATTGCCACCAGATATTATTCTGTCAAGTACTTGGCTTATTGCATAAACAGGAATACCTCTCACAAATTGATGAATCTCTGATGAATTGCTACCAAGCTTCAGCTGAAATCAAAGACACAACAAGCATGAGAATACTTGGGCTATTTGGAGTTCATCCAAAAAGTCAGACTAACATAGAAAACCTTTGTTTTTCATTTCTTTTTATTTTTTTTGTTCAGAGAGGAAACCTGTGTTGAAAAGCTTGCCCAGATTGCTCGAACCTTTCCGTGTTCATCTGTTAGCACACCTGAAAATGCACTACCAAAATCTGCAAAAGAGTTCAAGATCCCTTTCATTCATTGAAATAACCACATGGGTAAAATCAGTGTTTTCTAGGGTGCAAAGTGCACTCTAGGTGCCAATACCATTTATATAGCCTTAGGCACAAGGTGCAAAAACAGGCCATCACCTGAGTGAACAAAGGCACAATATGTATATTGTTTGTGTTATGTACGTCCGCATGTATGTGTGTCCCCTCACACACACAATAAACTTAAGATATGTAATTATAAACTCTAAAGACTGGTCTAGATTATCTACAAAACATGCAATCTTTTTTTGGCCAATAAGTATGATTTCCTTGTAGTTCCATGTTTATTGTTGAATACTAAAGAGAATTTCAATTAGGCAGGCTTTTTTATGCATATTGCCACAAAAAGTGCAAAATGGCGGTCTAGGCATGCACCTTGCATGAATGGGTATAAGATGCTTGTTTCTTTTCTTTTTTAAAATTAGATTCCACCTTAAGTAATAGCAATAAATATACCGGTATCAAGCTCAATTACTTCCATATTTGTTGCTCTGTACCGTGGGCTGTCAGCAGAGCCAATTATCAGAGTAGCACATGGATTGGTTACAACTGATTTCCTAGATGTCGCTTGTAAGCTTCGATTTAAACCCACAAGATAGACTGAATCTCCACGGCATAATGCAGGGTCTGTCTCAAATAAAACAAAACAAAAATCCTTGTCAAAAGTATTTTTATTGTGTTTTACCAACATAATTAACAAAAAACGACATCAAGGAAATCAACATTAGCATTCCGTACCCCAGCTCTTTCAATACATAAATCAAATCAGTTTCCCAACCAATTTTTTTTTGGACACATCACAAGATGACGGTTATAGTGAAAAGGGTGAAGAAAAACAAGCTGCATTTAAAATAGAACCTACCAGGAAGTAGTTCTGCAGCATGAACAGCCGAAACACCAACAGGCCCTAGTGCCAAGGGGTCATATGCAACTAGGGCATAATTGTGAACAGGATGAAGAAAAGCAACCTGCATTTAAAATAGGAAAGTGTAGATTGAAGACATGTAGTATAGGGGGTTAATCTCTTTGTAAACTTTATCTATTAATAGTTTAGATATACACTAACTCTATCCTAAGTGTAGAAATAGATAAACTCTTAGAGAAGTCCCAAATAAAGTTAAACTCTATGGCTAAAGTTAATAAAAAGACTTACTGTGTAAAGTTTTTACTAAGTGAAAATACAGAGAAATAAACTCTTCTCTGTGCATACCACTCATGTCTACAGAAACTGTAACAAAATATGCAATTGTTTCTTAATGTTGTTCAAATATAATAGAATACCTCTCCTGGAATTTCAATTGGATAAGCAGCAAAGGACAGAATCACATCACATGCAGAAACTGCAACTGTATTTTTGTCAACAACAATCAAACCCATACTACGAGAATGATATATGATGACACCAGTTCCAGAAAAATGCTGTGAATGGATGCCATCTGGCATGCATGATGGAGGCACATGAACCTACAAAGAAGATTAACTTAGGTTGTTCTAATCAGATCAACAAGTGGAAAAACAATAAAAGACAACAATGGCAATCAACAGAAATTTGTTACCTCGAACATTACAAGCGTAGGCTCGATTACTCGTTCAGCAATCGAAGCATTAGCTACTGCTGCTATTGTACCTTTACAATCCCTTGAGACAGTATTTTCCATGGCAACTGTGTCCTCCAACATATCTTGAGAAGTTTCATTTACTGATACTGTACTTGTTCCAATCTGAGAATGCAATATTGTAGAAGCGTGCTCAGAACTGATTGCCATACTAGTAACACCATCAGTTGACCATTGGTGGTCAGCTTCATGTGTGCGTTCAATATGAGTAGCCTCAACATTAACATCAGATGATTGCATGGACTCCAGTTGAAATGGAGGCTTCGCTGTCCATAAACCTGAGCTGTCATCACGAGTGTATATCTGTGGAGGTGCATACCATTCATGGCGATCAAATGTGACCAAGGAAAACTGTAACATCAACAGAAAAACCAATCAACAAATAGAAAAGGTAATCTCAATTGGAACAAAACCTTCACATGTCCACAGAGCAAAACCAGAATCATGAAACAAGAAGCAAAATTCACAATCATAGGTCCACACAAGAGCCTAAAATCATGCTTCTAGTTTGTTGAACCAAATCCTTTTTTTTTCCACGCTCCAGTAGTCCAGTTAAATGAAACACATAGGAATTTTACGAAATAATAATGAATATGTCAACAATTTTAAAATTACTTACGGCAATAATTCAAATCATGATATACAATAGACTTCTATTTTTATAAATCATATTTTAACCTAAATTTATCACCATCCAACCCTAGAAAAAAAATTAATACTCAGATCAATTCCAAACGAATAAAATTTACAAAACAAAGATTTTATCAATCATGATCAAAAACAAATATGGCTTTTTTATTCATAAGCTTTACTTTCTCATTATAACTTGTTTTACTTAAAAATAAATTCATTCTAAGTCCCCCTTTGGCATTTTCTTTAGTTTTTGCTAAAAAATGGTTTTGGGTTATAAGCAATGCCAAACATTTTATTTTGGGAGTGAAAAATCACTTAAAAATGATTTTCCACTAAAAAGCTAGCATTTCTAGCTTCGATAAATTGAACAGATAAGGAACCTGATCCATTTTCGAAACAAATCTTTTAACAGAAGCATCCCCTTGCAAATGTTATGTCAAGGTGTGTTTTGATAAGCCTAAGTAAATCCTAGGCTTACAAGAGCTCAAAGCAAGATAATAAGCCTAGCAATACTTGGACAGAATACCATAAAAACATTAGAGTGTAATGACAGGCAAGGTTAGAACTCTTTACTAAAATCTCACTCAATGTTAGTTATCCAAGAAGTGTTAGATCTTGAGGAGGAGTCTAAGTTAACGAGGAGTGCTAGAGTTTTTATTTAATATTTAATTAGAGTTTATTCCTAATTAGTAGTTTAGATTTATTAGAAGTCTTATTTAAATTAGGAATAAATATTATTTAAATTAAAGATAAAAATATAATTTAGTTATATTAGAACTCTATTTTAGCCTGTTTAAAGGTTTATTTTATAATCATTTGATATAGAAGAATAATAAGAAAATACAGAGAAACACTTTGTTCTCTCTAGAAAATATCTTCTTCATCTTCTTCAATCAACAAATCTCTAACTATTGATTACACACAAACCACCATCATCCGTTGCATCTACGGCCACCATGGCCCCTTTCTCACACTCAACCTCTGCTATCCATACTCTCCACCAGCACAGTTAGCTAGATGACACATGCCATTTAGGGTATCATTTAAATTATTTTTTAAGTAAAAAATTATTTAAAAAACAAATAGGACATTTGGTATTCTGTTTAACTTCACTAGTTGTGTTAAAAAGCTTTATTGTCGGTATATCAAAAAAACAAACTCTAAAAAGTAAGCCTCAGTCAGCATTTCCAGAAAACGTAAAATTCATCAAAACTTTCATGCACAGTTTTTAACCACTAAAGTTTGCAGAGACATAAGCATCAAGTGAAACAGCATAGTCAAGAATAAATACCTTCGTACGATGACGATCACTGTGGCTTATATATTCTAAGGGCACCCGAGAACCTGGAGACATCTTAGATAGAACAAAGATTAGGTCCTCAAGTTTTGATATCTCCTCACCAGCAAGCTTCTTAATGATGGCATGTCTAGGAACTGCAGCTCTAGATAGTATATATCTGCAACACATAGAAATTTAATTATTAACAATCAAACAAAGCCCGTAAAATCTAATTGTGTTATACAAAACTCCCTATTTCTCACATAAATCAGTCTTTCAACCTCCAAAACTGTTGAATGAATCCTTACATGCATAGCATAGGGAAGTAAAGGGTTTAATAAATAACAATGCTTTCTTCTGGCCATCATTAAATAATAATACCTACATTATATCTTAAATTATGGCCAAAAAGCGTGATTTATTTATTTGATAAATGCATGTACAATTTTGAAATATAATACTTGCATCAACGCAAGCTAATGCATTTGGCAACCCTAAACCCATAAATTGATATTATCTCCTTTCAAGAATTTTGAATAATCAGGTATGAAGATTTCATAAATAGATATAGGCAGAGTGGCAGACTAACCCTGGTTCTGAGACATATATAAGACCACATTGGAAACAAAAATTTCTAGCCTGTTTCAAGTATCAAAAAAATAAGATTATCTATTAGCAACAAAAGTACCATCCTCAACATGCATAAGGATAAAAGCAAATAAATACTCCTATTCAGTAAACAACGTATGGAAAATCAGACTAAAAGAGGATGAGTGAGGGGTACTGGTCTTCCAAGTGTTAAGTGAAACTGAAACCTACCTGCTGATAAGACAGGGGATGTATTACTGCACCACTTACTTCTAAGAAGTGATCAGGGGTTATTGAGTGTAAATCCTGAACCTGAAAAAGAAAGGGGATACAGATTAGCTTTTGCAATCACACTCAAATAAAGCAAATTGACAAACTAAAATAATGGTCCTCTGCAAATTCAGTCAATAGTTACTTCCAGAAAGAACTTGAGCTTTACCTGTGCATATTGCGCAAACACCAAAAAGACAAAACTGAGGAAATCCCACAATGATTAGGGTCAGCGTTCTAAAGAAGAGCATCCTTAAAACAAGTTATATGTGCCTTGTGGGATGGAAATGCAGACAATTAGAAGAAATATTTTACCCACAAATGTCCAACATTAATTTTCAAGAAAATTTGTCAATCTGGATAACAAATATATACTCAAATCATATGGATAGTGGATACATAAGGAAAATAAATCAGAAGAAAATAGGCAAGGGCCTTACAGCAGCTAATACCAAATTTAGAACAATCGTCCAAAAAAATGTCTGAATAAAAATAAAAATATGTTTTACTTCCCACCAAAACCGCCAATCCAAGAACATGGAAATCAAGGGTAGGAACATGTGAAATTAGAGTCCAAACCCTTTTCCTCAAGAAAAAACGTGCTTTAATGAAAACGAGAGTAACTCAGAAAACAGTTGTTCTGCTCAAACATCAAAGCTTTTAGAGTAGTCACAAAATACCAGATTTTGTCAACAAATTCAATGGCACAAGTTTCATATGCTTCAAGAAAAAGGCATTCAAACTCACTAAATGATATCAAGTTCATTGCTAGACCATTTAATTCATTAGTGAGAAACATGTCACAATTTCCTACTTCTATTAACATTCAATTTAAGTGATCATATTAACTTTAACCGGTGAGCCTACATTTAAATAGTTATAGGAACTTATACATCAGGTTTATTGGGGCACAATTAAATCAACCCATTTTAAATATAATGGTGTGATTTGATCATCAAATTTACATCAAAATGCACATACTCTACTGTTGGTAAAGATTATGTTGTCAGGGGAAGAACACATATTCTAGGCACTAGAAATCTAGAACCCTTAGGCCTTATCTTTTGTTGGTTAATCTGCATGATTTCCTTATGGATCTTATGTCTGCTGTTGAATGCTTAAATATAAAAAGCTAATATGCATAAATGAGAGAGTATGTCTTACCACTAACTGCATACTCAATGGTTTGCTACCTCTTTCAATTTCTAACTCTATATTCTGCCCAACACTGTCATCAAGTAAAGTTTCCAACTTCAGAAAGTGAGTAATTACCTGCAATAGGTTTTCAACAACATATAAAGGCAATAATTTAGCAATTTCACTAGAAACTGCAATAATTAAGCAAATTCATTAAAGAAATGAATAGCTGCAGTGTCAGACTTTTTAAAAAAAACAATAACAATAAAAATAGGTTTCGCATGTATGGTCATAGTCAGAGTTCATGCTTGAACAAGTACTGAGAAAGTGTTTGTAGGCAAGTATCCACTATAAAATCACTGAAAGCAACAAAGTAAAATGCACAATACTAATTAAAATCATGTAGGAAATCTCCCAAAGTTCCTTATAAATAAGTTCTTAACTGAGAGACAAAGAGGCAAATTAGGAAGATCCCCAAAATTCATTCATAAGTACTCACGAAGAAACAAGCTCATATTCCATTAAAAATCAATCATGTAGGACTGAGAAAAAATAAAGAGAAAATCCATGAATACCAAAAAAGAACCAGAAGTTGTTTCTTCAATAACTAAATGCATTACTTACCTCCCCATTTACCCGAACTAGCACATCACCTGGCTCCAAATGGTTATGAGCAGGGCCACCAGGCACCTAGAGTAGATTCAGATTCAGAAACAACAAAATAAAATAAAATTGGAGATAAACAAAAGGTAGCAAATCTAAAGCAAAATTTGAATAAGAAACAGAACTTTACTCACCACAGAGTCAACAACAAGCATTCCATTTTCACTTTGTGCAGATGCATGCCGTGCCATCTAAATTAGAAAGAATATAAAATGAGAAATCACTATTTTCCTAAAACAAGCACAAGGTAGGAAAAAAGTTGATGAAAAAGAACAAGGAACCTGCTCGGTTTCACTTTGGAGACCAAGGCGGCGTATTTCATCAAACCCCTTATGGAGGAAAGTAGCCTATATAAAAAAAATCTCACATCAAATCTTATAAATTGTTTACATAATTATTAAAATTAGTTTATTATATTATAGGTTGTTAGGAGGGTAGAATCTGATGAAAACAGTTTGTTTGCGTAGTATTTCATTCATAGTTAAACTTTACAAAGTGTCTTTAAAAAGACTTTTTACTCTTGTTAGGAGTCCTAACCCAATAAAACAATTTGTTTACACACAAGTAATTCAATAAAACAATTTGTTCTCTAGAATGTTTCAGTGTCATATTATTGATTGAAGGTTGAGACATGAAATCAACAAATTTTCCAATCACCTAACCCAATAAAAAAGATTAAATGTTCTAGAGAAGGAGAGAGAAATTTATTTTTTTTGAAAAGAGTAAAGCTCTGCAAGGATAAAATCAACAACAAACCTGAAGCGTACCACGAGGTATAGAAATTGCTTCCCACTTACGAATGTACGATTCTCCTCCTTTCCGAAGAAATGATAATGCCCTTACTACCTGAAAATCAAATTACTATTGTTTCAATATTTTACATAGAATGCTGACATAAATCTGAGAGTGAAGGTAGTGTGTACAGAAAGCAAGGGAAAAGCCAACTTTTCAGGTAAAAGAAAACTATTACACATAAAATCCAGATGAGTAGCAGTTCAACATGGCAATTTTTAGAAACATGTCCATAAGGCAACTGTTATATTACTCGGATCTGGGTGTCCAAAACATAGGTATGTTCAATTTTTCTAAGCATTTCAGTGCGTTTACAGGGTCCTTGGAGGGTCATATTCCCTACCATGTCTAGAAATGTATTTGGATGATTTGAAGTAACATAATTTTGCTATACTATGGCTAACAGAGTACATGTAAAAGGTTGAAAATAAAACCTAAAAGCTAAGATAGACTAGTTATGCCAAATTCAGACCCAATAAATAATACAAGTGCAGGAACGGAGCATAAAAATATCATCTCTACAAGAATCTTGAGCAAGTCAAAATGGATTTAAGGCTTTAGAAGTTCTCATCTGGCAAACAATTAATTGGATGGGCTAATTTTGTGAATCCTATTCTTAAGTCAGCAATTTTTTCTTTAAAAAAAATTATTAGAAGAAAAAACAATGTAATGCAGTGAGTAAGCACAAATTTATTAGCTATAAATTTCCCATTTCAATCCATAGAGAATAACCATCTAGAAAACACAGAACAGATTCACAATTCAGATATGAGATGACAAGGACATAGAGATTTCAAAAACATGTGATACAAGGTAGAACACGGCAACTAAAATAAACTATTTAACAATATACGATAAAAATGTAAAAAAGATACTTTTCAATTGAACACTGTCATGCAGATTGAATTTTCAATTAAACATCAACATGCAGATAACTATTATAAAAAAATCTCTTTTCCATTTAAAAACTTAAATCTTAAAAAATCCATCAAAACTAATTACTCATTATTGATTCTGTACTTGGAAGAAATGTGCAAAAAAATGACCCGCATTGCCTGTCTAGCTGGTCTTGACCATGTTTTGATCACATCTGATTTTTTTTTAATTATTTTTCTTGACATGTTCAACACATATTTAGTCATGCAGAAATGTGTTCGACACCAGGACATTTTTCAAACTTAATGAGGAAAATCTTTAGCAACTGCAATTCATAATAACATTTACAAGCATACAACCAAGACTGACAATAAATAATACAAAGTTTATTTTAAAGGACTACGGCCTTTCTAGGAGCAACCTGTGGAAATGTTTCAAGACCCTTAAGTTGCAAATTCTAACAGAATCATAGCAAGCTTGAGCTGGATGAGCCCTTATAGTCTGAATCTCTCAAGTAAAGTAATACAATCTCCGGTGCTCAAGAAAAATAGAATCTTGGAGAATACAAAATGCAATGCATAAGTATAGAACAATATTGTCAAACAGTTAAAGTACTACTCGGTACTCACTCGTTCTAGAGGTAGAAAAAAGGCAGATGCACTGGTTGTCTTGCCACCAGCAGTCAAGGCCACAGCTCGACCTTGCCAATCAATCACTGGGGATCCACTTGAACCACCTTTAGTCCCAGATGCTGCCTGAAAGTGAGCATAAGTGTAAAACAATACTGTCGAGAACAGATAAGCGTGGATGTAAATGTAAAAATAGTAGCAATACAGGAAGATTGTCTCTTCAAGAAAAACAAATGGGAACAAAACCATAGAGAACCTTTTGCTCAAATAAAAAAAAAATAAACATCTTATTGCCACACCGATCAAAAACAATATTAAAACTAGAAGTCAAAATGAACGCAGATCCATCATAATGTTGTTTAGGATATAAGCATTTAATACTATCTGAAAACTGTTAAAAATCATATTCACATAATTGCATCATATCATTCACTGTTTACTTTAAATTTAATTCATAGAATGAAACAGTATAATTCTACAATGACTTGCATAATGAACTTCTATCAGAGATGCATACAATATAATGGTCTCTCTTTTCCCTCTTTTCTTTTTAGTGCAGGACATATCTTTTCCTTCTTCTAACAAATAAGCTCTTGCTTTATCACATTCCATTTTACTATACTTTTTTTTTTCTTTGGGGCAATTAAAAACCCATTAAACATCAATATTAAAAAGAACACAAATATTAAAATCAATATTAATAGAAGAAATCTCTAAGTAAAAACCTTTGTGTTAAATAATTTGCAAGTAAAACATGGGTATCTGATATGGAGATAGAGAGTACATAGATTACAAAATACGATAAATATTTTTATACACTTCGAGACAAAACCCATTTTTGCTTATAGTAAAACAAAGATGAAAAGAAATAAACTAAAAAAATTAATCAAGAAAGTTAGTCAATCGCTCATCATCCAAGGAGAAAAGACTTCTCCATTGGCTACGCTAGCATAAAGAATAGACTACATACTTGAATGTAGAAAATGTTGAAGTCATTATATCCATCCCTGCAACAATAAGCTTGTCAGCTAGCACGACACACATACAACTGCAATTGCACAATGTTCTAATATAATTGCATAGATGGGTACATATTACATATGCTAAAGTTTACTGGGGAGAGTTAAGGCCTTAGGTTAAAGGATACATTAGTTATTGCACAATGTTCTAATATAATTGCATAGCAGACCAACACGTTGGTAAATTATCCACTTTTTCCCCAAAAGTGTTCGTTAAACAAAAATGACTCTACATCCATTTGGAAAGCGGAAGATTCAAAAGGAAAACGTTAATGAAATCACTACATACTTTGCATATTGAGGAGCATCTCTATCCAAACGAGCAAGAGTGCCAGCCAATATTGAAACCTACAAATTTTGATCAAATCAGAAAATTAAATATCTGTTTTTAATGTTCTTTGCTGGGATAACATAGTGAGACATGGCTCATGAACAATTATTGGCACTGGCCAAACCATGAATTTCTCAAAATCAAGTAATACAACTCCTTAATTAAGTTTTTTCTTCTTTTTTTGGACTATCCTTCATCAAATGGAATTAAAACATTAAATCAAAAATAATTTCCAGATGCGGAAAAAAACAAAACTAAGAAACAAACAGAAGTAAAGCAAAGAACTAAAAGATTATTATTAATGCAACTGTATTACCTTCTCTCCACTATCATTACCAATAACTCTGATTTCTAACCCCACACAAGCGGCCTCTGGGGCAAGTGGAATCTCCCCATAATCTAAAAACTGAATGGCATCAGGATCATAACGAAAGAAGCCAAAATCATGAACCTAGAGAAAAATAGCATGATGTTAGTCATTAATACCATATACAGGCAAAGCCCACTACATAGCAGGTGTTTTCAAAAGAGCAAGAAGAAAATTCTAGTAGAATCCAAAGGCATGTGATGTGCCAGAGGATCTCATACAATCCGGGTCTAGAATTTTTGTTGAAGTAACCATATTTGACGCTTGTGTCAAACACATTGATATGGGATATTACTTCTAAGGTCCTCTAACATAACTATAGGCTTGAAGATCAAGCCTTCCCTGGACAAAACCAAAATTATGCACATTGCCGATAGGAAATGTCAAAAATCATGTCAAAAATCCTTGCACACAATAATCTAAATTACATTTAAAATAAGATTAATCCCAACCAAACTATATACTCACTGGATCCCTATACAATGGGTGCACTGGAATTTCTTCTCTATTTAAAAACATTGCTTCAGTAACAACAGGTCCTGAAAAAAGACAAGAAAGAAAATCATTCTTCTCACTTTACAAACCCTTCTCCAATTTTTGACAGGCACAACAAAAGAAAACAACACACTTTTAGCCATATAATATAAACGGAGAGGGATCTAGTATAGTAAAAACTAAGTAACTTCACTCTTTATTCGTAACAATCAATCATTGAATTTATCAATGTAACTATATTTTTCATTCATGTAAAATTTTTAATCCATCTGACATTTCTATTATGTTGGTCCAGAATATTATCTTTAATACTATATATTTAATGGTTAAAAGCTTTCTTTTACATAAAATAAACATAAGGTACGATTCTTAAATAAGAACCAAACAAAAAGTTCAAAGAAAATATGTAAAACAGACTGAGCATATAGCGATAACAAAAAAAAATGAAGGAACATTCAACTCCTAATTGATCTATATAATAATAAAATAATCAATTTTTTGACTCACGATAGTCTTTTTTATTACTTCTTCCAAATTATTAGTAATTTTTTTGAGAATCAATAACAAAAGGAAATAAAAAACAATAATATAATATTTGAGGGAGATAACCGGGTTTAACGACATGTCGATTCGTGAGAATAATTCCTCTCCGCTTGTCGACAACAAAACCGGTAGCAGAACTAGCAGCAGCAGACTCCGTATCAAAAGCACGGCAGGCGGTGGTACGGAGGACGACGACAGCCGGAACAACTTTGTGGAGAGCATTCCTCCAATCCTCAGCGGTGGCGACGTTCTCTTCGAACGGAGTATCGATCTCCATGAAAAGATCCTCTTTGTTCGTCGATTTTAATCCCGTCTCTGTTTCCGATCCTAAATTCTCCACTGGATCTCGCGTTGAGCTTTCAAGATCAGACTCTTTTCTTTCTTGTTTTTCTTTTCTTTTCTTGATTTGAACTTGGAAAGTCTTGCTTAGTCCAAACTGCCGATAGTAGATTGCTTTTATAGTGGCTTTTCTTCATCTTTGCCGGGCTGCTTCGTCGATGACCAAGACCTTTTAATTTCTTTCTTTCTTTCTTTCTTTCTTTCTTTCTTTCTTTTATTGTAAATGGGAATTGCGGCTTCTGTAACGAATACTCGGGTAGTTATGGCATGGGTCCCACATGTACGGATTATAGATTATGATTAAAAATATAATTTTAATTAGTATTTAATGAATAATTGATAGTGGATAATATATTGTATTAGTGTTGATTGTATAAAATAATTTGACAAAATTAATTAATTGTTTGATTATTTAAACAATTAAAATATATATGTGTATATTATATTTAATAATTGTTTGAATAATTTATTAATTATTAATATTTTATATTTATTAATATTAAAAATATTATGAAAATTATTTTTAATATAATATTACTAAAAATATTTAAAGATCTATATATTAACTTATTATATATAATTAATTTTTAATATAATCTAATTAAAAATAAATTTAAACAATATTTAATATATATTATTTAAATTATATATGAAAATATGTTTTGAAAAATATATATATAAATATCATAATATAAATTTAAATATAAAATAATAAATTTAAATTATTTAAAGTTTTTTATAATTATTAAAAATAAAAAAATCTTTTACAACTTTTATGTCAAAAAAACTATAATTTTAAAAGGCTCATTCATGTTAGTAAAGTCTTTAAGTCTTTTAATTTAAAACATGGGCTGGGCTACCAACTTTTAACCCATAAATTTTAGGGCATTGAAACTGATAATTTGATTTTAAGTTTAAGCCTCCGCCTCCGCCACGCGCCAGCTGAATACACTTGCACCAGTCCCACCGCCGCAGCTGATTCTTCAGTTCTCTTACATCTCTCTACCGCATCTAATACAGATTAAAAGCTTATCAATTTTGATCCAGTTTTGTTCTCTTAACGATTTTTTTTAATAAATCGGAAAAGAGATGGATACTAATGGCAAGGGAGATTCCGTGGATGAGCTCAATGGCCTCCGAATTACTAGTCTTGATGACGATGACGTGGTTGAAGAAGACACCGCTTTAGATAAAGACGATAATGACGACGATGAAGAAGAAGAAGATGTAATTCTTGGGTTCGTAGAAAAGCCTGAACATAGCTGGTCACTTCTGCGTCAACAGTTTCCAAGCAAAGCTGGAGGCATCCCAGTAAACATTGTTTTTGCTTAGCTATTTGAATAGTAAAAAAACATGTACATTTTTGGGATTTTCTGATATTGTTTTCTTTGTAGGCTTGGTTGGACCCTGATAATTTACCTTCAGGAATGTCTTGTCTTTGTGATATATGTGGAGAACCTATACAATTTCTACTCCAGGTACCTTTTACAATTTCAGACTTGAGTTCTACTTTAAACCCGAATCAATTCCAGTAAATGTCGTAGTTTGTCTTATATTTTTGTTGTATTACAATAATACGAGTGCTTGATTACCCTTCTGAGTCACTCCACTTGACTCGTTACTTTAAATTTGAAAAGCTGGACCTATTTTAATAGTTATATAGTTTACTTATACACTCTGGAGTTTTTCTTTTTGATTTAGTTAACCACATGCTTGAGAGATAGAGGGGTAGAAGTAAGCTGATTGTGCTAATTATCATATTGATTCAACTCTTAGGTTTATGCTCCATTAGTAGAAAAAGACTCAACATTTCATCGAACAATATTTGTATTCATGTGTCTGTCCATGAAATGTCTTCTCCAAGATCAACATGAACAATGGAAGTGCCAACCGGATAAGCAATCAAGGAGGTATATTAACAAATATTTGTCACATTCTTGTTTTTTTCCCATTTCGATGTTAGTATTTTCAATGTGTTTTCTCTTGCTGATATGTATTGTTTTCTCAAGTGTGAAGGTTTTCCGCTCCCAAATGCATCGTGCTAATCCTTATTATTCAAGTAAACCCTCAGAAGGCAAAGTGACTGACAATCCATTAACGCCTGGAGGTAGCTTTGGATTCTTACTTTTACTACTGAATTGTTAACTATATATCAAATTTAACGACAAAAATTGTTTTTTTTTTGGGTGCATTACATCTATGTATGAGGATATAACTAAGTTGGTATAATCTTACCATTCTTTATGTGTTTGATTAGAAAGGTGAGTTTTGCATCAAGTTACCAACATTTGGTTTAAATTGTATTAGGCAGAGGGCAATAGGGGAAGTTGTAACAAAAAATATATAAGTGAAAGATACTAGAATGCATTATCCCTTCATTCTCTAGGTGGAATTAGAAGTAGGAAGGAATTCCCTTTCATTTAAAATCTTTCAAACTTAGTTCATCCATAAATGGGAGGATAGCAGAGGGAAACTATCAGCACTTTGAATGTAGTTGTTTAATTCATCCTCAATTTCTTTATTTCCTTTTTCATCAGACAAACTTGTTTCCTCTCTTCTACTGATTTCTTTTCTCAATTTCTCCATCTCTTATTCATCTTTCCCACCAAGATCATGTATATGCTGTGAGACTTGAGTTTTCTGCAGATCGCTTGATTTGAAATTTTGAATAGATATGAGTGTAGTAATGAAGTATGCTACTGCTGTGAGTTCCATTATTGTTGATTTCGTGTTCTTTTTTTATTTTTATTTCTGTTTATATATGTCATTGAATACTGGCTTAAGTTTTTGTAGATGTGGGTTTTTTCTTAATTGCCTTGTTTGTGTTTATATGTGCTTGATTTTCCTTGATATTACTTTATAGTGATCGCTTTATTCTAGGGGTCAATATCTTGGTGTATTTCTTCATTAGCCAACTCAAATTGGGTTCGTCAATTCCATCAGCGTTGATAATGTGTTTTATCACCTTGTATACATGTTGCAGCTCCACTCTGTAATTGGTGTGGCACCTGGAAAGGAGATAAGTTCTGCAGTAGTTGCAAAGTAGCACGATATTGCTCACAAAAGCACCAAGTAGTTACTGTTGTCAAATTTTCTTTGTTTTCACTTGTCAGAAGTCTATTACCTACCTTTTCTGTTTTCTTACATTTCAGGTCATGCACTGGCGCTCAGGTCATAAACTTGAATGTCAACAGCTTAGTCTTTCACCTCAGTCATCTGACTCCAATGCCCGCAATGGTGGAATTGCACAAATTAAATGCCAAAATGGCAAGTATTAATTGATATTACCTCTGGGTATTGACTTGGAATCAGCTATGCACATAAACTGGCAATTGGCATGTTAATGGCTAAGGCTTCTGCCATTTTCTTCTGGGATAACTTTTAAGAATAGAGTGAACATGTCTTTGAACTGCAGAGTCCTAAACAAATTTTGATTGATGATCTTTCTGGATTATCTCTTGCTAAAATTTTGCATTTTAAACAGTTGCAAGCAAGAGTTTATGGCCAGAGTATGAGATTCAAAACGAACACGAAAGTGAATATGATACAGAGATGTCTGGAGACGAGGGACTCGCCAATAATTCATTGATACCCAGGAACAGGGATGATGACACAATGAAGTCACTTATGGATAATTTTGAGGTATTGATACCTGTACTGTTGGCTGGTGCAAGTGGCATGTGATGAATTCTTCTTTAGATTCTCTTAATGCTTGCTTCCTTTGTTGCATAGGGAGATGGTGACAAAAAGAGTTGGGCTTCCTTCCAAGAGCGGATAGCCAAGGCTCCTGAACAAGTTTTGAGGTGAAAACTCGAACACTTTTTTTTTCTTCATGTAGGAGAAGCTATCACATCTCCAGCAATTACTCTTGAGTTGTGATTCACACATGCTTAGTTTGTATAAACCACAAAGCACCCTTCACGGGTTACATTACCTTAGTATGGAGGATGGCATTTTTGTTGCACTTACTCTTCTTTTTGGTTAAAGCGTCTGTGTCCAACAATTGTGTAAGACCCGTGGTACTAGGGCGGCGTTCATTCCAATGGTGATTTTATGCTTTTTCTTTAAAGTCGTTCTCGATTTCTTATGTTTCTCATGTTTGTTTATTTGCTTGTTTTAACAATAACAGATATTGTAGGAGTGCTGGTTCTAAACCACTGTGGCCCATCTTAGGTGGTCGCCCTTCCAATGCTGATATTCCACTATGCAACTATTGTGGTGGTCGCCTATGTTTCGAATTTCAGGTACTTGGTGGTCTTACCCTCATGGAAGCCCAATCATCTATCAAGTTCAAAAACAAGAGAAAAAAATATCAATACCCCATAATAACCCTTTGTGTAACTTTTTCTGGATGATTTTATAATGTTAATTCCTCCTCGATATCTCCATGTTCCCTTGAAAAAGGAAATCGCTAATACAATTTCTTTCCAAATTTGTTGTTCAGATATTGCCTCAGTTGCTTTACTACTTTGGTGTGAAGAATGATGCAGATTCTCTCGACTGGGAACGGTCGCAGTATATACATGTGAATCCTCTTGTGAAGGTGTAGGCTACAAACAGGAATTTGCCTGGATACAACTCAGTATTTCTGTTAATTACTCTTCATAGTGTGTGTGTGTGTTTCAAAAAAAAAGGTGGACATATTTGAGGGAGAAGTTCCTTCTAGTTTCTTATAATGACAAATTTTTGGATATTTATTTTTGATAATAGGATGTGTAAAGGTGTGTTTTTATCAAACGATAATATTCTTTATGAACTGATGATATATTATAATCACTTTTAGACTATTTTAAAAATTATATACGTAAATAAATAATGATATAAATATTGAGATACTTTATATCAAAATAAATAAGTTAAATTAGAACACAATCACTGATTTGTTAAGGGATTTTGATCGATTACTTAACAAATTAAAAAATCTTCGAAAAAATAAAAAAATTTCCCTCACAAAAAAAATTAAAAACAAAAGTGAATTCAAATATTTATTTTTGATTTTTTCTAAAAAACGGTAGCTTATGAAGGAACTAGAAACAATGGTATTATTTTCTTATAAAAATCTATAAAAAAATCGATATTAATTTTTTGTTATATAATAAATGATTGTATTTTTTTATATATACCGAAATCTTATAATTTTTCTTAAAAGATTTAGTATTGAAAATACTTATAACTTTTAATCTTTTATAATAAAAACAATACAACCGCCCATCCTTCCATACAACTACAATTCATTCCATATTGTTATTATTATTTGAATTTAAATTTGCGCTGAATTCAGGACGGTAATAAATTAGTATTCAAATCCGAAAAATACAAAAAGGAAATCGAAAACAAGATAATTTCGGATTTCTGACATTTTAGCATCCATGGTTGCGCGGCTTTAAATTCCACTCAGATTTTGAAAAATTCAAACTTTTTTAAAATCCATACAGGTCAAATTGTAGCTCTATCCATGGCATCCGCCGTGCAACAATCTTCTTCCCAGCCAAATGATGAACAATCCGAGTTCAGTTTGAAAGAGTGGAGTCTTAAAGCTCGAATCCGCCCTGAAAACACTGTTTCAAGAAGATATTCAGGTTCGTATATCAGAAATTCAAGAGAAATTACAAGCTCATTCCGATCCAATTTCACCATTTCCAGCGCTACGTCATCTCCAGGATGTTCATTCAAAGGTAACTCGCTAGTTCATTTTTCGTGGAGAAATTTGGTTTCGGATCCAGTGTTTTTGATCTGAAACTTCTGCATCATTTTTGAATTCAGTGTTTATTCTAAAACTTTCACGTCAATTTTACAGATGGATTCGATCCTTCAACTTATTCATTCACCAGTGCTCTTAAAGGTAACTTTTAAATCATTATTCTTCAAAATTTTTGCAGAGAAACATAATGTATCGCGCATATTCAATTATTCATTAGCTAATTAAACTCTCTGATTCATCTTCGGATATGCCTATAGAGATTTGAATCCTCTAATTACATTGAAAACTTACATTCTGGTATTCGATTTACACTCGAGTTTGAGTAACATAGATTTATGAACCGATTTGGCTGGTTGTGCAGCATTACAGACTCGGTCATTGTATAATAGCTTGGAATGCTCACCTGAGGGATTTGCTTTAAACTCCAAATGGAATGAAGCTGAGAAATACATTTGCAATCCTCTTTCCGGAGAGTTTCCAATGGAATGTTTGTCTGCAAAAACACTGAGCGGAAGATCATTTCGCAAATTAACAAACAAAATCACCGTTTCTGCTCCACTGGTTTATCCCTCAACAACAGTTCAGGAACAGATTTCTCACTTCCCTATTCCAGGTTTCTGAATCTCCCTCTTGTTTTCTTTGCTTTTCTAAATTGCTTGATTTAAGATCGGATTGAAGTTTTAGTTATCTGTTTGCAGAAACGACAGGTGAGAGCTTGACTAGAGATGCCGGAACTCAAAGTAATCCAAGCGATCCCATTTCTGGTAGTCCTATCTCGGTTTCAACCCCTCCAATTTTAGAGAGAGCATTGAATCGATCAGAAACTGAAAATGAAGATTCCCCAATCTCTAACCCAAAATCAGAATCCGATGAACAGGTATGTCCATTCTTGTCCTATGCTGTTAAACTAGCTGTTTTTTACCGAATGTAGATACTTCGGTCCATAGCTGTTACACGGTTGCATGAACTAATTGAGTTAAATCTCGGGTTTCACTGAACTTGCTACCTAAATAACTCAACCATAAAAAGAATAATATATTTTAAAAGAGACAAGATCCGCTTGCATTATTTAAAATTTAAAATTTTGATGATTAAAATTAATATTAAGAGATAAAGAATTGTCACAATAACAATAAAATATAAAAAAAATAATCAACAGGCGTTTTAACATCCAAACGAGTATTTTTTTGTAGCTAAAAAATTCAACTTTTCTGCTCAAACGGGAGTTGAAAATAACAATAACAATTTAAATTTTACATCATATAAATAAATCCAACTTATTTCTAAGATTTTAATCTCACCATTTATTTTCTTACTGAATCCCGAAGTAAAGTCATGAATCTTGTGACTATCTATACTAGAATTAACTTTTAGATATAAGGAGTCACGTAACTTTCACTTCTTGAGCTGTGATGCATTGATGAAGCTGCTTGCTGAGTCATTTGCATGTTGCATGGCTTATATTTTGAAGACAATAAATAAGACAGCAAGGATTGGCTGAATAGAGATAGATGATTACACTCTGCCCTTCCAAGTGGGGGACTGTTTAAGATCAGTTGGTCCCTCAGACTCGGTGGTCACAGAAGCTTAGCAGTTGGAAAAAAAACACTCAAATCGATTCTAACTCGTAAATTTTAATTTAATTTAATGTAATTTTTAAAAAAATAGTAATTAAATAATTCAAATCGATTGAATTCTGATGAATTTGGTTATTTATATTATTATCCATTGTACTTAAGTTCCCTATGTGTCTAAGACATCATGCTCCCACTAGGCTTTTTTTTTCAGAAATAATTGAGGTGTGTCCTTCCTAGGTGGGGGACTAATGTCTTAATTGGTCTGGCTTTTTATGGGAACATAAATGATAAATCTCCACGTCTTAGATGTTATACTCACGGCTACTCACTTTTCTTGTACCAATAATTGAACTCAAGACATTCCCCCAGCTACACTCTTTTCCTGTACCAATAATTGAACCCAAACATTACAAATAAGACAGGCAGATAAAAATAATAATAATAAAAAATGATATAATGTATACATATTTTGTAATTATTTTAGTATATAAATTATTAACGTATAAAGTTTTTAAAAAACTATAGAATATTTTAAAGGATTTATGTTTTATATCTAACCGTATAAGTAAAAAGTTTTTACAAGCCTTTTAATTATAGAGTTCAGATTTAGAGATTAAAAGATTTATGTTTTTTTGCAATAATTATAACTTAAATCTGAGAAAATATATCGAATCAACTAAAGTATTTTTAAAAAATAATTTATGAAGTAGAATGCATGGGTAAACACATTGATTGATATAATGTTTTTTTCAGGTAGATGTGAAGGAAACAAAAGAGAAAAAAGAAGAATCAAACATAGACGACGTGGATGAGAAGATTCAGATGAGAAAAAAAGACGAAGAAATGAAGTGCAATTGCTTACCATGGGTGAGAAAAAAGCAGAGAAACAAACACACATTTTCCAGGAAAATTATATGTTTTCCTCGTCTCAAAGGGTGCTAAAGATGGTAACTATTTATTTATGAGAAGGATTTATCTTATTATAAAACTAGAGTAGTTTACAAGTTTTAGTAACGTTTCGATCGATTAATATTTTAAAAATTCAATCTTTATTTCTTTATGTATAGTTAGGATCAATTTATATGATATAAAATTTATTTAATTTTATATTAATTTTAGATAGCTTGATGATAATAATAAATATATTAAATTATTATGGATTTTAATCTGAATTTAATGCCCTTAGGTAGGTCTAATTAAAAATGAATTTCATTTTCCAATTGAGGAGATTGTGATGAAAACGTAAACTTTTACTGAAAAAAAAAATAATCGCTATAATATTAAATTTAAAAAATTTATTGAATAATTAAGAATTGTCTGTCAATGTCAAAGTTCAGCTCCATTTCTAAGGATAGTTTATTTGATCCAACCCGGCCCAATCTTATAGGGTCAAGTTTTTTAAAGAAAAATTCAAGTTTGGGTTCGTTTAACATTTTTAGGACGATAACGGTTGAATTTGGGTTTAAAATAAAAATATATATTTATTTGATTTTAAATAATAATTTAACTTCATTTTAAATATTTAGATATATTTATTATAATGTATTTTTTTATATAATTTTTATAATTTTATATTACATATAATAAAATAGAATAATTATTATATTGTTTCATCTTTATTTGTATTCTTTAATCAACTCTCATTTTATCAAATAAAAATAAAAGAATATTTATTTAAGGTCGAATTGGATAAGGTTCGGGTTATTGCTCTAAAATACGGATCGGGTTTGAGTTGGATGGAATATCATAAAATGTTGAATTAGATTTGGGTAAAGTTATACTTTCATGTTGGTGTGAATTGAACAAAAACTTGATCCAACTTGACCCATGACCATTCATGTCCATTTTTATATAATAATACTTCATTTGAGGATGAGATTCATTAATTAATTAAGGGATTAAGGATATTTATGTTATTTTATCTGTATAAATTTAATTTTTAATATTTATCTTGAGAATGTAATACCTTTTTTCTTAATTATTTTAAGATATTATTGTTGGGGTCAAACGAATAACTGAATTCATTAAGATGGAGCGAATTGATTTTTGAATAAAAATAGTTGAAATAAAAAGAAATTTTAAAAATCACACTACAATTTATAGTGCTTCTATTTTTAAAAGGCATAAAGATAATTTTAACCCTTAACGTTTATAATTTTTGTCGTTTTGACCCTTATTCTTTTTTTTGGGATAAATTTAGCCCTTAACCTATATCTTTTTAACAAATAGCTTATTTTTTAACTACTATGATAACTGGACCGTTAAAAATCTAACAATGATGACATGTCATATGAATATGATAATATATTTTAAATGACATGGCATCTAACCTATCAAATACATATATATATGAAATCTAATTTTATTCCAATATGAACACAATTCAAAATTAATTAATTTTTTAGGTAGGATTTTAATTCTATCGTAGTTTTTTATGAATGTTTAATAGTATTTTATTTTAGAATTAAATATTTTTTAATATTTTATTTGAATTTTAATTATTTTATATTTTATAGTAGAATAAAATTATATTATATATATTTAATAGTTTAGATGCCATGTTATTTGAGATATATTATCATATGCATATAACATGTCATTATTGATAGGTTTTTAACGGTTCAGTTACCATGGTGTTAAAAAATAAGCTATTTGTCAAAAAGATATAGGTTAAAGGTTAAATTTATCGCCAAAAAATAAAGGCCAAAATGACAAAAATTATAAACGATAAGGATTAAAATTATCTTTATGCCTTTTTAAAATCAAATTTATCTTTACTACCTCAACTTCCCTATTAAATATCTTTATAAATTCACTATTTTTAGACTTGAGTTAACTTTTATAACCTTCAAAACTTAGTGAATATAAATTAAACAACTAAAAAAAAAGTTTTTCGCAAGACAAATATATTTGCAATTAAGTTCTCATTCAAAATCTAATACTTAACAAATATAACAAATTAAATTTATAATTAAGGTTCTAATACTTATTTTAAAATAGAAAGAATCGTTACAATATAAATTATTGAATATTGATACGTAATATTTTTATATTGGTATAAGATCACTCGTATCGATACGAGATTTAACTATTAAAAAAATTTTAAAAGACTAAAAATATATATCGATACACATATGATCATACTGGTACGAAATATTAAATATAAAGTACGATGAAATTATATCAATACTCAAAAATTATTTTTACACTTTAATTATTTTAAAATCTTTTAAAATATTTAAATATAATAATTTTATAAATTAAATTAATTTTAAAAATATTTTTATTTTAAATTAATCAAAATCAAATACAATACATTAAAAATTCATTCATAAATAATTCGTGTGTGACGAAATGACCCTTGTGCTTATCCTCCCCCTACAGATGATAGATTTTGATCTTTATATTGAATAACCCTAGACCATGTGTTTCCATTTAATAACCATAAAAGGAAATGGTGGGTCCATGCAAAATCTTAGTTTAGGGATTGGAGCGAATCCCGTACAATATAGATTGCATTTGTCACACGTGGTGCTTTACAATTGGACCAACAGAGATAAGTCAAGATTTAATAGATTCCCTGTCATATCGCTCCATTTTTGTTTCAGGTTCTAAACAAATTCTCAAGTTCATATCTTTAATAACCCTTTATTTACGAACCTCCATTAATGGAAAAAAAAACACAAGCAATGTCTGCAAAGCATCATCTTTTCCATTAAACTCCATCCTCTGTGTTAAGCTCTTCAGCTTCTTCAGAAAGGGTACTGTTTCCCACGTTTTACACCTTTGGTTTCACTTTCATGATTGATAATGTTTATGTTTGTATATATGTGTGTGTGGGAGCAGTGTTCTCTTTTATCTTTATCGTACTATATCAAAAAGAAGAAATATTTGTCATGCTTTGCGATATATAATATATATATGTATATGTTAGCATTTATCATGAAAGATTTGGATTTTTTAGATGTTTATTAGATGAGGTTCATGTGAAATTTAAGTATATGTAGTTTTTTTTTTCCAGTGAATCATGAAAGTTCACCAAGTGTTTGATATTATAACCAAATAAAACCTTTTAAGAATTGTGAAGAGCTTAAGATGAAAGCTTCGAACTTGGTGTTCTTTCAATGTTCTAGAGGTTTAAAATTAGGATAAAAAGAATTGGTAATTTGGGTTTGTTAAAATTGAGTTCTACAAGAAAAACGATGAGTCAGAACAACAATGACAGAAACATTACATTCATAAGTTTTATTTTTGGATTATTCAAGCATTTGTTGTGAGTAAATTTGTTTCTTTCCATTAATGATGGTTTGCAGGTTACCATGGCAGTGATTCCACTGCGTTTCAAAATGCCATATAAAGATCAAAATCATGACTGCAAATGCAAGGGTTTGAAATGGCACCCATTGTCTATTTCTTTAGGTATCTTATCAAAAGCTGAGATTGGGAACAAAAATGGAGGTTTTAATGGACTTCAATGGCGTCTTTGGACATTGAATGGTGTTCATCCGAGACCCTTATCCATGAAAGCATTGCCCAGAGAAAGTTCACAGCTGAGGTCTTTGGATTCTTATTTTCAAAAACTTCAAGATTCAAATAAGGGTTCTTCAATGGAGTTGGTTGATAGAACTGGAGAAAGTAGCAAAAAGAAGAGTCTGCTGGAATCTCTGGAGGCTTATCTTGGTAAACTCGATGAAGGTAAATTTAATATGCCAAAAAGTTCTGTTCTACCTGTCCCAGTTTGATCCTATGCACGGACAGTCGGACACAATCATGACATAGAAAAACACATCTTGGATTGACAATAACTCATCAGAAAATAAAAACAGTCTTGAATGGTCAACATGATCAAGACAGAGGGTTGGATACATCCGGCTTTTACATGTTCTGTTTGTTTTTTAACAGTTCACCTGCTTTTATTGATTTCTTCAGATTCAATCCCTAAAAAACACGGTGAAACTCTTGAAGATAACCAAACTGTACTTCCATTTTCTGTCGGCGAAGATGCTAAGATAGACGCAAAATCAAAGTTCAGAAGCGATATCGGCTTCAGGATAAGAGATGTTAACAGTGTCTCAAAGGAGTCTGAAGCTTTGAAGTACACTGATGAAGCCTCTCATCTCTACTTAATGTAAATCACTACTACTCTATTTTTGTGTTTACTCTACTGCATTTATATCTGGCAACTTTGACACGACACGAAAACTTGACATCGAACAACACGTTCTAATCGCGTATGAGTGTTACATGATCATGTTTTGTGTCATAATCACATCAATACATTTATGACATGACAATTTTTGTGTCATAAATGTGTAGACTGTAGAACACATATAACTTGCTTAAGACAGAATTAAGATAAGATTATCTAGTGTTAACAAATCCCCTCGGGCTTTTGCTTAATTACTTGTCTTGATATATAGTTGTTAGTTTGTCAGTTCTAATTGCAGATCATGTTCATGCTCTGATATAATTCTTTTATTCTAAATGCAGAGGTATATTGGCTTCCATAAACATTGCAGTTTTTATATTCGAAATTGCCACTCCAGTTAGAATCCCTGAGTTGGATCTTTTTTCCATCCCTTCACTGTATGGAGCCAAAATAAACGATCTTATTCTGGTCGGAGAATGGTGGAGGCTAGTGACATCAATGTTTCTGGTACAAGACTAAAACAATTGGGTCCGTGTTCGTGTTCTTTTTCCATTTTGTTTCTTTCGCATGATTTCGTATAATTTGAAAGAATATCAAACAAAACCGTAAATACTTGAATTTTTCTACTATTTATATTGTTGCGCTTCGTGGAGCCTGCATTTGCAGTTCAGCTCATCAATGCTTTCCGGGCATGCAGATCTATGTTACTCAAACTCGAGTGTAAACATCACATACATGTTTGTGTTAGTTTAGTTAAGCTTGTTTGTAAGTTTTTTTGGTCAATGTAGTGATCCTTGGAGATCATATCTTCACATTTATGTGTTGTACACAATGCCAGACCTAAATACTTCAAAAAATAGTCGAAGTAACATAGGCATAGGTTGACATTACTTATTGCCAAAGTAGCTCTGCTTAGCTTGTAGGAGCGCAACTTGCAAGAAAAGAACAAGATGATAATTAGGATCAACTTGCTGTTTGTCCTTCATCACCACCACTTGCCACAACACTTAGTTTCTTGTCTAATTCGATCTTCCTTTTCGGTGTCTCTCATGATATTTCATTTTAGTGATTTACAATGGTTGATTTAGTGATGCAGCATTCCGGAATTCTTCATGTATCTCTTGGTTGTTGGGGGCTTCTTTCTTTCGGGCCTCAAGTTTGCAGACATTATGGATCATTTACATTTTTCTTAATATATTTTCTAGGCGGGTTTGCCGGAAACTTGATAAGCTTTTTTCATACACCAGAACCAACAGTTGGCGGCACGGTGAGTCACATTTTTTAGACTTTGCAATATCACAAAATAAGAAGAAAAAGAATATAAACATGAGTATCAGACATAAATACTATAAGAAAAAAAAAAGATATCAAAATAAACAAATTCGAGTATAATTAATCAACTTTAACATCTCTTCTCAAACTAATTGCAGGGTCCAGTTTTTGCTGTGATTGGTGCATGGCTGATTTATCAAATACAAAACAGAGATGCAATGTCAAAGGATAATTCAGATAGAATGTTCGAAAAGGCAATACTCGTGACAGCTCTTAGCTGCATATTAAGCAATTTTGGCCCGATCGATGACTGGTTAGATGTGCTCTACTTGCATTGTTTAAACATAATCATTGCATGTATATCTGTTCACATACCGAGCATGGTTGTTATTTGATTGCAGGACACATTTGGGAGCTGCGTTTAGTGGTATAGCATATGGTTTTTTCATATGCCCTACGCTACAAGTGGATGAGATATCTTCAACAACTGGTCAAGAAGAACAGATCAGACTCATCGGAAGATTTGTCGATCCATGCAAATCACTCGTTCTGTTTGCTATTTTTGTTTTTGTTTTCAGCTCTCCAATTTTCTTTATCGAACCTCCGATCAATACGACAGAAATAGGATTTTAGCTGAGTTAGATCATATAGTCATTAAAAGATAGCATGAAACAAGTCAGGAAGTTTGAGTTTTGACACTGCACAACTCTTCTCCTATATACATACTAATTACTATAGTCTCTTGTACAAAATATATTTATATAGTTATTTTAAGAACAATAATTATGTATTGTGGTGCCATCTCCCTTTGTATAAATCAGAATAAAATCACAATATTTCAACTCTTCTCGCCATTTGCTTCTGTTGAATCGTTCCTTTATGATTTATTCTTTATGTATGTCTCATCAATTATCTACTGGAGAAAACTTTTCTCTGGTTCTGGTATCAAGTTCTTAGATACATTCCCCCACCTACTGATGACGGGATGGCATTTGTTAAACCATCGGCGGAGGTCTTTCACGACGGGATTGCAGACCGAAAGTTCAGCCTGGTTGGCCAATTCATAGGGTCTGCTCCTAACTACTTCAGTGCAATGCATCGAATTGTTGAGATACTTTGGGGCAAATCAATCAAGGTTAGTCTGGCCGGTTCAAGTCTCTACGTTTTTACATTTTTCTAATGCTACTGATAGAGACTGAGTTCTAGAAAACGGACCATGGCACATACAACATAAAGCCTTAGTCCTTAGGAGATGGGATCCGAATTTGAAAAGGTTAGATTGCTATAAGTCCCCCTCCCCCCCTACATGGACTCTGTTCCTGCCAAGAAGGAGAGATTATAATTTGCAGAAATCTGTGTTGAGGACTTGAGGTTGTTGCAGCCTGCAGGGGCTGAGATTCCAAAACCAGTTAATGTTATGCCAAAGGATGGATTAATTTCTTCAATTAGAGTTTTGTTTTTTTGGATGCCACCATGCTGCTGCTCTATATACAAAACTTATGGCCACGTTGACAAAACATGCTCGAAATTGAGAACTTCAAATGATGCACCAGTAAAGGTGACCAAAGTTTGGGTGAGAAAAATTTCTCACCAGCAGGATGCAACCGATATTTCTGCAGATGCAGCTAATATATCGAAAATTCGAATGACTGAAGCCGAAACAGCTACTTTCGAAGTAACAAAAAGAAAAACAACGACCGGAGTAGAAGAGTCAGAGTCGTTGCAGATCCGGGGGTTAAAACTACTTTCGAAGTAACAAAAAGAAAAACAACGACCGGAGTAGAAGAGTCAGAGTTGTTGCAGATCTGGGGTTAAAGCTACTTTTGAAGTAACAGAAAGAAAAACAACGACCTGAGTAGAAGAGTTAGAGTCGGTGCAGATCCAGGGTTATTCCTATTCTTTTGCGTAAAAATAGAAGCATAATATAATATATCATTAAAATGAATTTAGATATACTAATTCATATTATTTGATAAATAATTTATATTGAATAAATTAATACTAAGCATATTAAATTACTACAAAGCATTAGATTATTTACCAAAATTTTAAATTTAGAAGCATCAAATAAATATCTAAATCTATTTTTTTCTTATATATTTTTAATTGATTATTTATGTATACATAATAAAATTATTATTTAATGTTTTAAATTGATTTTTAAAAAAGTTAATATTTTTTATTAATCCTAGTCGATTCAATTGAATAATATCAATTATTTGTTAAGTCAACATCGAGTTTGGTTTTGGGTTCATTTAAGTCATGTGTAAGTCAAGTTTTTTTTTTTTAATTTAGCTAATGATTGCTCAATCACTGTGCTGACAGTATTGGTACTCGAACCCGTGACCTCCAGAAACAACAATTGTTCCTTCAATCATGTGTAAGTCAAGTTTCGAGATAATAGTAAACAAGTTCATTTGGGTTTAGATTATTTTTGATTAGATGCAGGACGAGTTCAATCACGACAAAACATATCCAACTCAGTTTCAAACCAATAACAATCGTTTTTAAATTAATTTTGGATAATTAAAATTTTAAATAAAACCAAATTTTAATCAAATAAACTTTAATTAAATTTTCAAATTGAATCAATCTTTTACGTGTCGATGATTTTTTAAACCTTCAGCGAAAGCATAACTAATATTTTTCACACTAAATACACGTGTTACAATCGAGTTGGAATGAATGATAAACCCCAACTAGGCCCGTCCAGCTATTGCAAGACGCATTATAAGGAAAACCAAACTTCTTGCTTTTCCACAGAAAAACCTCCCCACTACTCATTTCTCACTCTATACATTCTCAGATTCTCCCTTTGTTTCAGTCGTCTTCAACACTTTTCAATGGCTTCTTTTTCATCTTCTGTTATTGCTTGGTTTCAACTCTGAACCCTTCCTCTCTTTTAACTCATTATCAGTTTACTGACTTACTTGCTTCTCATTACTTTTCTCTCTTTTTGTTTTAATCTCAGGGGCTCCGGCGAAGATGGCCAATTGGGTATCGGAAACAATGAAGAAAGAGAATGGGTTTGCGTTGTTCAAGCTATTGAGTCTCAAAATGTCCGCTCCGTCGTTGCTGGAAGCCGAAACTCTCTCGCTATTTGTGATGATGGCAAGGTCTCCGCCGAAACTTTCCCTTTCTGCTTATACATATACATATACATATACATATATTATTCTTGGTGGCTTTGAAGTAGTATTGATAGTTTATTCAGTTGTTTGATTCCATTTTGGTTGAAAAATCTCTTGGTGTTTTGAAACGAGCGTCGACTGTTCTTCTACTGTTCTAACTTAGGTTATCTAGGTTTTGATTGATCGGTTGTTGATTTTGCTACTTGCCTTCATTCACCTTTTGGCTTTTTAGAAGATTGTTTCGAACAAAAAAAGGGATTTACCAACTCGCCGCCAGCCGAGTAGTTAGGTGCTGGAAGAGCTTTTCTTCCATTTAGGCTTGACCCGGCCTGATCCTAGAATAGTGAGGTCCGATTTGATTACTGAATATCGGAGTGTAGTACCAAAAGGAAAAAGGAAAACAACAACTATAATTAATTTCATAATTTATTGAAATGAATGAATGGATAGAATACAGCACCCTTGCTATCCTAATCTTGTTTGTTTTTAATAAAAATAGAATCATACATTTTATTTCCAGTAAAATTATTTGCTTCAAGTATCTATGGTTGGTACTTGTTAATTATGTTTAGCGTGTTTATGTGCAAATTTGCATTTGGAAGTAAAAACAAATAGCAAAGCAAAATCCGAACAGTTCCTTAGTTTCTCAAATTTCATTTCTTGCTCATTGTTTTGACAGAGAGTCTGAAGTTTGATTTACTTTTTGGTGTTCTTTGTTGAACTTCAGTTGTTTACATGGGGATGGAACCAGAGAGGAACCCTCGGGCATCCTCCTGAGACCAAGACTGAGAACATTCCGAGTCAGGTTAAGGCTCTTGCTAATGTTAAAATTGTTCAGGTAATTTTATTTCAGTAACATATGGCTGTGTTTGCCTGTTAAATCTTTTTTATGGTATTTTTCTATGGGGTTTTAATTTTATTTCCAACATATGTTTGCTCTTGCATGCTAAATTGGTATTTCTCTATTGATTCTAGGCAGCTATTGGTGGGTGGCATTGCTTGGCTGTTGATGATGAAGGCAGAGCTTATGCCTGGGGTAAGCTCAAAAGTGTCACTGGGGGAAAACAAACATTATACTATCTTTGTTAAAGGAGTAGCATAGTGTATTCAAATAATAAGTTTGTTATGGAATGTAAATTTCTTTGTAACTGAGTGGATGATAGATGGTTAGTTAGTCGGTTTCTGGAGTTGGGGAGTTGGGTTTAATTGTCTGTTGCAATGAATGCTATGAGTAAGTATGTATTCAATGAATGCAATCATATGATGTCTGTTTTTGCAGGTGGGAATGAATATGGACAGTGTGGCGAAGAGCCTGAACGCAAAGATGATACAGGTAGGCCTTTGAGAAGGGACATTGTGATTCCTCAACGCTGTGCACCAAAGCTTGTAGTTCGCCAGGTAGTTTACTTAAATTTGTCTGTTCTTTTAGTTGAAGTTAAACCAGATTGCATGAATCATTGTGTGTTGCTTCTCAATAACCAGTTTGAATATAGTTTCTTTTATTTGAAGTTAAAATGGCTGACCGTTTCTTTTAGTTCCCCCATCTCCCTTAACTTGCATGTACTCTATTAGTTGATTCTTGATACCAATTTGCTTGGATGCTTCATTTTCTTGAATTACTTGTGTCTGATACACGGATAAAATCTTTACTGTACTTATTTTTTTTATCTCATGACAAAGAAGCTTTACTTTTATTATTCATTTTTATATGAGGATCAAAATCTTTAACTGCAGCTAAGCAAGTCATGGCCGTGTGGTGAATAACTATGGTGGGCTTTATACATCTATTATTTTTCATGGCCGTGGTCAAGCCTTAGTTTGGCTTTGATTTCTGATTATGCTTAATTTATTTTAGGGCATTTTCCCTCTGTATTATTATTAGCATATTTTCCATATGGCGTTGATTGATTTGTCCTACATCAGCCGCCTTTCGGTATATGATGTGTGCTTTCAGCGGTGGAGCTTAACCTATATTTGTGTTTAATATCCGTGTAATTGACTTATATTTTAGGTAGCTGCTGGGGGTACTCATTCTGTAGTGTTGACACGTGAAGGATACGTATGGACATGGGGTCAACCTTGGCCACCCGGAGACATGTACATTACCTTTTAGTCTAAATTTTCTAATTTTCTTTAATGCTAGGGGTTTGCTAGCACTTTGGATCATTTTCGAGGAACGCAGTTAATCATCTTGATAGCTTTCTGCATATCCTTAGCATTATGTTACATCGTTAATGCAAAATCCTGTTCCCCTTCCTCAGAAAACAAATATCTGTTCCTGTGAGAGTACAAGGTCTTGAAAGTGTGAGGCTTATTGCAGTAGGAGCATTTCATAATCTGGCTCTCCAGGAGGATGGGACTTTGTGGGCTTGGGGTAATAACGAATATGGACAACTTGGAACTGGAGATACTCAACCCAGATCACAACCTATACCTGTCCAAGGACTATCTGGTCTCACTTTGGTATGCATTACATTGTTAAGTTCCCTACTAATATCATATTTATTTAGTTGTTGGTTGTTGGTTGTTGGCAATTGGTATTTAGAAGATTCGGTACCATTCGGTTGGGGTTTGTATTATTACATTGGCTCGTTTGGGGTTTGTTATAGTTTTATACTAATGGTACATCTCCAAAGCCTCAATTTCTCAACTACTGCTTTTACCTTGGATGCATTAAACTTATATATCCTCAGTCTCTGATGTGTATTTTGTTATAAACATCTGTAATCAGATAAAAATAATAATAGCATCAAATCTTGCTTTTGTTTCTTCATCCATTCATTTAAAATTCTGTTGTTTAGTGCTCCTAAGGTTTTATTCAATAACTTTGCCCTTTTTTCTTAGCTAGTTTTGGTTGTGTGTATGTGTATTGATAGTCTGATCAGCCTTTTATTTGTCTGGACGTTTAGGTTGATATTGCAGCTGGCGGATGGCACTCCACTGCATTGACTGATGATGGAGAGGTATTTCTCCTTTTTTTAGTTGGAGAAAACGAAAATAAAAATGTGTATCTAGTGTAATCAAGAGATTTGTCATGTTTTAACTTTCAAAATTCTTGTTCTAGAAGTTCTACTTATTCGGAACAATGCCAAGCCCTTTTTGGCTAACCGAGGATGGAGAGTATAAAACAGCTTTATTGTTACGCCCATTATTTTATTTTTATGAATTTTCTGAGTTTATGTGTACACACCTTTTTAGTTTTGGATCGTGTAAAATATTCCTTGAAATGCTACATTTGTGTTTGCCTTTTATTAGGTGTATGGCTGGGGAAGAGGGGAACATGGGAGGCTCGGGTTCGGAGATAATGACAAGAGCAGTAAAATGGTGCCACAAAGGGTTCAACTTTTAGCTGGGGAGGATATTGTTCAGGTATTGCATTTCGATTTTCAGTGAAACCGTTACATTGTACTCGTTATTTGAATTTTCACAATTTTCAGCTTGATCAGATTAAGTAGTATAAAGGATACCCGTAATTAAGTTATATATACAATGACAGAAAAAACATAAATGCATTTTACTGCTATATGTAGTTATGTACAATTTGATTCATGGAATAATAAACGTGTAATGCACCCGTTTCTTACCACCACCTCTATTTTGATCCAGGTATCTTGTGGTGGAACGCATTCGGTTGCATTAACACGTGATGGGCGCATGTATTCGGTAGATATACTCAACATTTCTTCTTCTGTTGCTTTGCCTTCTAAATGGGATGGCATGTTATTCCCTAACCTGAGTAAACAAATTAAGCAGATGAACCCTTATCCAATGGCTAGACAGTTTCTAATTTGAATTTGCAGTTATTTTTTTTTATTTTCATTGTCTTGGTATTCACCATGCCATAGAGGACATAAATTCAGATTTCAGGGATGATTTATCGCCCACTTCATCATTGCATTACAGTTGAATAGTTTGAAGTATGAATCATGCCGACCGTGACCCTTTTTTTATCATGGCAGTTTGGACGAGGTGACCATGGCCGCCTCGGTTATGGCCGCAAGGTAACTACAGGTCAACCAATGGAAGTTCCAATCAATCTGCCTGCTCCAAAGAGTATCAGTGGCAGTGGTGTTGAAGGGCATTGGATCTCTAAACTTGTTGCTTGCGGAGGCCGCCATACGCTTGCTTTAGTAGAATGGAAGGCTGATGAATCCAAGCCATAACTGAAGAATGCTATGCTCTCTCTCTCTCTCTCTATATATATATATATATTATCTGTATAACTTAATGACTGACTTAGAAAAATCATAACTTGTGTTTGGCTGAAGGTTTCCTTTGAAGAATATCTGAATGAATAAACTTACACTGGATGTTTATGTTTTATTCATAGATTCCAGGCTTAGAATCAGTGTTTAAAGATTTAGGTCGGATGCCCAATGGGTTCACTTCTTGGTTCAACCACTTAAATGGGATGATTTATTTATCTTAAACTATAATTACTTATTTAATGGAAAACAAATTATAAAAATAGTTTTAAATCAACATATTAATTGACAATTCGGGTTTGAGTCAGTTAATGGACATATTAATTTGGGTTTGGGTAAACTTTAAATTATGTCAATATAAATCGAGTTATTTCAAGTCAAATTCATTTTAAATTAAATAATTTTAAGTTTTTTTTTTAAATTTTAGATCGGATTTATTTGAATTTTAAATTCACATTATGTTTGGGTTTGGGTTTTAACGGAAAAATGATTTATATTTGTAACCTAAGCAATCTCTTTTACATGTTGTAGCTCGAAAAATTATATCATGGGTTAGTTCCATCATCTGTCCATGGGACTAACCAATAAAAACTGTCCATTTCATCAATTTTTTCATGTCATAATTTTTTCCCAAGTGAATCTTCACTTGGAAAATTAAAAAATAATGAGGTGGACAGTTTCTATTGGTTGGTCCCATAAATGACGTGATGGGACTGACCCATAATATAATTTCTCGTTATAGCTCAAACACATTTAGACGAAGGGGAGAAACTAAGACAGTATGTTAGGATGAAATACCGATAGAGATAATAATTTATTAAATTTTTAAATTTAAAAATTAAAAAAATTAATTGGTTAATCTTAAACTGGAAAAACCTTAAAATTTTAATATATCAAAAAAATTTAAAAAATAATAATTATTTTTATCTCTATCCTGAAATAAATCGTAGTCTTAAATTCTTAATCTCCTCATTTATTATATAATTATTTAATAAATAATATTTTATTTGTCTTATTAAAGCATGAGTCATCTAGTTTTAGTGGTTAAAGGAACGATTGTTATTTTTAAAGATCATGAGTTTAAACACTAACAAAATCAATATAGTAATTAAGCGATAAATGTTCAGTGATTTGATTTTATACACTAGAAATCATTGTTTGAAGTTGAGTGAAAAGTACCCAACTTTAAACAATAGTCCAATATTTAATTTAATCACCGTTTAAAAAGGAAAAAATTTTCATCTGTCTTTTGAATTACACAATAAATTATCATATTGGTAAAAATAATTTGTGAGGTATCGTATTTAAAAAAGATGGAGGCACAATATTTATATAAAAAGACTCTCAAGTTGCCCCTCCCAATTTATTTATAACCTCATTCTGACCCCTTTAAAAAATGTTGTGTGAGTTAAACGTGGTCAAAAAGGAATCTATAATGGCTAGAGATGTCAAATCCAATTTGCAGAAATCCATAGCTTGCATGTGGTGGTGATGGATCATGACTTCTGACTTTCAGTTGGGAACTAGGACGGGCTGAAATTTTTGTTATACATAAAGCAAGCTTCGAATTCGAAAAGTTGTGTATATAAAAATTTTTTGTTGAAAGATTCACACACTAAAATTAAATGTATAACGTAAATCGATCTAAATTAATCAGGATAAAACTTTAAAAATTAAAACAACAATATAAAAATTATACGATAAAAGTATCGATTGATTGGTTTTAATTTTAAACTTATCGAATGGAATGTCAAAAGTAATCCATCAAAAGATATGGACTTTTTTTTTTGGTTTGAAAGAATATTTGATGTTGAGTGCCAAGTTGTCCAAATGGGATGAGCAGATTCGATACAAAATGCATGAAAGGCTTGCTCGTAAGGAACTGAGACTCGGCCCCCCTTCACGACGTGCCTATTAGACAATATTTGAAGAAAAATAGATTTAAATTTATTTTCATAGGAAAATAATGACGGAATTTATGATAAAAGTTTAAGAGTATTTTTTTAGAAAAATAAAAGTTTAGACTAAAATATCAAATTCTAATATTTCAAAAAAAAAAAAAGAGGTATGGTCTCCTTGGTCTCTTAAATCTTTTGAGTTTCGCCTCGAAAGTAAAGACTACGTGAATTAAAGTTAAAAACTACTGTCAGTTATAAGTTAGTATTTGTTAATATATATTTTTAATCTTTTGATAAAGTTAAAAACTACTGTCAGTTATAAGTTAGTATGAATCAAAGTTGAAAATTGATATCGATTGTAAGATAATATCTGTTCATACATATTTTTTAATTACTTGATAATGTATATACATCTTATACACAGAACGATTAAATTTTTTTTTTATCAAATTCAGATTAAAATTTGCTTTAGATTCTATTTTTTTTTATCGATATGATATCTATATTTATCATGTAATTTGTGTATACTACGTGTTTGACAAAATGTGTAATAGAAACAAACCAACACGTCTTTTCTTTCCATCAACAGTACTGTTGAGTTCTATATTCCATTAGTAGAAGTCAAGTGTTGATAAAGCGTCAACTTTGGTCTAAATCTCGGACAAGGATTCTGAAATCAAGCAGTCCTCCTCGTACGTTTCGTATGATATGTAAGAAATATATATGTCAACCAATAATTTAAATACATATAATGTTCTAAATTGAACTTTTAAATTCTTTTAATCGTATTTAACTCATAATTTATATTATTAGATTTTAATTATTAAATATTTAAATATATTTTATTACTATAAATGTATTTTTTATTTAAGTTTACAAAAAATTTTAATGAAATATTTGTAATAGTTTTTTCTTTTATTAAAAAAACCTTAAATAATATCATATATTTAAACCTTTATGTGTAGATTATAAAATAAATTAAATTGCGAGAGTCGTTATTAAATAAATCTCTGTAAAATTTAATTTAAATTAATTAATTAAAAAACTAGATAAATTACAATTAGTCGATAAATAATAAAATCTAAATTCAATATTTTTTTATGTTAAAATAAATCTACCCATATAGTTGATATGAACATGTAGCCGACCACTTTGCTAATAGAAACTTACAGATGTGGAGGTAAGGAAAGATTCTTTCTCTATTAAGTACAAGAATAAAATCTTTAAAATCTATACAAACTTTTACCTTTTTTTTTTCTTTTTTTCTTCATCATATTAAATATTAAATGGGATATCTCTACTTAATTTACTCAGAGTTTAGCTTGGTTAGTATTTGTAATGACATGTTTATGCCATTTTAATTATTTAAGTAAAAATAATTAAAATATAATATGATAAAATTTATTAATTTAAATATTTAACAAATAAAAATATAATAATAGATGGTTGTAAAATCTCTTAATTAAAAAAATCTTTTTATATGATATTTTACTTATTTAAATAATTAAATATCTATCAATTAGTTTTATAAAATATTTTATATAATCAACTAATTAAAATATTTTTATAGTTTAAAATTAACTGATAATTTATAGCTAATAGTTTAATGTATACTATTCTGGATCACCAATTGGTATCCTTGACTTATCTTACCGTGTCCTACTGCCCCTCCTGCAGCATCTATTCTTAAACTTTCTTCATATGCTCTAATGGTGTATCTACAAAGTGTCTGATACTTGCAGGGAAAACACACAGGACAGGCAGTACCGGCGTTGGATGTAGTAAATTTGTACATCAAGAATTTAGACGTATCGAATCAGAGTGTTCAGTGGCGGATCCAGAAATTCATTTGAAGGTGGACACATGAAATTTCAAAATCTCAGGGTGGACACAAAGCTTAAATATTATAAAAACTTAAGGACCAATTCATAAAAATTAAGGATAAATATATGAACTTTGAAAAGTTTAAGGTGAGCACGGGCCCATCCTATTTAAAGGGTGCATCCGCCAGTGAGAGTGTTACATAAAAATAAAAGTTTTGTATGAGTGTAAATTGTTTGTCGTTTTATTATGTTTTTATTAGTATTTTATTTTAAAATAATAAGTTTAAGGTTTGGAGTTTAAAGTTAAGAGTTGTATTTAGAATTGAAGGAATTAAGATGGTGTATTTTTAGGGTTTATGATATAAATTAAGATTAGGGATTAAATTTTAAATTTTAAGTATTTTTTTAATGTGAGACATAGAAGAAGACACGATTAAAGGACATAAAATAAATTATAATCCTCATTATTTAACATTGATCGTTTAATCACTCTATTGACATCACTGATGTTCGAACCTGTAACCTCTAGAAGAATACGATAAATTATAATTTTTATTACTCAATTTCATTTTTATTCTTATTTTATTCGTTAATTTATCATTTAATTTTAGACATTAAAAATAAATAATGATTTTTTTAAAATTTCACTATCCAAAATTAAGGTAAAAATAAAGTTAAAATGATAAAATTATTACTTTACCCTGAAAAATAATCCAAAGAATAAATCCATCTCCCCATGTGGTCAAAAGCTAATCTTGGTCAGATCTTTGAAGAATAAAGTTTGCAACTCCATTTGTGCATGAACCTCATGCGAAGTTAAAAGAAATATGACTTCTTGAGGGGGAAAAAGAGTGAGAATCTATATGTGACGGTACACAAGGTGTTCAATCCACCCACTTGTATGAGGAAAAAGGGGAGGAAGCTTCCTCTAAAACTTCAAAATCTATGACTATCTCGGATTAATTACGAGTAGAGGCGAAATTAAGATTTGAGATTGAGGGTAAAATATAAATGTTTAAAAGTAAGGGACAAATTTAAAAGAATTTAAATAAGAAGATAAAAATAAAAAAATAAAATCGAGGTGGGGGACGATTGTCCTCCTATATAGTTTCGTCTCTGATTATGGTCCATTTAAAATTTAAAGTTAAAATTTATGGTTTAATATTTAAGTATATGATTTAAAGGTTTGAGTTGAGTGGAGTTTTATTAAATCCTAATTTATCTATGTACGAATGTGAATCTATATATTCATGAATATTTAAAAAGAAAAAAAGAAAGAAAATGGAAGTTCAAAGCTTTTCGTTCTCTCTATATAAGCATGATCAATGTACTCGCAAACCTCAACCATTAACTTCATAAGTCAAATTCTAGCTTTATATTGTACTTGAACAGAAAGAATGGCAGCCATTTCCTTTGATCCAAGGTTAAATGTTCAGGTAAACCAGAAGAGCCATGGCGTTGTAGTTGAAGAGATTGAAGGGCTCATCCGAGTTTACAGAAACGGCAACGTTGAGAGGCCTCCGATCATCCCTATCGTCCCCTGCACAGCCTCCGGTGGTGTGACAGCTAAGGACGTCGTCATAAATAAATTCACCGGCTCATGGACTCGTATCTATGTCCCGAACTACTCCTACAAGATGCCTTCGCTTGTTTACTTCCATGGCGGCGGATTCTGTGTCGGCTCCGCTGCTTGGAGTTGCTACAATGAGTTCTTGTCCAGTCTTGCTTCCAAAGCCGGTTGCATTATCATCTCCGTAAATTACCGCTTAGCTCCGGAAAACCGGCTTCCGGCTGCTTACGACGACGGCATCGAAGCCCTTACGTGGGTTAAACAGCAAGCTCTAAATGGACCGATTGAACATAAGTGGTGGCTAAGTCATTGTGATCCGTCTAGTTTCTTTCTAGCAGGTGACAGTGCCGGTGCCAATATAGCGTACAATGTGGCCGCCAGAAGCAGCCTCGCCTCGGGTGGTTCCGGGATCAAGCCATTGGTTCTCAAGGGCATGATCTTGATTCAACCCTTTTTCGGAGGCGAATCAAGGACCGCAACCGAGATGCATGCTCCTACACAAGTTAACTCGGCACTCACTTTATCCTCATCCGATGCGTATTGGAGATTATCATTGCCTTTCGGTTCTAACCGTGACCATCCATGGTGCAACCCTTTGGCCAGTGGTGCAACCAAGTTAAGGGAACTGAAACTTCCACCCACGATGGTGTGCATATCGGAAATGGATATATTGAAAGATAGGAACCTGGGATTCTGCAATGCTTTGATCAGTGCTGGTAAAAGGGTTGAAGTGAAGATTTACACAGGAGTTGGACATGCATTTCAAGTTCTTCATAATTCTTCGTTTTCTCACATTCGAACCCAAGAAATGATGTCACATGTTAAGACCTTCATCAATCAGTAACTCAAGAATCATGTAAAATTTTGATGTAATAGTTGTTATCTCACAGCCTATTTAAACTCTTTATTCTCTTATTAATTCAAAAGATTATATATAAATATTCTATAAATTTGTTTATATTTATTTGTTATCGTGACAATAATAACATTCATTTAGTTTAGATGAATTTCCAAATGCTTTACTTCCAAAGAATATTGGAATATTCTAGAAACAACTCATATATTGATCGTTTAATTATTAATGCTATAATACTGGTGTCCCTAAACTCTAAATCTTAAACTTTTAAAAATAATAATTATTCTTGTAATCACTAAAATAAGATGATTTGTCCGTAATATTAAATTTTCCCTTAGTTTTTATGGGTATTTGTTTTGGGTTAGGCCTTTGGGCCTTTGTTTTTCTTAAGGGTGGCCATGATGGATGATGCCCTTAGATTATACCATTTCAAAGAAATTCCTTGACTACCAGTAAAACATAGAAAATCCTAAGCAAAATTGAGAATTCCCCGTCTTTAAGAATCCCAACAGAGGAGAGAAAATGGTGATAACATGTCTCCAAACACATCTTAACCCTTGTTTCAAACCCTTAATTTCATCCCCTTCTCAAACCTCGAACCTTTTCCCTTTTAAATCTCTATCGATTTCACCAAAAACATCGGGCTTTTCTAAACCCGTTATCTCTTTACAAGTCAAAGCTAAACCTCCTGTTCTTTCTGATGAAAGGCCACTGGATGATTCCCCCTCTGAATCTTCTTCCGACAAAGAGGTAAAGCTTTGGGTCCCTTTTTTCCCTATTCAAGTTCTTTTTTTGTGTGTGTGGAAAAATGGGTATAATTAGATAGCTTTTACTGCTGTAGAAAAAAGCAGTCAAATTTACAACCTTTTCTTGTAAAACTCAGAAAAAGGGGTTTTATTTGAACTTAATTTATTGGGGTTTTGCTCCCCCTGTAAAACCAGAGAAAAAGGGTTTGGTTTTTGAACATAGATTCATGGGTTTTCTTTGTTTTTTTTTCCTGATTGTTTGGATAATGTAGAAGCTTAGAGTGGTGGTGAAGCCATTGGAGAAGCCCAGGGTAGTATTGAAGTTCATATGGATGGAAAAAGACATAGGGCTAGCCCTTGATCAGGTGATACCAGGTCATGGTTCTATCCCATTGAGTCCATATTACTTCTGGCCTAGAAAAGATGCTTGGGAACAGCTCAAGGTTTTGCTTGAAAGCAAGCCATGGATATCTCACATGCAAAGGGTTCACCTTCTCAATCAAGCTACAGACATTATCAATTTATGGCAGACAAGTGGTGGTAATTTATCCTAAATGTTTCCATTCACAAAGTTTTGTTGCAGTCTGTTTTAATTGCAGTTGCCATTGCATTCCAAATGTTTGCTAAATTGTGCTGAATCTAGTATGGATGACTTACTGTTCTTGTGGTAGCCTTTTTTGTGTGAATGGATGTTTGGTTAAAGATTCCTATTTACGTTCATATATGTGTATGAATCTCCTAGTGTAAGCATAAATGTTCTTGTGATATCTTTTGTATTGCAAGAACATCATGGTTGTAATGAACAGTTCATGCAATTAGAGATTCATTTCTGGGTTTCTTTCTTATGAAAGTACCCATTAAGAAGATACCATAATTTTATACATCACTTTTTCTTGTTTCTTTCTTCTCCGTTAAGACCACATTACATTATTCTGGGTTGATATTCAGTGTATAATTACTTTATTTATTATTTTTCAATATATTAATTATTATCATATATGTATAGATTATAATTTATAGTAATAAGTGAAAATAACAGATAGGAGCTTGACACATTACTTTGTATCTTCATATTTTATAAATGAAGTATATTATGGGACATCAAGATAAAAACATAAATAAGAATATTTATAACCATTTGCATAGTAATGAAACTATGCTAATCTATACAGATTTTCCCCGGTAATCTCAATTTCCAAGAACAAATATGAATCCATCTTCTACCTATTGTAACCCACAACTTAATATATCTTACAAAAAGACCCTAATTCAGACCTTGCTTGAAAGTTGAAACACAAACTTGGCATGCCTTCCCTTCAATCAAACTACTTCCAGAGGCAATTAGCAATTAAAAACATATCATATAAATATTACTAGACAGAAATTATATCTACTTATCTCCAAAATTATCAACCTTCAAGTTGCTTCATTTTGTGGAACGGTGGCATTTAGATTTCAAGTATGTACACTTGTAGTTTAAGTGTTAGGCCATGGCAGGGACGCTGGAATTCCGGCGATCTCTGTTGAGGCAATCGAATCCTTCTACTCTAACAGTGGCAGGTTTATAGCCAAACTTCATCATTGTATACCCTCCATTACGTGGAGACGATGGAGATAACATTTGCAGGGCTGAAAGACTTTCATCACCGAAGAGAGCATCGTGCACAAGTGGATTTGAAACCCTGCTTGGAGGCGAACCACAAAAAATTTGGGGTGGTGATGCTACATGGTCTGCAGATTGTTTTATCCCAAAATCCTGCTGTAAAAGACACAGGAACATGTTATCTTATAATAGCATATTCAAGTTTGAGTATGAGCACAGAATTGCTTCAAACTCAATTATATTCGACTTTCACGAAAAAATTTCATGTATCTAGAATGCAAACAAAAATACAAACCGTGTTCGAATGTATCAGTCAGATTTCTGTGAAACACAGCAAATACAACTTATCATATACATATGAATCAAAGACAAACAGGTGAATCAAATTCTGCTACTTGGAAAAACATTAAGGCCCCATTTTGGTTGGGTTAAGCAACCTAAACGGGCATTTGTCCACCATTTATTTGCCAAACAACCATCAGTTTGGTTGTGAACAGGCGTTTGCCCACCATTTTTAATGCCTAAACAACCAACAGAGCTGGATTTTCCAGCTTCTGCAAACGGGCGTTGCAGCCCCAATGACTGTTTAGTTGCAGCAATGACAGACGAAGCCTAAGAGTTGAAGCTCGGACTCAACAATACCTTCTTCAGGATGATATCTAAAAGCTCAGCACCGGCACTCATATCACTTATCTCAGCTTGATAACTGAAAACCAAAAACACAATTAAACAACAATGATTAGAAACAAAACAAATCAACCCCAAGTAAAAAATAAATAAAAATTCAAACTAAAGATCATAGGAAAAGGAAGGAAAGAAATTTATACCTCAAGTGCAATCTCAAAGGCCTGCTAGGGTTATTGGCGAGGAGCCCAATTCGCCGAGGCTTAGGGCAAACAACAGGAACACACCTTTGATAGTCATAAGCCGAAACAGCAGCGTTCTGAAGAAGATTGCAATGATCCATCTTCCCCAAGAAAAAAAAAGACGGGCTTTGCAAGAAACCCTAGAGAAGAACAAATCAAATCCCAGATTCAACAATTAAAGAAACAAAAGTTTATTTAATGATAAAAAGAACAGATCTAAACTCCAACCCTTGAAAAAAAATTGAGATTAAATTAAGTAAAACCTAGTGTTTATATAATTGAATGAGAGAGTCAAATTTAAGACGCCCGATTAATTAGGGACTAATTAAGAGATAAGAACTAAGAATTAAAAATCCGAAAAGGGAAGTTCAACCTTTACAGCTAAAAACATATCAAATCTGCTATAGAATCGCTTCGAACTTTGACTTAAAAACAGATTTGTTTTAACTGAACAAAAATAGGGGGAAACAAAAAGGGGGGATGGAAACAAGAGATCAGATCATATACAATTGAAATTCGATTCGAGTTTCAGATAACCTGCACGAATCCTTTGAGGGAAAGGCCGGGTGCCACGAGGAAGAAGAAAGCAAGAACAGCGAAAAAGAAAATTTTATACAAATTCATATTTAATTAGAGGAAAATCATATAAATATTATTAAATTAATTAATAAAAATAAAAATTTTAATATTTTAATATATAATTATAAATTATAAAATAATTTACATAATTTACTCTTATTTTTATAATATTTATAGAGAGAAGTCCAAAATTACATTACAACCATAAAATGGCAGCAAAAGATAGCATAAAGCCATGCCAAATAAATACTAAAATCAATTATTTATTTGCTCCCTAAGGCTGAACAATGATAATGGCTGCCGCAGGCACTGTTCTTAATTCATAAGCCACGGAAGAACCTGCTGTTGATCCCCGCCCTATAAATTTGCAGCTCAGTCGCAGTTGCGGTAATGGTGATCGCAGTGTTGGCTGGTTCAAACATCACATCTCCTTCAGTGACAATGCCTTCCCAAGTTCCAGTTTTCAATGTCCCTTCCCCTGCGAAGGCCAGGAAGATTGAAGGGCCCGGGACAGCCGGAAAAACCGCCAAGGACCCTTTCGGAAGAACACAGCGATCGACCTCGAACTCATCAAATGGTGGGAGGTACCTTGTTATGTAAGGACTTAATGGTAGACCCGAAAGGATTTCAGGGTACCCCTAAAACGGAAATCATAAGAGATTATCAGAATGCTACTTTTATTAATTTTATGTAATATGAAAAATATAGTTTATAACTTAAATTCAGTACTCATGTAAGTTATATCAAACTGCAAGTATTGATTGGATGGGAATTGTACCAGGTTGTAGGTGAGCATGGAGCAAAGGGTTTGGACATCACGATGCTTGGGAGTGAGACCAGCTCGGACGACATTGTCTGAGGTTGCCATGCACTCGATGCAGTCCCCACTTAAGTAGGCGTGAGGTTCATTCGCCGCCAGATACAAAGCTTCCCCGGCCTTCAGTGTCACGTAATTCAAGAAGAACGCCGATAACAATCCGATGTCACCGGGGTATTGCTTTTCCAACTGCAGCACCAACTCTTCTTTCTCCCTCAGCTTCCTCAACTGATGCATCCAAAAAAAAACAATTGCAAATGGTCAAGAATAATAGCCGAGATACAAATGGATGAGTGGATAAACAGATGCAGTTCGATATTGGGGTTCGAGCTTCAAACAGCTGGAACTGGCAGTTATCTCAACTCGATTACACTCCGAACTCCTAATTTCCCCCCCAGGTTTAACAAGAACTCAATGGTGCTGAAATTACTACTGACCTGACTTTCTACGAGCAGCCGACTTTTAAGTTTCGATAAAGCTTTCGTTGTCATCTCCTTGCTCGCAGACATAAGCTGGGTAAAAACCGACCGCAGAGCAGACTTAACTTTGTTTTCAACAGCACCATCTTGCTCCTGAATATCCATGACTTGCTTTGCCAATGCAATGCCAACCACTTCTACAATCTCAGGAACATCAGCAAGAACTTGCTTAATCTCCTGTATAATACCAAATCCAAACATATTTGCTTCAAATGTAAGTATGTGTCTAAACCAACAATTAAATTGAGCTAAGCTAAAGCTATTAACAAGCTCATTATTGGTTCTCAATCGAATATAGTTTTTAAAATTCGAATTCATTCTAGATAAAAATTAAAACTTGAAACGATCATAACTTCATTTATATTTGTATTCGAATACCTGGAGTGAAATGAACCCACAAAGGGCTGTGAACTGAGTGATAGCCAAAGCCATCTCAGGTTTGTGATTATCATCTTTATAGAGATTAGGTTTCCTCTTATGCAACTCTTTGGCCAATTCTTTATCCGGGTGTGCCTGTATGGACAGTGCTTTCCCCACTGACAGCACCTATTTTACACCACAGTAGCTTGTCGAGTTAAATGATCGGAATTCAGTATACTTATACACAACTCTCCTTGCTAACAGCAGAAATAATATAGGGAAAGAACAAACCTTGAACAAGAACGGAAGATGAGAACCCCATTTCTCCAAAACCTTAACACCAAGCACGTTTGGATTCTTCTCTATCCACTCTTTCAATTTCAAACCCACGTTTTGTTGATCGTCGTCAACCAGAAAGCTAGGCCCCGATTCATGGGTTCCAATCCATAACTCCGCATATGGCTTGTTTGGGTCTATCTCGTCCCCCGAATTCAAAGCCATGAGCCTGGCCACCTCCGCCTCCACCCCACGTTTTCCCCACTCGTAGTTTTGAACCCAGGCTCTTAGCCTCCTCAACCTCTGATCAACATCAGCTTTCGCCATTGTTGAAACCCAGAAGATAAGTAAATTAAAAAAGAATAGAGAATTAAGGGAATTCGAATTCGGTGGTATTGATTAAAACACAAAGTGAGATAAAGGACGGAACTTTGAGCATTAACAGTTTGTTGAGGTGGAAATTTCCAGATTATAAGGTACGGAGATGGGGTGGGAAGAGGAAACTGATGGGGAAAAATGCATAGCACACTGTGACGGGAAGAACTAAGAATGGCAGGGACTGGATACCATCACTTGTTTTATTTGCATTTCCTTACCTCCATTCCTATTTTCCCACGAAATTTCCATGTCCTCTTTTTAACCTATATTATGACTGAACGAGACAATGAGAATAGACAATTTCATATCAAATATTTATAAATTAATTCTTTTAATTTAATTTTTTAATTAATTTACTTCGTTTACAACATTATTATTCGATAATAAAATTAATCTCATATTATAAAAATATAAATATAATTAATATTTAAATTCATATAAAATATTTATAAACTAATTCTTTTAATTCTTGTTTTTAACAATCAATAATTTATTTGTTAATTTTTGAGATTGAAAGATAGAGTTTTAAATTATAGGGTACGACAAAGATAAAAATAATATGTGATTGTTAAATCAGCAGGAGGGTAGAATTTAGGGAGATAGGGTGTAGATCTATAATTTTTTTAAAGAAATTAAAGATTTTTATATAAAATTAAAGATTTTATTTGATTATTTTATTTTTTAAAAATATATCATAAATATATCATGAGTTGTGTTTTATTCTATAAAAAATTTAATGTATGTCACAAAAAATATTTAAATTATAGAATAAAATGTTATGCATCAAAATATAGAAAATTTGTTCAAAAGAAATGTTTAATAAGCCATATTTCAAATACTCAGAGACGAAATTAAAGATTTGAGATTGAGAGACAATAATATTTAAAGATAAAGAGAATAAATTCATAAATAAAATATTTTTTAAAAATTTAAATAAAAAATAAAAAATTGAGATGAAAGTAATTATCTCTTTTTACTTTATATATCTACTTATCTATAGATACTTTCAAACCTAACTATAAACTCAATTTTAGTATTTCTATTCACGTGTATAATGTATTGTTTAAGACAAATAATGGTCGAACCAACTTTGTCCAATGTTCAACACTTTCGATACTTTTGTCTTCAAGGAGACATAAAAACCTAGGAATTATCAAATTCATGAAATTAGAAAAAAAAAACAAAAACATGCAAATGAAATCTCAACCTCACCCCATAAAAAAAAAACATTTTTATTCTCGCACCATTGAATTTAGAATTGAAGAAAGTTTAATTTGAACTAACGGATGAAGAATATCGAACGGTAAAATACTCGACAATGGAATGAAAAACGATAAACTATCGATATGTGAAGATATCAAACTGTGAAAGAAAAGTGATTTTAGAATTTAATTAAAAAAATTAAAACCAAATTTTTTTTAAAGAAACTCATATTTCTAAGGAAACTCAAAAAATAAAAATATAAAAAATTGATTGTGTGTCATATTTTGATTGGATGAATTTTTTTATCATCGTTGACGAAAAATTCGAATAAATAACAGAAAAAATATTAAATATCTATTAAATCTAAAATATAATTTAAACATCTATATTAAAAAGAAAATATAATTTAATTTTTTATTTAATTATCAAACTAATATTTTTTTTATCTAATTCGCGTATTAAAATATAATCTAAAAAGTAAATGCCATTGTATGGTTTTTTTTATATAATCTAAGATTTTTTTTTACAGGAGAGGGATTAAATTCATGTCAACGATTTGACGACCTTTAATCTTTTAAAATATAGAAAAACATTTCCCATTTTCGTCAAAATATATATAAAAAAATGAATAACAAGAGTCTAAATAAACTATTGTCCATTCATCCGTAAAGACAGCGAAGTCTAAGGAGAGACATAGACGTAGACTTTGATTGCACAGTCACGGACACACTGTCACCTACATTTGTTTGGATCTCTTTGTCCGAAGTTAGAAAAAATATTACAACTTTTATTTATCGAAAAATTATATAATCAAAATTTTTTATTATATTATTTATGATTTAAATAATTTAATTTATTTATTTTTAAATAAGTAATTAATAATTATCTATTCATTAGTATATAAAAAAAATGACGATTTATTTTAAAAAATATTTAACTGGTTAAGATCACATTATTATAAATAAACAAACTAAATCAAATTCGTTCATCTTATTTTTTAAGTTGAATATCATTTCTTACTTATATGTAATTATAGAGTATTTATTAGGTAATTATTTTAAAATAAACAAACTAAATCAATTAAACCACGAGTAAAAATAATGAACAAAATTTATCTAATAATTTTTTCTTAAGTCGACATCGAATTTAACTCATTTTTTAAATTTGATTAAAGGTTTTATTGTTAATAGTATTGATTAAATCTTTTGTTCTAGTTACTTTCAGTGTGAAATAAATGAATTATCATAAAATATACTTTATTTCTATAAAATTTTATTTTTTATTTTTATTATAATAAATATTCGAAAATAAATAAAATTAGTAATCAATAATTAATATTAAAACTAATTATTGTTATTAAAAAAAACACGATACTATAAATAATGCATAATATATATATATATATATTGTCACGTACCGTTCGTCATGACTATGCGGGACCGAGCAAGATATTTTTTGGTTGTGCTTAACTTTTAGGAGCGGAAAAGCAATAAGGGTATAGTACGTGTCGAGCAAGCGTCCTATCTTCGAATGGACGTGCCGATCGTGCACCACACTAGTCGGAAACTGTCTTCGTTTCCCTGATGAACCCATAGGAGGGCGAAATCGATGAATATCGAAAATCGTAAAAACTAAACCTCAAATATACGAGAGACCTGAAATATCGCACGAAAAAAAATCCCTGTGCCAAAACTATATCTCGTGACAATATACTTAAACTATGTCAAAGAAGATTGTAAACATATTATAAGTGTCGAGTATATTCCTACCGACACTTGAAGTGTTTATTTTTTTATCATATAACTTGAAGATTTTATTTGCATGGCACCGTCACTGATAGGGGTACGTTCTTGTTTATATTCTTCGCTAGTCTCGTTAAGTTCGATGGTCATATTATTTAAAATAAAAAATATAATAAATTAATTAAAAATCTTAAATTATACTTATTTATAAAAATAATGTAACATACATAATATTTGTACACTATATCTATTATTTTATCTATTATCTTTTTAATTTATTTTATCTATTATCTTTTATTTAATTATTAAATTATTTTTTAAACTATATCAATTTTTTATTTTAAATTAGGGCGATTTTAATCCGGTTTCGTAAAATTTAAGAATACAATAAGCTAAAAAAAATTAGAGAACTAATTAAAAAACGAATATATTTTAGAAGGCAAAAAATATTATATTAAGCCTTTAAAATTTATAAACTAACATTTAGGGTCTCTAAATTATATAATCAAGCACGTATTAAGAATGCTGTAGGTCAGGGGCGGTTCAAAGATTTTGAGGGCCCTGTGCAATTTATTAAAATATAATCTTTAAAAGTAATTATCTATGACTTCCACTAGTATCCCTTAAAAGCAAATATCCTTTCTAGGGGCCCCTGTACGATCGTTTCCATTGCGTCTGTCCAAAACCTTACTAGTTCTACTGAAACAATAGTAATAGTAATAATCAATAAGATTTTATAATCAATTATCGCATTTAAGAAATAATTATAACTTTTTAACAATTATAACTAATCTTTCTTAATAGCATTTTCAAAAATTTTCAATAAATTTCGAGATTAACATCATCTAATTAATGTAGTTTATCAAAATTTGAGACCCCTTTTTTTCGAGGGCCATGTGCAGTCGCTTTTATTGTGTCTGTCCAAAACTCCACTGCTGTAGGTGTGATCTCGCGCACTAAAAATTTTTAAAAATTATATATTTGTTTTTTAAGTTTTATTCATAATTTTATATTTTAAATTTAATAATTTTTAAATTTTACAATTTTGTATTTTACATTTTAATATAATTTAAAATAAGAGAAAAACCAGCCCTTGTTTAACAGCTTTAACTTTTTGTTCTTGTATTTGAGAGGCAATTTGACCACAAGCAGAACCTTTTTCTTAAGCTGTCCGCGTGAAACTTGTCTGCTACACCGGCAGCCAGCAGCAGCAACAGCAACAGCCGAAGATTAGGCGTTTTCATAGCTCTCTCTTTTCACTGCCGAATCCACACTTTCACCGGTTCAATACAAAATCCCTTCTAAACCTTTTCATTTCCTCGATCTTCTCAATCCAATAAAACACACCATTTTTTCTCTCCCTTTTTGATCCCATAATTCTTCCTTTTTTCTGAAACGAATCATTTCGCCTTTGCGTCAAGACATGTAAGTAGGAACTAAAGTTGACAACCTTTTCTTCTCTTTGCTCCGTTTCCTGTCATTTTCTCACAAACTCTGCTTTCACTCCATTATTGTACGGCTTTTCCTGATTTTTTTCCTTCGTTGATTCCGCTTGTTCTTTTTTGCTTTGTCAAACTCAAAACTAATGGGTCTTTTCCATCTCTTTTTGTTCTTTAATGGGTTTAACTTTCTCTATGGTGGGTTGGAACGGTGTTGGTTTAGATTGTTGGGTGTGTTTGTCAAATGATTGAAACTTGAGCTCCTTTCTGCATTTCCTTGAATTTTTTCTTTTTGGATTTTTTGAAGAAATTTTCTGGGTATTTTTGAGTGTCGGTGCTGAGCAAAATGAATAAACAAACGGGGAAAACATCTTCGTCTCTAGCTATAACGGAGAAGAAAACTTATAGGCCTGGTGGTTGTGTAGGCATCTTCTTTCAACTCTTTGATTGGAACAAAAGACTTGCAAAGAAGAAATTTTTCTCAAGAAAATTACTCCCTCATGGTAAGTTCATTTTGTCTTTTCTTTTTTGAAAAAATATGTTTTTTTTTTGTTTCAAATTGGAGTTGTAATCGACTGTCGTTGTTTCTCAGCCCGTACCAAAGCTTCAAAAAGCTTCGGAGGAGATGAAAAAATGCCCAAATCCAAGCTGCATTTGGTATGCTCTCGGAAAATTTTTATATACCTTTTTTTTGTGTGTATTTTAGTTCATAAATTATTCATTTTGCTTATATAATGATAATAAAATTGATGTTTATGAGGAATTTTTGTAGATTGCTGATGAGAACAGTGGGGGTTTTCCGAATGTGAAGAAAAATGGTAAACATTTTAGTAAAGGAGAAACGGCTCAAAAACATGAAATGAAAGCTCCCGGTTTGGTTGCTAGGCTAATGGGATTAGAAGCCATGCCGGCTTTGAATAGAGATAAGCCTCACAAAAAAGCCCCGACTTCAGCTAGTAAATCTGATGTTCAAGATGTGAAAATGGTGAACTTTCAAGGTGGGATTGCTGGGAGAGATTTGGATTTAGCTAAAAGTAGCTCGAAAATTGAGCCTCGACCTCCAAAGATTCAGAAAATAGAGTCTTATGATAGACAGATTGTCACTAGGTTTGGATCTGAGGCATTGCAAATTAGGAATGTTTTGTTGCAATCTAAGAAGCATCATCATCATCATCAAAAGTTTGTTTCTTCAGTAAAGAGTCCGAGGATTTCTTCTGCAAGGAATGCTTCTAGGAAATCGAGGTTGATCGATGTAGCTACTAAAATATTGGAACCAGGGTTGCAAGCAACAAATAGAGCGAAATATTCTCTTTCTTATTCGAGTCGGAACAAGGCTGCAACTGAGGGAATTCGGGTTGTGTCACCAGATGTGTTGGAACAATCTGCTTGTAATGTTAGTATTGGTAACTCTTTGAGTGGCCCGACATCATGCATGAATTGTGGCAATTTGCTTGACATTGTGGAGTCCAGAGCAAAGTCGGAGGACCGGCCACTTTTTATTCCATCCTCTTCTCCAAAATTTGCAGATTCTTCTTTGCAGGGATTAGAAAAGAGTTTGCTGAGGCCTTCCCCGACCTCGTTTGATCTTGGGAAAGAGGCAATTTTTCAGAGAAGCCATGACCAACCATTATCTTTTACCAGTCAAGAAGAGAACAGTGTACAATCAAGTAATGAATCCAATACATTTAGAAGTCCTCTATCTCAAGAAGCTCGAGCTCAAGATCAATGGCATTTAACAAGCCAATCTGGCAAATCCCAAAGGAATGAGAAGTCTCATGTTGCTTTCAAGCTGAGGAATCAAAGTCATAATCATATATCACTAGATAGGGATAGAATCCCTGTGAAAGCTAAATTAAATAATTTTCAAGGTAGGAAAGGTGTTTCCGGTGCAAATGCTGTTAGTGGGGCCAAAGATTTTGTTGCGCTGAACCGAAGTTCAAGTAGTCGAACCCTACATAGAGTGCCAATCAAGGTGGATAGTGCTCCTTTTGAAATTGAGAGAAATTCCTGCAGGGGCCGAGATGACTCCTTGTCTCAGCTACGGTCTCCGGTAAGAAAGAGGAGGACCAATAGTGTTAATGGGCAAACAGAAACTACTGGTTCCATAAATTCAGGTATTGGAAAAGAAAAAAATGATAAATGCCATCCGGTGACTAGACGAGAAATGGTACATGGAGCTTGCAGCATGGACCGGACATGTGTTAAAAGCAGATCAACTAGCCAAAGTATCGGTAAGGGAGCCATCGATCAAAAGGGCACCGATATTATTTCTTTCACATTCAGTTCTCCATTAAAGCAAAAACACAGTGTTTCCAGGGAATTGAAGGAGAAAAGAAAGGACGCAAATAAAAGGATTGTCCTCCAAAGACATGAAATATTGGAAAACAATAACGAAGAAACATCTTTGCCGAAGAACTTGCCACTGACAGGAGATGCTTTAAGTGCACTTTTGGAACAAAAGTTGAAGGAATTGACCTCTCAAGAGGAGGATGAACGTAAAACCGGTTGCACCCTACCAAAGAGATCAACTGCCATGATTCTCCAGGAGTTAATTTCTGCTTTAACATCAGGGCAGCCTAACACTTGGAATGGTCACCTTTGCAGTTCAGATATCGGTTTCCAGGTTGGTATTTCTATTCTGAGGCACTGAATTGTCATTCCGGTGGTTTATACACTGAATTTGATGTTGTATCTTCGGTCGCAACTTCAGTTTTAGATGTCTCTGTACGACGCTTGCCTTGATAATTCCAGGGTACTGCTTATCACTAATAAAATGCATGTAGGAAGATCATAAGAATATTTTTCACCAACCCTATTGCCTGGATTATTTCAGAAATATGGCGATTCTGATTTGTTGCCAATGTGTATATTTTGTATTGCTTTTACTTTAAGTTTGATGAGTAGTTTTTGGCTGTTAATATGATTGTCTTGTGCATATGATAACCACTATCTATGCCATTTATAAATTAACATTTTTTTTTTCTAATCCCCTCCCCTTAATTTCTCAGACTGAAGGAAAGGCTGAAGGGACTTCAGTTGGATTTGGTAACCATGGTAATCATGTTAGCCCCGGTTCTGTTCTTGAAGCTTCATTTTCGAACGATAGTTTTGTTTCCAGCAGCCTCGATGAAAACTTAGGTAAATGTTCAAAACTTTAGCCTTAAAAGTGCCCTTTTTGTGGGTCCGGAAATGTGTATGCAATTCAAGGAACTTATCTGGTATTGTAGCACTAACAAATGCGGATTAACATGAGTCCATGCACTGCTCTGTTAGATCTGTTCAATAATTTATTTTGAATATGTATTATTCTTTACTTGAGTTTTTACTATGCTTATTAATTTCAAGTTCAGAATTATATTATTCTTTATACTATGACAAACTATTTTAAAACTCGTGCAATGAGTAAGCTTTTCCTTATGTTAACACTGTATTCCTCTCCATTGGGGGGAAAAGAATAATTCATTTTAGTTTTTTTGTGTATTTATTTGGTTCAGGACACAGGTTACAACCAGATTCCATGGATTTCTCATATGATGAACCACAACCAACAGAACCTGATGCGGATCTTCTGGATTCTGCAACTTCATTGGACAAAGAAACAATTGTTAATGAGATGACCATCGATCTTGTCAACCGAACTTCTGCTATGTTGCATGTTAGTAATTATGGTCTTGGATTATCGGGTGATAAGCTTATCCATGTTAAAGAGGTTCTCTTGAAAGCAGAACTGTTGTTTGGAAATTTGATTCCCCGGGGTTCGGATAGGAGAGCTGATTTTCTCTTGGCTCCTTTTATACATGATGAAGTAGAGACTCTTGTTGCTACCATGGAGGTAGATTTCAAGTCTATTCTTGGTATCGATCAGCTCAAAGAAAACAATCAGCTTAGAGGATTTCTGTTCGACTGTGCAATAGAGTGTATAGATTCTAAATATGTTCCATACTGTAACTCGGGATTCAGACCATGGAGAAGTTTTTCGTATTGCATGAACTCAGTACAGCTGATTCAAGATGTTGCAGACGGAGTTAAAAGGTGGATAAAGCTAGTTGGGATGGTCCCTGATGAACTAATAGACTATGAGATGAGTTATTCACTCGGGAAATGGACAGATTTTGATATTGAGGCATACGAAACTGGTGTGGAAGTGGATTGGGATATTCTTCAAAACATAATCGACGAAATGGTTGATGACCTGATTTCCCCTCTTGCATACAGGCCCTGTGATCTGTGAGTATCTTGTAAATCATGTTGACATGCAATCACTAAATAGTTTTGAAATCTGATCAAAACCAACCTGGTGAAGTTGTGTAAAAGATGGGATCTATGTCCAAGTAACATAAGATAGGATGGAGGATAAAGTATATGAGGCATATGTACCTTATATTTTTTCATCTTCTGTGTAACTAGCTACTCTTCTGTAATAGCCTACAAGAACTAGTCACTAATTTGTTCCTAAATTGGAAGGTAAAATACCCTTCATTTATTGGTCTATTTTGCAAGTACTTATTAGTATGCTTTTGATGGTTCATATTAAACAAAGTTTATAATGTCTTGGAAATTAAGTTGAGTGATTACATAAACTCAGATAAGCCTGAAAAAGTCTCATTTTTCCCCTCAAAGATCATCAATTCAAACAGACCAAAATGCTGTGAAAATAACAAACTAAGCAATGAAAGAATTTTTAACCTCAAATCTCTCTAAAATGTGGGAACTAGGTAATGAAAATACCTGAAATTCAGAGTTTTCTTCCTTTTTTTCTTTCTAAAATAGTCTAGCACTACTCTTCCCTCCTCTGCCCTTCAGTTCTTCAACGCTTGCATAACTCTTCCTAGCCATCATTAATCTTCCTTTCTTCTTCTCCCCGGAATTTGCAGACTTACTCCCTCTCGAATTTGACCAATTCTTTCCTGTTGATGGCGGCGTCATTTCAATCCGGCCCATGACCGCCGGCTGCCGGTTCTCTTTCCGTAAAGTGGCGGAAAAATCCGGCACTGATTGAGCCAAAACAGAGGCCCCTTTACTCGAACTCCCTGAATTCGAACTGAACTTCACTTGTTTCTTGGTTGGGGTTTGTTTAAATTCAGTTTCTTCCCACCGTTGTTGCTTCGAATTCAAAAAGACCCCATTCGCTTTTGACCAATTCTTTGCCGTTCGCGTCGTCGTCGATTCAATCCCACCGGTAATCGGCGGCTTCCGGTTCTCTTTCAGTAAAGTTGATGAAAAGTGAGGCACCGATTGCATCAAAACAGAACCCCGTTTCACGGGAATCTCAGAATTTGAACTGAATTCCACTTTTTTCTTCCCTGGGGATTGTTTGGTTTCTATTTCTTCCCATTCTTGTATCTTCTCGAACTTCATTCTAAGCTTGTTTTCTCTCAAATCAGCATATGCTCTGTACCTGGGACCTCTTTCCATCATATGATTCTGCGAAAGAATGAGAGAAATAGGGTCGAGGAAATGGAAAAACTGTTCAAAAGAAGGATTTGAATGATGGGTTTGATACAGAGAATCGATTGTGTCCGCCATTTTTGATGAAATTCTAAGTTTTATGTTTGCAGATGTGATAGAGAGAATGAGTTTGCAACGGTCTAATAAAGAGAGCAGCAGAAGAGGATTTATTTATTGTGTTTTTACTTTATAATTAATATTTGTTTCCAACGTTCTTATTTTGATGTGGGTCCCGATGGGAAAAGGTCGTTGGGTACCGTTTGATTAAAAATCATTTGATTATGGGTTTAATTAATTAGGACGTGATTAAAATTTTAATAAATTTATTATTACTGTTATTTTATTTTTTTTTAATTTACGTTACGAGTTCATTAGATATTAAACTTCAACTATCAATGGATCAACTTAAGAAGGTAAATTCATATAGAATCTAATAAAATTATGAATCTCTGAGGGAAATTAAGCTTGTTGAATCATGTTGTTGCCAAGGGAAATATATGCAAGATTTATGATTTATAATTAATTGTAAAGCATAAAAATAGGATGATGTCAATTAATTCTTAAATTATTTTTAATAATGTCAGTAGAATTTATTAGAAAATAAAATAGGGATATCAGAAAAATAACCAAAACAAAGGAAAATTTAAAAAATAAAATACCATAACATCAAAACACGTTTAGTTAATTGTAACAATAAAGATGAGATGGACAATAGAGAAAGGAAGCAAGAAACAGAACACATTGTCTGTGTCCGTCCGCTAACACGCTTAAGAATCAAAGTAATATTGATAAGTGATACCAACAACCTCAATGCTTCCTAAAACATATTTGACTATCGGCAAATGAACTCCCAAAGGGATCAAAGATATGTCACAAAAATAGACAAAACATACCACAAAAACAAATAAAAACTAGAAACAAAACTAATAAATAAAAGAAAACTTTGAATTAAATATAATGTCACAAAACACAGGAAAATCGATTTACTTCATTTATAATGCATATCACTATCTACAGTCCAAGAGCTATTTCCATTCGGCCGATTAAGAAATCTTGGACATACATACTGCTAGCAAATGCCTCAAAGATGCAGTAAACGGGAAACAACATCTACCAGAAGAAGCTTTATTTTCTTCAGAATAAGTCTACATGTTGGCTTTCCTTTCCCATCTTTCCTTGGTGTCAAGGCTGAGGACAAATCATAATGTCGGAAACAGTTAATATATTAGACAAAAGGTATAAAACAGCGCAGCAACCCATGATGCAAAACACAAAATGTCACTACATATAACAGAAACAGAAACAGGATATAAATGGTTAAGTACATTGGATGGGGCAGCAATTCTCTTGCTTATGAATGCATTTCTCATGGTTAAGTACATTGGATGGGTTAGAATGTTGGATACATGCACATATCCAACATGCTCAACTCAACTTTATAACTTCATCTTTCTTTAAATATTGATTTGGAGGGTCATATGGTTTATACTTATATCCGAAAAAAGACAAGTCTTGTCTAGGGTACATAAAAAAGAGTCTGGGTAACAATCTTTCCCATTAAAGAATGAATTGATGCTAAGGAACAGTCTAAGGTGAAGTTTGTAACATACCCCCAATGCAGTTTCTGCCGCTTTTTTGTTGAAAGTTGCACAACTTCATTGTCTTTCACTGAAAAGGAATTATCATCTTCACTGTGGCTCTTTGGGTTGGGAATACTTTCATCTTCAACTTTGGTGTTTGAATCTGATTCCTGAGAATCTGCAGAATTCATGTATTCAACACGAAACCTTTCGGCTCGACCTACAATCAAAAGAAACGATTGCAGATGATGAATTATTCAAGTATTTAGCATGAAACTATTTTGGTTTGGTCTGCGAATGAAAGAAGAGGTTGCTGACGATGAACCTAAAATCCAACTCTAGTATGTTATTGATAATGGTATACGATATTACTTCGAGTGAGATGAGAGTATTGAACATGAGTACAGACCGGCACAGGTAATTAGAATTTTATCAAGTTTTTCCATGCATATGGATATCTGTCGAATATGAATGTTGGACATGGATACTTCAAGAAAAAAAAAAGAGCAACATAAATGATATAAACTACGGTACCTTTCGGTTTCTTGTGGATATTTGATTTTGTTTTTATTTGCAAGCGCATCCGATGAAGCTCCTATAGCATACAATGTTAAGATGGTTAGAAGTAAATCACGCAGTAGAATAGAAAGATAAAAGAGATTAATAATAAATAGAACGTTCAAAATCCAGAATCTATCCTTTTGACCGAGATTAATTGGATTTGAGTGTTAGTATCAAATATTGGTCAGTATTTCACACGGGTATGTTTAATTTCATTAGAAGATTTTACATGTATCTGGGAGATCTTTAAAGGGTCATATTCCCATACCTATATCTGAATATGTATTAAACACAAACATTAACACTTCAAGAAGAATAGAAGAAAAGAGTTGGAGCAACATGGCTTGTAGCTACGAAGAAAAGAACAAAGAAATAGAAATATTTCTCCAAAACTATTTATCCCTTTGCTACAAATGAGAGGTTAAGATTTAAGATATTATTAAGAATATTGTATTTTTTCCCCTGGCTCTTGAGCCCTATATAGTTCAAATTCTTTCTTTTGGTTGAAGTACTTGTGTTTGACGCATATTCGAACATAGGTATTGGATACAATACTCAAATTTGACACAAAAGGAAGTAGATGCATGTTTTATGATTTCCCCAGAGAACCCTAACTATCTAAAAGGAAGCAAAAAATGTTACTCGGAATTGCATATAAGAGTTGGATAGGGCATGTGTTTGACACAAGTATGGTGAAACATTTTAAAGTTTCTTCATGTATTTGGGGAACCTTGGAGGTCATATTTTGACGTCCATGCATAAGATATAAGTGTCAGGCACAAGTATTTCAAGGAAAAATGAAGAGTCGAAGTAATACAGAAAGAAAATATAACCCATACCCAAAGCAAGCGGGAACTAGAATCACTGGGGTAACTTCCAATCGTTCAATATGACAAGGCTCAACAAACCAAGATTTCCAAAGTCTCTGGAAATGTCAATCAGATACTAGCACAATTAAAACTTATACAAACAATGCCCATTAAACTTCAAACCAAATAAACCAAATTGTCAAACTTTAAAACTTGACAATGCCAAGTTCAGTCATCATAAACTAAATCCAAGATTTCACTGCCCATGATCCCATGTTACTCAGTCTCGGGTTTAAGAATAAAATACAGGTACATCTATGACATGGATATAATCAATATTTTCTAATTTCCCATATATTATAAGGACCCTAAGAAGTCATATCTCTATATCCATAATTGGATGTGAATACTATGGGAAAAAACCCTGAACAGTTGGAGAAACATAGCCATCGTCTCAATTCCATAAAAAGGTATATAGTTAAGATGATAAACGGGTTTGGTTCCTTCAATCAGAAAAGAAAAAAAGGTTTCACTATCCATCATCTAAATTCCATAAAAAGGTTTCAAGGAATTAATCGGCATGCATAGTTGGTACTTTACGAATTCAACCCTCTCTACCGCCAACATTCATCATTAATACCTACAAAAGTAACATTCAGAATACCTGAAATCGAGATAAACACAATAAACCTGACCCGAATCAGACTAAATAAACATCACAGCAGGAGCCGGTTAAATTCATGAAAGGTATCTGCCAAAGATTATAGAAGGGTTCGCTTCCTTAAATACTATCAAGAAATTAAATAACAATCATGATGCAGTATTACAGACATGTCCAAGGTTTTGATTCTTTCTGCCTTCGATATTCATCATCAATATTTACCACAATTTACTAAAACATAAATTATAACACCCACAACTATAATTACAATAAGTACGACAGAAAAAAACAACTTGCCACTGCAATCTAAATCCATGAAAACTACTACACGCTAATGATGATTAAAGGGTTCAGTTACTTTTCAATCACAAATTAAGACCCAGATTTCGCTATCCATAGTCTAAATATGTAAAACAATCTGCTACAGATTCAGGGTTCCTAAAAATTCATCCGAATATGAATACTAAGAATGGAATAAGGAGTTCAAGGAATTACCCGGAACTTAGAAAGCTGTTGAGAAGTGACTCCGACAGGCTTGAAATTGGGTTGCAAAGAAAGGGTTGAAGCAATGGCTGCTTCTCTCCTATTGTCCTCGTCTTCTTCCTGCTTCTGCTTTCCCATTTTCCCTCTCCCGCTTTTCGCTATTCCCCAACCATTGAAACCGCAAAGCGTTTGGTCTGAAGCTTTGAAAGGAACACTACTGGCCCGGTCCACCAGGGCCCGAGTTTAAAACATGAATATTTTTTTAAAAAATAAATTATATTAAAAAATTATAAAAGAATTACATTATTAAAGTTTTATACTTTTAAACAATTTAAATAATTTTATATTTTTATTATACATAACTTTTTAAATAATTTAAAAATGGGTCACGACGGAAATAATAACGATCTAGGTTTTCTTTACAATATTAGTCATCGATGGTGATCCGATGGGTTGGTTTGACTGCCCCACAGGCTCTCCGTGACTAGTTTCCTGGTTAGTTCTTCTTCCTCATCCGCAATCCGGCATTCGGAGACCTCCAAAGAAAGGAAATCCGGCGGAGATATTTCCGCATTTGAACACTGCATCGCGACAGTTCTCATACACTTCATGATTGCTTTAGTGAAAGGAGAAGCCCAAACATAATGAATAATAAGGAAAAGCGGAAAGCAAAAGAAGAGGAAGCTCAGGTAATGATGTCAAACAATGACATTTCATTTTCCCTAAAAATTTTCTTAGAACAATTGAAAAAAATAAGGGGTTTTGTTTAAAATTATTTTTAAATTAATTTTTAACTTTAAAAATTAGTTTGAGGTCAAAAGAAAATACTAAATGGTTAATCTGAAAAAATATATTTTAAAAAATATTTTTTAAATAATTTGTAAAACTTAAATTTTTTAGTTTCTGCGATTAAAAAGATATCTTATCCTATATTTGTTACTTTGTTTATTTATAAGTTATAAATTTATAATTTTTATAAAAAAATAATTATAATTAATATAATATTTTAATTTTAAAAAATATATATTAAATAAAATATTTTAAATTTATTATATTTTCATAGAACACGTACCGTTATTAAAAAATATTTATTAATAAAAATATTATATATACATATATTTTGATAATTTAAGTTCATATATTTTATATTATATATATCTTATAATATCATATTGATTATTTACCTTCTAATAAGTACTTTTCGACAACAATACTATAAACTTAATTCTTAAATCCAAATAGACATGTTTGTTCATTTATATTTATTTAAATTTATTCGCATATTTATAGGGGTGTTCATTATTGATTAAATCGAATTAATCTATTGAACAAAAATAAAATTGATTAATCTATTATATAATTTTAGGTTTCATCTAATGATTAATATTTTTTTCTTCAAATTTTAATTATCGATCAATTTAGTTTAAAATCGACCAATTAACTCAATTAATCGAACTAATGCAAAACATTAAATATTTAATATATTATTTATATTCATTTATGTTCGTTTATTATAATAACGAACGAACATGAATGAACACGAATAATCTACATTCCTTAAAAAACGAACAAAATTAATTATGTTTGTTTATGTTCGTAATCGTTTATTTATTCGATTAAAATTAAATAAACGAACTCATATACACCATTGTTTGTATTTGTTTATAACCCTACTGCCTTTGGAAATACGCAAATGTAGTTATTTTGTTGGAAACTAAAATAGTCTTTGTAAGTCAACTGTACATAGTCATAAGTCACTCTTCTAAGCCTTTTTCCTTATTGTTCTTTAAATGCTTGGGCAAAGCAGAGTCGATCAAATTTTTTTTCTTGCAATTCTGCTCTAAAAATTTAGGAAAAGAAAATGAATTATCTTTCTTCTTCCTCCTCCTCCTCATCTCTTCCTTTTGCTGTGTTGTGGCTATTATTCATCATGCATGGCTTTTCTGTTTCACTAAGCAATTTTTTGATTTATCAAAATTGCGTTGAAGCGAGATTCGAATGTGGGAACATCTCCGTCGGGTATCCTTTCTTTGGCGGTGATCGATGGCCGGAATGCGGTCATCCCGGTTTGGAGCTTCTATGTGACGGTCATACTAATCGTACCACCATTGGTATGGTGGGGGTAAAATATGAGGTGATGGCCATTCATCGTGTTCTTCGAACTCTAAGGCTTGCGAGGGAGGACTTGTTGCTCGACAATGGCTTTTGTCGACCTCAAACTGCCATCAAAGATTCCATCATAGATTCTGAGTTATTCGAACTTGCTCCTCCTCCTCCTCCTGCTCTCGGTTATACTAAGATTACTTTGTTTTATGACTGTCCACCTTCCATGTCATCCCCATGGAATCTTGGAAACTTCTCTTGCACTGATTCAGACTACAAGAATGTTTCGATAACTATGGACAAATTCCGTTTAGATGGATGCTCAGACAGCGTTGCTGTTACCGTTTTTCAAACTGATTGGACAGTACTAAAGGGTAATCCTTCCTTGCTTTTGCTTTTGAAAGTAGCCATGGCAACAGGATTCGGGGTGAACTGGAAGGAGGATGCGGCAGCCTGCCGCAAGTGCAATGCTTCCGGCGGAGCCTGTGGTTTTAACTTGAGTAACAATCAAACATTCTGCTACTGTCCACATGGAAATCAGACTTTACCCAACGAATGCGGTGGCCAAGGTATGTACTATGTACATTTCATTTTTACAACTAAACAAGTTCTACTACTATTATCCGTTGCAGTGGTAGTAAACTTGAATAAAAGATGAAAATCTAATATCTCGAGTCTTAAGTCATAACCCTCTTCGTGTGGCTCATCCTGAAGTCCAAATGATCATAGCAGTTGCAGCAAATTGGCCTTTTCTGCATAGGATTGCATCCTAATCTCTCTAACCAGCCAACGACTTCATTAACTCTAATCACTTTGATCGGTTCATACTAATTCAAATTCAAATTCCATTGTCCCATTACTGCTTCATTAGCTGATAAAGCGTAGGATCTCACCATTTTGTTGCTTAAACATTGAGCCACTGTTAGATGCAGAACCATTTGCTTAGAGTCTTTTTCAGAGAGCCTCCCCCTCCATATATATAATCTTCCATAAATTGTAGAGACAGATATGTTTATCCTACTCTTACAACCAATCCTTTACGTAAGAACTCTGTTCACAAGGTTTGAATCACGTTTCTCAATTCCGTCAAGTCTATCTCGAACATTATTCACCACGAGGCTAAACAAATGTGTTTCCGACCATCCTTGGCGTCTGTGAGACCGATTATTTCTTTATTTCGAGATATAATAAATGTATGCATTCCAAGAAATTCATAGAATAACTGAGGTTGCAGTTCTCCTCTTGGTCTCATTCACAGCTCAACTCAACTCCTCTTGCCACGAATAGAAAGAACTTGACACCACAAAGTTACCGAAAAGTTGCAATCAAAAGACAAATGATTTCTTGTATCTTCCTCGTGGCAGAGTATGCAGTTGATTAATATATGTCGAACTGTCTTGTTTCTCCGTGTCTATGTTCCTACCATACGGAGACGGAGACTCTCCTGTTGTAGGTCCAGGTAATCTCCGTGTCTAAACTGAGTTTATACCTTCTGAGTTCATAGTCCTGGGAGCAGTACTATAGGAAACCATGTTATTCACACTTGAGCTATATTCTTACCTAAATTTCCTTTGACTGACACTTAATCGTGACCTGCAAAGGAAACTTCCTTTGGAAAAAACTTTCAAGTTTGAATTCGTCAAAGACCAACTACTTTGATTCTTGAGATGAACATCCATTTATCTGGAGTGTTGTATCCAACCACTTGCAATCTTTCTCTTCCAACTCTTCTCTCGGAAAAATGCATTATTCATTGTTGAAATCCAGGTTTTGCTTTCTCCTCCTCATAAGTTTCTTCTTGATTTTCTCTCCAAAATCTGTGTTTGCAAACACTTTCTCGAGCTGCAGTTTTCGACCCGGTTGTGGAACTATTCAGGGTATCAGTTATCCTTTCTGGGGGTTGGGTCGGCCGGATAGTTGTGGATACCCTGGATTTGAACTCCGATGCAATGAGAATGTGCCAGAAATCACGATCCTGGATGCAACATACCGAGTTCTTGAGATAAGCAATTCTTCACAAATCCTCACTGTTTCCAGAATCGATTACGGTGAGGATATTTGTCCCACTCGTCTCATCAACTCCACTTTCCGAAACACCCGTTTTCAGTATATCGGGCGTAATATAAAGCTGTATTATGATTGTCCGACACTCGCAGTTCCAGAAATTCCCCCATCAACCCCGCAGATATCTCATCCATTCGAATGCATATCAAACGGGAGAAACACGACAGGATATTATGTGACGAAGGACTTCAGGGGAACTGCCATCGGCGATTACTTAGGGTCGTGTAGAGACAGTGTGATTATTCCAATCCCGATTTTTGAAGTTAGATCATTGGAGGAAAACCGAAATCCGGAGGCTTTGGAAGAAGTGGTGAGACGTGGGTTTGATTTGGCGTGGTCTGCAAACGATACTGATACTCTGTGTGATGCTTGTTTAGACGATGGTGGTGCGTGCGGGTATAACCTCCGCTCCGGTGCTTTTGTATGTTACCCCTGCACAGAATCAGAAGGCGATGGTTGTTCTACAAGGTCCCCAGGTACATCTTCGTGTCCCTAGTGTTGAAACATCTCCCGTACTGGGATTTGTCCACATGGAATTGCAGGAGCTCAGAAAATAGGATTATGGAAATGCGTTCATTTGCTTTTCCAAACTTGAAAATTCTATATAGTTTTTTCTTCCAACCTTTTGACTAACAAGGCTCTATTTTTGGCAACCTTTTGCCACTGAAAATCCGTTCTCGTCGTGATTTTAGTGTTAAACAGGATTTAGTTTGATGTAAACTGACGTTTACTCACCACCATTGAACGTTTAAACACTCGTTTACAGGCAGTTTCCCACTTCATTGGCAAAGGGAGCTTCAGTTGTTGAATTTCTAACATTTTCATTGTCGATCTTTATAGCTATTAGCTGCTTCCATTTCACTATTCATTGTCTGAGCGATCTCAGACCTCAGCTTAAAACTTCTCAAATTTTGCAATTCGAATACAGTTCAGATCAAGTTGCTATTTTTTATTTTTGCTTTTGCAAAGAAGTAATTCCTGTGAATTTTAGCTAACATTTTGAGATTTTCCACTATTACAGGAAGCAAAAACAACAGTGTCAAGCTTGAACTAGGTACTATCTGCTACCCCATTATTGACATATTACATTGTTTACCACAACTTGTAGCATTGCAGGAGCCAAAATTATGCATTCTATTCCTTTATCTTCAGGCCTCGGGATACCAGTTGCTGTAACCATTGCCATTGTATTGGTTATTTGCTTTGTTGCTCGGAGGTTCAAAGGAAAATCAATACTAGACCATCTATGCCAAGCAACAATGGAGGACCATTCTGGGATCGAGGAGTTCATACAAAAGTTTGGATCTCTTGCACCAAGGAGATATTTCTATGGAGAAATCAAGAAAATGACGAATAAATTTAATGACAAGTTAGGTCAAGGAGGATATGGTACTGTATATAAAGGAAGCTTGTCTGATGGTCGTCTTGTTGCTGTTAAAGTCCTTAGTGAATCCAAGGGAAATGGGGAGGATTTCATGAACGAAGTGGCTAGCATCAGCAGAACTTCTCATGTCAACATAGTAACTTTACTTGGATTTTGTATCGACAGATCGAAGAGAGCTTTGGTTTACGAATTCATGCCCCATGGATCATTGGATAAGTTCATTTATGATCAAGCATGGCACTATCAAAGTCGTCAACGGTTGGAGTGGAAAACTCTGTTCGACATTGCAATCGGCATCGCTAGAGGACTCGAATACTTGCATCAAGGTTGCAATACAAGGATCTTGCACTTCGACATAAAACCTCACAATATCCTTTTAGACGAAAACTTTTCCCCTAAGATCTCCGATTTTGGTTTGTCTAAGTTATGTGAAAGAAAGGAGAGTGTCATATCCATGGCATGTGCAAGAGGAACCATCGGATATATAGCACCAGAAATGGTTTGTCGAAACTTTGGTGGGGTTTCTTATAAATCTGATGTGTATAGCTACGGAATGATGATCCTTGAAATGGTCGGAGGAACCAAAAACACTGATGTTGGAGTGTCTGAATCCAGTGAAGTATATTTTCCGTCTTGGGTTTATAACGATCTCGATCGGTCTATAAACCCGGATCTTAATGATGTAACCATTGTTGAAGAAGAAGAAATAAGGAGGAAGCTGATGATAGTGAGCCTTTGGTGCATTCAATCTTACCCAACTGATCGACCTTCTATGACCAAAGTGTTAGAAATGTTGCAAGGAGAGCTTCAATCATTGATAATTCCACCTAGACATATCGAATCGTCTCCTATTCGATCACCTAAAACTTGTATAGAAACATCATCAATGAGTTAGATTTTTAATTGATTTCGTGTTGTATTTGTATCAGCTTCCTCCTTATTTCTTCTTCTTCAACAATGGTTACATCAATAAGGAAGAAATATGGTTAGAATGTAATAAACATGAAGAACACAGGAAATTTCCTAATGGAAGAGGTTGGAGAAAATTGAGTGTATTCAGAAGTCATATTCCAAGAGCTGGCAATGAAGAAAATGGTGAGGACTGAGGCTGATGAATGAAGCTTTGGGGTCAAATTGCCTTTGCCCGGTCTTGGCTTCAAACACCCTCTTTATTGACTTTGTAACCAAAGTACCTCCCAAACGTACTAAAATATAAACGAACCGAGATCGAACATACTTCGATGCGTTTATATTTCGGTCCCCTCTCAACTTTTTCTACTGCTCTCCCTCTCGCTGTTGGTCCTCGGACTTGAAGGGAAAGTCCCTCCGGTCTCCAGATTTTAATTGGAGTATGGAGAGCTTGAAGATGCACGCCATTTTCATGCTGATTTTTGCAGCAGGTAAACAATTCATTGTTTTTCTTCATCACACCAAACCTCAATATATTTCATGTACATGGAGCTTGCACACAGAGTTGATGAAGGTCTGGGTTAACTAACAAGGACCCTCTAATGAACACTACTGGCCGTCAGCTACAAGTTATTGATACTTAAACAAAGTCGGAATAAATAGCTTACACAAGTACAAAGTTTCTAGCCAAGGGTGGTTTAAAACCTATGACCAAGATAACATACACCCAAAAGACGATAAATCTTGAAAGCAATGCATATGCAGACTTAACCAACAAACTAAAAGAAATTTCGACAAGATGAACAGAAATGTCAAGACAATCACAGACACAGTTACATCACCTTCTTGCCTTCATCGTCAATAGGGTCATATAGGGTTCCAAGCATCCAATCCATCCATATGGTGTAATGGCCATAATTATGGCGGTATGTAGTGTGGTGAATGGTGTGGTAGCCAGCACCCATGATAGGCCAGAAGTTTCCATGGATGCAATCGTGAATGTTCGTCGTCCAGATGCCCTCAAGGAATATGAGTCCGATGTGAGTTCTAAAATGAGTTGGTACGATGAACAGTACTATGACATGAGGGACTGCCTGCAGTATTCCATCCAGAGGGTGAAAAGCCAAACCTGAACACAGGACATTGAGCGGTGTTTCATTTTTAGAAGGGTAAAAAATCCAAGTACAATTTTCAGCCTATGCAACTCAAACTCTAATGTGACGGGTATATGCACAATACAGGCATGGTCAAATTTCAAAGTTTTTTCACCTATTTAGAAGATCTTGGCGATGATATCCACATACTGTGTATCAGACAAATATTTAAGAAAAATGAAGAGTTCGAATAGCAAAGTTCTCAACTGAAGTCGGTATATCGAGATGGTATCTCATATATGTGTATTTGTCTAACAAGAGAATATTTATTCACTTTCCAAGTTTTTCCTTGTATTTGAAGAATCCTTATGGGGGATAAGAGCCAAACATGAGTGTTGGATTTTGGTACACTAGGAAAAATGAAGAGCTAGAGCAACATCGGCATTATCTACCTCTACCTTGCCCATGTGTAGATGCTCAAAACCCTCAGCTCTACGGAAGTATATTATTACAGACACACCTACTCTAGTACTAATTTATTCATGAACATAACTTTGCTATATTATACAAACTAAAGAGTATATATGGGAAATATTAATATTTATATCTAAAATATTAGATACTAAAGATAGAGAGCAAAATATAAAATATTTATCACACTTCTACTTCTAGCAGTTAAAAACACTTATGAGCAAGCACATTGGCCGCAGTTGGCCTAACTACTCATCTTTGTTCCCTCGTATTCCCTTAGGTCATGGGTTCTAGACCCACTAGGATCACTCACCTTCCTTCCCCTAGAGTCCCCCCCCCTTCCCTCTAGATAAGATTAGGATTAGATTTAAGATTCCAAAGAATTGAACAGGATCAAGAAAAAGCTCTATGAGATGGCATCAGTGAAGCACTCTCCACATTTATCCTATGCCAACCAAGTATAATCTGCAGCAAGACTAATTCACACATTCTCTGAAAAGCTATTCATTAGCACATGGCTTAATGTAATGTCATCGTCGAATGCCAGGTAATTGACAAATCCAATCTCATCCCCTTTCTAAGTTCTAACAGATGAAACGCACGACAGATTAATATCTCAAAGATGCATGCAGCAGTCCAAAGTACCACAGATTAATTATTAAGCTTACATCAATATTAATCCAGGATAATGGTTAGACTTAGATACCCTTTGAGAACATCTCGCTTGTCTTAGAAACTCGAGATATGAACTATCTCATGCAAGCTGGGAGTTAGGTGCCAGCACTAGTTTCAAACATCCAGAGCCAAGCAAATTAAGAATCTCATAAGCAAGACAAGAAAGATAATGGTTAAACGTACATCAAATTCAAGGCCATTTTGCAAATAAAACCTAGAATCCACTAAGGCAACATCAAAATGGAGGATGAGATCCCAAAAAAAATCCAACTGCCTAAAACTGGCAGATTTTCTGGATCCTCTTAAACTCAAACTCTCTAGTATGGTCATATCTATTTACCAAAAGATCTTAATTTGACAAATAAAACAACCATAAGATTCCACATGTTATCAAAGTAAGATGACAAAAAATAAAAATAAAAAGTATTTCAATATGATCCTAACCTTTGGGCAGTGGAAGCAATTATAAATCATTGAAACTAGAGTGCGTAGATAAGAACTTACCAGCAAACGGAGAAAGGGTATTCTGTTTGTTGTAGATGTGATGAGTTGCATGAAGATACTTGTAAAGAGGTTTTATGTCATGCAACTCCCTATGCATCCAGTAAATGCCAAACTCGACAATAGCAAGATATATAAATAAATATACCGCATACATAAGCCAGCTGACATCGCTTATTCTAGAATAACATTTTGTCCAGCCACTTTCAATCATGTATTCAGAAATAGTTGGAAACGCACAGTACCAAGGCATGGCCTTCATAGCAACATAAATTTGCATGAGCATGGCTTTATTTGTAGGAATAGCATCTGCATTACCAACAATCAAAACATTCAGAAAGGAACCAGAGATCTCATATTTGTAAAACCAAAACAGAGGGAAAAAAATACAGTTGACATTTATGAGTAGGTTTAGCATTGTTCAGTACCTAATGGGTTTTAAGATTGTACTAACTATTGCAAATAAGAAGAGAAATTATCATTTTGTTAAACAAAAAAGAAACACTAAAGATTGTTTTGCAGGCATCTAGCTTATACTGGCTAAAGGTTAGCATTCATCAAAATCCCAGAAACCATTATTTCAGAGAGAGATTTGAATTAAGAAAATCATATGCAACTAGCAACATTATCAGCAAACTTATAAAATGCTTATGACCGGGACATGTGTTCAGCACATTAACATTAATGAGGGCATATGTTCATGAAATTACAAGGAAAATCTTAGAAAACAAAGTATGACATACTTGTGTAGGATCATGATCATATCCGGCATTAACCCGAGTTTGAGTGACAGATCTAAAGTATTAACATTTAACACAATGAACATAATAAATTCTATGCATATATTATTTAATCATTTACTGTATTCTCATCCCTACTTCAAACGTAAGCAATACTGTTATAAACTAAGAGATAGAATCCAACAAGGATCCTCCTTTGACTTATGATTATCGGTAAAAAGACAATTAAGAAACGTTAAATCAATATTAGGATCTGTTCATACATAAAAGAACTCCCAAGTCCTTTGTTAAACCATATATGGAAATTCCAACATCAAAACTTTCAACAACAACAACAAAAAAATGAAATATTCCAGCTTCACATATGAACTCTCAGATTCAAAACGCAGCCAGCAAACTAATGATAATATCAAAACTATATCTAATATCAACTACTGTTTAAACTTATCAACAAAATAACAGATCAAAATAAAAAGAACCCAGATTCAAAATCATCAAAAAACCAGAAAAATAGTACCTTTGGGAATATAAACATTGCGTTTCAAGTAGTAAATATAGAAGCACCAAATGAAACCAGAGATGAAATAAAGCAAATTCCCGGCAATGTAGTTTCGCAGCCAAGTTTGCAAGATATGGGGGAGCGGATCCCAGAGCTTTGTAGGCAGAAGGTATCCCAACACAAGGTGATTGTACCAAGCGCTCTCATCCACGAATTCCTGCAAATACTCTCCCATGGATTTGTCACGGAAATTCGGCAGTGATCAGTCACGGGAGCAACAGATTTAAGTCTCAGATAAGAGAGCAATACAAATGTGGTTTTTTCTTTATTTTTAGACAAAAATAAAATAAAAATTAATGATATTTTTAAAGATTTCTGTGGGCTTGTGTGAGGTGTCAGAGACAGCGGAACTAAGAGCCGAAGTGATGTTCTGTGTATTTTCAATTTAATACAGAATTTAGAAAAGTCAAGAGTAAGACAATTATAATTAAGAAAAATATACTTAGAGATTACTTAGTTATAAGAAACAATTAAATCACTTAATTTTATATTTATAAAAAATATTTTTTAAAATAATTTAGTCACAATTTAATAATAAATATGTCATTTAATTAAAATTCAATTAATAAAGATGTTTATTAATAACTGGGCCTACATATTGTTTTAATATTAAATTATTATATATCTATATTACGTAAAAATTTAATTGAATAAAATTTTTTAGTGATTAAATATTTATGGTATATAAATATAGATTAAATTTTAATTTTTAAAATTATAAAAATAAAAAATATAATTATTTTAAAAATTTTAAAGACTATAATAGTTATGTTATATAGATAAATATTATTAAAATATTAATAAAAATATTTTGAATATATCGTATTTTGAAATATATAACGAGTTTTAGGATACATGAGATATTATGTATTTATATATTTCGTATTCTTTACGTTAATAACTAAATATTTATTTTTTCTAACCATGAAGATAAAGCTAAATTATGTTATATATTATTGTTTATTCATGTTTATTTTATGTTATTAAGGCGTGATATTAAATGAGTTGTTTATTTTATTTATTGCATACCGAATTTTTAGCATTAATCAATCAAATATTAAATAAAAAATTAGAGAGTAATATTCTCATGTGTACTGATTTAAAAAATTATATTTTGGTTATAATATTTTTTAAAAGATAAAAGTTTTACAATTTAAAAATAGCGAAGAGGAATAAAAGCAAATCAAAAAGACTAAATTATAGAAAATTAAAAAATAAATTAAAAATCTAAAAAATAAAGTTGATGAAATGTATATATTTTAACATTAAATAGTTACAAAACTAAAATAAAAAAAATAGAAAATAGTTTTTCTGATGGAATTTTAACAACTATTTTCTCTCTCTACAATAGCAAAAATTCCTGAACTTTGAACAGAAAATTCATGTTCATAGGTTCCATCTTTTACAGAAAACTTAGAATTACATCGATCTTATCTGTGCCTGCAAAAAAACAAAAAGAAAAATTAGGGTTCTAATTGTTTTCAATTTTCAATAATCCGATCTGTTAATATTCAAGTTCCAGAATCTAACCCATTTCTCCGTGTCATAATCTGGAGACAGTGGAGGATGAATGTTCTTCAACAGTCCAACATCATCGGATCTAATGTCGAACACTTCGGATTCGGATCCAATATCAACCACTTTGGCTTCTGATCTTCCATTCTCGATCTCTTTCAATGTCTCCAGCACTTCTCCCATTGAAGGTCTCATATCCCTCTCCTGTTGCAAACAACGAAATGCCAGTTCCGAAACTGCAGTCACTGCGGTTTTTACTGCATAATTGTTCTCGAATCCGAGAGATGGATCTACCAGTTCATGTAATGTCTGATTCTGGATTCTGCTGATTGCCATGTTGGCCAAATTTATGTCATGTCGATGTCTGGTGATGTCTACTGCTTCTTTTGCTGAAACAAGCTCGACCAGGACGACTCCGAAGCTATAGACGTCGCTCTTCTCGGTGAGTTGGTAGCATAGGTGATACTCTGGATCTACATAACCCGGGGTGCCTTGCGGAGCGGTCGAGACGTGGGTAACATCGTTAGGAAACAATCGAGACAGTCCAAAATCAGCCACTTTTACATGGAAATCCTTGTCTAGGAGAATGTTATTCGATTTCACATCGCGGTGTATGATCTCCGATGCGTGGAGATAAGCCAATGCCTTTGCCGTCTCGATGGCGATGCTTAAACGAACATTCCAAGTTAGTGAACTGGAGTTTGATTGCTTTCCATGCAAATGATCAGCCACGGTTCCATTTGGAATGAACTCGTAAACAAGGAGAAGCTCTCGACTACGTCTCGAGGTGCATCCGTAGAGGATCACAAGGTTCGGGTGACGGATACGAGTGAGGATTTCGATTTCGTTCATGTACTGATCGACACGCTTGAAATTGTTATCGTACAAGCGCTTAACAGCCACTACACGCCCATCCTTGAGTACACCTGATCAAGCAAATGGTATTTCTTAGGCTAAATAAAAAAACACTAAGCTTGAGAAGTTAAGATTATTACCATGATAAACAGTGCCAAAGCCACCTTCTCCAAGTTGTTTAGAAGGATTGAATTGATCAGTGGCTTCCTCAAGTTCTTCATAACTAAAAACATGGGCGCCAAAGTAACAACTTCCTCTTTCGATATCGTATTTTGAAGTGGAACAGGAAGAATTGGTTTGAGATGTATTCGTTGTGGAAGTAGATGGCCCTTTGCTTGATGAAGATGTCGTAAGCTCTCTGCTAATAACCTGTGCTGCGATTCTCTTCTGCTGTTGTCGCCGGAAACAAAAGATTCCGATTCCTAGAAGTACACAGACTATGGCTGCACCAGGTATTCCAATGCCTGAAGATAAAAGGAAGAGATTGCTTAGCCTTAAACGTGTTACCTGCAATGCTACAAGTTGTGGGAAACAATGCAAAATCTCAATAATGGGGTAGCAGAGGCAGATAATACCTAGTCCAAGCGTGACATTGTTGTTTTTGCTTCCTGTAATAGTGGGAAATCTCAAAATGTTAGCTAAAATTCACAGGAATTACTTCTTGAAAAAGCAAAAATAAAAAATAGCAACTTGATCTGAACTGTATTCGAATTGAAAATCTAAAAGGCTGGCGGGTCAGAGTTGGGTGGAGGTGTGAAACGCCGGGCAGAAAACCTGTGGGAAACGTTGAATGAAAGCGGCTAAAAAGACAGGTGGCCGAAATGGAAGGAATTCAACGGATGAAGCTACCAAAAGTCAAGAAGAAAAAAGCAAGATTGAATTTTTTGCGTTTGGGAAAAGCAGATGAACGCGTTCCATAATCCTATACTGGAATGGACCATTTTCCTTTCGTTTTCAGGCAAAGACTAACTATACCTACCACTCATGACTCAACTGTTTGGTCGGAACAAGGGTATCTTAATCGGAATTGTTCAGCAGTTCCCGGCTTGGGTTCCGGCAATTCCATCTGGACAAATCCCAGTACGGGAGATGTTTCAACACTAGAGACACGAAGATGTACCTGGGGACCTTGCGGAACAACCATCGCCTTCTGATTCTGTGCAGGGGTAACATACAAATTCACCGGAGCGGAGGTTATACCCGCACGCACCACCATCGTCTAAACAAGCATCACACAGAGTATCAGTATCGTTTGCAGACCACGCCAAATCAAACCCACGTCTCACCACTTCTTCCAAAGCCTCCGGATTTCGGTTTTCCTCCAATGATTGAAGTTCAAAAATCGGGACTGGAATAATCACACTGTCTCTACACGACCCTAAGTAATTGCCGATGGCAGTTCCCCTGAAGTCCCCCGTCACATAATATCCTGTCGTGTTTCTCCCGTTTGTTCTGCATCGGAATGGATGAGAAATCTGCGGGTTTAATGGGAGAGTTTCTGGAACTGCGAGTGTCGAACAATCATAATACAGCTTTATATTACCCCCGTTATATTGAAAAGAGGTGTTTTGGAAAGTGGAGTTGATGAGACGAGTGGGACAAATATCCTCACCGTAATCGATTCTGGAAACAGTGAGGATTTGTGAAGAATTGCTTATCTCAAGAACTCGGTATGTTGCATCCAGGATCGTGATTTCTGGCACATTTTCATTGCACCGGAGTTCAAATCCAGGGTATCCACAACTATCCGGCCGACCCAACCCCCAGAAAGGATAACCGATGTTCTGAACAGTTCCACAACCGGGTCGAAAACTGCAGCTCAGGAAAGTGTTTGCAAACACAGATTTTGTAGAGAAAATCAAGAAGAAGCTTATGAGGAGGAAGCAAAACTTGGATTTCAACAATGAATAATGCATTTTTCCGAGAGAAGAGTTGGACGAGAATGACTGCAAGTGGTTGGATACAAAATGAAAACACTCCAGATAAATGGTTGTTCATCTCAAGAATCAAAGTAGTTGGTCTTTGACGAATTCAAACTTGAAAGTTTTTTCCAAAGGAAGTTTCCTTTGCAGGTCACGATTAAGCGTCAGTCAAAGGAAATTTAGGTAAGAATATAGCTCAAGTGTGAATAACATGGTTTCCTATAGTACCGCTCCCAGGACTATGAACTCAGAAGGTATAAACTCAGTTTAGACACGGAGACTACCTGGACCTACGACAGGAGAGTCTCCGTCTCCGTATGGTAGGAACATAGACACGGAGAAACAAGACAGTTCTACATATATTAATCAATTGCATACTCTGCCACGAGGAAGATACAAGAAATCATTTGTATTTTGATTGCAACTTTTCGGTAAATTTGTGGTGTCAAGTTCTTTCTATTCGTGGCAAGAGGAGTTGAGTTGAGCTGTGAATGAGACCAAGAGGAGAACTGCAACCTCAGTTATTCTATGAATTTCTTGGAATGCATACATTTATTATATCTCGATATAAAGAAATAATCGGTCTCACAGACGCCAAGGATGGTCGGAAACACATTTGTTTAGCCTCGTGGTGAATAATGTTCGAGATAGACTTGACGGAATTGAGAAACATGATTCAAACCTTGTGAACAGAGTTCTTACGCAAAGGATTGGTTGTAAGAGTAGGATAAACATCTGTCTCTACAATTTATGGAAGATTATATATATGGAGGGGGAGGCTCTCTGAAAAAGACTCTAAGCAAATGATTCTGCATCTAACAGTGGCTGAATGTTTAAGAAACAAAATGGTGAGATCCTACGTTTTATCAGCTAATGAAGCAGTGATGGAAAAATGGAATTTGAAGCTGAATTGGTATGAACCGATCGAAGTGATTAGATTTAATGAAGTCGTTGGCTGCTTAGAGAGATTAGGATGCAATCCTATGCAGAAAAGGCCAATTTGCTGCAACTGCTATGATCATTTGGACTTCAGGATGAGCCAAGCAAAGAGGGTTATGACTTAAGACTTGAGATATTCGATGCACCAGTAAGTTTTGCAACAACAAACTGCTGAGCAAAATCATAGAGAGAAAGAGCTATAACGTACCTTTTGTTGTTAAACATGTGCTTTCACTAGGTTGATCTTTGCAAAAGCAAATGAAACTATTTAAGGTCTGATTATATCCGCAAACCCCATCTGAATCTCTGCATCTTCTGCATTCATCGTTATCCACTTCCCATAGCAACTCAAAACCTCCTCTTAAAGCCTGTAATATAGTCATTGGGTTAACCTCGAGATCCCGTGCTGCTGTTTCATAAACTGGTACCATGACACTTCTTGGGCAAAACATGGGGCGAGGATCAGCCAGAAAGTTTCTAGTAGAATATGACACATCCATGAGGGTACCATTTATGGTGCAGTTAGAAAGAAGAATATATGTCGAGGTTGCAGGTAGGTAACAACCGTAGAATAGGGTGAGGTTCCGAAGGTTCGGGCCATAATCAAAGTGATTAAAGTCGATTGTAGTGTCGATTAGTTCCCTGGGACAATAACCATTCCAGTAGTCCTCTCTAGCAACCGTAAGACTCTGTCGTCCAGGGCTTATATCAAGAACTCGTAACATATTCTCATTCATCATGATTTTAGCTACATCATTCTCACACAACAACTCGAATCCTGGTTGGCCACAGTTACTCGAGCGGTTCATTCCCCAGAAAGGGTAACCGATATTTGCTACGCTTCCGCATGTTAACGTTGTCCTGCATTCAGAATATCGAGGATCGTCGACAGATAAAGCCGTCGGAACTCCGATCAACACAAGGAGAAAGCATAAGAGGGACAGGAAGGAAGATATTTGGAAAGCAATCGGCTGCATCTTGTTGGTTTTACAACAGTGCCGGGTTGAACGGATATATGAATTGTCATTAATCATTAAGGGTCAACCTTGGTGTCCTTTTCTAATCTAGAAATATGCAGTAAATTACATCAGGTGTTGGAAAAAATGGCGTGGAAAGTTCCAGAAGTCTCTATGGATGGATGTATTATAATTTATAGTGTAGACAAGACGAAATCTTCAGTGGCAGAATTTGATGGGAATTACTTGAAAATAAGACCAATTAAGTTTCCAGACTCGATGGTGAGACCATAGCCGTGAATCATGATAAACAAAATGCGACCAAAGGTAACTTCTTTCGGCTGCAACCTGACTAAGGGATCTGATAATTCCAAGGTGTCAGGAGCTTTGAAACAAAAGTCTCCTACAATTTCTTGTTCAAGGTAAGAAGTTTACAGGAGTTTGGAATTTTCAAAGTTAAAACGGAAGAAAAATTTACTTCTAAATTATAAATTCTAAGCTTTGAATTTTATAGTAACCCGAATGAAACAACCGGTAAGAAAATATTTATTCACCCTATATATGAATTTATATAATTTGAATATTTGGTTTTTTTTGAGATGTGTGAGACTTTGCATCCTATCTTTATTTATTTATTTATTTTAAGATATATATTTTTTTTTATTTTAGGTTTTCTTTGATTCAACTCTTGGGCACCATCCTCAAAGACTGACGGCGATGGTCTAAACAATTAATACCGTTCTTACTAATTATAGGTAGGAACGAAGTGATGAATTACCTTAAAAAAATTAAGATGAATAAATCTGATTGATTGAGATTACGGATGACGTGATAAATATTTTTCCAGACATATATTAGTGTTAGTCAAGACTAGAAATGAAATGCACATAGTACATACCTTGGCCACCGCATTCGTTGGGTAAAGTCTGATTTCCATGTGGACAGTAGCAGAATGTTTGGTTGTTACTCAAGTTAAAACCACAGGCTCCGCCGGAAGCATTGCACTTGCGGCAGGCTGCCGTATCCTCCTTCCAGTTCACCCCGAACCCTGTTGCCATGGCTACTTTCAAAAGCAAAAGCAAGGAAGGATTACCCTTTAGTACTGTCCAATCAGTTTGAAAAACGGTAACAGCAACGCTGTCTGAGCATCCATCTAAACGGAATTTGTCCATAGTTATCGAAACATTCTTGTAGTCTGAATCAGTGCAAGAGAAGTTTCCAAGATTCCATGGGGATGACATGGAAGGTGGACAGTCATAAAACAAAGTAATATTAGTATAACCGAGAGCAGGAGGAGGAGGAGGAGCAAGTTCGAATAACTCAGAATCTATGATGGAATCTTTGATGGGAGTTTGAGGTCGACAAAAGCCATTGTCGAGCAACAAGTCCTCCCTCGTAAGCCTTAGAGTTCGAAGGTCACGATGAATGGCCATCACCTCATATTTTACCCCCACCATATCAATGGTGGTACGATTAGTATGGTCGTCACATAGAAGCTCCAAACCGGGATGACCGCATTCCGGCCATCGATCACCGCCAAAGAAAGGATATCCGATGGAGATGTTCCCACATTCGAATCTCACTTCAACGCAATTTTGGTAGATCAGAAAACTGCTTAGTGAAATATCAAGACCATGCATGATGAATAATAGCCGTAACACAGTTAGAGGAAGAGATGATGATGATGAAGAAGAAGAAAGATAATTCATTTTCTTTTCCTAAATTTTCATATACAATGATATAGAAGAAAGTGAACTATGATGAAACATAGCTATAAACATGGATATATATATATATATATATATTGCGATTAAAGTTCAGGAAATTAAAGATAAAATGTATTTTTTAAAACATAAAATTTAGGATTTAGAGTTTATGATGTAAAAAATTAGGATTAACGTTTAAAAATTACTTTTTAAGAATTGTTTAACAAGGATATAAGAGGAGGTATGATTAAGGGACAAAGGACTTCTACTCATTGAATTAGGAAAAATTATACGATTAACCCTGTTCACCACGTCATCCATGGTCCCAAGCAATCAGGACCGTTGATCTTAATTTTTTTCAAGTGAATCATCACCTCTTTCCTACATGGACTTAGTGGATAGGTAGTTATTAGGTAGTTATTTAAAGATCAACGGTCCTGATTGTTTGAACTATGGATGACGTGGTGAACAGGGTTCACCGAATTAGGGTTTAACTCTCGATGCAATCCCTCTGGTTTACAAAAGAAATTAAGAAAACTAGTTTGTCTTAATTTATCAAATTTTGTTCTTGTACTTTACATGAATTATTCGAATTGTTAGTTTTGGGTCCTTGTATTTTTCAAAAACTATGAAATTAATCCAATTATTGGTAAACTTGTGAATTTCAACTTCTAATTTGTAATATATAAATAGTTAAATTGCTTTTTTTAGTATTAAGTTCTTATAAATTAAAATAGATGTCCTAAGTTGTTATTTTTTAAAATTTATAAATAAGCCCCTAATAACTTGTAAGTTGTGAGGGTAAGGACTACTGAGTTAATAATATCAGGCGTGCCGTGTGGAGTGAGCCACAGGAATATTAAAAGTCTCCGAGTCTACTGAGAAAAATAAAACAAAAAGGAAAACTAAAGATGGGGACACTGAAACATGCCTTCGCCTATAAGAACTTGCACTCAACTTCCATATTGACTTGGAAAAAAATCGTGGACATACGTAAGCTTGTAAATGAGATAAAACAGATCGCGAGTTCGAGTAACTCGATTCGGTTAAAGTTCGGTCAAAATTTGACTCGATTGAACTCGGTTCGAAATCGAATTCGACTCGAGTTATTGACGAGACGAACCGAATCGAGTTATAAGGTACCCGACTCAAAAAACTCACGAGCTACTGAAAAATATAAATATACTATTTTTTATAATTTAAAATCTAAATTTCTAAACTTAAAACCTTAAATATAAGTCTTAAACCTTAAAATAACGTACTAAAACCTAAAATTTACATGAGACTTGAGAGACCAGAGTTACTCGAGTCTAACACGATCAAAGAGTTACTCAAAGTTTTTTCTCCATTAGACTTTAAATGAGACTTGAGAGATAAGAGTTACTCGAGTCTAACACGATCAAAGAGTTACTCAATATTTTTTCTCCATTTGACTTTAAATGAGACTTTAGAGATAAGAGTTGCTCGAGTCTAACACAATCAAAAATCGGCCAATACTTGAATCGATAAAACTCGAAAAAAGCTCGAACTTGACTCGAGTTCTTAACGAGACGAGACGAGCTTTGATTTTTTAAGCTCGATTAAAATTACTTAAGCTCAAACTCAACTCGAAATCTTAACGAGCCGAGCCGAGCTTAGCACTACTCAAGCTCAACTCGGCTCGTTTACACACCTAGACATAGGTACGGGTGTGTATTTTGAAAATCTGATCCGATTAATTTTAATTTATTAATATTTAAAATTTTTGAATAGATATTTTATTAGTTTATAATTGATTTAAAATTTTAAATATTTGGTTTTTGAATACGAAAATTTTAAATTAGATATTTGAATATGTAAATATTTGAATTTATAATTTTATTTTTTAATTCGATAGTCCCGTACATAAAAAATTTAAGTTTTTAAATATAGCAATTAACAAGTTATCGAATATAACAAGATTTTATCTATGAAAATTTTAAATTTTTATATATAACAAATAAGTATCGAATACAACAAGATTTATATCTATAAAATATTTAAATTTTTTTAATATCGATTAATTGGATATCCCATCCGAATATAAAATAATTATTCATATCTGATCTAAAATTTTTATATATGTGATTCAAATTTTTAAAAGAAAATAATTAGATACCAAAAATTTTCGATTAAATCAATCAATAAATAGATCAAATCAATCTAATCGGATTTTATCCGGATCCGAAACACAGGTGTCATAAAATGGTTGGCTGAACATAGTTCAAGCATTAAAGGCTCCAAATTTGAGCAAATTCGAAATTTGAGACTTAAAAGTTGCATTCTTACTGATACTCCTAATGAAACAACCACCAATCTGTAGGTATCACTGGTGTTCAAAACCGTGACCTCTAAGAATAACAACCGTTCCTTTAACCACTTGAGTTTAAGGACTCGTACAACATACATTTGTTCTTATTTATGAAATATTGATTTTCCAATGTTATATAAATAATGTATTAAAGTCTTAAATACAAATCAACGATTCAATTAAATTCTTTAAGCAAGATCAGAATTTTAAATATCGATATTAAAAATATTATAAATTATTTACCTATTAAAATTTATACATAGGGAAAAATATTTCATATTTCAGCACTCATGCAATGTTTATTTATAGAAATTTATACAAAATTAAACTTTGATCTTACTGATACTGTACTGCAATGAAGTATATAAGGAAATACCAGATTGTTTAGCAAAGACAGTAACCATTGATTTATTTCAGTCCTTTGTTTCAGGCAGCAAAATCCAGTCAATGTCTGCAAAATATTTAGATTATTGGTAAAAAATTTTACGTACATAAAACTCGATTCGATTTTACTTTGATTCATGTATGAATAATGAATGTATACATACATATTTTTTTAATTTTTTGGAAACATCATTGCATCCATGTATGTTGCATACATCCATCACCATCCTACTTTTCCCTTATTAGTATTTTTTTGAAAAAAATAAGAATTTTTTAAAAAATATCTAGACATAGGAAATAAAATAGTTTCTATAATGAACTAGGGCACATAGAATTATGAAACTCTGATTTAAACCATGAAAAATGTGATTAAAGTAAATGAAAACTCACCATGGGAGAAGATTTCATTTGAGAAAACCTCCTTGCCCTCTGCTATTCACAAACTTGTAATTCGAACCAGAAACTAGCACAGCAAAAACTTAATATGTTAATATGTTCTTGAAAGCAATGTTGTTCAAAATCTTTATTACCATTGTTTTCAAATATTTGTGTTCGAAACTCGTATGCGACACAAGAGCATGGAGATATAACCTCTAATAATTCTTTAAATATGCGAAAGATCTTAGTAAAAAATTGATCATGTCAGTGTTGGGAGGAATTATATCATGGGTCATTCCCGTCATGTCAAATACATTCATTTTATTATTATTTTTTTCTCATTTTTTTACCAAGTAAATCTTCACTAATATTTACTATAAATTAAATTCAATAATAGTTTTTACTAAATAAAGATTCACTTGGTAAAAAAGTAAAGATAAAAAAATTAATGAAGCGGATGCATTTAATTGGTTAGTCTCATAAATGACGTGACGAAAATGATTAATGATATAATTTCTCCGGTGTTTACCATATCCGACACTTATATTCAAGTTTGTATAAAATAGTTTGGCTTCTTACAGAAATAAAAGAAATTGTACCTTCATAGCCTCCTACAACTGGATCTTCTGATAACAAAATGGGTGCACTGATATTAACATATCTGCAAACAAAGTTGCACCAGAACTTAAAATTTTGATTTGTTTGAGATTTTTACTTATTTTGCTTCAAAATTCTAGATACATGTAATGGATGATATATATGAAGGAAGAGATACACTTACTTGAAGCAACCAAGGCCAGCTGCTAAATGACCAGCAACACCAGTGGCAAGTCTAGTTTCAGCCACACTACCAATCATAAGTTTCAATCCAGATTTTTTAACCATTTCAACAATTTCAAGGATACCAAGAACCCCAAATTTGGATAATTTAATGTTGATGAAATCCACAAGATCTTCCTCCATAAGTTTTTTAATGTCAATCAGATCCCTGCAACTTTCATCTGCTACAACAGATATCCCATACTTATGTCTTGCAACATTACTCACATCACCAAGGCCTCTCCAGTCATCTCTATGAACTGGTTGTCCAAAGTGTATAGGAGTCAACCCTTTTTCTGCATACAACAAATTGTCATTTGATTCTTCATTTTTCTTAAAATATTCGTTTTCAACACATATCTAGATATGAGGATGGATATTGTTCTTCAAGGAACTTCCAAATACATGAAAATCTGAGGCAAAAATGACCATACCGGCATACCCGTGCTGGACGGTATCACTTAAGTCAAAGTAACATAGATCATTATCTCATTGTAATTCAACTTGACAATGGTTGAAATTCCTTACCATTTAGCTTGTCAAGAACTTCAATGGCTTCCTCTGAAGTGTAACCCTCATTTGCATCTAACATAAACAAGCAATTAGGGTGAGCTGTTCTTATGGCTTGAAGAACTTCAATATCTGCATTTAGGTTCCTTCCCAGTTTAATCTCCAATGTCTTGAATCCTAGTTTGCAATATTCAGCAGCCAGATCAAATGCTTTGGCAGAGGAAGTAGTTGGAATCTGTATATATGGAAATTATTAGGCCTCCATCACAACCATGAAACTGAGTTAAAACAGTCTTTGTAATGTAATGTGCCATGTTGGTCCTATTTCATTTATTTTTTAAGTAATTTGATCTGATATTTATATACGGCACCGACGGCGAATCCTGAAATTCCTGAAATATTTTAAGGGGACAAAATGAAATCATAAAGAGATTCTCCCATTTTAGGGGACCAATACCACCCTTGTCCCCTTAGCTCAGCCTATATTCATATATGGTATGGAGATATGGCTCTCCAAGACCTTCTAAAGTTCTAGTCATGAGATAACTTGGAAAAAGTTGAGCCTTCGTTGGAACATTCCCATACCCAACACCTATATTCAAACGAGTAATATACACATGTACCATTTTTTTCCGTATATTTAAAAGATTATACTCTTTTTCGTATTTAAATATTTGTATCGAACACGACTGTATTGAAAAATAAAGAATCCGAACATCATATGCAATACTTAACTGTAACAGCAGTGGACAAGGAATTGGACACTCCTCCAAATAATCTCCATAGGGGCACATCAATGTTATTAGCAACTGCATCAATCAAGGCCATTTCTAACCCAGCTCTAACCTTCATACAAAGACCAAAATCATAAGGAGGATTCAATACTAAAGGGACCTAAGAATGTATCCATCAGAAAGTATAATTAGAATTTTGTAAAAAAAATTCCATATATGTAGATCTTAAGAACTCATCATCTCATATCTATGTGACATGAATACTTCAAGAAATATGATTATTGAAAGCATGATGTACTTACAGAAGCAAATTGAGTACCAGGGAACATTTCTGAAATCTGATGTAGAACCAAATTCAAAGTGAGTGGAGGTCCCTGGCTAAGAAATTCACAAGCTTTTCCCACTGTCTCAAGAGCAGCAGTTTGGTTCCAGTTAACCCCAGGCCTAGGAACCACTTGAACCTCACCCCACCCAACACACCCATTGCTGAGTTCAACTCGTACAGCCACATTCTCGACTTTTTCAAGCGTCGAACACCCGATGTTCATCGGTTCTCGAAGCTCAACAGTCAATGGTCTCCCTTCAGCACTATGAACATCAACCCAGAAAATCTCAGTCAAGTTCTTCAACCCCAAGCTTGTTCTTGACCTTTCAGCTGTTTCACCAACAGCTGATTTAGTCATTAGCTCACTGCTGCCAGTGCTGGAGCTTGCAATGAAACGACCCTGCAAGTTTCTTGAACGGTTAACGACAGATGAAGAGAGAAGCAAAGAACTTGTTGGGCAACAGAAACCGAGTGATGCCATTGGAGAAGATGGTTAAACTTGGCTTCTTTTGTTGATTTTCAGTATGCAATGGATTAATAACAAAATAATAATGGTCAGAAGGTGTCACCTACACATAATATCATAAAAATTTTATTTTTTAAAATTATATGTATTTAACATTAAACATTTTTATTTCCCAAAAATATAATTTTAAGAGGCAATTTTTTTCTTAATTCCACCTGTTTTACCATTAATTTATATTAAAACTTTACTAGCGTCTTGACAATGTCTTTTTTTATTAGCTTATGCCTTTGATGGTACGAGAATATTCCAGTGATTGGTGGCCTTTGGAAGAGTGCAGGAGTCGTACGAACAAAAGTTAAAAACAGTAAAAAAAAACACACGTGCTTACTGCTGACTGTGAGGGTTGACCCACAAGATCCGGTCGGTAAATTTTCAATTACGAGTAAATATGTTTCTAGGACATAGGGATGAGGATTCGATTTTAGTCGAGTGGAATCAAATATTTTTTAAATTATTCATATTAATAAATATTTTTTATAATTTAAATTTTATTTAAAATTTTATCAAGATAAATTTATAAAATTTAAATTGAGTCAAATTATTTAAGTTCACGTATTATGATATTAATTAATTTTAATTTAAAAACTTTCAAGAATCATATATAATTAACTTATATATATATATTATATATAATATATATTAGATAAAATTAAAAGATTCAACTTGAACTTATATATTAATTACTTAAATTCTATTTAAAATTTTTTAAATGAATTAAAAAAGAATTGATTTTTTTCATGCCGACCAAAATAAAAAATTTAATTTTTTAAATTGAATCAAATTTTATTCTCTCGAATAGTTGAAAATGAAATAGATAAACCCACCCTAGACAGTATGAGAAAGAAACAAAAATCTTGTTTGATTAACGCATTCCATCAATGATTAGGGACAATAAACTTCATAATAATGATAATTAATAACTGTGGGGACATTATTTTAAGAATGGGTTAGGAGTTAGGGCATCTATTTTATTGCATCTTTCAAAGTCGGGTCGGGTAGGTTTAAACAAAACCCAAACTCATTACCCTTTTTCTACTTTTATGTTTCTCATATGTTTTTTTAATAATTTAATTTAATTATAATTTAATTTTATTTTAATTTTAAATTTAAATAAATTCATACATATTTATAACGAAGGTGATAACGGGTCAAAGACGGTTTTATATTTTTTATTTTATTTTCAACATATACAGATATGATTTTAGATACCAATTGTTGAGCTTAAATCGATAAAAAAAAAATATTAAGAGAGATTAAAAATATTTTAAGTGTTTGTTTCTATAATATAAAATGAGTTTTTAACGATTTATAACAATTGATGATGAATTATAATTGTTAAAATAAAAAATAATTTAATAATAAAAATAAAAAAACAAAGATAATTTAATGATAATAATATAATTTACCTTAAAAATAACACATAATCTCTTGATAAAAAAAAGGAAAAATATGTAAAAATAAAAATTTAAAAATAATATATATCATTATCATCATTAATTCTTTAACATTGATGATTAAAAAGTAATATATTATTAATAACGATTCCATCAATAAATAAATTAATAAAAATATAAAAACGATAATAATTTAATGAAAATAATGTTGTTTATCCGATAGGCGATAGGTTAATGATTATTTATAAACTTTGATTCTAATTTTTTTTACGGGTTATTTTGTAATTAAGGATAAAATATATCGATGAAACCAAAATTTCATTTAGAAATTCCCAGCCAGCCGCCCAGCCCACTCAGGCACTCACATCTGTCTTCACACATTCCCGCCGCCAAGTAAGCCTGTAATCACCGCTCTCATCTCCTCCACCTCCATCTCCACCACCAGTCCTTGACCCAACCCTCTCTTGCGATCAAGTTTTGGGAAGACCACGAAGTTTAAAAAGGTGAATTTTAAAACCCTAAACTTCATTTGAAGATTGATTTCTATTCGAATCACGAGCCTCTGCTATATTTTATTTTATTTTTGTTTTCATCCTACAGTTTGTTACATTTATCTCTCTGTTTACTCTATTGAGAAGGAGAACATCTTTCTGAAGGTATCGAAAATGAATTTTATAGATTGTTTTCTGCTCTAAACCTATTAGTAATTTAGTAGATTGGGGTTATTGAATTTTATAGATTATTTTCTGGACGTTTAATCAAAATGAATTTTGAGTGAAACCTAGTTAAAAAATGAATTTTATGCGGTCATTAGGATTGAGAATTTGGGATCATCAAATATTTTTGATATTGCTGATAGCTTATTTTTGTTCTGTTTTTACTAGTGGAGATTTCTGTGGTAAATCTTGTTTTTTTTTTTGTTGATTTTTAATTAACATCATATTATAGCCTAAAATATATTGGATTTTTGAACATTTGAACACAATTGAAGGGATGATGGTTGGATTTTACAGGCTTTTGTTATGGTTGTAGAATAGGTTGTGGGAATTTCTGGTTTAAATCTAGTTAATAACTTCGGTTTCGAGTGAGAAACTCAAGCCTCTTCTTTTCTCAGAAAAAATTGCTAAAAGTTTACTTTGAATGTTTAACAGAACTCTGACTGTAAGATGAATACCGGTGGTGGTTTAAAGCACATGTTGGCCTCTGCTGTTGTAGTTGGGGTCACTGAAGCTCGAGCAAGAATATTCGGGCACATACTTAACCCGACAGGGCAGAGATCACCTCATAAGGTGTTACGCAAAAAGCTCATTGGTGACAAGGTTGCAGAATGGTACCCGTATGACATCAAGAACGATGATCCGCATGTCTTGGCCCGGGAAGAAGAAGAGCGCCTATTGAAGCTTGAAATGTTGAAGAGACGTGGTAAGGGAGCACCGAAGAAAGGCCAAGGAAGACGTGCTGTTAAACGCAACAAGTAGAGGTAATCAGTTTATCGTATCAAATGGTTTTTGTTTAGACTTCATAAATGATGGTTTCTGCAATTCAGTCAGCCATTTCTTGGACAGTTTGTGGCTATATGTTAAGATCAAAACCATACCAAACATGTCTGACTTACTATCACTTGAACAGAAATTGAATTGAACTCGACAAATATCGAGTTGAACCCCGTTTTATGGATTTTAGATGAAATGGCTGAGAGTTAGGGATGAATTTGAATCTGTTTAGGAATCGTTTTTTTCATGTTTGATTATATATACACACAATTTTTGGACCATTAGATGAAGTTGACTAGATGACTGAGATTAACCTTAGTAAATGAGAAGATTATCTCAGATTATCCCAGGTAAAAGAGAAAATAATTTCAATCATTTATTTACCTTCACTCAACTATTCGAAAAAAAATAGCTGAGTTTTACATAGTATTAATGAATCTAACCCTATATATATATAATTTTATTACATGCATATAAGTATATTTTTAAATCAGTTGAAATGCACTTGAATTTTTCCCGGAGTACTACTTCAATTATTTGTACCCATTTATACACTAGGTCTCTTTTGTACACCGATCGCCCAATGTTGATTCCATTTGTTCCGTGTTTATCTCCCATATTGTAGTTGCTGAAGTGCCCATTCTTTTTTTTTCTTTTCTGAAGTGCCGATTCTTTTATTTTTTTTTTCTGAAGTGCCCATATAATACTTTATTTTAAAAAGACACTGATACAACAGATGTGATACTCTACTGTCAACGGCGGGTTAAGTCGGGTTGGATTTTGTTCACCTAATCCCAATTTAAAAACTAAAACATCAGTCTCAACTTGACCTTAACATATATTTTTCTCAGACTCGAAATAATAAATTATATAACCCGACTATGACCCAACCATGATATATTAATAAAAAATTTGAGTAAACTTGATTTGACCCAGAAAAAATTAATAAAAACATTAAATATTATGTATAAAATATAATTAAAATCTATAAATATATTTTGTTGAGTCGAACCAAAGAATTTTCTCTTAAACCCGACCCAACCAACTTTATTTTTATAAACTCGACCTGTCTTTGATTTTTTTCTGATAAAAATTTGCCCCTATTGTATCGTGTCGGAACCCAACAGGGACACATCAAATTACCATCTACTACTATTTAGGGGAGTCTAATGTACAGTAAGGATGCAGCACAATCACAGTGCGACATCAATAAAAAATGTTATAAAATGTGAAACTTAAAAATGTAAATGTTACACTTTTGATAATATTTTAGGCTGGTGGTTTGGTAGCAAAACCTAGTTCCGAGTATAAATACTTATAATTCCTCATAATATATTTTAAGTTTTTATAAATATCAAAACTTATTTACAAGTATCTATATTTGTTGTAAGACTATCAATTTAATATGTTATAAAAAGTATCTAAAAAATCATTTTATCTACCTACGCGAACTTTAATTTTTTTCTATTAATAGGCAATTGGTCAAGGTTGAAGAGAGAGTATGCCCAATTTTAATTTTCAATCAAATTCGAATGAGACTTGTAGTTAATATGTTAAAGGATACATAATTTTAAAAAAAAATCTTTTTTTTTCAAAATTAGTAACTCGGCGATATCATTTGATTACTTCTAACTTCGAAATTTGAATATTTTTGAAATAGTTGAGAAAGATTAAAAAATTAACAATAGAAAATTCCAGTTAACTTTGTAATACCTTGTAATATCTTATTTTGTTAATGTCGTATCATATTCGCACTGCGACCATATTGTAACCTAAATTTACCCGTACTAACCATCATATTTACTTTATATTTGGGATCTGAGGACTTGACTAGAGACTTAAAGCGATATATTAACCCAAGATAGTAGACAAAGCAATTTATTTATATTGATTTAAATACGAGTTTGAAAGCGATTACCTTTTGACTATTAAAAAGAAAAATATTAAAAATTTAAAGGCGGAGAAAACTTAGCAGCACTTCACGGGGAATACAAAATAACTCTGGTTTAGTATTCTTATTTAGACCAAGACAATGTCTTACATAATACAATTGTACGGAAATATTAAGATATCAAGATTTTTGTAAACATGAAATGTTTAAACACTAGAAAATACAATAATCAAATATGAACATATATTTATTATTTTTAAGTTGGTGGAAAATGCCTGTCCATTTCCCCCTCAATTTCATTTTCTTTCTACTATTTCCAACCTAAATAGGATTGTGCCCATGAATGTTCAAACCCCATTTTCACTCTATCCATGATACTATGATTCACTTTCGGATCATCTAAACTGGGTTAATCTGCTCAGGATCAGTAATGTTTGAAATCTAATCTAATGTTCGAAACCAAAAGTGATCGGAAGACAAACCTGAAGGGTATACAGCGTACTGTGGAACGTCCTTTCAGAACCGAATCAGGTTCAGAATCAACCAAATTCGGACTGAACTGATAACCCAAGGGCAGTACTTCCAAACCTCAATAAATGTATAAAACTTGTTACTTGTCTAGACAACAACAAGCTGGTCATTGCTTTCAAATCATTTATATAATAGAATTAACTTCACTAGTCTGATTAAACTTGAACTACTTGTCCCCTTCAGAAACTACCCAAATGATTAAAGTTGAGTGACTAGAAAAACAACAAAAGACAAAAATATAATGCATTGCATATGACAAAAACGCAATGCTGTGTTTTTACCAGAAGCTGCAGCCACATAATCTCATCTCATTTTTCTTCCCTAATATGCGATCATGAACTGCTTCGGCAAAAAAATGTAATCAAAAACTTGACCTCTGCTACCAGCGTCCTTATATATGGCATGAAATAAATATATGTTCATCTCATATAGGAGTTAGAGAAGAAGAGTCTCACTGGTTCTGGTGAGTTTCTTCTTGATTCTTTGCTTTGCCTCGAAGCCTGTCAGTGACCCTCATGATGCGCAAAAATCTGGTATCCTCCGGTCCAAGTGCATGTGCGGATGCTGTCCCAGCTTTAGGGGATCCAGATGGACTCGTTGGTGCAGTATTTTCTTTCTTGCCTAACAGCCCACCCTCGCCAAAGAAACTAGTCATTGATGATGCAATCCCGATGTGAGATCCCACAACCTTATTCAAAGCGTCCAAAGTTCCACCTGACCTTTCTTTAAATATTATTTCAAGGGCCTCTTTGTGTGCTGGATCTAGTGCATCGGGGTCTCTTAATAAGTTTTGTATGGTAGGAAGGAGGAAATCACGAATGCTATTCGAAGAAATATCTGCAACAAAAAAGAGAAGGGGAAGTAAAATATGTCCAACACAAACCATTATCTTGATGTAGATATACAAACACACAAAATGGAGCATTTTGGAGGGAACCATAAATAAATTATCACAAATTAACAGCACCAAGTTTTCTGTTTTCCAAAGTGTTGAAGTAATGAAGTTTGGCAAATCTACTAAAAAATAAACAACTTTTGCCGTATAAAAGATGAAACTTCTAGTAAGCTTTTTCTGAAAAAAATAAATGATGTAAGAAAGAGGTTTCAAAGATTTTAATAATTGAACTACCTAGACACCTTTCTTTCAATCTTGAATTCACAAAGGGTGGCCGGTGGAGGGCGATTCACACCCTGATCCTCCCATGCCACCTTTTGAGAAGGTGGGATGGAAAGTTGGATGCTACCAACAAACCTTTCGAGAAGGCTAGTATTGACAATATTTGATGCTACAAAACATAAAAGCATCACTTTAAGCGTGTATTTAATTCCAATCAATCTGGGAAGAGTAAGTCTCCATGGGGTTTTAAATGGAAAATATGGAGATATCTATTTCATGCAAATACCAACCTACTAAAGTGAATGTATTCTAGAAAAGAAAACTTAAGGAAACTCGTAAAAATGGTAAAATTGCAATCACTATTTAACCTTTTTTCTAAAAAAATTCCTACCAGGCATGCCAACAGATAATGCACGTTGTTTATGGCTTTAGGTTGAGGCTTTTAAATATAAATAGTCCATAAAGGAAATCATTTACTTCTAACTGATCAAACCAATGATAAAACACACCCATCTTGAACTACCCCCTGCCTTCTCCTGGTGTAATCTCTTCCCCTTCCTCATCCTCAGGAATGAAAATTGGATAGCAAGTGAATTTTTACCCTATAGTTTTCTATGATGACAAAGCAAAATATTGGAGAACAGAGAAGGAAGAGAAATGATGACCGTAGTCACTAAGAGAAGCAAACCTGTCGCATCCACAGCACAAATGGCTTCACAAAACACATCAGCGCTCTCTCGACGAGATATCATATCAGTTGCAAAAACAGGCGTGCTCGACAGTTGGAAAATCTTGGATAAAAAATGTAGATCATGTTAAGTGAACAATGGCTTCACAGAAAAATGGGATGAAGGCAAGCACTAAAATAGCTAAATCACAATGCACAACTCAAAAATGAAGTGCTAAGAATTGATTTTCACATGGAAGTCAAGGATATAGTCCCTAAATCTCTCTGTTGTATGTGGAACTGCTACCACTAATGAACGGACCACAGCCAAGGTTGTTTCATGAGCACCATCTTCGAGAAAAGCATCCATTTGAACACGAATTTTATCAACAATCTGCACATGATGTGTTCATAAGAATGATGTATAAAAATTGCATCAGCATGAATTATTATAAAAACAACTTTACCATGTCATTTTTAAAATGTTGTGCCACAGCCCCAAATGCATCTATGCTTGCGTTCTTCACATGCACGTTTTGATCCGAGCCAAGGGTAATCAAGGCCGGCAGAACATGTGTGGATGCAACTTTTGCATTAACATATGTAACCTGTTAAAATGTATGTAAATATATTATTGTGAGGTATAGCAAGAAAAATTTGATTAAAGGGAAAGAGAACCATACAATGACTTTCAATATATTAGCAGCACTGATCTTCAATTCTATATTTGAGCTAACAACCATTTCCCACAAGATATCGAATATCAAGCTATGATGCTCTTCAAATGTGCTGCATTATTAAGGTAGATTCTGTGTGAACATTTAGCAATGAAAAACAAATAATGAGGACTGAAGTTTTTAATTACAAACCAAAGGAAGCGGACAGCATTAACAATATCATTGATGTGTGTCGAAGACTGATCCTCTTTCGCTGCACCTTCAACTAATAGCTTCCTCAAGTAATCTGCTAACAGTTCACGCTTATCAGGAGATCCTAGAACACCCGCTAAGAGAAGTGGCAGGATACCTAGAGTAGCAAGTCTCTCGGCCTCAACAGTTCTTGGTTTCAGACCTGCAACCAAGCAACAATCACAGAACATGCAACAATAAAAGGTTAACAAGATTCTACGGAGACAATACCTTGGATACTAGAATGAATGTAGGGAGGGAAAAAAGTCAAATCAGCAGCATCGCCAACTGCTGCCAAGAATATAGGAATCATTATGTGTGTCGAATATGATTCCCCAAAACGTTCAGAAACAGCCAATAAAAACTGCAATGTCATGATGTAGATTAGCAACAAGACAATCAACATTATTTCGACAGAACAAGCATAAAGAAAGCATAAGATCCCATTAATTGCAATATTGACAAAATACCTTTGTAGTTCGGTTTCTTAAACTATCTTCTTTCTGGGGTAACATGCAAGCCAGTTTTATCAAACCCGAAAAGCACTCTACATGCATCCATTCAAATGCCGGCCACTTGACATGTCCCCTGGTAGAATATAAAATCAATCAAAATCATTTCAGCTTACAACTGAGCTATCAAAATCCATCCATATCTCATAAGTCGGGTATATAAAAGAAAATGCAAGTGTGGAAAAAAGAAACCATAGAACAGGGAAAATCTTACTCTGCATACAATTGAAGTACAGAGCTGGAAAATATTGTCCCATTTGACTCTGAAACAGAGGAAAATGGGCATGTCTCAATTGCTTTCTGATGCACATAAGGAAGCAAGTCAGCCAAAATTCTTAATAAAACATCAAGATTCCAGCGCTCTTGTTCGCCTAAAGCACGCAGGTGGAACTCCACTGCCCCTTCTACTCCAGAAAGAGGTGGACATTTCTGAAAACATTAAGAATCAGTTAAGAGGGAGAGAGAATGGGATTTTGGAAATGTGATAGCACCTACCAAAAAATAATAAAATCGAGGGGCGAAAAGTTACCTCAGCAGAGGCTAAGATATGAGAGATTAACACTCTCAAAATATGGTCTACATTGTTTCCCCAATTTATTACGGCAGGTAGTAGTTCTTTTAGTGTAGTTTCAACCACCACTCCGGACGGATCACATGCCAGTTGGAACATCAACTCCTCAACCTGTCAATATGCAAATAAGGTGGTGGAGAATTTTGTGTTTTCTTATTATAATTTCTTTATTTCTTTCAAGTCATGATATTATATTATGCTAAGGGCAAAAGGCTCCAGTCCCTGGACCATGGGTCATCAACCTGTTCTAGAGCTTACATCTTGGCCAACTCTGTCAAGTCAGAATTCTTCTCCATGATTGCCTTGAAGCATATTTAGTGAGGCCTACCTTAAAATATTTATCCATATGCGGAAAGTGTGGAAGTAGTAAGGCCAGGTTGTGCGCAGCAGCTTCTCGGACAACAGTTGCAGGATCTTCTATTAGTTGTTGTATGATAGATAAAATAAGAGAATCACAAATCTCAGGTCTGACAAATTCAGCAAGCTCTCCGCATGATTGAGCAACAAGCAACCTGCGCTCCTCATACATGTGATTTATCTGCACTCAGAATATGAAATCAGGGTACTATAAATACAACCGACAAAGAAGAAATAAGCAGCCCAGAAACTCACTTGTTCCCAGCACTGGGGGAGTAGTTCTATTTCTGTTCTCATCTCCCCAACATTTTTAGCAAGGCTCACACATGCCTGAAATGAAGTTTAAAGGATCAGTACAGTATCTACACTTGTAGCTATTTATGCTATAATGGGATTCTCTGAAACATACATCCATTATAATTCGCCTCTGCTGTTCATCTGGACGTTTAATCAAATTGAATAGAGTGTGCGTCAACGAATCTCGAGTGGCATTATCTGGATGCCGCTCAATAGCACACATTATCAGAGGAAGAAGCTCCTAGAGTCAAATAAATTAGTATGGAATTAAATAGATTTATGAGGATAACAAATAAGATACTGTCGGAGTAAAAACTAACAGTCAGAAGTGAACCTCCCGATGGTTGATTAAAACATAAGGAACAATCTTAGGCAAAGCATCAGCAAGGATTTGAATCGTCCCCAAACCCTGATTTAATGAAAACTCAGCATCAGACATGATAAATGTGCTTGAATTTCTATGAAGAGAAATTGTAGCAAATCTTGACAATATATTCTATTTTGGGTGGGGAAGCAAGTAGTACCATACTAGATCTTCGTTTTCTCATAAATGTATCCCATTATGTTCTTGATATAACATAAATGTTTTAACAAAAAAAAAAACTTAATTTTATGTCATAAACAAATGTATAAAGAAACAAAATATATCATATATAATCTTAAAATTGCGAGTTAATTTTCTTTTAGAAAGTACCCAAGAAAATCAATTGTTAATTTCATATTTTCTTTAAACTAGGAAAATAATATTTACGATTAAAAGAATTTTATGAAGTTGAAATTTGAGATTAGAATTTAGGGTGTTTTCTGGAGTTCTACAAAGTGATTCTAATCTGACTTTTGTGTTGAAGAAATAATGCAAGATAGCAGGAGAGCTAAAACTGGAGAGTTATATGGACCGAAGAAGGTCCACTAGGCTAGAAAGACGGACAAAATATGCTCGGTACTAGGTTGCAGACTGGAAATCTTATTGACGAATTATAAAGCTAATTTGTTTTTTGTCAAATTTACATGGTTGTTATTGACTATTGTGACAAACCTCTTGATCTTAGGGGTTTGTTAGGTTATCAGACCGCATAAGTAATAAAAAAGTGAGAATTTTAGTATAAAGGTCAATTTATTTAATATATATATATACTATGGGGTTTTCCCCTTAAAAAGATTCCCACTCCAGCTCCTATTACTATCCAACCTCCTACAGGAACTGCCGGGGAAAAGCAAACAAAGGGATAACAGCCACAAGGGTGGTGGATGAGGAGTCAAACTATGGCTTTCAAATAATAAGTTTATGCATTCAAATGGAATGTCTATTGAAACTCCATATACCACCTTTGAAATATAAAATCATAAAGCAAAAAATAAAAAACTTACCATATTCTCTGGAGCAGGTCCACCGTTAGGAGTTTCTGGTTTTGAATGCAATCTACTACACTCTGATGGTAGTTTCTCATTCTGTTGGGATAAGGTTCCACCAGATAGGAAACCATCACTATTGCTTGAAGGATTCATAACTGGTTCTGCCAACTTTTCTTCAGGCTTGTGGGTGCAGCCGTCAAATGTTTGAACTGGCCGTGACAGTACATTGTTGACAACAGGTCCTGCCAGTTCAATGGGATGAGTGATTAAGGTTTTATTCTCATCCATCTCAACAACTTTCTCTTCGGTATACATTGATTCTTTCTCAGCACAGCTGGAATCACCTATATTTGGAATATTTCTTTCCTCTGCCTTCAATCTTTCAATTTCCTTCTGTAAAGACATAATTTCTTCCTTGTAATTTTCAAATGTCTGGGGTCGAGCAGAGTCAACACTAATCACTGATTCTTGTACAGAACCAGATCCGTCAACATGCTTTTTCAGGGAAGTGATTTCTTCCCTGTGATCATTTAGTTCCTTCCTTTGGTGCTCCCAGGCAAGCTTCATATCTTGTATCTGGAGAAGTATGAAATCGCTTCAAATTTTTCAGTATCATTAACGGTCATCTATTAAAGAAATCAAGTTAAATAGAATTACCATATTTTCCTTGTCCTTCAGATCCTTCTGAACGGCTGCCAAGGATTTTGTTAATGAATTTATCTGACCTTCAGCCAAATCTTTGTTTTTCATCAAAAGCTCTTTTTCATACTTTAATCTCTCATTTTCTTTTTGTAATGATTCATTTTCTCGAATCATAGAAATTTTCTCCTGCAATAGAAGAAAACTTACTGTCTTCAATGATAAGAAACCGGTGCAAGTAGAAAGAACTACATGAACCACATGTAACAACAGATATTGTTCAAACAGTGATCCTTCTTTAATTATAAAAGACCATTTTAATGCCAAAGTGATATTAAGTGAACCAACTTCTATCTACAACACGAAGAAGATGCATACATTATGACGAGTAATGCCGTTGTCAATCATGTCCGAACGTAAAAGAAAAGGGTTGGCGGGGCAAGATTTTAGTCCCAGGTTCTTATATCTGATTGATAACTATATATCATGTATATTTTCCTAATGAAATAATTCCATAAACATAATATTACAAACAACTTCATTAACCAAACTAGAACAAGTACAGTTTAGTTTATAATGAATATCACAACTGACAGTCCAAGTTTACTTATGGCACTCACCCAGGTATTTTATATTGACTAATGCAACCCAAGAAATGCTAGAAAGAAAGCAGCTGACAGCAAATGATAATGTTCCTCATAAAGAAAATTCAACAACAATAAAGGACAACAACTATAATGTTCACAAAATGAAAATATTCAGTAGTATTTCAGTACGAATAGTAAGAAACAGCTTCCCTACCTCAGCAGCTTCCGGACTTGAAGACAGATACTGATAATAGTAATGGCGTAAGGCATTAGGCATAGATGCTGGTGCGTTTAGGTTCTGATCTGTAACCTGAGGTTAAACAATATATCAGCTATGAGCCTATGACAGGATCTAAAACTAGCTGTAGAATATACACATTCACCAGCTTAGGTTGCAGCTTCAAACCCCTTTAGGGGCCTCAAAATCTACTTGTGCAAGAGAAAATTAACATATATCACCAAGAAAATATGAAAATTAGTTTCTATTAATTCTATAAATTGATAAAGCTCGTCTTCCTGCCAGAAAATCAGGAAAGAAGATAACTTGGGTTTTAACATCAAATGAAAAGCTGGATCAACTCCGAGTCAGGTTATTCTGTTTTTCAAACTAATTTCATGTTCAGAAAAGATGCACCTTGATGTTATGGGGAGAGAATCTTCTTCTTCTTGAATTTTTCCAATAATAATTCAAAATTCCACAAATTTTCGATTTATTGAGTTTTGCATCAAGCTTTCAGCATAGGACAGTCTGCCCTTGCAGCCCACATTGGTCCTTTAATGCTAGTTAATGCAGATTTACAGAATCAAAAAATAGTACCAAGAGGAAAACACTACTGAATGTGACGGATACCTCTTCACAGAATGTCATTGCAGTTAATCGATATCCACCTATCAGCAAATATTCCTTTACCGCACAATTCAGATCTTTACGCTCATTAGCCTTCAACGGACCTAAAGTAGAGAAGGGGGCATCTATCTTTTGCCGATGGGCTTCCAGTGCATGGTTTTCGTTATTGCTCATACTTGATTCTACATTTGCACATAAAATGAATTCATGCATATCAGAAAATTTATGGCTAGTTAATGATTAAAGCAATAAAAAGTCCTACAATCCCTATATTTGCTGCCAGGATCCAAAAAAAACCCACTAATTATGCAAAACAATTGCCAAAGAAAAGCAACTGCTGCAGAAATATAGGCATCAATTCCTGAACAATTGTATGAATATCAAGCATGATAAGCAGAAAAGAGTATTTCATCTATAAGCATATTCAGGCAAAGTGGCCAACCTCATGGAATGCAAAAAGAGAAAAAAAGATTAATTTCTTCATTGTTTACTTTTACCACAAGAACCTCACTGATAGTGAACCTATATGAATCAAGTAGCCAGTCTTGACTATTTTTGTGCTTCTAATGATTCTTAGTCATAAATAGAGACTCTTTCAATAGAAAAACATAAAAAAATTGTCATGTGAAGAAATTAAATTTTCTCTGAACATATCATTCCCAAAAAGAAAAGAAAAAAGTTTCGTTGATTCTTTTGCTCTTTGTTTCTTTTCTCTTTTTCTGTAAAAAATGAAAAAGAAAAGGAAAAATAAGAAAGGAAAAAATCAAACAAAATGAACAGGAAACAGAAGACAAATAGCAAAAGCATCAATCAAACAGAACTTAACTGTATCCATTCAAATGTCAAATAAATAAGAAATTTTACCACTCAATTTATCCAGAGGGAGAGGTGATTTCCTTTGCAACTCGGTCTTTAGTTTCATAACGTCTTCTTGAGCTAAACGCAACTCATAGTCACTAAGTGCTAACTTTTCTTCTATTGCTTCTTTCTCTTCTAGCAAAATTTGAGGGTCTGCAACTGAATTTCAAGAGAAAAAAAATAGATGAAGCTATCAGAAGGTTCACTTTTTATAGGTCTGAATTGAAAATGGACTTTGTTCAACAGCTTAGAGTATTATTAAACTGCTAGACATATGCAACACCTGCAACTGACACACTCCAGCAATTCAGACAAATTAATTCTTTATGCAGATACCTATCTCATATACCTGAAATTTTTGTATTTTATAGCTCAATTTGATCTCCATGCCAATTGCAAACTATAGAATTACATATTTGTCTCCTATCTTGGATGAAGTTTTCATAATTTGCTACTTTCTGCTAGTAATTCCAATATCACTAGAACCTACAAACACATTCATTAATCATAACAGTTTCAAAAAAAAAAACGAGTTTATGGTTTGTAATCCCATTATCACCACAAGCCAAAAGCTCATTTGGTAATCAAAATCACTAATTAACCAATCTTCAGCAGAAGCATTCTGTATGCAGTACAGTAAAAGCAAGCTGTAAGTGGTACCGTTTCATGCATGTGTGCGTAATTCAATGCCAAGCAGTGCCTTAATTTATTTATTCTCTAAACTGCCAAGACAGCAAATTATTTTTTTTTTCTCGTGAGCTTAGCTTCCACTTAGTTATTAATTGTGTTACTTTTTACGTATAAACAACTAGATTAAAGAGTGACTAAATACTACACTAATTCCAATGTAATTACTCTCACATAAAAATAAAATATTTATAAACCAACAATTGGTTTCCGTAAAAAAAACGGATAGTATTCATCTTATGAAACCTGAGTTTAATCGTTGGTTAACTATAAATATCCTTCCAGTCACTCTTACCCAAGTTTGTCTAATTTCCTTCTTATCTCTTTCCTACCCTTCCTGACAGGGGTGCCCCATTAACCTACCTTTAGCACCCTCTAACCCGAACACGGTTCATTGGAATCACCTCAACCTGAATCCAATATTAACATATTTTATAAGGTCCATCCATTGTAACTCATGCTAAAGCACTGCCAGGCAAATAACACTAAAAACACAGTACATAATACATATCTACCAAAAGAATTTATACGTCTAAATCGTTCCCGACTTATACTTGAAAGAGAAAAAGGAATTAAGAACAGCAAAAGCACCTCCAAGAGAGCCGTAGCGAGATATCTGATCAACAGGAAAATGAGAAGGATCGGCAAAGAATTCCTTTAGACGAATAGCTTGAGCGTCACGACCTTCGTCAAGAAGCTCGTGGAGTAACTCGAATGCCGTTAACAAGTAATTTTCTTCAAGTAGAAAATTCACCACGAAATTGCACCGCGATGATCTATCTACATCCATCATCTAAGTCTGATCCTTCCGTTACATCGATCAATCTCCACCGTTTACCAACATCAGGATCTATTCGAAATCTCGTCAAGTAACTCAAATGCCGTTAACAAGTAATTCTGTTCGAGTAAAATTCACCACGAAATAGCATAGCGATGATCTCTCTACATCCGTCATCTGAATCCGAACCTTCATTTACATCAATATCACTCTCCATCGTTTATAAACATCACGATTTAATCAAATTCTTCTCCCGAATCAAAATCTCTCTGTTTTTTAGTTGTATTTGTTGTGCGAAATGGTAGCGCCTTTCGGAGCTCGTGTTGATTGAGATGGCAGGGAGGAGATGGAGTTTTGATTTGGTGTAACAAGTGAGTATTATTGTTAGGGATAGCAGCCATTAGTCACCCGTTCGATTAGGTCAGTTTCAATTGACTCAATTTTTTTATTAAATCAATTTGCTATTGCAATTCGAGATGTACAACCTTAAACTCCTCGAATTATTATTATCGGATTTTAGACCGATGTAATAAGAATAAATCCAAAATAAAAAAAAAATAAGTTAAATATTTATAAAAAATATAAATATGTAATTATGTCATTTGTGTGTATATATGTAATAATTATTTAAAACTTAAATCATAAAAACGTCATTTATAAATAAAAAATTTATTTTTTAAATATTTAATTTTTTATTACTAAAGAGGATAATTTAATAATATTTTTTTACTAAAATAATAATTTTAAAGAAAAAATATATATATCTTATTGATTATAAAGTAAAACTTAAATATATCTTATTGATCGAGCTAAACTTAATGAGTGGTTTCATTGATAAAAAGGATGTCATTTATTTAAAAAAAAATCTATGTTCAATTAATTTTATTTTCAAAATGTATATCTCATTAAAAGATTAAGAAAAATATGAATAAATATCACGGTGTGATATATATTAATATATAAAAATATAAGAAATATTATCTCATATAAAAAAATATAATATATATGCATATCTTATATGATTAGTGAAAGTGTTTAAATTATAATTAAAGCGTCATAATAAATAATTATAATTAAATTTTTATAAAAATTTAAAAAATTGACTCGACTCAGTTCAATTTAAATTTATTCAACTTGGTTCGACTAAAAGAATTAAATAAAAATTTGAATAATAAAATTAAATTTTTCAATTCGAATAACTCAAAAAATTTTATTTGACTCGCTCGAACACTTATCCCTAACCTAATAATTGGAAGCAACTGATATAGAAAAACGAAAACAAGACCCAACAACAACTCAGTTAAGGGAGTTTGCATCTGGACTGGGTCTTTCGATTTTTTTTTAATAAAAGGATGATTTAGCACAAATTATAATATCTAAGTAAGCTGGGTCAAGCTTCACGTTCAAACTAATCATGAAATTACAAGTATTTAAGGTTGGATTATCATCCTAATTATTTTATTAGGCTTGACCCAACACTCATTATTCAAAACATATTTAAAAAAGTTAAATACTATTTTGACTTTTAGATCGTATCTAATTTTAAGTTTGGTACATGAAGAATTTCTTTTATATAATTTAGCCCCTGATTTGTTTCCATGAAGTATAATTTCAGGGGTCAAAATGATAATTACATAAATATTTATATAACTTTTATTTTTTTTAACTTATAATTTCATAATAAATTCATATTATGTGATACCAATTCAAATCAGAATAAATAATTAAATCATGAAATAGTCAAAACCAGGATTTGTTGACTTGGAAAATCAGTTGACTTTTCATTGCATGAAATCACTTCACCATCGTACCTATAAAATCTGTTGGTTCTGTCTGAATCACACAATCTCAAAGCCATATTCTCATTTTCTTCTCCGACGGCATAAAAAACGATGGAGCTTCTTCAGAAACCAATTCCGGGTATCCTGAAGAGATACTGGAGACGGCGGCGGTACCAAAGGCTGTACGGCGGCGAGGCGATCAGCAACGGAAAGAATATGAAAGTTACGAGGATGGGAGGGAGATCCCGGAGGTGTTGGAAGATAAAAACGACGCCGAAGCTGCGATGGAGGTCGGTGGTTGCTTCGCCGGTGAAGCTTTTGACGAAGCTGAAACATGGATACTTGAATATGATGGTGAGGTTAGCCGGGAGTGGTGGGTATTTGTGTCCGGAGAAGGAATTCGGTGGGAAAAGGATTCCCAAAGCTCGTAATGTTTGTTTGTGTTATTCAAGGTCTGAATTTGATGACAGGTTGTTGCATGAGATTTACAAGAATTTGATTCCTGCTTTGGAATTATATGGATAAACCAGCTGGGCAAGCATTCTTTGAGATTTCTTTTGTAAATCTGAATCAACCTGATTCGGTTCTATTAATAAATTTTTATTTTTTAACATATAAATATTAATATAAAATATTTTTATTATTTATAATCGAGCTGTCAGATTATTTAGAGTCTTGTTTGAGTAAAAAGATTTAAAAGTATTAAGAATTTATAATTAGAGACGTAAAAATAAGTAATCAAATTAAATTTATAATTAGAGACTCAAAAGATATGGCCTCTAGCTGTTCTATATCACCTCTTATCACAACCAAATCCAAACTTCTATATTATTCATTGGCATAGAATTCAGAAAGTGGTAGAGAAAGAAATTTAAAACGAAACTATTTCGGTTTCTGGGCGGCACTCTCCGGCTTTCAGCATCGGCAAAAGAATCAATTACCGGCTTAATTTAGGAGGATAGAACCGAAACTACCTCAGTTCTTGTGCTGCATTCTCCCACTTTCTGCACCGGCGTAAGGATCGATTGTCACGTTTATCACGGCTGGCTTCCTTGCAGAAAAGGATTCGGAAAGGGCAGATTTTAATTCATCAGGTGTCCCAACAAGGTAACCCTTCCCCCCGAAAGCTTCCATTACCAAATGGTAAGCAGCACCAGGAACAAATGAAGTGGGGGCAGGATCATCTTTGAAAGGGCCGGTAACTTCTTCAGGGCTCCTACGGTCACCACCGTAGACACCACCATTGTTAAAGACTATCACTACAACCGGCAACTTGTATCGAACCAATGTCTGCATTATAAGAGAAGGTAAACACACCATATCCAAAAGTTTATCCACCAAATAAAAAGCTCCAATCAGAAATGGGATTAAACCAGAAAGAGATTTCTTAAAGCACCTTTAAAAAATAAAGAAAACTCTTCAGAGATTTAAAAGAGAGAAAACAATAGAAAACGAAGAACATCAAGAATAATGACACATTAGACAGAAAATGAAATGTCCTTCAATAAGTTATTATCAAACACCAAGATTTCAGGGAACAACTTTGCTTGTGCTACTAATCCATCATGGTACTTGACTCTTTTTCAAGAAACTGTGACACAATCAACTCATTGATTTCGAAATCCTGAAATAAAATTCCATATTCAGTCCGACATGGACAGATCCTTGTTAAAAATGCTTTTACATACTACATTTTACAGTGAGACACCAGCATATTCGAAAATGCCATGCCCCAAAAGAGCAAAATAGTTACTGTTATCTAACTGATTATTACAAAATAAATTAAGTCCGCTCCCTAATCCAAATTTTCTTTCACAATTTGGCTAACTTGATCAACAAAAGCAACGAATTTGCCTTTCGACAAAAAACTTGAACAAGGATAATACATGGACCCTAGGAAACACTATCATCATTTCCTTGGTCGGAATAATAGAAAAATGAAAATTAGTTCGATCTTAATAAGCAACAGGAAGCGTAATATTAAACCTCTTACAAAACTAATAAAGTAAATTTCACACCCCAAGGGTATTGCATAATACTGTATTAATAAATCATTATCCTAAATCATCGATATAGGCATTGGCATTATATTTCTTCATTAGCATTAAACATAAAATGCCTATGAATAGAAATAACAAAGTTAATTGTGCAAGTGACACTAACAGTAGGAAACATACCTCAACCTCCATTGCACTGAACCCAAATCCCGAGTCCCCTTCAACTGCAACCACAAGGCGGTCTGGATTAGCCACAGCAGCTGCAATGCAATAACCTAAACCAACTCCCATTGTCCCCCAAGTCCCTGCATCCAACCTAGTCCTAGGCTCAGTCTGAACCAAAACGGACCTACCAACATCCATGGTATTTGCCCCTTCCGAAACCACCACCGGAGCAGGATTCCCAAGCCCCAAAATAGCATCTCTTATAATTCTCATAGGAGTCAAAAAGTTAAACGGCACAACATCTTTTGCCAGCTGAGCTTCCATTTTCGACACATTATCCTTCGCCTTCTTTGAAACAGCCTCAACCCAAGGATGAGACTTCCCTAAACAAAAAGGGTCATCTTTAATCTCCTTATTAATCATCTCCAAAACCTTCTTAGCATCCCCAACTAAACCTAAATGAGGTTTTCTCAACTTAATCTCTTCCTCACAAACATCCACTAAAATGAACTTCACATCTTTATCCCATTTAGGACTCTCCCCAAAATGCAATAGCCAATTGAGCCTTGCCCCAACCACCAATGCCACGTCACATTTTCCGATGGCCAGAGACCTTGCGGCACTAGCGGCCAACTCATGGTTATCATTTACCAGTCCTTTACCCATTGGAGTTGGCAAAAAGGGGATTCCTGTTCTTTCAATCAACTTCCTTAGCTCCCCTTCAGCTCGGCCATAAGCAGCCCCTTTGCCAAACACAATCAATGGCCTTTCCGCCTTCCTTAACACACTAACCGCCTTTTCGATCTCGGAACTCAGCGGAGCTTTAGGTTCTTCAAAAACCCGTTCTTTCTCGACCTCACCCAACAATTTATCCGCTTCAGATTCAGTTATCGTTTGATGCAATACATCCGTTGGTAAATCCAAATAACACCCACCTGGCCTACCCGAAACTGCATGATCCATAACCCTAGCAACACAACTGGGAATTTCCCTGATGTTTTTTGCTTTGATCGAGAATTTCGAAAAGGGTTTCACAGCTTCGATTTGATCAAGCTCCTGGAAATCTCCACGGCCGGCATCCTTCTGGTCTGAGGATCCGGAGATCATAACCAAGGGCCAGGTATTGATCATAGCATTTGACAATCCGGCCAGACCATGGACACAGCCCGGACCGGAAACGGTCAATAGAAGACCGGGTCGACCAGTTAGGTATCCGTAAGCTGAAGCAGCATAACCAGCGGATTGTTCGTTGTGAAAAGCGATGAAACGGATACCAAATTGTACAGCACGGTTGGCGAGAGAAGTAACAGGTATTCCTACGACGCCAAACATGTGGGTGACGCCCAAACGGGCAAAGGATTTAGCTGCTAGAACATTTCCGTCGAAGCATTCCGACATTTTTCTTTTTCCTTGTGGTAAGAATTGTAATTCAGAAAGGTATTCTATAAACTGACTTTATAATTGGTTCGAAAAAGAATTTATAAAGGTTGGGAGAAGGAAGGTCTGATTGGTTTCGTTTTGATGTTATTTGAGGGAGGTGCATCTGTGGAGTTATAGAGAGCAAATCTGCTTTTGGGTTCCATTTCCATCACGCAGAACCAGCTGCCAGGGGTGGGTGGGTAGTAGCAATTAGCAAAACCAATTTTGATTCTTTTTCCACTCAACTTGAATCGCTTGCCAGTGTTGACCCGAGCTCATTAAAATTTGTACAAAATTGGACCAATAAAAGAACACCAAATTCAACCCAAAACTCCATACACTCCACTGCAAGTATCGAACATTTACAGTCCACAGTATCTGAATATACAAAAAGATCAAAATTTTGCACGATCTAAGAAAAATAATCAACTTGCATGAAAAATAAGTAAAAAAATGCAATCAAATCTACGAAAATCAGAGGGGGCAAATTGCAAGAGTCCAAAGTTGTAACATTGATTTGTCTAGGTAAATATAATTACAAAACAGAAAGGGTTAAACACCAGCCGAGCCGATACAAGAACCTCGACGGAATGCGTATGTACATGAACACTAAAACACTGGTCAACGTTAGACTGTCACGTCCATCTTTCGAGTCTGCGAATGGAACATTTCAGCTATGTCTGTTGCGGTACTACATTCCTCGGGGTTTCTGTCCATCACAGAGCGGATGAACCTCGGAAATCTCATTGAGATGCCACGGGAGGGATGGACTAACCCTACCGCAGCCTGGTGAACTGGTGATACAGTGAAGTCTGCAGCTCTTATCTGCCAAACAAGTTCCGGAGTGAACCACATATCAGGCACCTCAGCTGTTTGATAGTAAGCAGGCTTTTTGGCTAAGATCCTATCTCCGGAAAAGAACTCTTTCATCTGAATTCCATAAAGAAAACAAAAACTTAAAAGTTTAGGGTGACATGAAGAATCGAAACTTATATGTGCAGAATTCAAACCAGAAACAAGCACAATATTTAGCCGTGTTACGACCATTAGATCAAATCTCAGCGCCATTATCGTTACTATGTCGTTAGAGGAACTGTATAACTTGTACTCCAATAAGTTGTGAAGCAGATATGCTTGCTGTCAAAATCTTAGCTAAGCCAGCATCAAAAAGATGTTAAATTCTGAAACAAAACTATTCTGACACAAGGTACAACGATGTCCAGGTTTCAATTTACACCATATCCTTGGTAACATGAAGAAAAATACACTTTCTAAAATACAAACATCATCAACACCCCACTTTACCTCTTTGTAAAATGAATCAGAGAATCCAGACATAACACGACATACGCTTTGAAAATCTTCTGTGTCTGGGTTGTAACATGCCATGAGGAACGGACTATACCTGCACGAGACAAGTAACACACATCAAAGCATGACTCAAAACAAAAAGGATTCACACTGGGAGCATGCGGCAAGGACATGCTGTGCAATAATGGATATTTCTCAATTTTAATTCAATAATATATAAGATTTTCTTTGTTAATATATCAACACAATTCATAAAATGCAAATCAGCAATTAGAACATAGGGCCTCTAACAAATCAAAGGCCATTTATCAAATAATATCAAATTTAAGCTTTCCATTCAGCAAACTTTGGATTTTCTAAGTTACTAGGTTGAATTTCAAATGCATTATAATAAATGAATATTTATGGATTTGTGTTCAATCGTCTATAACATTTCTTTGGCAATATCTGAGCATACTTAACTACAGCCAAGGGGAATATGTATATATATATGGTCATTACCATCCTGCTTTTCTTCCGTTACCATGCCAAGCACCAATTGGGACTAAATCAAGGGAGTCGCTTAACCCTTCCACATAGTCCCGCTTTACCTAATAGAGATCACCAAGCAATTTAGTTCAATATTTAATTATCTTCTTATTTTCTAAACAGTTATAGTATCAAATATTCTGGTAATCACAGAACCTTTAACCATGAATCACTACGCTTTGACGGAAGATATCCGGCATCAGTATCCAAGGATTTAACCATAATTCCTTCGCATGAAAACTGCAATGCACCTTCAAGGAAGGAGTTTATCCGAGTAAATGTGGTTTCACTGGTCAAACAAGCATCATCTGCTTCCACCTATTAACCAAGAGATTATAAACAATACTATTCAGTCCTATGTTGTTAAGACTCTTCATTTTCTTGAAGTATCTATATTCAAAACATATTTGGTTATGGGTGGAGGTATGATCAAGTACCTTCCAAATACATAAAAAAATAATAATAGTCCTGTCTCAGACACAAGATAAATACGGCTATACCTGACACTCGCATCTGAGCTAATAACTAGAAATTGGTATTTCGTAAACAAGCAAAATCGAGGTCTTACAGTGATTTCTTTTGCGTATTCAAAATGACCCAACTTCTCATCGTGAAACAAATCTTTCAAACCTAATTTTTTAAGCATGACAAAAAACGGATGAAATTTATAGCTAGTGAGACTTACGTTTCCTTCTTTGAAAGAAATTAACCGCAAAAAAAAAATGTGCGAGGGGAAAGGCTTACATTTCCTTCTTTGGCGCAAAGGAACATCTAACAGCCTGTAATAGAGAGTATATCATATTTTTGAAGTTGATTGGGAAGAAAACAGCAGAAAAAATAAGAGGAACAACTAATTGTAACATAAGGTGTATTTTTCAGACAAAGAGATTGACATCTACATGACAATCTACACTCTTTTATTCCAAAAAGAACAAAGAATGCTTCACTACAACAATAGTTAGATTTTAAGTGATTGACATACAACAGTATAGGTTGATTTTTTTAGCATAACAGTATAGGATGATAAAATTGTAAGACTTAGTCTATGCAACAGCACTGAGTAAAGAATTACACTACCAGCTTCGTTACTTGTATTCAAGTGTGAGTGTCAGATACGGTTATACTTTATATCAGAGGTTCATACTTTATATCTCCATACCCACGTGCGGATAAACATCGGACACAAGTCTTAAATATAGGTACTATAAGAAAACAGAAGAATCAGAGTAGCATACGTATTTCGTAAAAATTAATGGCACTCAGGTAGGTTCATTTAAAAGAAGTAGCTTGAAATGCAGTTGTGTTAGAACTGATATTTTGATATAACAAATTAAAAGAAAAATGTTTTTGGACTTAATCGAATTTGTTAAATCTTTTTCATTGTAGAATACACTTGTAGGAAAGAAAATGCCAATATCAAAGTCTTAGTGTGCTAAACTGTTGTATTTTTCATTGTAGAATACATTTGTTTGCTTAATTGTCATATATGCTCAAGTGTTAGGATTTGGGTGAGGGCTTAGTTTGCAAACACACAGCCTTGTAAGGGTCTTCTAGTTTGCTTTCTTATTTTCTCTTTTGTAAAAGAGGGTTTTCTCAAAGCTTTGGGGTAGAAGCTTTGAGGTTGTAAAAGGTTTCCTACTAAGCCTAGAAGAGTGGAAGAAATTCATAGTGAATTTGTTTAAAAATCCTTAGTAGGAAGTTAAGGTAGTGGATGTAGAGCTTGGTTAGAAGCTCAAACCATTATAAATCATTGTGTACCATTTTTATTTTCAATAGCTTCCTCTACGATCATTCAAATTCCAATTCACCCCCTCTTGGCATATCGGTTGATCAACATCGGGTCTAACAAGTTGAAAACACAAGATAAAGACCACATTGGAAACATGACTCACTGTTGGGATAATTACAAGTTTGTGCCAAAGTTTTTTATTGAGGAAACATGTTTGTCGTCAAGGTGAATACACAGGATGACAGAAATAAAATGTCTTGAAAGAATTCACATTTTAAAGGAGAGAATTCACTAGCCGAATTTCTGTTATTTAAAAAATTTGTATGCACTGGATACCTGGACATGGGTATGGGAATATGACTGACTCTAGAAAGTTCCTCCAAATACAGAGAAAAAACCTTACAGACACACCTAAGTCAGATAAATACTTGTTTCCAACACTCACACTCAAGTCTGAGTTACATACATGAATTTCTTGCATGCAGTTGTGCAAATGTGTGTATTTTGTGAATTAAAGAGGTATGGAGGAAAGATATATAACTTATAAATGGAATATTTTATACTTATTCAATATACTTAATTCCATGCAAAGATTGATTTATTATTGCTCCTGGGAAAGCTCGTGTTGTTTGGAGTTCAAAGAATCAGAAAAACTACTGCTATAACTTGTCCTCGGTCTTGTAGTCTACATATGTATATAGATGTATATCAATAAAAGGAACTTGGAACAATTTCAAGAGAGTTCAAGATATTTACTGCTCTCCGTTAGCAAACATGATATCAAACACGAATACGCAAATGTTAACCTGCATGTTGCAAAGATAATTAGAAAGAAACCTCAATATTTGACTTCAGGATACAGGGGAAAAATTAACTTCTAAGAGAAGATGAGTGAATGTGAAAACTATATATTGAAAGGGCCTTTAATATCCCTTAGGAAAGCACAAAGGAAACATGTATATTAAAAAAAATAGTGAAATAGCAATGCAGATTGTTCATGTCATAAGATTAATTTCAATTCGCCTAAATGTTAGATGTTTGCACTATAAACTTCCATAAAATACAGAAAAACTAATCATGTAATATAACACAAAGCGAATGTAGAGAAAACCTTTATTTTCTCCACTGCAATCAAAGAATCTTTGCTCCCTCTTTCTCTTGAAGATAATTCTTGGAAGGACATTAGCTTCTGACCATTCTTCCTATCAATTGCAACAACCTGAAGCCACAACGAGAAACAGAATTAGCAAAATAAACTAAAAGGCATCTTGCTGTTAGACAATCTCACCTCAGCATCCAATATGAAAGTCTGGGCAGCAGGCTTAGCAGACTCTTTAATTGTACTAACTAAATCTGGAAATCTTAATGTTGTTTCATCCCCATTTCGTGAAAAAACACGGATTGCTCCATCAGCCAATTTGTGAATCTGGACACGCTGACCATCGTATCTGAAAATTACATGCACATGGAACCACCAAGACACTTAGTCATACCCAACATGTGATAAAACTAAGGGACGCAAAAGCATGGTGAGAAACCACAGGATGTGTCTCTTCCAATCAGTTATCCAATAAATGTCATTCAAGAAAAAAAAAACTCAACCACATCGAATGAACCAAAGAATATTGTGTCATACTAAAGAGGCATATAAGCTTCACAGTTATTTCGTGCTGTGTCCCAAAACAGAAAATAATACACTTTTAAACTTCAGGAACGTGAATAATCCACAGAGAAAGAGAGAGAAGAGCTTACTTATATTCGCATGTAAAAGCTTTGTTTTGGAAAAGCTTCAGTACTTCTGGAACCCCATTGGTGATTCTACCATCATGGACAATAATAAATACCACCCATAGGCAACAACATTAGTACATTTTGATATACAAGAAAGAAATAATAGGGTAGCAGGTAAACAATTAAACATACTTTGCAAGCATGGGCTTAATAGGTATTCCCGGGACCATCGACAAGGTTGATGATGTAAACGCAATACCTTCCTTCATTAGTGAAGGAACAAGTAAATCCTGTCAACAATGCATCATGATCATAAATGTACCACATATATAAATAAGAACGGGGTAAAGGAAAGGCAACAAACTGGCATTTGCAACACATTACAAATCAAATGAACCGGACTCGAATCTATAAGTCAAAACAAACAAAGGTATCAAGAACAAATAAATGCATATAATAGCACATATATAAATATATTATCTATAAACATCTCATACAGTGGATAAGGAAACCCAGGAGCTTATAAATTTAGAAAATAAGTGAAGAACTTCGATATAAAATATATAATCACTTACCAAATTTGGAAGTACATTATATGCTTCAGTTACTGCTGTTGAAAGGTCCTGATGAGTAAACAAAGATCAAATCAGAAGCAGACACAAATGATTGCTGGCTCAGAAAGAAAGCAATGTTGAAAGTAGTATTATGCATATGTAGTGTAGATATGCAGACAGTGGATGTCAGATTCCAAACAACACAAACATCAACAGATTATACCCGTTGTTATTTTGTTTTTTGGTTTGGGTGGGGGTGGGGGTAGTTTAATGCACTCATTTGTTTTGTACTTTCTCATCCATGATGATGTAAGATTTCAAGCCTTCATGAAGAGATCTACTATTTCACATTCTTAAAAAAAATTATTAGCTTATAATTAGCACTGAACCTGAAGCTTCTCTTTTAGACTATCTGTTGTCCCTTCATGATAAAGATTAAGAGAGGAATTCATAACAACTGCTTGAGCCAATGCAGGCAGAATCGTTTTCAACATTGCTCCTATTCGCAAATTCCTGACCTGCATGTACCATCAGTTAGAATTAGAAACAGAAGACATTAGAAAACAAATCAATGCTCGCATATCAATTTAAGAACTGTGACACAAAGAATCCTTCATTTACCATGAAGTTTCAGAAAAATATACAAATTAAAAATAATGAACATGCCTCCATGAAAATTGCTAAAGAAATTCAGGCATGTGAAGGTTGGTAATTCTACTACCATCAATAGCAACCACGACAAAAGAGCATTAAAAATTAACAGCACAAAGAAGTGGTTGCTTTGATCACATGTACCATGCAAGATGTATCAATTTGGGAAAATGAAATAGAATAAAGAGATTGTCAAATGAGCCTCAACTTCAATATGATAATAAAGAAACTCGTTATCCACATTTCCATAAAAAAAATATCACCAAAAATACTTGCATATAAGATTCACATAATTACATGAATAAAATCAAGAATTGCCTAAATAAGATACATACCAAAAAAAGATCATTTTTTTTCGAATCTTACCAAAGTTCTAACTAGAAACTTCATCTCTTTCTCTCTACATGAGCGTATAAGACTCACAATGAGTTTTTTCTTCCTGACGGTACTGCCACTGCCTGTTTGTACACTGATAAATGCTATGTGAGGAAAATGAAAGAAATAGAATATAGATGACAAAGATTAAAACAATGTAAAACACAATGATAAGCATGGTGTTTTACTTGGCTATAGTAAACAAATTTTAGGACTAAACTTTTCTTATTTGGACAGCAGAAAAAAGAGAAGCTATAGTAAAAACTTGTTTCAGAGCATAAATCTCTAGGCACAATCATATGCATCTAGGACTCGAGTGCTCATCAATAATTATCCAAACCATTAGATATTTATAGCATGAGATCACTGGGGACACAATCCTTTGTCTATCATCAACAGAGTGGTAATAACTAATAACATTCTGCCTCTAATATGTTTAGTGACCTAGAAAACAGATCTTTATCTTATGAAGAAAAAGATATTTTAATAAGCTCTCAATGAATTTCTTACCACCAAACCCAGGTTTTAACCAATTATTTCAAGTTCTAAGTACAGCAAATTAAGGTGACACTCATAGTTTCTTATATCTCTGGAAACAAAAAGTATATAATCATGGATTCAATATTTTAGTACTGTCATAATCATTTGGTGTACCAGGATCCATACTAGGTTGATCATACCTTATCTTCCGAAGCACAGAATATACGTCCCTGATTAATATTGGTGGTGGAGTAGCAAGTAGTGTTTGGGTTTGCCGGCATGTTTGTGCAACATCACCTTAGACCAAATGTAGGTTTTTAGAAGACTCTCCAAAAATAATCATGGGTAAAAAGTAACAGAAAATGGAGAAGTATGAGTAGAACTATCTGCTTCTACCAAGATCACCCATGTCATTGTACATATCCCTTATTTTCGAACGGTTTGTCCCACAAGCTTCTTCCAGTGCGGATGTAACCAAGCTTCCACCAATATTCAATTCCTGTATCATTACTACAGCATGAATGCTCCCCCTTTTTTTTTCTTTTGCAGCTAAACTCTCTTAATATTCTGTTTCTTATTTGTTTTAGCAATCTAAAATATACAATTTTAAGGGAAATCTATCCTTAAGGAATAAGGAGTAAAACTCAACTACCGTGTGAAACAACAAAAGGGAATATAAGGACAGGGAACTGGTGATGTGGACTAACAATGTTTTCATGGTCAGCCGCAATTTTGTGGGTGCACAGATAAACAGCAGGAAGCACATCCTCAGGCGACAAGGCCAGCAAACTAGTTGTAAGAAGCCATAAAGGGAAAAAGGTTGGCAGTCAATTATAAGTAATGCAATGTGAACTTGGATTTCACAACCAAGAAATATATACAAAATAACAAGATACGATTTTACCAACCTCCTAAACATATTGCAAAGCATAGAAGTAGCTTTAATCTTGCCTTTTTCACTGCCAACAAGGTCAAAAGTCCTAGCAAGATGGACATATGGAGCAGGCTGACCCGATCTCCAGCATGCTGCATACACATCTCAGTAGGAGTTTCAAAATTTTACGAATAAGAAGAGAAGTTCTATGAATTTGCCCCCAAAAGAAGGAGACACTAAAGATGCAATAAGACTATAACTCAGAAAAAATGTAAAGCAGTTAAAACCAATAAAATAACGTCTAAATAGATATTACAATACTACAGAATTACAAGAGTTTCAAGATACAATATTAAAAAAACAATAAATTAAAACAACTTCATGTCACCAACCATGTTCAATAGGTTTATATTTATCAGGAGGCAACGATACAAGAGTTGTGCCAACATTTTTCACTGGTTGTCCTTGCAAAGATGAATTCGTAAGACATCTTGATTCCTCCTGTGAATGATTGTTCTTGCTAACAGGGCAATCATTAGTACAGCTGGGTACCTGAGCTGACTTATTGGAAATTACCATATCTTCTGTATTCTCATCATGTTTCACGTTAGGATTACTGTAATATATATCAAGTGCCTTGTTGATATCTCCTTGGGCCTTTTCAAGCAAGGTGACCACATAATCTCTTGACAATTCTTTGGGATTTATTATCTGAATAAACTGATCAATTTTCTCTAAACATGATTTAGTCAAGTCATTAGGCAAAGTACTTTCACTTTTAGGGCATTCCTCAAATTGTAGACCAGTCCTACCACCTTTAGAGTCATCAACCGAAACTTTACCAAAGAAGCTAGTTATCATAGGTTGCTTTGATCCACTAGATTCCAATTTTGAGTTACTTTTGACTTTCTTATTCGACCTGTTCTCGGTGTTTTTCTTTCTTTTGCCAGGAGATATGTTGCTCCGAACTGAAAGTTTAGAACTAGAAGGCTTGATGACTTGACTTAAATGAAGGCTTAAACTTTTATGAGTGCTACTTCTAAAAGGCCCTGAATTTAGAAGTGAGACAGAGTTGTTAGATGAACCAGCCTGAGAAGCAGAGACAGAAGTTCTAACAGAAGAAATTTGCTCATATAACTCATTTTCATGTTCATAAAAATTAGAAACTGCTTCAACAATATTCCATCTGGAGCTGCTAATCAAATTTAATATATGGTCCCTGGTAACCCATTTGGGCAAAGAGTAGCCTAATTCCTCAACTATTTTCCCTCTTTCCTCCTCACTAGGTATAGCTGAATCTTGTAAATCAGATTTGTGCACAGAAGATGGATCATTCAAAGTAATATATACATCATTACTCTCAATAGTTTTCATTTCCAATATATTTTGCTTTCTATCCATGTCCTTTTCCTTGTTCAAGACGGGATCAACATCCATTTCGACTTTTTCTACACTTTCACAACTGCCACGATGAAAACCCATCAGAAAGTCCTTTTTATTAGCCATTTCATCAACCAGGCCAGCAAAATGTTTTCTTAATTTAGCAGCATGCTTACTGTCAAGCTTCTCAATGTCCATACCAACAGTTGGAATAACCTTCTTCGGTTTCAAAAACTTCACATATTCTCTAAGCTCATCATAATTAGAATGCTCACTGTAAGGGACTAGATGTATCTCGATTGAATCCTTTGATCTCACTGAAAATTTATTCCGTTTGATTTCATAAGTCCATCCAGTTGGCACAAAACCAACAATCTTCTCATACCCTTTTTCCACCATAATATCTTTCATTTTCATAAAATTCGGTCTAAAATAAGGCCAGGTCTCGCCTAATACATTCCAACCAACAACATGGACATCGCTCTCATTCTCATCTACAGTAAAAAATTCATCTTTCCCATACCCCAAAATATTCAAAATCTCCAATTTCCTCCCATCGACAAAAATCTTCCTCTTACATCGCCGAGCAATCTCAACCAAAATCTTCTCTTTTCCAACAACATAGGTGGCAACAAGAAACAAAACCCTTTTATCCTTTAACTCCTTCCCTATCCTATCTACCACACTAACCACGTAATCAACCGATTCTTCTTGAGAAGGAAACACGAATTTTGGATTACAATAAGTCGTATCTAAAAAAATAGCATCACAACCAACAAATTCCTTCAAATAACTATTCAATTTCATCGAGTTACAATAACGACAATCTCCCGTGTGAACATACCTTTCAAAGCTCCCATTTTTTGTGGGAACTTTGAATAAGAACTGGACAGCACCAGGGCAATGATTAGCGTCAATAAGAACGACCTCACATCCGTCTACCACAACGGGGTCGTTAAGAGGTAAGGGGTAGATGAAATGAGGTGGGATTTTAAGTGTTTGGATGAGGAGGAGGGAAGTAAGATGAGAACAAAAGATGATACCTTTGGACCAGGAAGGGGAGAGGCCGGAGTAATGGTCGGAATGGAAGTGGGAGAGGAAGTAGGCCGTGGAGAAGATTGTGGTGGTGGCGGTGGAGTGGCGGAAGGAGTCAACAAGGAAGCGGGTGTTGGGGATGAGTTTGGAGGGAAGGAAAGAGGAGGGAATTGGGGGGAAACAAAGGGTGGAACCGGAGGAGTTTGTGGCAGCGAGGTAGAGCTGGGTGGACTCTATTGTAAGGATTTTTGCGGCTTCGGCGCTGGTGGCGACTACCGATTGAGAGGACATCGGCAGAGCTTCGCGCGGCGGAGAAAAAAAGGCGCTATTCTGGAAGGTTGATTTTGGGAATTCCGAGAGGAAGGGGAGTGAAGCGGTTGCCTGAGAGAGAGGGTGGGTTCTTTCGCGCCTGTTCTACATAGGCTAGTCAATGGGCCTGATAGGCCCAATTTTTCGAGAGTGTAATATTTTGGGTGAACTACTTAAATAACCACAGAATAGTTTATGACCCATCATATTTTTAAGGGATAACTATATTTTTAATATTATTTTTTATAAAATGATATTTAACAAATAAAATAAATTATACTTTTATATTTTAAATTTTAAACTTTATTTTTAAAAATTTTATTTTATTCCTAATTTTATAAACCCTGAATATAATTTTTAACTTTAAATCTTCCACTAATTTAAGATAAAAACGTAAAAAACATGATTATGTACAAAAACGATTTATACCTTAAAATAGTAAATAAGCATAGTTTAAAAATTACTACAAAAAATAAATCACCAAAAGGGCCCTGGAAGAAAAAATCTCCCTAAAATCTCCACGTTTTCTATTTTCATTGAACAAATATCGAAGTCTTACAACAAATCCAGTCCTCCGCTTGATTGCTTCACTCACAAATTAAACCTTTGGTTTCCGAGTTAAGTAGACTGAGATCCATGGCAGGAATGAGATTGTCGCCCGAGGACTCGTCGGAAGCAAACCAGCATCTTTCGGCGCCGCTGCAACAGCTTCAGACCGGTAGAGATGTGGTGTCCGACGACGACAGGTCGGTGGCTGCGGATTCATGGTCTATAAAGAGCGATTACGGAAGCACACTTGATGATGAGCAGCGCCACGCTGATGCCGCCGAAGCCCTCTCCTCCGCTGCCAACTTCCGTCCCGCTTCTGAATACAGGTTTTTCTTTTGAGTTTTTAAGTTAATTGATAAATCAGGGTTTTGGAGTAGCGGAAACTGAATTTTGAGATTACTTTCGTAGTTTTATGTTTGTCTGTTTGCTGTCTATGTATTGTTTGGGTCCTTTGGGAGTGAATTTAAGCTTGAGATTTGATCTGCTGAGAATTTAAATTTTCGCGAGGTCAAATGAATTTAACATAGTTTGACTTTTGGACTGGAAAATTTCATAGTTTATTTTACCTTATCTATCGAATTTATAGCTTGTATTAATTTGTTTTTTTTTAATATTATTCTAAAGATAAATATATGTGGATCACTGGTATTAAAATGAAAATAAAAGTTAGATTACCAATCTATAGAAATTTTAGTTCTTTACAGCCAAAAGTTAATAGATCTACATTCAATGTGTAAAATATTTTTTGTTATAGAGGAAATGGTATAAAGTTTGGTTCTTTTGCTTCTTCCCCTTTTTTTCAGATATAAAGCAAAAGGAAATGGTATAAAGAAAAATCATATATGATGAAAAATGAGTTAATGAGTATAATGAAATGCTGAATCAAGCAGTGATATATTCCATGAAAATGTATAAGTGATAATATGGCTCATGGATTTTGCTCTTTTATGAGTTTCTGTAATTTTGTTTTAATTATTCATGATTATTATTTCCCTTTATATCCAAAAACACGTTATGTTTTTTCGGGATTTGGTTTTAATGGATGGAATTCTAGGACACTATTATTTTCACTCATTGCTAAAGATGTTGAATAGTGTATATCTATCATTGCTTGTATGGTTTGTTTTGTACATACAGTTCTGACAAGGATGAACCAGATGCGGATGCGATGACATCGATGCTTGGTCTTCAGAGTTACTGGGATGCTGCATATCTTGATGAGCTTGCAAATTTTCGTGAACATGGCCACGTCGGTGAAATTTGGTTAGCAACTTAGCATTATCTTAATTATGCTATTTTGCCTTCAGGATAGGCATGATCTTTGTACTCATAGCCAAATTTTTATTATTTATGAGTTAGCGCATTAATACATAATCTGTGAATAAATATATTAATTGGAATGTAATTTAATATTCATTTATATGGTTTACCCAACGACCCAGTGACTTGATACCTTCTTTGAGTTGATATCTGTGCCAGTTTAAATAACCTTCTTATAGCAAAAGGATTATAAGAACCTTTATATGTGCTAATTTCACTTTGAGTCTTTTAGTTAGTTTTTCTCTTCACCTTTTTACTTCTCTTTCCATAGGTTTGGAACTGATGTCATGGATACTGTTATTTCTTGGACCAAAAGCTTGTGTATTGATGTTTCCCAAGATCACATCGTGAATCATGTTGGAGAGGCCAAGTCTCAGCCTGTTGAACAGGATGATAAGTATTTATCTTCCTGGAGTGTACTTGACATTGGCACGGGCAATGGTCTGCTCCTTCAGGAACTTTCTAAGCAGGGGTACACTCTAAGATTTTAGCCTGTAGTTCTGGTATTTTATGCTACTCGTATGAATTCAAGCAAAATTAATTCATGGTCTTTAAGTGAAACAATCAGATGACATGCATATTGTTCTTTCTATTGCTCTCCTGGTATTTTATAAGACATATTTTGCTGGATTCAACAAAAGCAGATGAGAGCAACTCCTAGTCTTAGAATCTTGAATTTATGTGTAAAGAAACAAAATTTTCTTTTTGTTATTGCTTGACGGCAATGGTCAGGTGAATGTGCTGCATTTTTTAATTCAGGTTCACAGATTTAACTGGAACTGATTATAGTGAAGGGGCAATTGACCTTGCTCGAAGCCTTGCTGATCGAGACGGATTTTCAAACATTAAGTTCCTGGTATGGATGACATTTTATGAATCTAACTGTATTTTAAGTGCAGACTGTTTTCCTCCCATTAAATTTTTTTAGTATTATCATGTTCTTTATATAGAAGTGCTTACTCCGATTTGAAATGAATTGCTCTATGGTATGTGTGCAATGGTTGATTCTCATGTTTTATATATTTATTTCTATATACTTGTACATCTGCATTGTCTTGGTGGTTGGTTCTTACGTTCACTTCTTGTTAATTCTTTCCTTAGAACTTCCTAATCCATTTGTCTTAATTAAGACAACCTATTTAATTTGCTCTCATCCATTGTGAGAAACCATTTTGCCCATTAACAATTCCTGGCCATTCCACTTATCAACATTCTTATTTATTTTTCTATATTTGTTTATCTTTAAAACTTTTCAACCTTGTAAGGGGTGATATAAATTAAAAATATAATGGCTTGGAGAAGTTGGGGCCGGCAATGCCAGTCCAAAAGATAATTAAGATCCATGTTGCGAAAAATGTGGATATTAAGACTTCAAACATTCGTCTAAGAGGTAAGGATAGAGCTGTAGGTTTCTTATCCAGAAACAGAAAATGGAGCATAAAAACATCCTGTTGGAGTTTAATTCCTACATAATTGATAACTCTATTGGCTCTTGACTTTTCTCAAAGCACTCTGACAATTACCATTTTCATTTCGTCCTTAGGTTGACGATGTTCTTGAGACAAAGTTGGATAGACAGTTTCAACTTGTCATGGATAAGGGGACTCTTGATGCCATTGGCTTGCATCCTGATGGACCTATAAAAAGGTAACAGTAATCCCCATCTTTACTAAAATTTTCCCCGTCCCTTCTGTTTCCTTGGTACATCAATATGCACAATGAATAACTGATTATAAGGAAGTTCACGTCCATAGAGATAGAATCTCATGAATTGAGTCGTGCAATTTGCACTTCTGCCTTTAATTTCCTTGAAATTCCTTTTCAGGATGATGTATTGGGATTCAGTTTCAAAGTTGTTGGCCCCCGGTGGAATATTAGTAAGCACCTTACAGGCTTGCTTACGGTTTTATCTTTTACTTTCTAAATCTGTCTGTGAAATGAGGGTCATTGCATTGACTACTTGGATAAAATCAAATATTCTTAAAGACTTAAACATGTATGTGAGAATTTCATTTATTTCTAAGTTTTTTGACATGGGTATTTTCAAACCTTTTTTTAATTTTTTCTGTGCATTTGGTGGAGGGCCATTTCTCATACCTTGTCCGAAAAGACATGTCAGGATGAGTATTAAATGAAGAGTCTGAACAACATAGAGATCAACCTCCACCCAATCCTTTTTTAATTTTAATGCTGTTTGTAGGTGATTACATCTTGCAACCATACAAAAGATGAATTGGTGCAAGAGGTTGAAAATTTCAATCAAAGGAACATTGCAACACCCCAAGAGCCAAACACAGTCAAGGACCAAGAAACCCTGAAAGACCATCCCCAGTTTCGATATCTGAATCATGTTCGTACTTATCCAACATTCATGTTTGGTGGATCTGTGGGATCGCGTGTAGCCACTGTTGCATTTCAAAGGAACTGAAATGGAAGGATGGATCTTTCACCATGAATCGACTACACGTTGATTTGTTGTGGTTGAAAACGATCAAGGATCGTGCATACTCATTGGTGTTGGATGGATATTGACATTTGAAACTTTCATTTATCGGATTCATCTTTATGTTTCTTTCCATGAAAGATACTGGTGTCACTTGTGGTGAGACTATCCTATTCCTAGGCAATTTTAGTACCATGGTTGTTTAGTTTCTTGAGGGGTGAAGTGGGACCATCCGATATATCTTCCTTATAACTTCTAGGTGTTGTGTCGATTTCATTTCCTTGTGGCGTTGTCTGGTTTGAATCTTTCAATTTTGAATACCCACAAGTGAATGGTGACATTAGACTATGGATGAAGTCGAGATCTTTCATCTTATATTTAGATTTGTTTATTAGTTGAATTTTACGTTTTCATGAAACGGGGTTTTAATTTTATGTGTAAATTATATACGTAGTCTTCTGTTTAATATGATATTTTTTGTTAAGTTTTTCGACTATAAAAAATTACAAAATAACTTTCAATTCGAAAAAGCAAAAAATTATACATTTAGTTCTTTGTATTTATATTTTGTTTGAAGCTCACCAAATTATTTTTTTTAAAAAAAATCAATATATTAATCTTACTTATAAATGGCATCGTCTAATACAAGCTGTTCAATACAAGAGAGAGTTAGATTGTTTAATACAAGAGAGTTTGACAAGATGTATTTTTTATGACGTTTTTTTTAAGACGTTGATGTGTAAGATTAGGGTTGTTTGAGTACGTGAACGAGATGCAGAGACGAAGTCTAAAGGGTGTAAAATGGTGAAACAAATAAAGAGAGTCGGATGAAAAAACCATTAAACAAAATAAAGTTTAAACAAAAAGTTATTGAAGGAGGCAATGCCATTTTAAAGGGGGTGTTAAAAAATTGTTAGTCAATTGATTTTTATATGTAATATTAATTTATTTAATGTAAATTACATTTTAGGCACCAATTTTTAGTTTAAGCCTTATATAAAAAAGATCCAATTGTTCAAATTTATTTCTCATATTATGAATTTATGAATAGATTTTTAAATTAAGCTTCCTTCCTACGCATATAGTCAAATGCAAACTGCCTAGTTGAATCCACTCGTAATATTTGTTTTAATTAATCTGATACTGTAAATAGAGTACTTTTTTGTCAGCAAAAATCAACTTTTTTATGAATAAAGACAGAGGACCTCGAGCTCCAAAATTAACATAGAGCAGCTAACTACCAACATCCCCATGTAAGATGGGGAGCAAAATCCAACTTTTTAACAATCTCCATGTCATATAGGAATATTACTTTAAAATCTTTAATAAAACTCAAGAAAAATAAATATATATTATTTTGTTGTTTTCACTCACAGTAAACACACAGAGTAATATATATTACAGTTTTCAAAAACCAACCATTTTGAAACTTGGGTGTTGTTTACTCCCCTCTTTCACATTACTAGGAAGTCCAATGCCAAGCACAAGTTTTGCATCTTTTCAATAAGAAAAAGAAATTAAGATCAACTAGATGGACCAGAGGCATGAAAGAGGCTTCCCTTTCTGGCAAGTCATGACATATTCCGATACGATCTCCTTCACATGTTTTTCCACATCTTCCAAGGACTGGGAAGCGTCTATGATCTGCAAGTGTAGCAAGAAATACCAGAAAAAAACTTACTTGAACGAGGTAGACGTAACTGAGGCGTCTAACATCCAAGGATGTTAGTCTGAAGAGGTACTTGATTTTAGCAGCGGATAGGAATAGGAGAATCATGCTCATTATCTATATGCATGAGTCAAATATTTCCATATTCGTTACTTACCCTGGAGTTCAAGCCACATAGGTTTGGTCATGCATCTAAAACCAAAAGTTTTTACACTAACAATCCCAAAAATCGAAGCAATAAGATGGGTGGAAGTTTTTTGATTACACAAACTCTAGCTTTTTTCCCCTTTACATGTACACCATCATAAAATACAGGTAATGTTTAAATGATTATATTTTGATACACAAATAAAAAAAATATTCACTCTTCATAATTTTAAACCTATATCCTTAACCCTAACACCCCAACACCTAAACCTTAAGCCTTAAACTTTGAATTCTAAATTTTAACCATGAACCTTTAATTCTACCCCCTAAAACCTAAAATTGAAAGGTTGTGCATCACAACTCTGAAGCAAACCCGAAATTTACTTCAGAGGGACCATGACTAAAGTTTGCCATCATTCAAACCCGAATAGAGCCAATCAAAGTTGTAACTCAAAACCAACACTGATGAGGCCATGCATCTCATTGCTATTACTATATGGCATAAAGTGAAACAAACTATTACCTTCCAAGAAGAATCTTCAAGAAGCTTATAGTGTTGGGCAACTTTCTTCTGGAACTCGAGCTGCTCATATCGCTCATCTCCATAGCCTCCTCTTTCCGCAGCTTTCTGATAAATATGAAAATATTATATTTAGTATTATTTTTTATGTATGTATATATGTTTGCATGAAGGTGTGGTATGTATATGAATGTTAACCAATTAAAGTGCAGACAAACATGTTCAAGATCACCAACCTAAGCACGGAATAAGATTTTCATTAGAATGTGTAATGCAAACTGCACTGGCTGCTTCCACAACTTTTATTGAGCTTTATTGACCCTCTGCTAATGAATTAAGGACAGAAGTTTCTAATGACATTATATTTGGACTATTGATTCCATGGGAAAATGGCACTTTTGTATCTATAGGCTTAGGTGGGGGAAGATAGAGTACTGTAAATACTAGTTGAAGCTGGAGATCAATTGTAATCAGATTATTTTGAGCAGGTGTCAGTGTATACCACAGAAAGAGAAGACTCGCATATATCAAACAATGAAATATTCCAGGGCATGAACAAATGGCAAATGAAAGAGTAGCACCATTTTACTAGAACTCAAATCCAAATGACAGACATAGGTTTGTGTCCAACAGAGGTGTGTTCAATATATAACCATAGTCCATAAACCAATCCAATTCACTAGTTTTAACATAAAAAAGGTTACATGCATGACTAACCTCGGGTGGTATGTCGAGGTATAATACCAGATCAGGAGCTATTAGTCCAATCTCCGGTGCCTATAAGAAAAGACCTTATCTTGTTATTGATGGCCATGCTAGGAAATAACTCAATACAGAGTAACAGCTAACTCTTTCGTCAGTGTGCTTTTACCTTACACCAATCGAAATCAAGTCCTTTAGCAGATGAGAAAGCAATCCCAGAATAAGAGTAACGGTCTACTATAAGGGTAGTTCCAGCTTTTAGTTTTGATTCCATCATTGATCTGCAAATGATAGTAGATTAACGAGTTCATGTTATGCTGCAAACTAATATCAGAAGTGTGCATATGCAGATATAGGATTCATTGGGAGGAACATTTGAGTGGTTCATATGCATAACACAAGTTAAACACAGACAGACAAATATGCTCGTAAAAGAAGTAATGATGTGCAACCTATTCCTTGTATCTATCACCAAAAGATACCATCAGGATTTGTCTGACTTGCTTAAAAGCCTAGAAATCTTAGTAATTTCATCTGATAAATATTCAAAGATTAGCTTATTCAAGCTACTCTACTCCGAAAGTGTTACTTTGCCAACTCATGCAATGATCAGCCCAAATGTCATTCTTGCAGTGCAACCAAACAAAAACATGTGAACATAGTCAATGGATTGCCCCAAACCGATGTTTTGGTGAAGTTTCTCATATTAACCTAAAAAGAGTATGGTTTCAAGCTATATCAAGAACTAGAAAACAATCAGAGGATATGGTACATGTATTTCCTACAGGCAAACATTTTTCTAAAGCAAAATATAATGCAATGCATAAATGTGAAAACGAACCTCTTCTCCCATCGGTTTGCACTAAAAAGTAGATGGATTGTGTGGTCATCCAACTGTGATTTATTACTCAGATATGCGGATATCATCTGCCCAACACTTGTTGTTCTGTCAGGGAATCGCCATAGCTCGACTGAATGCCCCAATCCCTCCAAATATGAAAGCAGCCTCCCACATTGTGATGTTTTACCACTACGATCCAATCCTTCAAAAACTACCAAGGCACCTCTAGATACATTGCTTGCATCCTTCGGGCTACAATTATTACCACTTTCCATTCTAATTGACTTAACCAAACACTTGGACAAAATATTCGATCTCAAATTGAATGACCTCCTAGCTACCAAAGTTCCAAAATTCCTGAATTTCGACAACTAGTAATAAGATTAAAATATCAAATACATGAAAGGTTATATTACAGTAAACTATAAGTTGTGCAGACACTTATGGAGTAAAAGAAATAGAAGAGAATGTAAAAAGAAAAGAAAATACTTACAAAGCCTTGGAAACTGTAAAAGTGACCGAATGTACCATGCCCTTAATAATGCTAGAAACTGCAATCAATAAAAATACATACAAATCCAAGAACTAAGCAATGGCATCTAATAGTCTGAAGTTTCATTTTAAAAGAAATAACATTTAATAACGCTTGGACTTGAACAGATTATGAGCCTAATTGACTTTCTTTTTAATTAGTAAAAATTTTCAGCTCGAACTTCTTTTTAATTAGTAAAAATTCATTTTCATTAGGAAGAAAAGCCCTAATAAAAAAATCAATTTTTTTAAACGAGGAAATTGAGAAGAAAATATCTATACAGAAAAAGGAACAAATCATACAAAAACACCAAACATATGATTAAAGAACAAAGATCTGTGAAATAACAAAGAAAGGGAAATGGGGGGAAAAGTGTAAGTACCTGAGATGAAATGCAGCCATTAGAGAGAAAGAAATTGAGAGGGTTTTGAGGGAAAACTATGGAGTCTTTATAAAAAGTGTAACCTTTGCCCGCGCAAAACAAAAAAAGACAAAAGTACCCCTTTGACCCAATTGGCCTATTTTCTCTCTCTTTCCATTGTCTCCGTTTTTTTCTCGAGAAAATCTTCTAGGGTTCCAGTTCCAAAAGAATGGCAAATAACAGCAATCAAGAAGAACCAAGCACTGCTCCAAAGCCTAATCGTTGGTACAATTTAAGTTTGGGATCTTCCTTCAAGGACCAACATCAGCCTTCCTCCAAATTTTGCACTTTACGATGTAAGTTCTCGTTTTTGCTCTTATTTTTTCTGGGTTCTGTTTGGGTTCCATGAAAATACTTTCTCGTTTTAAGTATCATTATTAGCTTAATCCATTTGAATTAGAATACCGGTGATGTTCATATTCATTATTGAAGCTCCAACTTTGAGATTTCAGATTTGGTATCTATGAGATTAGAACTTTTGTTTAATTCCTTTTCAGATGAATTTAAACCAGCATCAATTGATAAGAACCAACCAGGTTTACTCCACAAGTCTAAGGATAATCGAGTTAAGGTAGAATTTGAAAACAATCAACATGGGAAACCCAAGGTGACATTTGAGGGTGCCAGTGAAGATTACAAGGATAATGATGCGGTGTTGTTCTTTGATGGTGAGACATTCCGGTTGGAGCGTTTACACCGTGCTGTGAAGCGGTTGAGGCATGTTCGGCAGCCTGGCGAGTCAGCAGCCTTGACTGTTTCAGCTGGCCCTGCTGCAGAATCTTATTCTCCTCCACTTGATAAAGGAGTAAAGCCTGAATCTTCAAACAAAGTCCCGGTTCCGCCATTGCCTGTGAGTTTACTTGACCCTGCAACTTTATGCATCTTTTGTGCCATTAGCAATATCCACGACGTATGAATTTTTTTCTATTTGTTGTGGTTTTGATGTGATTTACAGCTTCAGGTGGAACACATTCATACATCTGACTTCAAGAATTCAGGTGAGGTTCTTTTTGCTTATTATAATCAAATATAACTTAGGGTTTCATCATCTTGATTTTACTGGTCTATCTTAATTTCGGTTTAAATTTAAACCATCCTGGTGAAAGCCTAATCGAAGGAGATTGTTTCTTCTATTGGAAAGAAGGTACTCGGCTAGGGTAGGAAGCATATCATGATTGAGCATCTTGAGTGAAAAAAGTTGTTGGCTCTTCCTTTAATTGTTTAATGTGGCTTGCAGAGCTTTATAAAGTCTTTCTCGAACAAATTGGCACTTTCAGTTCATCTAAGGAAAGTTAGCAGTTACCAGTCTGTCATTGTTGATTAAACCTTCCTGGTGATAGTTTCTTCTGTCAGAAATAAGATACACGGCTAGGTTAGGAAGTTTCCCGTGTTTGACTGTCTTTCTCGAAAGAATAGGCACTTCCAGGACATCTAAGGAATTGTAGGTCCGTCGTTGTCGAAATCCTTTTTCGGAAGGCTATAGTAGGGATGGCAATGGGGTGGGGAGATGCAGGTTTTTGGCCGCCCCGATTTATAAAGCTCCAAACCCATCCCTTCCCCAAATATGAATATTAGTTTACCTGCACCACCTCAATATATCACCTCATAAACCTGACCTCGACCCAAAAATTTTAAAAATATTAATCTTTGTGGATGATAAATGTTAGGTCCGACCAGACCATCACCCTAGTCACAAAATATAGGTTTCAAAAGACTTTAAACCTGTATAAAATAATAAAATAAAACTCAATTAAATTACTCACATGAAAAAAAATATATATTTAGAAGAATAAACTTAAAACATTGACCGTTGTAATCAAATATGTTAAAACTAGAATAACATCAAACAAAAATTTACGATAAACACAAACTAAAAAATAGCTTAGAAAGCCTAAAAATGTAAATATGTTAAATAAATATATATAGTTAAAAATATACTGGATTTCCATCTCATATCCTAACCCATCCTATCCCTACTTAATGCTTTTCAATACCTGCCCTACCCCAGTTCCCGAAATTCAAGAGTAAAAACCTGATCGGGTTAAGTCGGGTCAAAACACACCGGGTTGAGGTCGGGTAATTTTGCCATCCCTAGGCTAGAGGATACTAAGAATCGAAACAAAAGACAATTTTCTTCACTCTTCACTCACCGTCAAAAAATGGGTGGCTGAGCTTTTACAGATGCTGTAACCACTTTGTATTTGAAGAACTTGCTTTTTTATGTCATTTTGTTAATTCAAGCATGACAAACTCTTAGTTTGACTGGTCATATTGCAGAATCCAGGAAGGAGAAGAACTCTGAGTTCCCGTTGTCAATTCCGAATAAACCAATTGCATCACCTGATCGTAAAAGTTATGAATCGGAAGAACAGGTGGATATTGTCAATGACGACGACGATAATGATGGTTTAGGGATAGCTAAAGAAGATAATGCTTCTGAAAATATTTCAACTGGTATCGGTTTTGATATCAATGAACCACATCACGATGACATGGATGATGAGATCGCCGATGTAGATGTAAGTGATGATGAACAAAATGCAGGACGCAGTGCAGCCGAAGCTCTTCGAGATCGAGTAAATGCAGAAGAGAAAGAAGAACATAGTTCAAGCTCGAGCAGTAGCAGTGGAAGTGAGAGTAGTGGTAGCGGGAGCCGGAGCAGCAGCAGTGACAGTGAAAGCAGTGATGGTGGTGATTCAGTCATCTCTATTTAAGTGATTAGACCAAGTAGCTGTTTAACTCTATGTTCCTCAGATTGGAGGTTAGTATCAGAAACATTCTATTTCTGATACTGGGATGCATGAAGAATTGAGTTGTATGTGGAACTAGTTTGACATTGCTATCAAATTACTGATTGCTAAACTATGGTTAGAAATTGTTGTGAACATATTATAGCATGTACCCCTGCAATTATTTGGAATCTCTTATGCAGACATTAATGAACTAATGGGAAATTGATCTTGGGGTTTAACCCAATGATTCAAAAGAGTTGAATTCTAACTTAGATTGGGAATTTGCATTGCTTATTCACTTTCTTGTTTTTCTTTTTGTTTCTTTCTTTTCCATTGTACCCAAACAAATACTTGAAATGGAAGAAATTAATGTGTCTCAATATTGTGCATAATCAAATCGGATCAAATTAAATTATTGAGATTCAAATTTTAATTTTATCAACAAATTATTTAATTAGTGGAATATTTGTTTTTCCAATGGAATCAAGTTATGTTAGTTAAAAATATATATTTTAAGTTTGTTTTATGTTACTTTAAAAATAAAATGTTTATTTTTTATTATAAAAAATCAGATATTAAATACACGTGAACAAATAAAGAATAAGTCTAAAACAGGTGACATTCACCACCAAAATGTACTAACAATATATCGTTGAAAACTATTAACGTAATACACATGGTAAGTTGCGGTTGTAGTAGTATTCAATGGTGTGTACCTCTTGTTCTAGAATTTTCCGCAAACGAAATACTTCCGAGAAATAGAAATACAAACCGTATTAGATTTGATAAAGTTGATGTTTTTTTAAAATAAAAATAAAGATCCCTTGAAATTCTGCATGAACGAATGAAACGTATTTGATTTAAATTCTTGATCCACCAAAACGCTTTATAAAACTCTAACGTAACACATGAAGAAATATACTTTGGAGAAGAGGTTGGAACTGTGGGAATGGAGTCGAAAGGAGGAGAACCAAGCAACCGAATCCATAAGCATCAAAGGGTCGAAAGCATTTCAGATACTGAAGTGGTATCATCGGAGGAGGACGAAGAATCAGAAGAGGAAATATCAGAGGAAGAGGAAGAATCGGATGAAAGTGATGCTGAGCAAGGATCAGCCAGTAGAGATGGCTCTATTTCTATTACTTTAACTGATCCTCAGCTCCTTGATTGTTCCATCTGCTTTCAGGCTTTGACTATCCCAGCTTATGAGTGTGAAAATGGGCATGTAGTTTGTTCAACCTGTTGCCAAAAAATTAAAAATAAATGTCCAACCTGTGCTAGTCGAGCTGGATATAGTCGATGCTGGGTGATCGAGAAGGTTCTGGAATCTGTCAAAATGTCGTGCCGGAACACCAAGTACGGGTGCCAAGAAGCATTCAGTTATGGTATGAAGCAGAAACATGAAAACTCATGTCCTTTTGTGCCGTGTTCATGCCCCATTGCTGACTGCAACTTCAAGGCTTCATCCAAGCAGTTACACAGACACTTCAGTACTGAACACAAGAAGTCGGCGAAACATTTCCGATATGAACAATCACTTTCCATTACCTTAGGAGTCGATGAAAAGATACTTATTCTTCAAGAGGAGGCGGATGGTTCTTTATTAATTCTCAAAAACAAGGTTGAAACTCTGGGAAATGTTGTCACTTTGACTCGGATCGGACCCTCTACGGAGAGAAGTTTCTTGTATGAATTAACAGCAAAAGATGAGGCTGATAGAAGAAGTACCGTTAGATTGCAATCCTTGATGAAGAGTAGACCAAGCCAGGTGGATAGCCCGGGTTCGTCAGGGTTTCTCTTTGTTCCCAGACAGTTTTCTTGCACTTCAAGGAAGCTCGAGTTTGATCTGTGCTTTCCTGGTTACCGTCTCAGCACCATCTTGTAAATCTGGTGGAATAAAGTAGTAAACTCCACTAAATTAGAATAAATGTTGTTTCAAAATTTATAGTTTCAAAATAAATTCTTCTAGTTCATTATGGATCAATTTGATTTTTTATCTTCGAAAAAGGATTGGTCGGTCCGAATCGATCGATTTAATTATCAAAATGTAGAATTTTTGTTTACGAACAACTATAAAAACACCAAATGGGAACAAGAATGGCTGAAGAAAAGAGTGTGCAGCATCAACCGTTCAATCTCCCTATATGTCTTGTGTTTCTGTCAAAAGAGATTTAGAAGTCTCAGTCTAAACCCAATTCAGAAGATTTACAAGTCCAAAGCATTCAAATCCCATCATTCAGTTCAAATTTATGTTCCAAAGCAATATACAAACATGCAATTTGGACCAACAATGAAACCAAATTGTTAATACAGTTGAACTCCAGAAATGAAACAAGAAAGACTGTTAAACTCCGTGAGACTGCATCTCTGAAGGATCCATCAGTCCCTCTAAGACAACGAGCTGATCCAGCAGGGAAAGCTTCTCATCTTCAAGTTCCTTCACTTCATCTTCTACTTTTTTAACTTCTTTACCCATTGCAGAACTTTCTTCTTCCAGCAGCAAATACTTTCGCCTCAGTGCTCGGTATTCGTCACCTGATGTTGAAGACTCGGGTAACGAATCCGAATTTGATCTCTCAGGTTGTTGAAATATGGGAGACATTTCTTTCTTTAACTTCCTTTTGGATGTCTTCTGCCCTGTTCTTGATAGTACAGATTCTTGTACCTGCTGAGCCCCTTTAAAATCACTCCGCAATGATGATTTGTTTGCTGAGCTTTTCTTTTTTCGTAGCTTTGGATTCAAACCTTCCTGCAACTGAGGCATCCTTGGATTATCCTGCATTTCTCACAGCTGAAACACCAGAATAGTTTTAAGACATATTATTTTGGACAATTACTTGAACACTTTTACGTGAATTTTTTTTTCTCCACAAACAAGGGTAGGATTATGACAAATGTACTTAAATAAATTTAAGAAATAAAAAATGAGACATTTGTCACCGTTTTAATGTCGCATGTGAAAAAAATTCCAACGCCCATGCACGGTGCACCTTATACTAATCCTAATATTTCCCCCTATAACTGAAAGAAACATTGCACAAGTAAACTTTAAGGTCTTCCACGATCTAAACACAAATATAAGCCAATCATACATGATAAAAGACTGCAGCTCCAACTCTTCATTTTTTTAAAACACAAGTGTTTGACACCTGTGTCCGATGCATATTCGGAAATGGACGTTGAGATATGACCCTCAAAATATATGAAAATAATTAAAAAAAATTAAACACCCATTTTAGACACACATCCATGTCCACCATCCACGCCTCAGTCCAAATAACATTGATAAAAGATATAGCTCTAGCATACGAAAATTATGCATCAGAGAGGAATAGTGCATAGCATGCATAAATGCAACAACTGATTAATGTTTTATCAAACCCTCTAATCTAAAAGCTTATTAGAGATCATAGTATTATCAGTTCATGGAATGTTCCAATGATTGTCCAGCTCATCTAAAAAAAATTCAACTTAGCACAAAAATGCACCATATTCAGTCTGGTACAAGGACCAATAAATATATTGGAAATCACTATTTATCTAGAACATAATTTGAAAAGTTAGTCTTTTACTATTCACTTAGTACTACGAACCTAATACGAATAATCGGAACATAAAACATTCTTTAGAATGTATTCATACATCATCACCCAATCCGCAAATAACATTTCCTGAAGCCTACTAGACCATTCTACCTTGTCTAGGAGATAAGAAGCCAAAACCCAGAAATATAGACTTCATGAATTGGATCACCAACTATCCACAAATGAGACCATACAATCCAATTCTAACATCGTACGGTGAGTACTGATTATTGCTAACAGTGATCATATAGTTTGTCATGCCTACTTGAATAGTGAATAGGATTGAAGTTACAGTATATCATCTTCCTCCTAACTGTCTCCAAAATGATTTTTAGGCATAAGGAGGATGATTCAGAAATGTTGATGGATGATTCAACTCAATATCATCGTCCCAAATGAGAATTTGAACAGATAGAAACATATAAGTTTTAGAATCAAATACATTGACATGAACGAGAGAACATTACTAAGGAACTATTCCTTGATGCATTTATAACTCATAAAAGAAATCCCCAACAGATTGAGATTTGCAACAGCTAAAATCAAACAATAAGGATCCAAAATAAGCCCCATTTCAAAAAAAAAACTTCATTCCGAAGCATCTTTTAGATAGAACAAATCAGTTCCCAATTAATTTCGTGTAATTAAAACACTATACAAGAATTGTGTTGCTAATACACAAGCATAATCAACGCGAGAAAACCTACCTTGCAATTCTGCAGATCAAGTGGGTTCAGAAGCTGGGAATTACGGGGATTCGATTGTTAAACAAATCCCCAATAGTAATAAATAAATTATAATTTTTAAAAGTAATTATTTAATTAATTTTGGGTAAACTAGTTTAGTGTCCACTCAAATATTTGACTTTAAATCTTTAATATTTAAATTTTTATTATTCAAGAACATGATTTAAAAATATTTTTATTAATATATTTTAAAAAATTATATATTTTAAAATAAATTATACAGGACTTTAAAATCTTTAAAAGTAATAATATTTTTGATAAAATAAGAATTTCGTTTTAAACAATCAATCTAAACAATTCCTTAATCAATTTTTTTTTATGTTTGAATAAATATGTCAATTCAAAATAATAGAACAAATTTAAACGAAAAATAAAAAAAATACAGAAATCGAAAATAGATTAAAATATTTTTAATATTTTTTATTAAATAAAAAGATGTTATATTCTCGTTGTGAAATTCAAATTTATACAAGATATGATCGAAACTAAAATACTTAACTATTAGGCACTAAGCCAATTAATGATTTTCAATTTTTTTTAATTATATTATCTTTTAAAATTTATATTCAAATAATCCAATTATATCACATATTTAGTTTTAAATATTTTAAAATCATTAAAATTTATGATAAAAATTGATGTAAGAATACTAGGTATAAATTATAAAGAGTAAAAGGGAGAAAATTAGTTTTGAGTTTCAAAATATCAACACTAAAATTAAATTGTTTCCAAGAGTTACAGATTACTCTTGAAAATTTAATTTTTTGCAAATTGATCCCGAAAACTGATTTTTAAATTTTAATAATTTCATACAAAATAATTTAAATTTTAATCGAATTTTTAAATCGCGACGTAATAATTTTGTATTGATTTTGAAATGTTTATATTGTTGTAATAATAAATTGGAAGTTGGAACGTCAAATTCATGGCGAAAATTTCAACTTTGAACGGATTTCTTCCGCTGAAACAATGTACACTGATTAATTTAAAAAGTTTAAGGGTAAAATACATGAATTATTATTAAATTATTTATATTATTTTATTTTTTATTAATATATATTTCGTTAAAATTAATATATTTATATGACCTTATTATCACAACTTATACTATTTATTATATTATATTATATTATATTATCTATCATTAATTAATTAATATTTTTTATTCGGACACTGTCTTAACTTACAATAAAACATTTAAAACTAAATATTTTAAAAAATAGCCAAAATAATAAATCAGATAAATATTAGGATCTTTTCGGTATTAGGACCAAAAAAAACGTACCGGTACCATAAATGACATTTATTTCCTTATACGCTGTATGCTAATACACAAAAGTAGCGCCTTTTCTTTCTTCTCTTCCAGAGTTTTTGTTTTAATCTGTAAATGCTCTCCAACAACTCTATAATTCTCCTTTTCTTTGATTCAATCTGAATTTCATCAACTTTCTTAAAGTTCTAATCACCCAGAAACACAAATTGAGTTTTTCTCTTTTTTTTTTTTAAAAAAAAAAGCTTCGACTGTTCATATATGCAACTATCAGCCATGGAAATCCCAGCTTCGTTACAATCTTTTAAACTCTGAAATACCCTTTGCACCATTGCAAATCAAAGCAATTCTTTTGTTTTCATTGACCCTTTTGTTTTAGAGCAACGAAAAGAAAACAATGAATCCGAATCGTTACACAATCAGCTTCTCCTTGTTGTTATGGGTAGTTCTGTTGGTGAGTGTGGACTCAGATCTAGCTTCTGACAGGGAAGTCATGGTGGCTCTTCGAGCAGCTGTTCGTGGACGCTTACTTTTATGGAATATTTCCAGCAATCCATGTACTTGGACTGGTGTCAGCTGCTCTTCGAACAGAGTGGTCGAGTTAAGAGTCCCTGGAAAGGGACTTTTAGGTCGGCTTCCTATTGGTATTGGCAACTTAACTCAGCTTCGTACTCTTTCTCTTCGTTTCAATGCTCTTTCTGGATCAATCCCACCTGATTTTGCCAAGCTTACTGCCCTTAGAAACCTTTACTTACAAGGGAATCGATTCTCCGGTGAGATTCCGGCTGTCTTGTTCTCTTTGCAGAACCTGGTAAGGCTTAATCTTGCCAGCAATAATTTTAGTGGTTCCATCCCTGCCAGTGTTAACAATTTGACTAGATTGGCTACTTTGTATTTGGAGAACAATCACTTATCTGGGTCAATTCCGGATATTAATTTGCCTTCACTTGTGCAATTCAATGTTTCTTTTAATCAGTTAAATGGTTCAATTCCAAGAGGTTTGTCAAATAAGTCTCAAGGTGCTTTTCTAGGGAATTCATTATGTGGGAGTCCTTTGGTCTCTTGTAATGGTACTACTGAAAGTAGTGACAATAAATTGTCTGGTGGAGCAATTGCTGGTATTGTCATTGGTTGTTTGCTTGGTGTTTTGTTGATTTTGATTTTATTGATATGTTTATGTAGAAGAAAGAGTGGTAAAAAAATGCAGGAAACTCAGGAAAGGGGTGTTGCCCCTGCAAATCAGGCTGTGGTTGAAGTTTCTGGAGATAGGGCAGTAGGGGAGAGTGCTAGTAGAAGTAATGAGTTGTCTCCGGTAGTAAAAAACAATGCGAAGAGTAGTGGGACTAAGAACATGGTGTTTTTCGGGAAGGCGTCAAGGGTGTTTGATCTGGAGGATTTGTTGAGGGCATCTGCTGAGGTATTGGGGAAGGGAAGATTTGGGACGGCATACAAGGCCACCTTGGAGATGGGGGTGGTTGTTGCTGTGAAGAGGTTAAAGGATGTGACTGTATCAGAGAAGGAATTCAAGGAGAAGATGGATGTAGTTGGCGCCATGGACCACCAGAATTTGGTCCCATTAAGGGCCTATTACTTTAGTGCGGATGAGAAACTTCTAGTTTACGACTACGTGCCTATGGGAAGCTTGTCTTCACTTTTACATGGTGAGCATTTCTTTTGCACTTGCTTCTATGATGGTGTATCATTGATGTTCTTCGTTTTGATTGCCGGTAATTTCCATTAGCTACGTCTTGTAGATAAAATTTCACCATCATTAGAATTAATCATAACATAATTGGTACAATAGACTTCTATGAGATTCATTGATTTCCTTTATGTCTCATTGTGTTTTCTGAATCAGGCATTGAGTTCTTTAGGATTTGGATAGTCCTAAGTTTGATAAATAAATGAGTGCAGTTGCTCATCTGCTTGTTATATGTTATACAAACTATTTAATGAAAATCCGATGAGAGTTCCCTAACGTACTGTTTTGTTCATCATCATTTGCTGTGTGTTTGGTAGCTTGGAGAAAACCCGAAAATCTACTGCTTTTTAAGTTTTTATTTTATGAAACTATTATATGGCGTATTATTCAGGTAACAAAGGAGCTGGTAGGACTCCGTTGAATTGGGGTACAAGGTCCAGCATTGCCCTTGGAGCTGCCAAAGGCATTGCGTACCTGCATTCCAAGGGCCCCGAAATCTCCCATGGAAATGTCAAATCCTCAAATATCCTACTTACAACATCTTATGAAGCTCGAGTATCTGATTTTGGTCTTGCTCAACTTGCTGTCCCCACATCGACTCCCAACCGTGTTGATGGCTATCGTGCTCCAGAAGTGACAGATGCTCGTAAAGTTTCGCAAATGGCTGATGTCTACAGCTTCGGTATATTGCTTTTGGAACTGCTTACCGGAAAGGCACCAACACATGCTTTATTGAATGAGGGCATAGACCTTCCAAGATGGGTCCAATCCATAGTTCAAGAGGAGTGGACTACTGAGGGGTTTGACCCTGAACTTCTGAGATACCAAAATGTTGAGGAGGATATGGCTCAGCTCTTACAGCTTGCCATTAATTGCACTGCCCAATATCCTGACAAGCGTCCTTCAATGGCCGAGGTGACAAACCAAGTCGAGGGGCTCTGTCACTCTAACTCAGAGAAAGAGACTCATTAAACCCTCAGCAATGCACATGATGGATCTTCCCAACAGGCTTCCTCAGCTCATACAGGTTCTCCACCATCATTCAGTAAAAGACTAAAAAACCCAACAATCTTTATCTCTTTCGCCTGTTTCATCCGACATAGAGTTCTTATAGTTTTCCATTCTTGTGCTCATTATCTTTGAGAACAGTTGCATTTTTCATTTTTTTTTTTCTCCCTATATCACCCATATACATAGCAACATTCTTCATATTTGATTGTAATTTTTACCTGATTGTATGAAGTGATTCTGAATAACTGTCTATACCCTTTGGCTTGAATGAATGATTATGCATTTTCAACATCGACCCAATGGAGGTTTCGGTTTAGTTAGAGCTTGAGAATATGTTCAACGATCGTCGAACATGAAAAACTTTCGATCATAGGGGATAGAGCTAAGATTGTTTACACTTGTTTAATGCATCATAGGGAAAAAGAGTTGTAGAATCCAATCTCAAAGGCTTTCCTTTTTTCCTTTACATCCATCTTTGCCTTACCATTTGTTCAAACTGAGTTGTAAATAAGTTGCTTTAAATTCTGGCTTTGCCTTTTGCTTTTGCTTCAAGCTTGATTTGTTCAAACTGAAGTGTTGAGTTTGGTTCGAAACAACAAATCTTTTGATAACAAATACCTTAATTCGAATCTAAATCTTTATTAAAGAATTAATGGGTACAGTTTGGCATATTATTTCTTTATTAAATTTTAAAAAAAAACTATATTTTATTTTTTGATATAATAATAAGACTGGTTGGGCATTAAAGATCTTCATTTTGAGAGTGCTAAGCATGTCTTTTGCAAACGCTTAATATCATTTATATGCTGTGACCAGAAAAATATTATATCATTTATAAGCCAATAAACACTCTTTTAAGTCAAAGTTATTTATTTATACACTGTTATTAATATTAATTAATAGATTAATTAAAATAATTCGAAGCCGGTCCTTTAAATTATTGAATTAGATTCTTTCGTGAACAGGATACATAGCGATGTAGGGGAGCAGATTTTGCTGAGATTAGAGATTATTAGATGAATCTTGTTCATCATGTCATCCATAATCCAAGTAATTAGGATTATTTATCTTTAAATAATTGTTTAATAACCATTCACCCAATAATTGCATGTAGGAAAAAGGTGATAATTCACCTTGAAAAAAAAAAAAGATAAACGGTCCTGATTAATTGAGATTATGGATGACATGATAAACATGGTTTGTTTAATTTTTTTCCATCGGGAGAAATTATTAGATGGATCTATTTATCACGTCACTCGTGATCTAAATAATCAGGTCATTCATCTTTAAATAATTACCTAATAACTATCATTCATTAATTAAATGTAAGAAAAAAAATGATGATTTATCTTAAAAAAAATAAGATGTACGATTTGATTGGTTGTGACTATGGATGACGTGATGAACAAAATTTATCTAATAATTTTTTTTTTAAATATGATTCATCTTAAAAAACAAAATGTACAAATTTAATTAATTTTTACCATAAATAACGGTTCATCTGATAATTTTTCTATTTAAGATAATTACCCTATCCTCCTACCTAAACTGTCCCGACATGACAGTGACGCAGTCCTAACAGGAACCACACAATTGTCGGCTACAGTTAGTTTGTTGATTCTTCAACTATTTATCATGTGACACTGTCTTCCAATCAGATACACAAATTAAATTTTAAAAGTTTTAAGAGGTTGAATTTATTTTTTAAAAATAAATAATTAAATTTTTAAAAGTTTTGAGACGTTTAGTTAAAAAAAATTATAATAAAGATTTAATTAAAAATATTTAAAAATATTAAATGATTAAACATAGGATCATAAACACCATAATTAAAGTTACATAAGCACAAGAACTTCTACAATATATTAATAATAACTATCTAATTTTTAAAATTACAGACAAGACCCCATTGTAGAATGTTTGGTCTTACACAAAAATTCACAATACAGTCCCTTAGATCTTCAATAATGTCTTCTTAGCCACAAATCTGTACAATTGCATTGAAAAGAAAATCAAAGTCCCTTTGAACCTATGCTAAGCTACTATTATGCAAACTATAGGAGTTTTAGCTATATTTTTCTAACTCTCGTGCAAATCTTAGAAAAATGATTTAGGCTTTAGTTTCATAAGGACGTGGTTTCTGGTTCACCTTGGTCCAGAGAGTTCCATGGCTTGAACAAGTAACGAAGAGTCGTCGGTGAGATCGGAATATCGGTCTGATGACGAGAATTCGTGGGGAGGCTTGCATTTGGTTGATTCAGTTCTTTGGGATGCTTCCCATCTTTCGGCTAAACCGTCACCTTCGAGCATTCGAACCACTTCAGACATTTTCGGCCTATGGCCTGGGAGGTATTGTGTGCACAATAATGCTACTTGAACCATCTCTTCGAGCTCGATTCGGTCGTAGTTGTTCTTGAGATCCTTGTCAACAAGCACTTCAAGCTTCTTTTCCTGATGAATTTTCCTTACCTGCAGTCAGAAAAAATGAACTACCAATGTCAGAAACAAATTCATATTCGATACTCTTGAGTCGTCTAAAGAGAAATTATACCCACCCAATCAAGCATTGCTCCTTTCTGGTTAGCAGCCTTGCCAAATTCTAGTGCTCTTTGACCTGTAATTAACTCAAGCAGGAGAATTCCAAATCCGAACACATCTGTTTTGTCTGAAGACTGACCAGTGGAGAGATACTCTGGAGCAATATGTCCCACAGTGCCTCTTACAGCAGTTGTAACATGTGAATCCTGGTGATCCAAAAGCTTCGCTAACCCGAAATCTCCGACCACTGCCTCGCAATAATCATCAAGCAATATATTCGCTGCTTTGACATCACGATGTATTATCTTGGGATCGCATTGCTCATGAAGGTATAGCAATCCCCTGGCAGCTCCAAGGGCAATTCGTTTCCTGGTGCACCAATCCAATGATGGTTTGCCTGTCACAAACAACACAGGTTCAGTTCACCTATTGAAACACATCATTGTCTAGTTATGGCTTATACGAAATATGGGAACTCTTCTTATGTTACCTTTGAGACGAGATGCAACGCTACCGTTCGACATGTATGGATAAACCAGAAGTTTCTCTGTGGATGTTATACAAAATCCGTAAAGACGAAGAAGGTTCCGGTGCACTGCAAGGCTGATCATCTCAACTTCAGTCTGGAATTGAATCTCTCCACCCGCGGCACTACCATCTTTAAGCCTCTTAACGGCTACTATTGTTCCATCTTGCAGAACTCCCTTGTACACATTCCCGAAACCACCTTTTCCTAGTATATTCTTGCTGCTGAAGTTATGTGTTGCAATCTGAAGTTCCCTGAATTGGAACCTCCTCAAGTTTCCAAGGGAAACTTCTTCGTGATGCCGATCTGAAATACGGAACGAAGAGACATCAATCACAAGTATTAATCAGTAACTGATGAAGACATTTTTTCTAGTAACCTTAACAATTTCAAACCTTTAACATCAAAGAAGATCTGTTCATTCCGCCTTCGTCTCCACCATAGTAGTATTCCAAGTATAAGAAACATCAGAGACACGCATCCGATGCTTGAACCAAAGGCAATGGCTATTTTTTGACTTCTGGATCTGCCGGAAGGCTGAGCAGCTTGAGATCCGAAAGAGGGTCGAAGTCAGTTAAATCATGAGTACGTAAGCAAAAATCAAAATTTCAGCTTCATAAGTTAAAAATCCAAAACCTTGTGTGTTGTTCAAGTTCATGGACATTGGCATCAATGTCATCCCATGGCATTCTGGTTCAGCACCAGTAGGACAGATTAAAGGATTCCCCACAATGCTGCAATAACACAATAAAGGAGAAAAGCTTATCAATCTAATTTTCGGAACTTAATAAAGTAACATAAGACTTGAGAGAAGATTAAAGGGAAGAACATACCTGAATGTTTTAGCAGCAAATCTAGGCACTGGTCCACTCAGATTGTTGTATGACAAGTCACTGAAACATAAAAGATTTTCATATATATGCATATATGGAATCATATTTCAATCCCATACATATCATTCTAAAAGGAGGAAAACTGGAGAACTTTAAGAGGCTTACAGGAAGGCAAGCTGAGTCATGTTAGCCAAAGACAATGGGCATGCACCAGAGAGACTGTTGTTGTTTACCCTCCTACAATCGAAATTTGCAACCCTCTTATGTTAAATTTAAGCCAAAAATATCTCCGGTATGATTATCGGACACGAGTCTGCTCAATTTTTAATTTTTATTTCGTATTTCGTATATACATGAACTTCAAGAAGGACTAAGACTAGAACTCAGAGAAACACCAAACACAACTTACATGTATTGGAGGGTCCTTAGGTTGCCTAAAGATGTAGGAATTTCCCCAGTGAAGGAATTATCGGAAAGATCAAGTGTTTGAATCTTTGAGAGCTTCCCAAGCTCTGAAGGAATCTGTCCAGTTATGTTATTATTCTGCAACAGCCTGCAAAAGGTGGGTTCATAACAGCATTAATATTAAATTCCAGGTACAAAATTCATGCATTTAATGTACTTGATGTTTTTACTTACACAATCCGAAGATTTGTCAAGTTCCCTATGCTTGGAGATAAACAACCAGATAGATTCTGGCTTGGACTTCCCCTGAAACAAGACAGTTTCATTCATTCAACAATAATCCCTTAAATTTTGTAGCAAATTTTAAGGTTGTAAGAAAAAAAAAACTTACAGGCCAATGACTAGGCTTTCAGGTGAACAAGTAACCATTGCCCAACTACATGGATCAACAGCATCAGCATCCCAATTATCAAGAACACCATGAGGATCATGCAAAGCTGCCTTTATTGCCATTAAAGCTTGTACTGGAAAATAAAACACTGATAATCAGATCAGAATATCTCAACCACAATGATAAAAACACACACCAAAGAACAGCAAACTTCCCCTTGTTTTACCTTCATAGTTTACTCCTTTAGGAGAAAGCAATCCATTAATAGGAACCCAAAACCATAAGAAAGCCATGAAAAAGAAACCCACTTCTTGTCTCTTCATTGCCATTATTAACCTCACTAGGAGAAACAAAGAAACAAGACAGTTTTGTTTAAGGTTGTGTGTTTCCAAGTTTCAAGTTTCAACTGCTAGTGTTATCAGAAAACCCAAGTTTGAATTGAGAGTGTTTAGATCAGAGCAAAATCCCCATTATTTCCTGCATTCCATGCCAGAAAACCCATTCACTAAAATCTTGTGTCAGGCAAAAAAAGTTAAAGAAAAAAGAAAAAGAAAAAGTAGAAGACATAGATTTATTGGTTGTAGTAGAAAGTGAAGTGGCATGCCTTGCCTGTCACCGGGACAGACATGAGAGCTGTAAGAAAAAAAAATATAAAGGAATATAGCACAGAATAGAATACTCACAATCTAAAAACAACAAAACTAAACCAAATCCCATGGTTTATTTTCCAAAGACAAGGACGTATTAGGTAATTCCCAGGTTTTTTAAAACGATTCTCTCTAGGTTACAGTTAGCTGATAGCAAATTCTCGAGCTCCAACAGCATAAAATGGCACAGAAAAAGTGTATACACAAGGAACACTAGAAATACTACCTGAATTAATAATTTAATATTGAAACATTAAGAAAGAAATTATCATACGACCAGACCAGTTCCAACTTCAAAGTTCCAACCAGTTGTACAATATAATCTAAAAGGATTGAGTTTGGTTGGGAATCAAACATTCCCTGAGTTTGGCCATGGAGCAAAAGTCCCAAGATTGAATTTTTAATTTTTTTTAATAATTTTGAAGGTATTAAGAATGTGAGAATCTCAAAGAAGGGTTGCTCGAGATTGATGATTATAGAGAATTTGGTCACCCCACCATTTTTTTATGTACTTTTGAGCTGTAAATGATGTGTAAAATGTAGAATATTGGGGTTTATTAAATTAAAATAATTTGCTTTCCTTTGTATTGCTTTATTAAAGATTCCGACACTATTTTTTTTTGTTTTTTTATATAAATTAACCATTCAGCAGACAGTCATTCTTTGATGACACTGTTCAAAAAGAAGTAAACTTTTAAAAGCAAAAGCTGCCAATCCCATCACCCTCTCTTCTTCTTATCATTCTTCTTTATTTCAAACGCACTCATGGCGCGTGCAATCTTTATTCTTAGATTTGGATATTAAATGGAATCTCTAGAAGACTTTAAAACCATGAAAACCTAGGCCAAGGAATACAATTTACAGTCATCTGAATTTTATTTTTTTTATATTTACACTGATATAAATTTCATTGTTAAATAATAATTCAAGTTGGATCGATTTTAATTTATAAAATTAATGTTTAGAGTATAATTAGAGGCGTAAATAAATTAAACTCAAACGAATAATATTATATTCATGTTTATTTGTTTATTTTTAAAGATGTTCATATTCAATTCATGTTCGTTTAAAATTTTGATATTGTGTTCATGTTCGTTAACTTATTTTGAATATATTCATGTTTGTTTAGTGTTTACCAACGTGTTTGTTTAACTATTTTTTAAACGTGTTCGTTTATTTATCCGTGAAACGAATATATTGATTTGTAATCCCTAAAAATTCTTTTAAAAGTTCGGTGATCAAAATACAAATACCCTAAAACTTTGAGTACTACTTATGTAATTTATCCTTTTTCTAAAGTGGGTTTAATTATAGGGAAAATGAGAGGTGTGGAGAGGATTAAGGGCCAAGAGCACGAGGAAGAGACAAGACATAATTGTCCCAATCCCTTTCGTTTTCTTAGGTTCACCTCTCGGTTATCCCCACCAAGGGAGTGGAGAGGACAAGATTAATTAAGACTAATAAGGCTGTGCCTTTTAACCCCTTCTTCCTTGCTTTGTCTCTTCTCCTATTTTTTTTTTTCTAAAGCAACAAGGCTGTGCCTGTGGGGAATTTTAAATCCCTTTTTAAGATTCAATATTAATGTATTTAACGTATCTATGGCATTCTACACTTCTCACATGACATGGCATTTTTGGTTGGATATGACATTTAAAGAAGATACGACACTTGTTTTTTAATCATCGTTATTCGACTTATAGATTAATTAATTCGTATCGGATTTTATAAAGGTCAGATTTAAGACTGAACGACCATTATAACCCATTTTTTTTCATTTGTAACGTGAAATTTTAAAATTTCGGCCTTAATAAATATAGTGTCTCATTCCACTAATCTAACACGTTATCGGTATATTAGTATCTCATCCCACCAAAACTAAGAGTGTGACGCAAGTAATCGGTTTAAATTAATCAGGGCTAGACCCTTAAACCAAAAGAGTAATAAAAAAAGACACATTTATTAAATTTTTAGATTTATTTAAATGCAAAATAATTCAGATTTTATTTTTTTTAAATGGGCTTTTAGTACCTATATTCACATAATTAATATGAAAAAGAGTAAAAATATATACAAGAGATTGGTGGACCATGTCTATTAAGAAACAAAATGAGTAGTAAATAATTAGTGTTCAACTTTCATGTTCCAAATTCAACTGTAGTATTTCGTAAAGAGAGGGAGGGAAGCAATCCCATTCTACCTTCTATTGAATTACTTTGGATAATTCCAAGTACAAAAAACACATGATTTTTGACTACTTGTTTCAGACAAGGCCCCTCCACTTAGACCCCATTTGTCTCCATAATCCATTATTGCATATTGCACTTACCTTAGTTCCACTCCAATTCTTTTACTTTGATACCAACTCTTAACGTCTACCTACATTATTTATCTCGTATCGAGATCGATTAATGTATGTCACTGTTAATATATTCAATAATAATCTTTATTTTTTTGATAAATTAAAATTTGTAACTAACAGAGGTTAGTTCAAGTAGTAGTTTGATTCTATTTAAGTAAATTTTCAATTCGAGACATTGCGTACTAAAAAATTTAATAGATATACGACGCAAATCAGTCTGAATTAATCAAGATATGACCCTTGAAAATCGAAAGAATGATTTTTTTTAATATTTATCAAACTAGAAGAATAAAATTTGATAAAAAAAATTCTAATCCAAAAGCACTACGAGAAAAGCAAAAGTGAGTCCTACATATATTTGTTGTTGTTGAGAAGTGTGCCCGGGAGTAGTACTACATCATGATGATGCCCTAGTGAACAATGCAAGCATGTTTGAAGAAAAGAATCCAATGGATGATGATCACAAGGCAAAGGAGATTAACCAAGAATCATAAATAGTTTTGATTGTTTAAAAAAACATTTTCGGTTAATAATATTAAAATTAGAATTATATAAATTTTTAAATAAATTATGTAAATTATTATTGTATTTTATTTTTTAATTTTTTTATTCTAAAGTTTCAAAAGGTTTAATTTACTCAGTGAAGTTTAGACAAAAAAAAATTCGTTACCTTCTTGTTAATTTTTTGACATCGTTCATTTATCAACGAATATAGTAACTTCTTCGAGATTCAAATGGTAGAGAGCTTTGTCGACATGAGTGAATCAGTATATTGAGAAACGAGTTCCATCCGACGACGTAAGAGAGAGATTAGTGAGATAAAAACTAAACTATTTTTATCCGAGTTATGAATATCAGAGCAGTTTTAGAAAAATAGAGATTGAATTTAGGCTCAAGAGACAAGACAAAATGATTAATGAAATTTGATACCGAACGATGAACATCTACGGTGCGCGTTCGACGACGATGAATGGCATAGTAAAAAAAGCATTCTATATTTAAAGTTCAATAACAAAAAACGTTATATGTCTATATTTTAATAGTCAAAATAAATTTAAAAATAAAATTTTATGATAATTTACATAATTTACCTTTAATATTTTACACAATCCTTCCCCCTAACTATAAATATAAAATCTAAATAATCAAACGTTAAAATTAAAAATATATTTATTTTAAAAGTATTAAATTTAATATTTTGTTTATAATTTTTTATATATTATTAAAATAATTAGAATATATATAAATAATTATTATTTTATAATTATTTTTAAATTATTAAAAAATTGGATATGAGTTTAAACTCTTTAACTGTTTTCGGACAATTTAACTGGTAAATGCTCTGATGTGATTGATCTTAGTATAAAATAAAATAGTATTAAATTCCATTTTTATATAAACATTTTAATATAAATGAAATTAAATTATTTTTCTCAAGTGTTATCATATATAAAAGCTCATTATTTTCCCCTTCTCTTAAATTTGGAATTTTTACCCAAATATTGCACTCAATTTCCCTCTAAAATATGGCATCCAAGAAATTATTTTCTGAAATATTATAATTGTTACTGTTTTTAAAAGATGACATAAAAGAAAATTAAAGACGATACCAAAAAAAATTTATTTTCTTTTTTTATTATTTAAAAGTCAGAATCTTTTTATTTTAACTTACATTTTAAATTTAAAAATTTAAATTATTATTCAAAATCAAATTCTAATTCCAATTTTAGTATTATTGTATAAAATATAATATTTATAAAATTAAAATAATTTATATCATATTTGAAGAAGAATATAGAAATTCTTCCCTAAATCCAGTGTCTCAGTTCAACAATCAAAGGATATAATTATGTTGTGACTGGATAGAGACATGGGATGGGACCTCAACATGACAAAGATTTGTGATAGACAGTAAAGTCAAACTTGATTTCAAACTGTTTCATGAGATCCAAGATTCAAAACTTGAATCAAATCCATGTAAATCATTTTCTTTGTTAAATTAAAATAATCAGATTCAAATATTTTTTAATCAAATTAAAAAATTTACAAACATTTGAGCCTCAATAATTCAAAGGTTTTACACTTCCACTCTTTCCATCATCCCATAGAATCATTTGATGTTGGAACATGAAATTTTTTTGATAAATGTTTGTTTTTATTTCATTTAAAGAATCATCAAAGTATAAAAAATAACACTTTAAATTTTTTTTTTTAAAGTAATAACGTCGGAGGAACGATCCGATCAATTAAGGCCAGGAGCGCATCGCCGGTAATAGGGATGAGTAAATCGATGCTCACCGTGAGACTAACCGATCGATCTACCCCTAGGTCTAACTATAAGCTTTTTAACTGTAACAACTAAATATTAAGCTTCTAAACTTTTTAATATTTTAAATTAATTCCCTTCTAAAAAATTAATTAGACTCCATTTTTAAAAAGTTATTAAACCTTTAAAATCTTAATTAAAATCTTTAATTTTTTTAAAGCTAAGTTGTTCTCTACAAACTTTTTCACCAAATTCCGTTATGGGTGTCGAAGCTAGTGTCAGATATTTATTGTTCTTTCCCTAACACTATAAAAATTTAAAACACAACGGTTCGTCAATACCCTTACGAGTCCTCCAACTTATATCTTACATTTTTATATTTTAAATTCGAATATCTAGGGACGGAACTATAAAGCTATTCCCAAAATATTTTGGTATAATAATATTTAAAATCTTTCTAAATTCAAATACTACTCAAATAAGGATTTTGTTCCTCTTAATTTTTAAACTTAAAGGGTCGATAGTCTTGTCCCTCGCAATGTTTAATCTTAGTTTCGTCTTTGAAAATACCGGAATAAGTAACATAGATTAATGTAATCATATTTTAATAACTTGTGTTTGGTAACAGATAAGATTATGTAAACAAGAAACCAAAGTGATGGATTGTTAACCACATCTCTAGTGTGGACAATCTGATACCTAAACTGAGTAAAAGTTCTGCATGGATGGTCCCCTAGACTCTTCATCGGTGGATAGAGGCAGTGATTGAAGATGTAATTTAATAGCTACTAATCATAGCAGCATCATGGCAATATTTGTCGTAATCTCTGTAACCACATTGCTTGTCTATATATATATATACAGACACAAACAAACACACTAGATATGTGTTGTGTTAGGTCACACTCACTGCGTTTTGCTCGCTTCACAAGTCTGTTTCACTTTTATCTGGTTAGTGACTCATTCTTAGTTGGTTTTTTCCTACAAGAAGAATATCACCTTCAAAAACATTATCTATAAGACTGTTGTTTATCTTCTAACATGGTACGACTAATTTAGATTGTTGGTTACATTATGGCGAGTTTAAAGTTTAAACATGTTTTTCTGTAGGTGAAAAAGGGTTTTGCTTTTGTAGGAAAAAGTAAAGGGAAGAGGGGTTTTGCTGGCATGCAATTTTACAGAAGATGAACTGCATATATCTCATGGTGTTGTACCAGAAGCCTGCAGTTTTCTCAGCCATTTAAGAAATAATGTGGACTGGAACACAACTCAAACTCAAACCATATGTATGTAAAGGTAGAAACAAAGTTTGTCTCTCTGTGTGGTCCCCAAATTCAAGATATTTTGGAACATCATATCTCTCTAGGGTTGAAAGGAATCCAGACAGATACAAGTTGATGTGAAACACAGTGTTGGTTGTGGTTTATGTTTGATTTTTATTTAAATCATCAAGTATTTAGGCATGTTTAATGTCTCGAATGAATATAGGAGAAGCACAGTATAATCTAACCCTGTTTAGACTAGAGATGAAGAGCCAACCCCAGTGAAAGTTGGCAGCTGAAACACGAGACATGGAGTTGGAGAGAATCTGAAGAAATCAGATCAACAACAGTGTTGTTTTCATGTTTTGTCCCTTCATGTTCTCTTGTCGGTGATGAAAAGATGGCTGACTCATGACAAATTAGTCATTCAGACCAGATGGTGTTTCAGATTGTATTAAATACATGTTTTTAAGCATTTAATGTGAGATATGGAGTTATGAACTAGGTTTTTTTTTTCTTTAAAAAAAGAATAAATTCATTTTTAATAATTTCAGTATATCTTCAGTACACAATTTTAATACACTTCTTTAAAAACTTTTTAATGCTTGAAATGCTGGTTGAACAGGGTTTGAAATATGAAATAACTATACCCCAATGTAAATGGGTTATAGCCATGAAGCCCAATCTGTAGCTACAACTCACTCAATCCATAAAGCCTGCTTCTGTTTAAATCCAACACTTTTCATATGCCAACGTCCTGCAAGAGGAATCAATTGAGCATTGGTCATGTAGGCTGTATCCACCATCATATTAGGGGTGTTTATTATCAGATATCGAATCGGATTAATTCGATTTTTTATATATTTAAATTTTCAGATTAATAATATAGTGATTCGTATCTTATCCAGAAAAAGCGGATATCTAAAAATATAATTTGATTAAACTAATTTTTCGAACTTGAATATTGTATTTATGAAAATTTTCGAATTTCGAATATAATAAATAATAAATTATTAAATATAACAAGATTCACGTTTATAAAAATTTCAATTTTTTAAAATTTTAAATATAAAAGATACTAAATTGTTGAACATCACTTAGATCTAGAGTAAATCTTTTATTATATTCTTTTACTAAACCATATTTTTATTCCTCTTTTGTTTAGAGAGTAAAGCACTGGCTAATCTAAACTGACCAATGTTGTACACTTAATTTTTGTGGATTAGTTTCCAATAATTTTTTTGCGTACACATCTCAAACCTGAGACTTACTTAAGCGAAACTAAGTTGTTTGTCACTTGGACCAACCCCTGATGACTACTAAACCATATATCATCTTCGTATAATAGTAAAAAATAAATAAATTTATATAAATAAATTTTAACCTTATATATATAATATTGTCATTTATAAACCAGTTAATGGACTTAGGCTAGTTGTTGAGCATGACGAGAAACCCTCCAACAACATAGGTTTCATCTCCTCTACCTTTTTCGTTCCTTCAAGTGGAAAATTATTAAAACAATAATTTAAAATACGATCAAACTGATAAAATATTTAAATAAAAAGATTAAAATTAATATTATTTTAAATTTATAACAAATTAATTAAATATAAAAAATAAATATATTATATTAAATTTTATTAACTATCATATTAATAATCATTAATGTTTAACGCTATTAAATTAATAGTATTTGGCATGTCGTCCCACGTTACATTTATTGAGTTCTTAAATCGTAATCACTGGCTGTCTACCTATTTGACTTACCAGCTCCTTTGAATTCTGTGCATTTTATATAAAAAGGTACATAGCATGTGAAAAATATGCAACAAGGCATTTTTTAAACTGAAATCTACTTGAGGCATACAACCAACCATATTTAAACGTATTTTTTTATCTGTCATTTTGGTATGTTGTTTATATATTTTACGTAAATTTTATTATATTGTCACATATTTAGATAAAATATATCAAAGTAACAGATAAAAAATCTGTAAATGTCATACAAAATATATAAATAAGTAAAGACTCATAAAATTCAACAGATGATTTTAGAGAAAAAATATTTTTTATTAAATTAAATAATATTTTAATTTAAATAATGGTTGTTTTATAATGGCTTAAGGGATATTTTTACGTTTGGTTCTTACAGAATAATGAATCTAGTCAGTGACAGATTTAAAAAAATTATTTGAGGGTGGACACATATAAATTTTTAAAATTTTAGGGTGAATACAAACCTTAAATACTATAAAATTTAAAAATTAATTTTAAAATATTAAAAATAAATATATAAATTTTAAAAAATTCAGGGTGGTTCCGTGCTCACCCTACGTACTTATAACCGCTACTGAATCTAGTCTCCGTAAAAACACACACCTAATTTGACCATTCCCTGGAATGATAATCATATCTGATCTTTTCTTGAAGTATTAATGCATTTTTTAATTATAAGTTAAAAGGGAGTTGAAAATAAAAGTTTTAAGGTTAAAAATAAATTTTAAAATAAATTTTTTAGTAATAAATATAACGTTTAATTTTTAAAATTAAAAACTAAAAATATAGTAAACATAAATAATTGAGTGATTAAATTTTATTAATATTTTTAAAATTTGATGAACAGTTCTATACAGGAAAACATAAGTGACCATCTTAACCTAAAGTCAATCCTTAGACATTAATTCATCTACCTAAACCCTGCCAAAAAAAAAAAAAAACAATATCATCTGTCATTATCTGGATTCTGGGTCATCTTCTTGCCCAAGTAGAGTTTCAGACAAGGTTCGGCTCTCTCCCTGCACCTGCTTTGTCTTGGTGGTGTTTTGTCTGTAAACATTCCCAGCTCCAACCTTAACATGGCCATTCAATCAATTCTGAATGCAAAACCACTTCCCATATTTACTCAATCAACCATTTCCACCAAAGGTAATCAGTTATTTGTCTCTTTCATACGAATCCCCTGGTTTTATATTGCTGTTTCTCTTAATTTTTGCTGAGAATATTGTATATGAAATATCATATATTTGGGTGTTAATCTAGTGTGCTTCTACTTAGTGAACTTAAGGAGCAACTCAAGTAGAGTTTCTAAAGCTAACCCCAAGAGAAGCCAATGGTATTACTAATCCATATAAGATGGGGGTTTAGACAAGCTAAATGGAACCATTTCAGCATGTTTCATGTTTGGTTTCTTTAAACTTCAGTAGTTTAAGGTTCAGATTTTTAAGATTCTGAGTTTTATGGGTTATTTAGCAGATTGTATGTCTGGTTATTTAGTAGATTGCAGTTTTTTCTATAGGTGAAGTACCATTTCATTCTTTATTCTGTTCTGATATTGCTTTGATCTGGTGCTTTTGGCTACTTTTACACCTTAGGAGACGAGCCATGGCTGGGATATTGTATGCTTAAGAGAAAACAAATGCACCTACGGCTAAGGGCAAGGTCAGGTATTAATGTGGATTCTACTGCAATCCATATTCCTCGGCAATGGTACAATCTTGTTGCGGATTTATCCGTAAAGCCACCCCCTCCTTTGCATCCCAAAACATTTGAACCGGTTAAACCAGAAGATTTGTCTCCTTTATTTGCCGATGAATTAATTAAGCAAGAGGTTACCAATGAAAGGTTTATAGATATCCCGGAAGAAGTTATCGATGTATACCGACTCTGGCGCCCAACCCCTTTAATCAGGTATGCTGTAGTCTGAACCAAAAGGATATGTTTTCCTAGAGATTGTCCATGTTTCAGAAATATAATGTCTTTATTTGAATGTAGAGCCAAGAGGTTGGAGAAGCTTCTTGATACACCTGCAAGGATTTATTACAAGTACGAAGGTGTAAGCCCTGCTGGATCACATAAACCGAACTCTGCAGTTCCGCAAGTTTATTATAATGGAAAACAAGGGGTTAAGAACATTGTGACTGAAACCGGTGCCGGCCAATGGGGTTGTTCGTTGGCCTTTGCCTGCAGCTTATTTGGTCTGGGATGTGAAGTAAGAATCACAGGCTCTTCGGTCGAGTTTTGTCTTCTTTTCGATTTCTTCAAATTGTAAAGCTATGAACTTCTTCATTTGAAATTTCTGCAGGTATGGCAAGTTCGTGCATCTTATGATCAGAAACATGGGGTGCAAAATACTTCAAATGTTCATCCTTCACCATGGGGTGTAAAGCTATGAAATTGATGATGCAAACATGGGGTGCAAAGGTTCATCCTTCACCATCTAACATTACCGAAGCAGGACGTAAAATACTTCAAATGGATCCGTCCAGCCCAGGAAGTTTAGGGATAGCTATTTCGGAAGCTGTGGAGATTGCAGCTGCAAATGATGATACTAAGTACTGCCTGGGGAGTGTCCTCAATCATGTTTTGCTACATCAAACCGTGATAGGGGAGGAGTGTATTCAACAAATGGAGGCTATCGGTGAAACCCCGGACTTAATCATCGGGTGTACCGGTGGTGGCTCGAATTTTGCAGGACTTAGTTTCCCATTTATAAGAGAAAAACTCAAGGGAAAAATCAACCCTGTTATTCGAGCAGTCGAACCTGCTGCTTGCCCTTCATTGACGAAAGGTGTCTATGCGTACGATTTTGGTGATACCGCAGGGATGACACCATTGATGAAGATGCATACACTGGGGCACGACTTCATTCCAGACCCAATTCATGCTGGTAATGTCGGCAGTTATCAGCCTCAAGATCTTTCACTCGTTTATCTGTATGAATTTTTCAATTGTTGATGCATTTTTCGTCCTATAGGTGGCTTACGTTACCATGGTATGGCACCTTTGATTTCACATATCTATGAATTAGGCTTCATGGAAGCAATTTCAATTCCGCAATCCGAGTGCTTTGAAGGTGAGTTCATTCATCCGGACTCAAAAACCAGCAACAAACACCTAAATCTATAAGAATCTTAACTTTGATCGAATATATGCTAGAAGGAAGTGATGAAAACATGAATCAGTAGACTGTTTTTTGTGGTTTTGAGGAAGCTAATAGGTACAATCTTTTGCTTGCAGGTGCAATACGATTTGCTCGATCAGAAGGGCTTATCCCAGCTCCCGAGCCAACTCATGCAATTGCAGCGACGATCCGGGAAGCTCTTCGTTGCAGAGAGACTGGAGAATCAAAGGTGATTCTGATGGCGATGTGTGGACATGGCCATTTTGATTTGGCATCTTACGACAAGTATTTGCAGGGAAATATGGTTGACTTATCATTTGAAGAGCAGAAAATAAAAGAATCATTGGCCAAAGTTCCTCAAGTGCGGGCATAGGTTCAAGAATTATTATAGTATTAAAATAATTAGAATAATTAATATTATGGATTTAATATATATGAATAATTGTCTTGTGATCATCTTAGAGACTCAAGTCGAACAGAATATAAAAAAAATGACAAATTTTCTAATAAAAACTCATGGTGGAGCTGATTTTTCTAAAAATTTGTTATACGTCTTGTACAAAAACTCTCTTTCTTTGCAGCTAACTGTCTTGACTCCTTCCATAAAACTCCATCTCCTCTTTCAAACTCAATCTTGATGCCATGGAGGCTCCCCTTGGGAAAAGCCATGGGCAGCCAAAAACAGCAACCATTGTCCTAACTCTAATCTTCCTCACCTTACTCTTTCTCACAATAATCCCTGTATTTTACCCTTCACTAGGATACCCTTTTTTCCTCCTCAAAGCCTTATCCCCCAACCCCTCGCCCACCACCGTATACCAACCCCAAGTCGAGTCTCCCATAAGGATCACTGTAGGAGAAGACTGTGACATATTCTCCGGCAAATGGGTACCGAATCATAACTCGCCGTACTACACCAACACGACGTGCTGGGCGATACATGAGCATCAGAATTGCATGAAATATGGAAGGCCGGACACTGAGTTCATGAAATGGAAATGGAAACCTGAAGGGTGTGATCTTCCTGTTTTGAACCCTGTTCAGTTCCTGGAAATCGTTAGGGGCAAATCTTTGGCCTTTCTTGGTGATTCTGTGGGTAGAAACCAAATGCAGTCCTTGATATGCCTCCTTTCTAGAGTAAGTCCATATGCACATTACTATTTCATGCAGGGTGCAAATCCTATACGTCTTTAATGAAACTATTAATCATTATTTCAGTTAGAATATCCGATAGATGTTTCGCATACAACTGACGAGGGTTTCAAACGATTGCGATACTCAACTTACAATTTCACCATGGCCTACTTCTCTGCTCCACATTTGGTGAAAGCGGAAGAAAGAGACGCTAACGGTCCGACAAATACCGGCCTTTTTAACCTTTATCTTGATGAATTCGATGAACGTTGGACGACCCAAATCGACGAATTTGACTACTTAATCATCTCCGGTGGCCATTGGTTTGATCGTCCAATGGTTTTCTACGAAAATCATCAGATTGTAGGGGGTCACTATTGTCTTATTGAAAATGTCACAGACTTGACGAAGTTCTATGGGTTCCGAAAGGCTTTTAGGACTACTTTCAGAGCGATTAATAGCTTAGACAACTTCAAAGGTGTGACGATTTTAAGAACGTTCGCACCATCACACTTTGAAAACGGATCATGGAATCAAGGTGGAAATTGTGTAAGAACGAAACCGTTCCAAAGCAACGACACAACATTGAATGATGATCACATGAAATTTTATATGATTCAAATCGAAGAATTCGAAACCGCTAAAAGAGATGGGAGAAAGAAAGGAAAGAGATATCGATTAATGGATATAACACAAACATCGTTGTTGAGACCGGATGGCCATCCGAGCCAATACGGGCATTGGCCTAATGAGTACGTGACAATGTACAATGATTGTGTGCATTGGTGCTTGCCTGGTCCGATTGATACTTGGAATGATTTCTTGCTTCATTTAATGAAGATGGAAGGGCTAAGATCATATGAAGAGAGGCTTTCTTTAGGTGGTGAAAGAACGGTTTTCAAATAAACATTTAAAGCTTTTTTTTATTTGTTTCTAATTGTTTATTGTATGATTAGTATTTTTTTTTTGTTAATTGTACTTTTATGTTTATTTGATTGATAATTTATGTAAGTGGGAACTAAAGTTGAGTAAAAAAATTAAAATTTCAGGTAAAATACTCTGCTAATCACTCAAGTATTACATTTTCTATTTTAATTATCGAATGAAAACGTTTTCAAAGTTGTCACCGAGGTTAAATTTTGATATTTTGGTCATCATCCATTAAATAGTTAGGATTAATGACAGATCTTGGTACAATAAATAATTAGTACATATACTATCAATTTAATTTTAATTTCAAATAATTCAAAATTTTAACCTCCACATTTATGAATTCTATCATTTAATCATCAAACACATCATCGGGTGTTCATGAATCAGGTCAGATGGGGATTTTGGCAGACCTGAGTATTAGATCTTGACACCTAACATAAATTTAGGGGTAAGAACCTGCCTTGATAGAAATACATTTTCTCCTATTTTTATTTGGTAAAATAGAGAGATTCACATTATAGAAATTATCTCTAAATATATAAAGAAGAATAAAAAAATAAAAAGCCAATTAAAAAAAAGAAAATCATCATACACTATAATAAAAAAGTTTTTAACCGCGCTTTTTAGTTTTATAATGATATTTTTAATTCCAAAAACTTTCTCAGCGGTTAAAATAACGTCCCAAAAAGTACCATTTAAATCAGCGCCACAACAGTTCGTGGCATTTCTTTTTTCAACATATGATGAAACCTTGAATCAATCATTAAGCCAATAAGCGAATTACTATGGGATAAAATTACACAAAGAAAAGATGCAATGTAAAACAATGTGTTCTATACACACAAATTTCAAGTAGAACTTGGTATCATATTACAATACGAAAGAATACATCTTTCCTTATATGCGGAAAACATGACAATAACGATTAGAGTAATCCTGATGATGTTCTTCAAAACGAAATCCTGAAGAAGACCAAAATGTGTAAAGCTAAAATGTAGAGCACGAAGGCGGACCTGAGTAGCATGAGCCTCTGCTGATTCTCACTCCGCCCACCGGTGTAATAAGGAAGCCTGGGATGATAATCAGCAGAAAAATCCGAGGAAGATCCCTTATCGGAAGAACCTCTTCCAAATCGGTTTCGGGCAGCATTTACTTCAGCATTACTACTTTCTAGCTTTGTCCACAAACCGCTCAACCTCGTGAGCTCCTTCTCTTTTGAATGAATTTCACCTACAAGGCCTTCTGCTTGTGCCTAAAATAAAATTTAAAATGTTCCTTCTGAAAATGACATCATACAAGAAGCTTATACCAACGCCAGAAAAAACATTTAAGCACCTCTTCTTTTCGGACAATGACAAAAAAGAAAATTTTAATTTGATTGAGATTACATATTACAGGGAAAGCAATAAAAACCCATAAATCCAATTCCAAAGCACCACAGTTAAAACAGCTTTAATACATATCATAAATTGTGAGTCATAAATTGTGAAAAGAACGACATTTGAAAAAGCTTTTGTTTTTGGAGAATGAGAATAGAGAAGTTAACTTTGACGGAGAACATATTAAAGAGAAAGCTGATCAAACCCAAAATTTTCAATTCCAAAGCACCTCAGGCCTTCAGGTATGACCTGAGAGCTTGGAGTGAATCTCAGGAGTAACATTTCCATGCATAAAGTGCAATCCACTTTAAATTTTGTAGGATAAATTAAATAACTAACCTGCTTTGCAGCTAGTTGCTCAATTAAGCTGTGAAGCTGTTTGTCCAATGCTTTCTCTCTTTGAGCTGCATGACAGAAATTGATTTATGAAAATCTATGTTACTCGAACTCGTGTCTGAATGTCAAATACGAGCATGTATATGTCACTCGTGTTGTCTAAAACAAGTATATTTTATTTATTCCAAAATTTTTTGATGTATTTGGAGGGTCCTTGAATGATCTTATCCCCATGGCCCATGCACAAGCAACACCAAGAAACCAGCAAAACATTTTTTTGGAACTTGTTACATATTTCACCTAGTTATTACTCTCTTCATATTTTTCATTTTGCCTGCCAATATACAATCAAAGATCTGATTTAAATTTTCATGAGGAACATCAAAGTTTTACCCTTTCAAAAAAACAGAAAATAACAATCAGAAGGGGGATAATAATAACAAAAAGGAAAGACCATATTTAACAACAAATTTAACGGCATGCTGAAACAAGCACTTAAAGAAGGTTTAGGATGTAAGATACCTGGAGAAGGTTGCTTCAATGCTTTATTCTGAATATCTTCCCATTTATTCTCTAAATCTTGAACTGTCTCCTCAATTGAGCTCTGAGAATATTATGAACTTTCATCAGCAAAATAAAAAGCCCCAACAGCAGGAACTCAACTAAAGTAATTATTTGAGGATAGAAAACATATATAATGCATAAGAAAAAATCAGAAGAGAAATAAAGTGGACCAATTCTTTTTTCTTCTTCTCTAACTTGTCTAGTAAGGCAGATTTCTTGGAAGCGTCAGTATTGGATTCATCTTCAGCACTTATTGTGGATTCAACCACCGAGTCAGTCGATTTTTTAAAATGGCTGGCATCCAAGGAAGTCTCTGCATTTTCCAGTTCAGCTCTCAGATTCTTCACGATTTCATCCATCTCCTACAAAAAAATTTATAAGATCAAAGATGTCATAATAACTGATGGAGGATTGAGATATGCCAGTTGAGGTTTAAATATTCTGGTATTTTATATTTAATGGGTTTAATTTGTAACTTTTATGTAGATACGAGACATTTCAAAATATTTTTAGGTTACTTTCTTTCTATGTATAAGGTTTTATGCTCATATTCTGGTATTCTTCATGTCATTGGAGTTTTAGGTTTAGTTATAGATAGAGATGCCTATGTTATTTTAATCTAAGGGGCTTAGATTTATAAATTATGATATTTTCAGAAATTTGGGTAGTTAGTGTTGATATTTGAGAATTTGGATAATTTTTAGTGTTTTTAAGTTTTAAAATATTTGTTCTGCATCACAAATGACCCTGGCTTCATTTTCATCTAGAATTACTTCAAAGCCATGCAATACCCTTTGCACCCAAAAACATAAACAGATTTGGTTTTCAAATCGAGTATGAAAGCACGCAATAGAACTCAGGAAACTTCAAAAAACTAAAGATTCTTTAACATGAAAATGTATTATAGCGAATCCTACAATATTTAACAGAAAACGAAAGGTATTAAGTATAATCTGATGAAAAGTATAGCAGGCATGAAAGAAGCGACCTTTAACTTGGAATGAAGCATATCTGATTCCTGCACTTTCTCGTGTATTTTACTCTCACAATCTGATATAGCCTTTTCATATGCGGCATTTTCTTGTTGCAATGTCTCCTCTCGCAATTGGGCCTGATCATACGATGAGCCAAATGGTTAGCGGGGAAAAGGTAAATATTACCCCCATGGATCTGGTATTTTGCTGGAAAAAAAATACTCTGCCATGGATCGAACTAAGCCGAAAAACAAATAATTAGCTTCAACAAATTCTATCTAGTCAATCTTTCTTTTCCTTCACTCCTATGTGCATTATTCCCCTTCCGAGATAAGATCAAAACCTAAGAAATGAGTTTCTAACTTCAGCATTAATTCTAAATTATTCGATGTCACAGCTCATATCATGAAGCTAAGCCGAATGCCAGAAAAATATATGCTACAGAGAAGCAGCAATCTTGCACAAATAAATTAACCAAAATCGTAAGAAAGAATGTATTGTACATACCAATTAGACCAATTCCAGGATAAAGAAAGGAAAATCATTGCACAGATAAGGGAACATAGTTTAGAAGAGAAACTTTAGAAACTGTTAATATTTACGCCCACCAAATGGAACCCCGAAAAAAATTCATGAACAGTCGAACAACGGACAGCAAATGCAATAAAAAAGCTTGAAGAATCAGAACCTAAGAAAATAAAAAGTACCCAGAGAAAAATTCAATTGAAAAACAAAATACCCAGATCAAAAAAGAAATAGAAAATAAAATCCAAATATCAAAACCCTAAAAAAAAAGAAGAAAAATACCTGCTCACGAGTAGAAGAGTGAGCGTTGAGTTGGAGAGCAAGGGCAGCATTGGAAGCGAGGGAATGGGCGTGAAGATGAGGGAGGCGTTGGGAGATATCAGGAGGAGGCAACCTTAGACGTAGATCTTGGATCATACGGGTGAGAGAGGAAGCCTTCCGATCCAATTCTTGCACGTAATTTTGCTGCTCCGGGGAGAAAATTAATGGGATATTGTTAAAATCATCGTCTTGGTTGTTGCCGCCGTGGCCTCCTACTACGTCCGCCGCCCATGCTAGCAGTCCCGCCATATGTCTTTCGGTTACCAAATCTTAAAGCCTCAAAAGGGTGGGATCTTCAGTTTTCTGGTTTGGGACTTCGGTTCAATTCTTTTGCATTGTCTGATTTGCCACAAAATATGTTAGGCTAAATTACACAAATGGTCACTGAATTATAGTAAAGAATTCATTTTGGTTATTAAATTTTTAAAAATTATAAAACGGTCATTAAATTTTAATTATTATTATAAATAATTATTAAACCGTTAGTTATAATTAAAAAAAAATATTAATATTTTATTTCAAATTTGTATAATAGTCGTTAAATTTTGACTTTTATTACAAAATAACCATACCGGTCCGGCCCATATAACCTATATTAATAATCAACTCCCGCTCAATTTCCAAACCAAGAATTCAAAACGAGATTAGTTCAGTGCACATACACACACGGAAGTAAATCGACGATGAAAGAACAAGAAATGACGGAGACACAATTGACTTGCAAAATTGCTAAAGTCCTCGACGAGGTTAAAGCATCGATCGCCATCCATCAGCGGAAGATCAAGGAGCTCTCAGCAGTCCGTTCAAAATGCTCGTCTGTTCATCATTTCTCTGTCGCCTTCACCAAAGCCCTAACCCCTCTCTTTCAATCCCTAAAGCGAACCGCCATCATGGAACGCATCGTGCGCTTCGTTTCATCTTTTGCCAGCGGTCGGGATCCTGTTTACGCTTTCGCTAGAGATGAATTCTTGGAGAAATTTTTGAAGTTTCTTTTGGTCGGTGCTACTGCCGCTAATAAAACCGCCCGGTTCAGGGCTTGCCAGATCATTTCCGAGGTCAGATCTCTCAGATTCTGGCTTTATTTCCCCTTCTTTTTATGATTTTGAATTTTAGGAATATTATATATATATATATATCAGATCATATTACGGCTGCCCGATGACTCAGAAGTGAGCGATGAACTGTGGGACGAGGTGATAGAGTTAATGAAATTTCGAGTGGTAGACAAGGTTCCCTTAATTCGTATACTTGCAGTTAGGGCGCTTTCACGATTTGTAAATGATTCTGAAAATACCGACATTCTTGATGTATTTCTGGAGGTCCTTCCTTTGGAACAGAACGCGGTCAGTCTCTTAACTTATACAATGTTTCTGGTTTTCCGATGGATTGCCAGATCTGGTATAAATAACTTATTCAAAGTTTTAATAAGAAAAATCGTTGAACTTCTTTTTTAAGATTCTGGAGATTCTGTTTACAGGAGGTTCGTAAGACCATTGTGTTATCCATGCCTCCTTCCAATACAACTTCCCAAGTAATCGTAGATTGTACAATAGATGTTAGTGAGTCAGTCCGCAAAGCCGCATACTGTGTTATGGCAAATAAATTTCCTCTTCAAAGCCTAAGGTAAGGTGCATCTTAATCTTGTAGTTTTGCTATATTGTTTGTATTTTTTTAATGAGTTCTGAAATCTTGATTTGCTTAATTTGCTTGGTTCGCTAGTATCAAGCATAGGACAACAATTCTCCTGAGAGGACTTGCTGATCGTTCTTTGTCTGTTTCAAAGGAGTGTTTAAAGTTAATGATAGATCAGTGGCTTGCAAAGTGCTGCAATGGAGACCCTGTACAACTTCTCAAGTATCTCGATGTTGAAACCTATGAATCCGTAGGAGAGTCTGTTATGGAGTCTCTTCTGAAAGCTGGATTAGTGAAACTGCATAAGGTGGAAAGTATCCAGCAGTACATATTAAGAGCATCAACAAATGAAATAAATGAAGGTTCGTGGAGATTTTAGATTTTTTGCTAAATGGGTAAAGATTATGTCTTTATTTTCATTTACAGTCCTCCATTTTGGTAACAATCTATAATGATGACTTTCATCAGCATAGTGGTTGTTGTAAAACGCCCATTTATACAGGAAAATTCACATGCCAATTATCTTGATTTTTCCTGAAATTATTCTAGGAGATTCTGCTGATTGCTCTGTCAGTATCAAGCTAATGGAACCTGAGGTCTCTCTTTATTGGAGGATGGTATGCAAACATTTGCAGATGGAAGCACAAGTAAGCTTTTAATTCATTCATTTGTTCATCTGTTTATTTATTATTCCCAGTGTTATTGTTATTGAACATATATTTAAGCAAGTAATTTATTTGTTTATTTTTCATTCTTCTAGTTTTGGGATGAATACTAGGTGTTTTTATTAAAGTTAAATTAATATCCTCTTCTTTCATACTTATATAGCATTTTCAGACACAAGCAATCGATTTTGGACAGAGAAACCAATTGAACAATTCAAATATCTAGTTCTTTATTAATTATTTTGCCATGTGTTTTGTTATGATTTTAGTCTCTAGGTTATTCTGGGGTAATATTCCCAGTCCATGTTTCCTTTCTTCCACAAACCTGTCCCTTTTCTCCTTGATGATAATGACTTGTTTTTTAATTTAATAACAATACATGCACTTTCATGATAATATACAAAGTAACACCTTGTTGGACAGGGAAAAGGTTCTGATGCTGCTGCTACAATGGGAACTGAAGCAGCTGTATATGCTGCTGAAGCCTCAGATAACAATGATCTGTTAGATAGAATTCTTCCTGAAAGTGTCTCTGATTACATAGATTTGGTCAAGGCTCATATTGACGCAGGTGGATCAAGTTCTTATGATCAACAAATGCGTACAGAATTTATTCAACTTTAATATTCTAATTTTACCATATAATTTCAGGGATGAACTACCACTTTGCATCACGACAGCTACTATTGCTAGGTGAAATGCTTGATTATTCTGATGCTACAATCAGGAAGATTGCTGGTTCCTTTGTGCAGGAATTACTGCACAGGCCTCTTGAACATGAAGTGGATGATGAAGGCAACAAAATTGTGATCGGAGATGGCATAAATCTTGGTGGCGACCAAGATTGGGCTATTGCAGTGGCAAGGTTGGCAAGGAAAGTTCACTCCGCTGCTGGTGAATTTGAAGAAGTTATTCTTGGGGTTATACAAGAGCTGGCAGGTCCTTGCAGGGAGAGAACTGCTGAATTTATAAAATGGATGCACTGCCTTGCTGTTACTGGTCTTCTGTTGGAAAATGCGAAATCATTCCATTGGGCTGTTGAACATACTGAACTGCTTCAGTCATTGTTGCTTTCTGGGGTATGGGCCTGGTCTCATCTTTCAATCTATTTGCATCCCACTTTGCATAATCAGTCAAATCCTTAAGGCCTAAATCTACCAGCTTCAACTTTTCAAGAGTATGATTTTACATTTAACACATTTTAGTTTATATGCAAGACAAAATAAGAGTTTGACTATTAATCTGTGGTTCTGTTCATATTTCCATGTATAGTTTTGCTAGGAAGCATCTATTAAAGGGACATAAGAATTTGGGCAGAACATGTAGCAAATGATAGACAGCTTCTCTTTAGGCGTTAAGCATGACAGAATTTTACATAACATGAATTTCATTTACATGCCATTTTCATGGTTTTGACCAGATTTTGGATGTTTTAAATTGCCTATTAATAAATCATCTAAAACATCTTTTTGGAAGGATTTAACAATTGATAAGAGGTATAAATTGCAGGCAAAACACGTTCACTTGGATGTGCAGAGGGTATCTGTCCGGTGCCTAGGTCTGTTTGGGCTGTTAGAGAATAAACCTAGTGAAGAATTAATAAAGCAGTTGAGGATCTCCTATGTCAAGGGCCCCTCTCCAATTAACACGGTTGCTTGTAAGGCATTATTTGATATTGGGATGTGGCATGGTCCTCAGGAAGTTGATATGGCCTTGGGACTGGATTTTTCATCACAGCTTGAAGAAGATGCTCTGCCCTCTAGTTCTGTAAACTTTTCTGACACTGACAGAGATTTGGATATTAAATTGGTTGATCTCTTATATGCTGGATTTGCGACAAAAAATTGGGGCAGAGCTCTAGAAAATGATGAGAGTGAATCAGTCCAAGCTGTTCTTGGAGAGGGGTTTGCCAAGATTCTTCTTTTGAGTGAAAAGTATCCAAGTATTCCATCCTCATGTCATCCTGTGCTCTTATCCAAGCTGATTAACTTATATTTCAGTAATGAATCAAAGGACCTACTGAGGTGGGTGGATGAGTCTGTTTCTACCCGTCTCTCTTTTACTTTTCTTTTTAAATATGACTGCCTTTACAGCATATTTGTCTTTTTTCGTTGACTAGATTGAAACAGTGTTTATCTGTTTTCTTCGAGCATTACGCTTCTCTCTCAGAAAATCACAAGGTATTTAACACTGATTCCTGAATGATATGCATCTCTTGTCACACAGAAGTAATATGTCTATAGAGTCATAGGCTTGTTTGTAGATGATAAATAAATTTGGTTTTGCAACCACAGAAATGTTTATCCAAGGCTTTCATTCCTGTCATGCGTTCTATGTGGCCCGGAATAGATGATAATTCTGGCGGTTCTACTTATATGATATCCAGCATGCGTAAGCGTGCCATACAAGCTTCAAGATTCATGCTACAGATGATGCAGACACCCTTATACGCAAAGGGGACTGAAGCAGAGGATGATAATGATTGTAAGGGATCACCAGAAATCATAGATGGCTCAGCACAGTCTTCAGTAGAATATGGTGAAGAGGGGCTTGCAATACGCATAGCCACAGAGGTAATTCTTTGCAGCTGTTGATTTATTCTGCGGTTTTATAATACCTTTAGAAACTGCTAAAGGATGAACACTCAAACAATAATGTCTTCACTCAGTAAGAACTAGGAATAAAAATTTGATTAGACAAAATAATCCAGAATAATTACACTCGATAGTGATCTGAAAATCCCAATTGCTTAAACTCAGTTCTTTAGTTTTTCCGATTCAAATCTTAATGTCATGATATCAATAATCAGAACCTTTCATCGTCTTATGAAACCTACACCTACCCACCAACACACACACACCAAGACATATTTAGAAACTTCACTTCATAACAAATCCCAAATTCTGATTATTATTTATGTTTCTCCATGGATGCACAAAATAAGTTTTCTGTTGTTGCATTGAAAACCAGGATTGCTTCATATAAGATATAGGTGGTAGGCCATAATGGTTGGCATAAGTTTTTAGAATACCTAATTTATGAACAAAACAATTTGCTACTTATGACTTTGTTATTGTTATAATTTTCCCAAGGTGTTGAGGTTCCAAGCCAAGAAGACATCTGCAGAGAAGTCGTATGTTGCGGCTCTTTGCAGAATACTTGCCTCTCTCCATTTCCGCTCAACAGAACAAGGGCCAGTAAAGATTTTGAGGAGGCTTTTGAGTAGTGTGTGTGAGTGTGTTCTAGGTGAGAAAGATCTTTTAAAGGAGTTGAAGCAGATGACTGAACGTCTAAAAGGACTAGATATGAATCCAGAACTGGATGTGTTAGAAGACGAAGCTAAGTATATTTTCGGTGAGTATATTTTCATGTCAAATGAAAAATTTATCGAGTATATTATACGAAATCTGTCGGATCATATAGAAGGCATTTATCAAACTATATTGTCCCTCTCTATTTTGTAGGAAAGTTAGACCTGGAATTCAACATGGATGTTTATGGTTCCACTTCAGTTCTGCAAACCCCAGCCCCATGTTCAACTCGGCCTAATCGTTTAAGGAGACGAGTGAGAGGTGAAGAAGTTAGTTCTGATGAAGATGAGTCGCCTGCCTCTGTTAAGTCTATGGCTCCTACCAATCCTGGCACTATAGTCCCTCGCTCACAAAGGGCAAGCAAGACTGCAGCATTGACCAAGATAACATCAAGTAGAGCTGTAAGGATACAAGAAGGTTTGGACGAAGACAGTGATGAAGACTTAGATGTTACATCAGAGTGTTCTCATGAATCAGATTAGTTAACCGAATAAAATCAAGGCAGTTTACCTGAGTTATCGTCTGCCTATGATCATGTTAATATCAAAATAAATCTCCAGGATCTTATATAGATATTGTGTGGTGCAAATGGTTCAACGTTTGGGTTGAGTTAAGCTAGATATTTAGATAGATATGCAGTACTTTACACCCTTTGTTTTATCATTATGCCTTATTATGGGTGATAATTATTGGGTTTGGCTTAGGTTCGACTCAGACTCGAAATTTATCGGATCCAATTCGTGTTCATCGAGCTTGACTCGATTTGACACGAAATTAATAGAATTTCCTCTATAGAATAATATTTACCTAATAGGCAATAGCACCACTCTTTCGAATAATAGCTATATTTTTTTAGGTATTATAAAAGATAATGGATTTTGTTCATATAGAATTTTAGATAAGTGACCAATTATTTAGTGTAAATTTTTATTAAATATTTAAATGGTGTTATATATATTTAAATAATTTGTATTGATTTTATATTTTCGTAAATAAATATGAGTGACCATCTTTGTCTTGGGAACCACTAGTAGGATGATTTTGTTATTACAAGTATTGCATAACGAAAGTTTTTTTTTTATATACTAAACCATCAAGTTAAATATTTATTTCACAATTAATAAAGTTTATATTAGAGTTAAAATTATATATACTCTTCTACATTTAAACATATATATTTTTTCTTTTCCCCTCCACTGAACCTCCGTGCTGCTGTACTTCTAACGGCGGTGGCCTCCTCCCTTTCTTTTCTCCTGTTTATTTCTTTTACCCTTTATTTCTTCTAATCCGACGCAGGAAATCCCTCCCCCTTTGCCTTTCTGATTCATCTTGCTCTGGACGGCATATAGGTCAGCCTATCTTTTTTCTTACAATTAATCTATAGATTTTTATTTGTTTAGAATTTTGCTTCATTTTCCAAGTGATTCAAATGTTTACTTATATTTCAGTAATTCAGTTTGAATGAAGAAAAAAAAATCAAAATTGATTTCTTTGTTTATGGCAACATGTTTGCTTGCAATATAGGAATTGTTATAATTCAAATCGGATTTGGACTTGAATTCCAATCGAAGTGTGAAGATGCCGGATCAAATCCCATCTCCAGCCCCAAGATCCGCTACGGATCTCTTCTCCGACCCGCTTGATTCTCACCCGATGTGGTTCAAGCCCTCTCTCTTCCTTTCCCCTGACTTCGACTCCGAATCATACATTGCGGAGCTCAGAACATTTGTTCCATTTGACACTCTCCGATCTGAACTCCAGGCTCATCTCTCGTCTCTCAACCATGAACTGATTGATCTCATCAACCGCGATTATGCCGATTTTGTAAACCTCTCCACCAAACTGGTCGATGTGGATTCCGCAGTGCTTCGTATGCGTGCCCCGCTTCTTGAGCTCCGTGACAAGATCCAAGGCTTTAGGGGATCTGTTGAGGGCTCACTTACCTCTTTGAAGAATGGACTGAGCCAACGTGCTGAGGCAACTGCTGCCAGAGAGGTGCTGGAGTTGCTGCTCGACACTTTTCATGTTGTTTCCAAGGTAATTGCAGTTGTATACTTGATTATTCATTCCCATTCCCATTTCTAATAATTTTGATCTAAATTAACTCCTTTATTAGGTTGAAAAGCTTATAAAGGAGCTTCCTAGTGTGTCTTCAGATTTGTCGAATGGGAATGTTGAATCAATTCAAAAGAGTACTGCTTTGAGCTCACAACATGTTGAGAATGGAACTACAAATATCAGAGAGACGCAAAGCATGCTTCTTGAGAGAATTGCGAGTGAGATGAATCGCCTCAACTTTTATATTGCCCATGCACAGGTTCCTCTCTTTCTTTTCAGTCTCAAATTTTATGTTGTAACTGACGAAATATTTCACATCTAATTATGAATTTACTTTTATATTTATTGTATTTCCATTACAAGGTAACTTATTCTCTGATTCTCTATATTGTAGCAAGAAATGTTCTTAAGAGTCGAGATGGTTAACCGTCAGTCTAGAAATAATTTTTCGAAGAACATTGCTCAAACTTATTGGTTTAGAGTCCAACATCCTCTCCAGATTCTTACTGTTAAAAATGAGCACTATTTAGTATGGTTAATCATATCTTTAAAATCACTCTTCTTTGGAAAATCCTGAACAACTTTGGCAACATTACCATTAACAGCATGCCAATAGTTTTGTCAAACTTTTAATTCATATCATTAGGCCATGGCAATTTAGAAGGATGCATTTTCATAAGAGCAGTTTGAACCTCTTCATGAATAAAATCATGCGTCAAAAGTTTTTTAAGCATCATGTATTATGTATATATACCTCATATCAGCTATAAACATAGAATGCATATCAAAATCTCACAGTTTACAAGAATGGTTGACAATTAGTGTAATTTGGTTCATCGTGACTGACACCAAAATGATTTTACTAAAATCTGTATCATAGAATATCTGTTAAAATCCTCAAATGCATTATGCATAGGTACCTCAGAATGATGTAAACAACACCGGGCTAAAATCTTTTTCTTTGGATGTAAAAATTCATAGAATATCTTTTTTTTTTTCTATATTTTGCAAAATGCAGAACCTGCCTTTTGTTCAGAACATTGAAAAGAGGATTCGGAATGCTAGCCAACTGTTAAATGCAAGCTTGGGAAACTGTTTTGTTGATGGGCTGGAACACAGAGATGTCACCGCAATTTATAATTGCTTACGTGCTTATGCTGCCATTGATAATAATGGTAATGCAGAAGAAATTTTTCGCACAACCATCGTGGCTCCGTTGATACAAAACGTTATTCCACATGGATCTGCTGGAGTTGTTGCTGGGGCATCTGGAGATGAACTTGAGAATGATTATCAACAAATTAAAAAGCATGTAGAGAATGATTTTAAGTTCTTACTAGAAATTGCTTCTGCAGGTACATATCTATGTGTTTTTATCCCATGTCAGTCTTATTAACACTGTGACTTAATCTAGTTTTTCATCGGGTCTTTACTACTGTATTATATTGCATTTGATGCTAGAAATGGGTTTGTGTTCTGACAAGAATATGTTTGAGCTTGTCGAATATGGAAATCACAGTTGTTAAAACTCATTGTCCATTTGGTGCATAATATCTGTCTTTTCATGGTCTTTGTATATCTAACTTCAGGTTGCCACATGTCAAGGCTGTTGAAGTTTCGTGATGTTTGTTTTTTTCAGAAAATTCAGGATTACATGTATTTGACTTCTTGGCAAATTCAATTCTGAAAGAGGTCCTAGAAGCCATCCAAAAGGGAAAACCTGGTGCTTTTTCTCCAGGAAGACCTAAGGAATTCCTTAAAAACTACAAATCAAGCCTAGATTTCTTGGCTTATCTTGAAGGTAGCCATCTGACCTTTCATTTTGCATCTAAGACCAAAAACTTCACAAAGAGTACTTTGATAAATTGAAGTGTCTATACTTTAGTACATTTTATTATTATATAAAAGAAATTTCCATGTCAGGCTATTGCCCTTCCAGAGCTGCTGTTGCCAAATTTCGAGCAGCACCTTATTATGTTGAATTCATGAAGCAGTGGAACGTTGGTGTTTATTTCTCGCTAAGGTATTGAATGAAACTATTAGATGTTTATTTTACTAATACAATATTGTATTATTACTTAGATATGAACTGCTCTTATTTTCAACTGCTCAGGTTTCAAGAAATAGCAGGTTCTCTGGACTCTGCACTTACAGCTCCCAGTATTGTTCTTGTCCAAAATTCTGGTTCTGGAGAAGAATATTCCCAGAACTTAACACTTCAACAAAGTGTTACTCTTTTGGATAGCCTGAGATCCTGCTGGAATGAAGAAGTTCTTGTTCTATCTTGTTCTGACAAGTTTCTTCGGTTGTCCCTGCAGCTGCTCTCAAGGTCATTTCCTTGGATCAAATAGTTTTGGGTAGTCTAGATACACTGTATATCATAATATGATTGTATTTCATGTGTGATAGATACTCAAATTGGTTGTCCTCTGGATTGGCTGCACGGAAGAAGGGTAGTGCTGGCTCCAGCCCTGGATGTGAGTGGGTTCTTTCAGCTGCTCCAGATGATTTTGTATATGTACGCCCATGTCTTTATTTGATTATGTTTCCAACTTAAATCCACTGATGTTTGAGTTTTGAAATTTATAATTTAGAGAATTGGAGGAAGAAGTAAGAATTACTTTTGTTTGGGAACCTGAATGGGGAGATCAATATTGAGAAATTATTAGTTTATGTACCTTATTGTTGATGGGACTTTAAGCATTCTATCATGTATTTCTTTCCCTTTTTCATTTTAGAATTCTACTTAGAGTTTGCTTTGATTCTTCAAGTTTAGCACTATATGAACATATAATGTAGACTTGATTATTGTTTTTCCAGACTTTTGAGCATCATATGTATGAACACACTCGTGCTTGCAGGTTGTTCATGACATAAACTGTCTGTCCAGGGAGATTTCTGGTTCTTACCTTGATCATGTACTTCATGTTCTATCTTCATGTCCCGCTGAAATCCTTGACCTTGTAAAGCAGAGCATTTTGTACAGTGGAAAATCATTGGATGATTTGTTACCCTTAGTTATCAACACAATTAAAGAGGCCTTAGTTCAGAAGTCTGTTGAGGTAAGCATTACAATGTCAGCATATTACTTATTTGGACAAGTGTTGTTAATGCGTGTGCCTACTTGCTAAGCTGCCAGACAACGAAAGTGTCTCATACCCTTTCAAGTGAGGCTGTTTTTCTGTAAAGCAATAAGGCAATAGTAAAACATACTTCATATCGTAGACAAATCATGCATACTGGCCAATAAACAAGGGGAATAAAGTTTGCATATTTGGTAGGATGTCTAAAACTCTCTAGAGTTTACTAACAAAATTATGTATCTCAAGTGTATTTTATATGCACATCCACATTGCGCCTCACTAACATGAGCTCACTTTTCCTTTTGTCAAGCGCCTTGAGTCACCATGCACTATGAAATGGCTATGACAATTTTTTGGGTTCAATTGTATATTTTTTTTTTGCTTTCATCTTCATTACTTTCAATTTTTTTGTTCATTCTTGTTTATGTTGAATTCCACAGGACTTGAGACAGCTGAAGGGTATAACTGCAACTTACAGGATGACAAACAAACCTCTTCCTGTCAGACATTCACCTTATGTGGCAGGAGTATTGCGCCCATTGAAGGTATTTAATCTTTTAACATTTCCCTCAAAACACTCCTTTCTCCACCTTCCCCTCCCCCCTCTTTTTTCTTAAAGAAAAGTAAACAACCAAAGGAACATAAAATTGAAATACAAAGTCTGATGGAAAATTTAGTTTCTTGGCTTACAAATGTAACAAATTTAGCTGGAGTCCAGATTATGTACTTTGGCATGTATTTTCCATGGAGAACGTGTGTACATTTTTAGGTAAAGTGTTCATTGTCTGCTGCCCTCGTTGGCAATCAGTGGACATTACTTTGCTTAATCAGCAATTTTCAATGCTTTCAGACTTTCCTGGACGGTGAACAAGCTACAAAGTATTTGACGAACAATGTGAAGAATAATCTACTGCTAGGTGCTGCAACAGACATAACTACTCGCTATTATGAATTAGCTGCTGACCTTGTCAATGTGGTCAGTATCACAAACAATTTCTTTCCCTAGTTTTTTCTCTTGATATGAAACATGCTTTGAATAAAACCTCTAAATTATCTTGTCCAGGCTCGGAAGACAGAGTCTTCACTTCAAAGAATAAGGCAAGGTGCACAAAGACGGGCTGGGGCGAGCTCAGATATCTCGGATCATAATGTATCTGATACTGACAAGATTTGCATGCAATTATTTCTTGATATTCAGGTGAGAATCCCATCCCTAGAATTTGCGATCCTACCCTCTATCCTGTCATTGAATATCTTATTCAGCTCCATTGTATTGTATTGAACTGTATACTGTTACCAGGAGTATGGTCGGAACCTTGCTGCCTTGGGAGTGGACGCTGCCGATATAGATGCATACCGATCCTTATGGCAGTGTGTCGCACCTGCTAATAGGCAGAATGAGATCAAGTTTTAAAATAATATCACATTGTCATCTACGTCTTTCACATGATCTTACTGTGATTTTTCTTTCCCTTTCGCTGTTGTTAATGAAATTGTAGGCCATCGTTCTGTTATATTATTCGGCTTTTGCTTATAGAAAACTGATCTGCATCTTAAAGGTATTTAAGACCAACAATGATCATGATTTCTCCTTGTATAACACTTAACTTCTCTAATTTTGGTCCCAAAATTTAACCCACAATCAAATGGATGGAAAGAATTTAGATAATTCTTTCATGTTTTCCCTTTAATTTTTAAATGCATTTCGAGATCAAATGCATCAGATTGAACCAACCTGATATAACCTGACCGTGCACACAACATAAATTGTGTATATATATTAATTCAAAGTAACAGGCTTGTCATAACTGAATGAAACCAGAGCAAAAGTTGCATCGTTAGATGAATGTTTCACACCCACATTCAGTGGCAGATCCAGAAATATATTTGAGGAAGCACACGTAAAATCTCAAATTTTCAGGGTGGATACAAATCACAAATATTAAAAAAAAATTAAGGATTAATTCATAAAAACTAAAAAAATTAAAGGTGAATATATAAAATTTAAAAAATTCAGGGTGATATGTGAACATCAACTTCGGATACAGAACACTCGTTAAGAAATATACTGGAGAAATTAACCAAAGTCTTACTGATTGTGTCAGGTTACAAGCCAAAGTCTTAGTGATTGTGTCGAGTTACAAGCCAAAGTCTAGTTCAGCTCGCTTCAGTATGTTCGTCACCCTGTTGAAGAATTCTGGTTCGTTCTCTTTGATATCATCAAGGCTCCTCTGCTCATGTTCATCAGCCTTCAACAAACAAACAAACATAATATTCAAAGAAGAAAACAACAATAAGTTCACTCTACAGTGACTAAATTAAAGGAAAATAAACATTAGTTGTGTGCTCTCATGGGATCATCAATCATACGAGGTAAAAATAAGACATAATTGACCACAAGATGCAAAAAATAGCACTTGGTAAAGCACAAGGCCTCAATGAAATAAAGAATCAGATACGCTAATAAGTAATTCTGTAATTAGACTATTAGAGGGTTAAAACCCTGATGGGATGAATGTTAATGGAATTTCCTTTCAGCCGTTTTTCTCTCAGAAATTCCATCTTTCCCAGCTGTTTCTAACCTCTCCTTCTTATCTTATTTCTTCTACTTTCTGATAGCACGTGTATCAAAATCTGTCTTTTTACCCTCAATCTTTTCTAGGCCGGTAAACAAACTGAATAAACACGAACGAGAGTACATTCATGTTCGTTTGTTTAACTCTAACCAAACAAATGAACGAACACAAACAACTAAACGAACATTAATTACTTATTCGTTTGTTCAAGAATATAACTTGTTTGTGTTCGTTCCTTGGATGATAAACGAAGTTAAACAAACACAAATGAAAGAATATAAAAAGATTATTAAACGTTAACGAACGTAAATGGATGAACAAGCTCTTTGTTAGTATTTGTTCAATTAATTAAACGAACATAAAATCTTGTTCATCTTTGTTCGTTTAATAAATAAACAAACTTCTCGCTGAACGGTTCACAAACAGTTAGCTGAACGTTGGGTTCGTTTACGGCCCAACTCTTTTCTATCCCAAATTTCACTAGGTTTGATAGCATATCAATTGCTATGTTAAATTTTCAACTTGAAGGAAAGATTAAATAAAAATTTGAAGGGGAAATCAAAAGAGAATGTGAACAATTACGGGAGAAAACCAGAAAGATTTAACAGAGGATGAAAATCTCGGCAATCAGCATCTCAAATAACCAACATAAAAACCCTAATGAAACTAAAATGATTACGTATTTTATAGGAAAATATATAGTATTAACTAAGAAAGATAAAGAAAGTGATTTTGCTAAGACAATACCTCTTTAAACTTCAAAAGAACTAAATTCGATACAGATGCTGGCCTTGTTTGATCCCATCTGAAATGAATAACGGATAATATGCGTTAAATGTAAATCAAATATCATCATAGAGGTATAAGGCAAGTATGATCTCAATTCATAAACTCTACATATTTATACCACAGCTCAAGTGGCACAATATTATGCTTTAAGTAGATAAAATGTGCAAGAAAAGGTTATGAACCAATCAATAAGCTACACTTTGGCTTAAACATGTGCCACTGCAAGATGGCTGAAAATAGACCAGTGACACTGAGAATGCAAAAGAAAATGGCTCTGGTCAAGTTTAACTGTAAGAGGACTAAAGAACAAATTCAAAAATAAGAGAATCCATGGGAGAGAATTCTCAATACTCATTTTAGTACATGGGAGAGAATTCGCAATTTCACCCTCACTGGGGAAGCTTTACAGGAAAGAATAGGACCATGTTGGACTAAAAACCAAAATAACTCAACACTACCAAAAAAATTAAGAGGGGTTTCAGGATATTCTCTGACCATAACAAATAAACAGTTCAAAAACACCAGTAATATCCTCAATGTCAGAAAAAAACATGATCCTGTGCAACCATAACCAAAAAATTGTGAAAACCAAATGCTCCTAGTTATACAGCATGAAGTAAACCATACCTAACAAGAATCAACTCATTAACAGATCGCCACATGCCACGACCCACATCTTTTGCAGATAGTTCTCTTGCACTTCTCCCATGCCACAACTCTTTTACGATGTACCGCACTTCCTCAACATCAACCTACAGGTAATGGCAACAAGAAATGGGAAACACATAAATTTGAAGAACAGCAATATTAATCTGATAAAGAGCATGAACAAAATATTAATATAACAGAAATGGTTTGCTAATGAACAAGAAATTTATATAGAGCAAAAAGTTGACAATATTAATCCATAGTCCATACAGTCTTCACAATTTCTTACTGGGCAAAAAGTTGACTTCATGTTCTCCAACTTCTATTTTACTCTTAGTTGCCTCTATTACTAGAGCAAAAGTTTATCTAAATTTGATTTAATGAATTACCAAAAAAAACTAAACAGAAAAACAGAAAATTCCTGTAACACAAGAAGATGGAAGGAGAAAGGGAAGAACAAATGAAAATATTTAAATCATACAATAACTGCAGGGATATTGAAAAAGGTATTTGAGAAAGCAAACACAAAAAGCAAAATAATGACTTCGAGGCAAATCCTACCTGGACATGCATGTCTGTACCATATAATGACTCCTCATGCTCAATAAGCCGTTGCAGAAGTGTCTGATAATGATCAACATCTAGATTTACCACTGGCTCTGTTTGAACATCCAACCCTGCAAGTTGTGTAACAACGTAGGAGGCCATAACCTGTCCAAAAATTGCAGGGATGGTACCCAGAACAGGTATGATGCGGACCCTAAACCCAGGTACAATCTGACAGCAGAATAACACAATAAATTCTTGGATTGAACATGTAGATTACAAGCTAATGTAAACCAGAAACGTCTTCCTTTTCTTCCTAACTATAAATCTAGTGATAGCAGAAACCATGGCCCTAACACTAGCAAGTTCAAATTATCTCACTAAAAGAAACACAGCTTTAGCTCCATTCAAATATATTTTAAATTCCAAATTCTGCTGCAATATAGTGGATGAAATTTCCCCACTGCTTGATGTTAAGTGATCAAATTTGAAATCACAAAAGTAATAAGCAAGTATCCTCACTTGATAATCAGAAGGGTTGTCTACTTCGCCACTTGGTCCTCTAAAAGGAAGCAGCTTAGCTTTCGGTTTCTCTAAAGAGAAAACAACAGGAATTCCACCCTCAATCCCATGATCTTTCCTTAAACGGTGCCTTACCTAGAAGCAAGAATTTAAGGAGTTAAGCAAACAATAGCAGGAAAGAAACCCAAAACAATGTCTTTCCAATACAACAAATTAAAAACCCCAAAATTGGATCTCCAAAATTAACAAACACATGCATAAGATATTCAAGTGTTTCAAAACCAAATGAAATATATCGCATCAAGATCCCCGAAGTAAACAACAATCATGAGATCAGCAACAACCACAAAACTGAAGTAACAAGCGTAGATCCAAAAGCCAGAGATGCAAAGAGCTGCAGTTCAGAATGATTGACAACTCCAAAACAACTTAACTGTATTTGAAATCAATAATAAAATAACATAATTTCCGTATTTCCACTTTTCTCCTCACTCATTTTTTCAATTTTAAACTCTTTCTGCCAATCAAACCATAATACATGATGTGGAAGAAACAATGATCTTCTCAAACAAAATACAGTTTTCATCTTAATAATATATCAATTTAGATTCAAAAGAGCATATCACATATCATTGCAACAAAACCTAACAATTCCTTTTCATATGTATTAGAAAGAATCAGAAGTTTAAAATAAGTAAATAACTAATTAAATAAATTAATGTATGCCATGAAACATAAGGTGCAACCAAAATTAAACAAATAAAAAATGAAACCCAAAAACAGATAGGCAAATAAAAATATATCGACAACTAAGGTTTTGAGAATTGAAACAAGGCCAAGAGGTTACAGCTCTAGATAATGGATCATTTGTTGACTCTCTTAAATCAGCCACGCGAATTCTTGTTGGATCGGCTCTCGCACCAGCTCCTGTTGCGGATAGTACCTTCAAACCTCTGCGTACACAGGCAGCAAGAAGTGCAACCTATTACAAGAAGAAATAGAGTCATCTTTGGTAGAATTTCTGCCATTACAACAATCTGTGTAGTTCCAAAAAGGCTTAATATACAATTTGGTACATGAATGCCACTTTTTTTCCTGATGTGTTGCCTGTGTTCTTTTATTCAATTCGCATTTGAATGTCTTTATTTTCAATTTGATACCTGAATTTGCCATTTTTTCAACGTGATGCATATGATGATGTGGCATCTCAACAACCAATGAAGTTGTGACACATGGCGAAAATGCCACATCATCAAATGTTAAAATTGTAAATTTCAAGTACCAGATTAGAAAAAAGTGATAAAGCCAGGTACCAAATCACACACACACACACACACACACACACATATATATATATATATATATATATATATATATTAAGCCATTTAGAAACAATGTTTTAAGCCGACAGATTATTAGCAATTAGCGGAAGAAATTATGTTGCTTGCTTACTCATGCTTTAGTTCAGTACAATATCAAACAATCATAAAGAAGGATTACCCATACACTAACATAATTAAAAAAAATACATAAACTAAAACATAAAATGAATCACAGAAAGAAATGAGTTGTATAAAAAGTCAAAAGCCATTTGACTTCAACATTCTATAAACTTCTAATATACCTTGTTGGTATAACCGAAAGTTCATGAGTTATGATCATACCTTTGTGTCAATGTTGTCAATGCAATCCAAAACAAAATCAGGGTTGCCGGAAAGAATTTCTTCTTCAGATGACACATCATATAGCAGCACCTTGGCATCTACTTGGCACTCGGGGAAGATTGAAGAGAAGTGCTTCTTGAGGCACTCTGCCTTAGAGATACCAACATCTGCTCGTGTTGCAACAGCATGTCTATTTAATGATGAAAGAGAGACCTCGTATAATCAAGAATAAGTACAGATTTCTTATTAAAAGATTCTAATGCAGGTGAAGTAAAACCAAAGTATGATATCAACATCTATTATGTTCCATAATTTGTGAAGTCCCAATACTTTCCAAATAACATAAATTTTGCAGAAAATCAAAAACATGACAATAGTTGCAATATATGGAGCACCTAAGGAAAATCACATATTGACGCATCAATTGTGATCAACCAGCAATTCTAGCTTAGGAGTTAAGACAACTTGCAAAAGAAAAACTCACACAAAATCTGGATTTATGTTAGATATAAGATACCTGGTCAAAGTCCACCAATAGGAGCTTGCCAACTCCTGATCTCATAAGCATAGATGCAGCATGACTTCCAACACCTCCAAGACCAATGACCACAACATAGGATGTTGTAACCTTTTCTTGAGAGTCAAGGCCAAAGAACTGAATATTCCTAGCAACAAACAAGTTTCGATCGGTTAATAACATGGTAGCCATCCCTGCCAGTACTGGAAGTGATAATAAAAGTGAGAATGGTGTCACTAGAAGGCTAGAACGGAACACGCAAAAAGGGGTGATCTATGCATAGTCATACTCATTCCAGGCCCACGCATATTGGAGATAGTTGTTATAAAATTGATAGAACCTAAAATGGACAAAGCAAATGACATGGCCCAATAGGGAAATCCCATTTCGTTGGGCCTTTCAATGCAATCAAATAGTAAGCCCCAAGGGCACCATATCCTAGGAGCCCAAACTATGTGATTGATAAATCCTCCTCTATCTGTTGTGGGTCGAGTACTCCTTCCCCTTCCTCTTCTTCAAACTTCGGTTCGTATTTTTCATAGAGATTTCTCTGATCAAAGATAGCCACTTAAAACAGAATAGATTTCCTCTAACGCCTTAGGAAAGTTTAAATTAGAGGATAGAAACAACAAAGAAGTTCTCCCATTGTTGAAAGTTTCCAAGTTGATCATCCACATAAAAATCTCGGTTATAATAAGATTCATATATAGTATAATAATATATCATAGAGATAAACATATTTTTCTCAAATCCAGAAAGAGAGAGTAGTGTACATGCTATACAAACACAAAAAGACCAATACTCTGACCTTTGACTTTCAGCTTGCCTTGACAAGCGAGAATACAAGATTTAGGGAAAACATGGCCTAAGAATTTGAGGAATGAGAAAAGAAAACCATAATTCTCGTGTAGCATTTTTATTTCATAAAGAGGGTCAACTTTGAAAACATAGTTAAACCATAGACCTTGGGTTGAAAAGATTTACCTAGTCAGTTGTTCAGAAACTATTTCATCTTCCAGAAGGTTCAAGCCATCCAAACTACAATTCCCATTTCCAAGATCAATTCCACATTTGACAGTTGTGTCTGATGCAATTCCAATTCCAGAAATAGCAATCAAAGAAATGGAACAAAAACATTTTCACCAACTTTCCAATAAGCTTAATGAGAATGAGTTAAATCTGAATGGAAAATGAGGTTAAAAATTTAAAATAACACATAATTAACAAATACAATTGCCTCTATCAAATCTAGCATGCTTGGCCTTTTGTCAACGTTGTAGGTCAATTAGAGCTGTGAACACAAGGAATAAAATAATCGCAGATTTTCATCACTTGTGACAAGCATACTACACAATCAAACAACAATCACCACATCATGCAGGTTTCCTTAGAAGTATAATTTCTAGCCAAAATAAAACATCAGCAATCTTTTAACTTGGTGATGCTGTTCTGTCACAGACAGAAAATGAGATGCAAAACAGCCATTTCATTTAATCCAAACTTGAATCTCCTAGCAACACAACCACACCAGTAATCTCTCAAGCTTGATTTCCCAGCCTCTCAAAAGTTTAGAATTAGATCTATTACTAAATAATTTGAAAATTGTAAAGAAGGTACAAGTAAAACACACCTTAAAAGTATATTCTCTCACACATTACCAGATCAAGTATCACTTACAATATCTCATGGATCATTTGAAAACATTCGTCAAACCATATTATACAACAGCAAGCATTTTCTTTTGGGTAAAAACTCCACGATTAATCTGATTTCCTAAAACATAGAAACGGTGTATAACAAGACAATTAAAAAGTAAATAAAACAGACATTACCATTCAATTCGATAGCCTTTTTATCGCACTGGTTTGAAATCCTTCTGCAAAAAACAACGATGATTCAATCATTGCAAATTTTCCGATAAACTGTCTAAAGAATATATACAATTTTCTATCATTTACCCAATCAGATCAAGTGAACGATTCGTTCAAAATTCTTATATTTAGTCTGTTTCTGGGAAACTAAAAGGCAGTTAATTACTTCAACAAAACAATTTCCCGAAAATAAAGAAAACAGAACCTAGAAATTCTATTCATATTTAGAATTTTTAGCAAACATGGAGTGTATGAACGAACATTTTCAAGGAAACAAAAATAAAGAAAAACACGATCGGCAAGCCAATGAGATCGACTAAATTTCAAAAAGTATGAGAAGACACTTGCCTTGGGAGAAGCTTAAGAAGAAACAAGGTAGAAACAGCACCTACAAAAGCTCCACCTCCCACTAAAGCCAAACTTTTCAGCTTCCCCTCCATTTTTATTTACACTCTTGTTTGGGTCCTTGATCTTCAATGTCCGCAGCACAGGGTTTTAGGCGGGATACTGGCTTAGGGTTTAGACTTAACCGATAGACTATAACTATAGTAAAAATATCATAACAGTCCCTGTACTATACATTATATTACGATTTGATCTCTCTACTGAAAAATGGTAAGCTAATCCCTGTACATCTCTACCGAAAAATTCTGTAAAGTATTTAATGGTAATTCCTCGAAATCATCTAGTAAGTCGCAAGTGTTGAGATGTAATAAAAAATATATAACCACTTTGATTTTATCAGTTTTCATTCAGCTAAAATCTAAATTATTCACTCCCGAAAGATAATTTTATGATGAACGTCAAATATCGTTAATATCAATAATATTAAATACCGTTAACATCAATAATGTTAAATATCGTTAAACATTATTAAATTAATTAATAAATATTGAAATTTTAAAAATTTAATATGAAATTAATAAAGGAACGATATATTTAGCGTATAACTATTAATTATATATTGAATTTTTAAAATTTTTAAGTTTTATTAATTTAATAATATTTAACATAATATTAAAACGTAACATAAATTAATATTAAGTATCGAGACTTGTTTTTATATATTATAACATTTTGTTTTTACGTTAGACTCCCGAGACTGATGGTCACAGGGGACACGCCTTTGAAATCTGCGAGAAGCACGTAAACCATGTGCGGGAAACCGGAAACGGGACAGTTACACCTCACCACCAACACCTGCAGGTCCCTGCATATTACTTTAATACTACACACATCAAAAGACAGCAACGCCATTCCCCACCACTACACATCTGTTTCTTCATTGGATGGCGTTGAGCTGTTTCACTTCTGTTTTTATTTGCAGAATTTCCCAACATCACATGAACTTTTGTGATTCTTTTCATTTCAGTTTGCCCAACTTGGCATCATGGTCAAAATTTGATGCTCCAAGCTACTGAATTTTCCGACATGACGGATTCTGATATATAGATATAGATATATCTAACATGAATATAGTCATTTATGTACTCAGTGGTCGAACATGAAAACTATTAGGCTTTGAGAGCATTGAAACCGAAGAACATGCAAATCATATTCCAAGCAAAATACAACTTCGTTCGTGGAACAATTAGGCTACACAAGTTCTACTAGAAGCAATCAGAATGAACATACAGAGTGACCGATTTGATAATATACATTTGCTGCTTATCTTCCATCTGCTGATGTAAATGACTCGGCAAAACCATAAGGTCGCGTGGGAATGCTGGTTTGAGTGTTGTCTAAGCTGGGAAGAAGTGAAGAAGATGAAGACTCCAAATTGCTTCTGCCTTCATAAGCTTGCCATTTCTTTAGTGCTTGTGGCAATGACATTTCAAGGTCGATGCCGTATATGTCTTCGCAACATTGGTCGGTTGGTTTCCAAAGCTCCACTAGAGAAGATAGCACATTTACAGCGTGGCCCATATCAGGCCTTTGATATGGTTCCCTTGCACAGCAATGACCAGCTAACTCAGCAACGGTGCTGATACTCGCAAGAGTTTCCTCATTGAGGTCGATTGTGGGGTCGATGGCTTTGCGGAATGAATCCTTGTTGATATGCATTCTCTTGAACCATGTAACTAGGTGCATGCTTTCCTCCGGTTGGCTCTCATCAAGTGCTCTTCTACCAGTGATCAGCTCCATCAATATCACCCCAAAGCTAAACACGTCAACTTTAGTTGTAACTCGTCCGGTAACTGCAATTGTTTTCAAAGAAGAAAAAAAATGATTTTGATGCCGGGAACATTTTGTGTATGGAACCAAATGTCATAGGCAACACTTCAAATCAAAATTTTCAACTTTTAAGACATGTTGAGCAAAATTCAGCTATACGATTATGTGTCAAGTGACATTCAAATCAAATACTTGCATGCTTTCATCATGCATAACTTATTTGCATTTAGCTTTATGAAGAAGAAACTACATGGAATTGAAGGGAAAACCAATAAAGAAAAGAACCTGCATATTCTGGTGCCAAGTATCCAAAGGTTCCAGCAATTCTAGTTTCAATGGAGCCCTTCCCCTCAGGGGCAAGACGCACAAGACCAAAGTCTGCAACCTTAGCCCTCATATCATCTCCTAGTAGAATGTTTGAAGGCTTCAAGTCTCGATGTATAAAACTTTGATGGGCTAAACCGTGAAGATATTCGACACCCCTTGCCACATCTAAGGCAATAGTCAACCTCTTTGTCCACTCAAGTGGTTTTAATCCTTCTTCTGCCCAGTTAAAGATATGTCGACTAAGAGTACCTTGGGGCATGTATTCATACACAAGAAGCTTTTCATTTCCATCAAGGCAATATCCAAGAAGAGCAACGAGATGGCGGTGTCGGACCTTGGTCAATACAGCAATCTCAGACATAAATTCAGTTGAACCCTTCCCACTAATAACCCCGGATTCCATTCTCTTCACAGCGATCTTTGTACCATCATGCAACTCACCTTTATAAACTACCCCAAACCCCCCTTGCCCCAATATATTTTCTTCACTGAAATTGTTGGTCACATTCCTTAAGACTTGGATAGAAATCACCATGTTACCTGCCTCAACCATTTGTACATCACCATTGTGCTCACTGTTCGGAATCGTATGAGTTTCACTAACAGCACCAACGCTAATACTCGAGCCAGCAACGGTGATCTTAACACTTTCATTATCCGAGCCTGAATGGCGTGGGTGAATCACCATAGCATTGGGGCTCTGCACTCTGCTGAACCGTTTCTGTTTCTTTTTATAAAGACAGATAACCAACAAGCCAAGCAAGCCAATAACTACCAGACCCCCAAATATAGAAACTATGATTATTCCAATGAAAGCTGAAGATTTCTTGCCACCATTTCCAGAATCTCCACTTTTAGACCCTGAGCCGGCACCGGGATTGCCAGATTCAGAAACTGGAGAAGTAGCAATATTTTTCTCCTTGCCAATGTCGGGATTACCGTATGTGTTCAAAATGATATTGCTCTTGAATGCGGGGACTTTCCCATAGAGTTGATTGTTGGAAACATCCAGTTCTTTAAGTGCAACCAGTGTAGTGAGCTCCTCAGGAATGGGACCAGTGAGATTATTGTCAGCAAGAATCAGCCTCTGCAAAGACTTAAGTGATGCAAAATCAGGAGATATGGTACCAGTAAGGCCCATCTTCTCAAAATTAATAACAATAATGTTGCCATTACTGCATGTAATCCCAATCCAATCCAAGCAAGGATCATTCCCTTTCCAGTTATCAGCAAGCCTTCCTGGATAATCCATGGATTTCACAACATTAAGCAACAAAGTTACCCCTGGATCACAGTCACCAGGACTTGGCATACAAAATCTATTGGAATCTTTAACCATATCCACAGAAACCGAGTCCTTAAACACGGGCACTGGTCCTTGAAGTAAATTGTTTGTCAAATTCACAGCTTTTAAGGACTCAAGCTTCATAAGAGAAACAGGAACTGGGCCAGTAAACGAGTTGTCCCTCAAACTCAGAGTCTGCAAAGCTGTCAACCCAGACAAATCCGGTATAGGACCGGAGAATGAGTTCGAATGCAACCAAACCTCCTTTAAGAGTGTCATGTTCTGGATTACAGCAATGGAACCAGTAAGTTGACTGACACTTTTCTGACCATTAACCCACAAAGACTGGATTGATGACCCAGAAAAGCTTAAGGGCAGCTCTCCTTCGAGACTATTGAAGGCCAAATGCAAAATGCTTAGACTCGGAAACGCATCAGATCCAAAGATGTCTGGTATTTTCCCGGTAATGTTAGCCGAGTTGGCCGAGAAATTCAGCAAAGCTGAAGCATTTTGCAAGCTTTGAGGGATTTCCCAGGCGGAAAAAGGGTTGTTATCAATCTCCACGGATTGAAGAGAAGATAAACCAGAAAAGAAATCAGCGGGGAATGAAGTTAAGAGATTGTTACTAATCATAACCACTCGGAGTGAGCTTAACCCGCTTAAGCTAGGGACGGGACCCGAAATGTTGTTCCATTGTAGCTCTAAACGCTCAAGTTCAGTAAGGTTCTGAAGATCTGAAGGAAGTGTACCTTGCAGGTTCTGGTGACCGATTTGGATCCGAGTGACGCGCTTGTCATCTGAGCAAACAACGTGCTTCCATTTGCATGGATCAGGGTCCGACCATCCGAGAGATTCAGGTGGACTGAGGGCCTTCTTAAGGGCTAACATGGCAGCAGTATCATCGCCTGCAGCTTCCTGGGATTTAACAGATAGGAAAATCGAAGAGAACCCAAGAATTAAAGCAAGAAGCTTGAAGCAAAAGCCACGTCTGATCTTGTAGCTCATGTTGAGAGAGATTAAAAGTGCAAAGCTTTAGTTTTTATTTTCCGGGAAAATGATGTAGGAAAGAGTTGAAACTTTTGTCAAAGGCATTAGATGGATAAAGCAAACATATGGAGGACTGAACTTGAACTGAGAAACAGCAGAAGAAGAAGAAAAGAGAAGCAAAAGCAGCGTCAAAGGAAGAAGGAGAAGAAATGGAAATGGTGAGAAAGATGGGAAGAGTTTGAGAATTGAAGATAGGAAATGAGCAAAGAAAGCAGTAATTGAGAAGAAAGGGGTTGCAGTGTAGAGCACATGGGAGGTGGGGACTGGTCTGGCCTGGTCTAGCTTGGCATGGGGAATCTACAAATTAGCTAAGCCAAGGCTGTCACAACTCATAAAGATAATAATATAAAGACATGGCCACAAATATTTAGAGTTTATTCAGTTGAAAATGTTAAAAGAGAAGATTTTGAACCCAGACAATGGTTTTAGTAAAAATAAAACAAAATTATCTTAAGATTTAAATTTAATCTCGTTCGTATATTATTAAATAAATAAAAATATGTGTATTGCCAAAAAGTTTAAGAATATATGCGACGTGATCGCGTTTAAATAATAACACATCTAGTCTTTCATATTCACACATTCAATCAATTTAGTTCTATTGTTTTCACCCATCTATAATCTATGTATAACCTGTTGTTTTATTGCTGTTGTGCATAGTCGTGGATCATGTTCAGATTTCAGTGACAATTTTTATTTTCTTTTGTGATATTATGAACTGTGAAGTTAAACAAATTTCCACTTGTTTTTCCTGTCGTGCAGTGATTCCCTGTGATGGTCGATGGTCAAAATGAAATGAAAAAGGTTTTCTAAGAGTAAGCCATTTTCCCATCAGACTGAGTCCATACTTGTAACCTGTCTTTTACTCCAGGTTTCAGTACTGGCCGAGAAATGCCGTCAAATATGGTGGAACATATTGGTTTACAGATCTCAGCATTCCAGATAGTTTATACAGCATTCCAGCTTTGACAGCATTGACGTTTCTGTTAACGCTGGAGCTAAGCTTCCTCATAACTTGAAGCATTCCTTTTTATTGATGAATCTATGTCCTCGGTGCAACATGAAACGAGGCATGGAAAGGAATCCTGCTGCTAAAAGTCTAAAACTATGAAAAATGTTTTTAGGGTCATTGATGCTCTGACAGTTACGTTCACCAAGAGTTTCCCTAAGGTACCACAGCTTCCAAATTTATTAATATTATTTTTAATTAGATTAAATTTATTAAATCTATAAATATAAAAGGCTAAATATATTATTATTTAAATTTTTATAATTATAACTTACTCATGTCTTTGACCGCGAGTTATATTTTTATAAACATAAAGTTTATTTGTTATTTTATAAATTTGAAAGTTTGGTTATCGTTTTTTATAAAATTTAGTGACCGTTTTGATATTTTAACTTTTTAGCACATTAATTAGTTTATAGCAAACTACTTAAATGACACTTACTCGTAGTATTGTTTTAAATATGATTATTATATTTATAATTTTATAAATAAATCATTTAATTATGTAATTGATATCTATCAAGTTAATATCTACTAAAATCTAGTGGAGGGATAATACTGTAGTTAATAAAATTTTATATCATTGTTATTTACGTATTATATTAATTTTGAGTTTGATGTTTATCTTCGGTTGATGCTTCCTTACTCGTTGCACCATAATGTCGTTCGCGCACCTCTATTTGATGAGTTATTAATTTTTTTATTTTTTAAGATTATTCTACCATATACGTCATGTATTGTTATATACTATTAATTATATGTATCGTAATATATCATTAATTATTTTTAAATTATAAAGAATAAAAGCGTTATTATTTTTTTTAAATAAAATCTAAAAATAATTTTATATTATTTTTTAGATTATTTTTGGTGAAGTATCTATGTTACTATTGATCAGTTAATAATCATTAAAAAAATAATATGTCAATTAAAATATTTTTATAATAATACATTTAATCTGTTATGTTTATACATTAAAGTACAAATATTTTTACCTTAATGATTAAGGTAACGATTATTGTTTTTAAAAGTCACGAATTTAAACATCAGTAATACAACACAGTGACTGATCGACTAATATTCAATGATTGAAAGTATACATTACAACAGATACTATTTTAATCACTGTAATTGATTCAATATATATATATTTATACATTTAAATAATTTTATCCTAATTTAAAAAAATTGAATTTCATCTTCGTTATTTATCCGTAAATATGTGAAACAACAGTTCATTGCTTTCCACAGTACGAGTTTCCAAGCTTGCAAACCCCGTGACAGCAATGTCAACCGGACAACTTTTTAGCTACCTCGTCGTACTTGAATCTTGGAGAAATCGAACATTTTAATCAATAATAATTTAACCTTAAATTCAAAACTTCAAATTAAACTAACCAATGACTTTTTTCATAAGTTCTGGATTGTAACTGTAAATTTAAAGAGCAGATGATGTTATCCGAAAGAAGCGTCGCCGCCGCGTGCGAAGGAAGGTAGGCTATGTCATTGTCTTTAGGTACTGTTGGTGTTGGGTCAGCAGAATGATGATAGTTAGAGAAGAAGGGAGATGATCTTGAAAGTTGTTATAAATATAATATATAAATAATTATAAAAATTAAATATATAATTTTTTAATTATTATATTATTTATCGTTAAATTTCAATGATAAATAATTTGATTAGTATCATTTAAATAATTAAATTACTTTATTAATAAATTTAAAAATATAATATTAAATAAAATCAACTTTATAATTAAGTGGTTTATGGCTATTTAAGTAGTTTACCCAATAATTTGTCAAAATAAAAAAAAAATATGTTAGGATGAACTAAATTTAACTTCAGATTAACCGAGGTTAATTTCATCAATATTTTACGACTATCTAATTTACCATAAAAAATAAAACCCCAAATCATATTCAATCCCTAATCCAAAACTCAAAACTCTTTCCTTCACTGCACAAGTTAAGAACCCAACACCACCACTCTTACCAGCGCAATTTACCCTTGCCAACATTACCCACCCATTCGCCAACGTACACCAAGAACCCTAGATCACACCATCTGTGAATTGGGCTTGCAAGAGTTGCCATCTTTTACAGTTCTTCAACGCCTTAAATCATCAAAACAGACTATTTATAATGTAAAGTATGCACATGTCTGTAATAGATTTGTTGGGTTGTTTAAGTGAGAGTAATTTGTCGATTTACAGTAATCCAGCTCTAAAATAGGTTTGGATTCGTGGGCAATTATAAGTTTAAGTATTGGGCTCAATGAATAAAAAGGTATGAGTTTAGTTTTGTGTGTGCTTGGGCTTCCGTTTTAATATTGGTGGGATAATATTAGATGATTACAATGAGTTGACTTTGATTCAAATGGTTCTTAAACTTTCCGTGGGTTTATTTTGAATCTTCTCTCTGACTCAAATACTTGATTTCATCTCTTCTTGCTGAATTGTAGCGGAGAAGCTAAGATCGTATCTCTTGATATGGACGTTGATAACAAAGGTAATTCACCTTCTAGTTTTCGTTTTAGTGTATCGATCTCTTCTTTTGAGTCTTCAATCTTCATCAGCTGTTCATATTTCATCTCTTTTTTGTAGGAAAAGCTGTTGTGATTATGGGAGTTAGTGGCGCTGGCAAATCGTAAGCCCTCCCTTTGTTTTTGCTTTTTAGTTTCTCATTCGTAATTGAAAGCTGAATCTAGGAATTATTTTTTCATTTATTCTCAAATATATGGGGATGGGGGAATAGTAAATGTTATACATTGGTTTACTCACACTCTGCAGTTCATTTGTCTTTTAATGTCATCAACATTCAAAACTATCATCATGCCATGGGTTTGATGTCCTGCACAAATTGAATGTTTCAGATTATAATACCATAGTTTTTAGGATACATCTCGGTTTAGGATTAAGGTTAGAGTTTAATTCTAGAGTTTAAAGAGTTTGGGGTATAGTATATTTTCCAGGGTTTAAGGTGTACGGTTCAGGATTTGGAATTTAAGGATATGACTTAAAATTTGACTTTTTAGTGTTGGACACCGAAGAGTGGCAGAGGATTTTTGTCTCTTCACCCGATTTCTCAGATTTTTCCCTGATAATTATACCTTTCTACAAACTTCAAAGAGATATGAATAGAGTACATTAAACTTTAAAGGGGAAGTTTTGCTTTGATTCAGTCTTTTAAATAGAACTTCTCCAAAAGTTTGATTGTTTCTTGATATGGCTCTTATTTTCACTTGATTCTCCTATGACATTTTTCATAATGTTGTAGTTCATGTAACATATATGCGTGTATACATATACATATAATTTTTAAGGTTAATTTTAGTGGCATGATTATGATCTCTCATACCTATGTCAGAGTAGCATAAATTACCTTGTCAAGGTAACAATGTGACCATCCTACTCATGCTCTTGTACTTTGTGTGTATAACCAGCACAATAGGTGGCATGTTGGCCAAAGTTTTGAACTGTAGCTTTCTTGATGCTGATGATTTCCATTCACTCTTAAACAAAGGTAAGTGTAAGCATGGCTATTGAGCATGAATCACAGTGTCTCTTTTTATATAATATGTGTGTGTATGTATAGCATTAAGTTTGTTACCGTCTTTAACGTTTATATTCGTTTAAACACGCAGAAAAGATGAGGCAAGGCATTCCCCTCTCAGATGAGGATCGAATTCCTTGGCTAGAAACACTACGGGATGTTCTAAGAGATAAATTAGAAGATGGAGAAACTGTGATACTTGGGTGCTCTTCACTGCAGAAACATTACAGAGAAATTCTAAGATCTGCCGATGCAGATTATGTCTTTGGTAGCTATGCTAGTAGGGTGCAGTTTGTTCTATTGGATGCCGCGGCAGATGTCCTTGCTGCTCGGCTCGAGAAACGAGCTGCAGAAGGGAAGCATTTCATGCCGACCTCACTTCTTCAATCCCAACTAGAACTGCTTCACATAGATGAAGGTGAAGGGATATTTAAAGTGGATGCCACCTTAAGCCCTCAAGTCATCGTAAGCAAAGTAGAAACATTTATGTTCTCTGATTCTGATCAAACCATTGATAAACAGTCCACTTGAAATTAGGGATTTTTAAACAAGTTAATAATCGATTGAGTTGCAGCTGCATCACAGTGCCTAAAGCTGCAAATCCTTTATTACGTTAATTTAACTCCATTTTTTTTTTAAAAAAGAATCATAAATTTTCAAAAAAAAAAACACTATTTTAATATCATAATTGTTTCTTTTTCTAAGTTTTATGAAAATTATAATAAGTTGTTGAGCAAACTCCAATACTCCTTGAAAATCCATGCACCTGAGACATCTCTGAAAACCACTCCAATTGAAGCCATGTTTTACATTACCCCTGACTGCTCTAATAGAGGAACCTTATTTGTAGTTACGAATAAGGGTTCCGACCCGACTCAATAGGAACGGGTACATGATTTCTTTGAATGATTATATTTTTCACACGGGTATTCATGGTCCATAGATGTCAATCTCGGACTAATGGGGTTGGAGCCGAGGTTGAATTAAACACTAAATAAAGAGAGAATACATTCTCATATCATGATTCGAATCTTGCAAAATAAGGTAATATAAATATTATTAATTATTACACCAATCAATGAATTTCCTTAATGCACATTTTATAACAAAAATATTAAATATAATACTCAATATTTTTTTCCAAATATTTAATATTTTCTATATATGTTTTTAAATAATTTAGTAATTTTTTTGTATACTTAATGTGTTAATTTTAAAATTTCGAAATCTTAATGCTACGTTGAATTTGGCCTCCTAACCCATTTTTTTTTAAAGAAATCTTTCATCTCGAATTAGGGCTTTGTTTTTTAATAATTTTGAAAATTGATTTTGAGGTGAAAAGTTATTTAAAGACTAAAAACAATACAAAATATATGATTTTTTAGATTAAAAAAGTTTTTTATTTGATTTAAAAAATACTTTTTAAATGTTAAATTTTTTAATTTTTAACTTCAAAAAAATAGTTTTTAGATAAAAATACTCATTTATCTTATTTTCATCATTAATTTTTTGTATTTTCAAGAAATATCTAAAATAAACAGATTTTAATTTAAAAATACTTTTTAATAATAACACTAAATATTTTTATTTAAATCAAATAATTTTAAAAAAATCAAAAATATTTTATCACTCTCTAAAATATTGTTAAAGTGGCCTAGATCGTCGGAATCATGTGATTTTGTGATATTAATACTATAATAATACCAGTGGCCGAGGACGGAATCTTATTGGTTCGGGAGATATAAGATATTAATATCAGTTGGTGGTGGGGACGGCCGCTAAGATATTATTATTTTAAAAAAAGAGATGGGTTTCAGTTGGGGTTAGGTGAGGTGCGTCATAAAGTAGTCACTAGTCAGCCATACCGTCTCTCCTACTTATACTAGACTTCCTCCAACTCTCGTTCATATTTTTCATCTGAAAGTAAGAAAACTTGTATCAGCGGAAAAGCAATGGGGTTCGAGAAGATCAAGGTCGCCAATCCAATCGTTGAGATGGACGGTATATCCTTTTTCATGTCTTCTTTTCTCTCTGTGATTCAAATCCCGATTCAGTTTCGGATTTCATTTGCTTCGATTCAAGTTATCATTTGTTGTTCTCACTCAGATCTGGCATTTTTCTTTGCTGCTAAATCTCGTTTCTTCTGATTCCGGTGGTTTTATTATCAACAGTTTCGAAATAAACTAAAACAGAATTGAAAACCGACATTAAAATAAATCTGGATGCAGATCTTATAAATTGAAAGCTAACCACATCTTTATCACTCCTTTAGGCCTACCTAATTGTGAACAGCTTCGTTTTTATCGTCTGTTTAATTCGATTATGTTGATTATTTTATGACGTTTTTTTAATGAGCTTTACGTCAAGTTGTTTGGACTAGAATCGGCATATCTTTCATTTATATTAATATATTTTATAAAAAAAATAGCTAAACCATCTTTGATTTTTCATTAATGTAAAAAAGATTATCTAAAGCTGTAAAGCATTCCATTTGGTATAATATAGTCTGTTATATCCTGTCTTATTCCTGATCATTTGTTTTTGTTCATTTCGGTGGCGTAGGAGATGAAATGACCAGAGTTATTTGGAAATCAATCAAGGATAAGGTGATTCCTTGATCTATATGATTCCATGTACCTAATTTTTGTTGAAAACTTTTAAGATATTCTTTGGCGTAATATCTTTTTGATCTTCTGTAGCTCATCCTGCCCTTTGTGGAGTTGGACATAAAGTACTTTGACCTTGGCCTTCCATATCGTGATGCTACCGATGACAAAGTTACAATTGAAAGTGCTGAAGCTACTCTCAAGTATGTTTTAGTTGTTTTCTCAAATTTGCAAGGGATGAATCTCTTTGTAGCAATATTTAGTCAGATGCTGATTTTTTTTCCTGGTCAATTCCATTAGATATGGTTTTGAAATAATTAGTTGTTTGATTTGGTTTATGAACTTGCTTTGTGTTACCTGTGTTTTCTTCTGCTGGTCTTGAGTGTTTCTGGTCCTTATTTTAGGTACAATGTAGCCATCAAGTGTGCCACTATCACCCCAGGTATACATTGCTGAACCTTTTACTGGATAGAAGAATGCATTCACTTGTTGAATTAGTGAATTTGCATTCTCTTATCGTAATGATAATATTCATCAAAGCTTGAAATTCAGCAAGTTCTTACATATGGTTTTGATGATCGCCAGATGAAGCTCGTGTTAAGGAGTTTAACTTGAAGCAGATGTGGAAGAGTCCTAATGGGACTATAAGGAACATTTTGAATGGTTAGCTTTGATGCATTCATATCTTTCTTGAAAATTTTCCCTATTATTTTGTGATTTGTGCAATGTGCATTATTAGCTGTTATGGCTGATGTAATATTTCAGGCACCGTCTTTAGAGAGCCAATTATTTGCAAAAATGTCCCTCGATTGGTCCCAGGTATTCTGTTTTTCTTGATGTTGTAGTTTATATATATTTTTTATTTACTTACATTTTTATTAAGCTATGATGATTTCTTGTGGCATCAGGCTGGACAAAGCCTATATGCATTGGAAGGCACGCCTTTGGTGATCAATATCGAGCAACTGACGCTGTAATTAAAGGACCTGGGAAACTTAAACTTGTTTTTGGTAAAATCTTTGTTTTGCTTGACAATTCATGTTATTCATTACTTATTTTGATTGTTTTCTGGAAATACTCTGTGTTTGATTTGTGGATAAATAGCATTGATTGCCACTGTTTGCAGTTCCAGAGGGACAGGGTGAGAATACAGAGTATGAAGTTTTCAACTTCACCGGTGAGGGAGGAGTTTCACTTGCTATGTATAACACAGATGAGGTCGGAACTCAGAACCTATGAGACCTTTGATGGTCTTTTTTTTTTGTTGTTGTTCTGGTGGTGTCTGAATTCTTCTGCTTTATCTTTGACATGGAAATGAAGTCCATTCGTTCTTTTGCTGAGGCTTCCATGAACACTGCTTATCAGAAGAAGTGGCCTCTTTATCTAAGCACTAAGAATACTATTCTTAAGAAGTATGATGGAAGGTATGGGACTTGAGTAATAAGTAAAACATGTTCTGGTGGAAGCACTTCATTATTCAGTTTTTGACTGCTATAGCCCCTGTTTTTTTTTTTCCTTTCAATGAAGATTTAAGGACATCTTTCAAGAGGTTTATGAGGCTAACTGGAAATCAAAATATGAGGCTGCTGGGATATGGTAATCATCTTTCTGATTCCAAAGACATTTGTTAGTACCGTTTATATCCATGACAAATATTGATTCATAAGATCCAACTGAAGGTATGAACACCGTCTCATTGATGATATGGTGGCATATGCTCTAAAGAGTGAAGGTGGTTACGTGTGGGCATGCAAGAACTATGATGGTGATGTCCAGAGTGATTTCCTAGCCCAAGGTTTGTGTCACAAACTAATAGCCAGACAAAGAATGTTCCCCTTTCAGCCTAGTTTGATAAAAGTTTTTTCATTATACTTGTGGCTTGTAAGCTATATTGCTCTGGAACTAAATCTGAAATGCTTTTGTAGGGTTTGGATCTCTTGGATTGATGACATCCGTGCTGGTATATCTCATGTCAAAAGTTCCTTTAATTTTTATCTTCTTATATGTTGGTGATAAATAACTTTATATATAAGGGACAAGGGGTTTGTTTGATGCAGAGGATAATGTAGATAAGAGAAAATAGTAAGTGGAAGTGGATTGGGTTAATTAATATCTATCCTATCTTATGTTTGGTGGTGCAAAGATAAAGGGTAGTGTTTGATGGTTTTTATTATTGTAGCTATCATCCTAATCCTTGTAGGACCAAAATACCCGGTTTTCCATGGTATTTACCCATTCTATCCTAGGATACTAGTCTGCTATTCTTCCTCTTAAGATGAATACCAAACATGGGTCCATGCAAGTTTGATCCTATTCTGACCGCCACCCTACATGCCTAATGTGCTCTAACTAGATTGGTTTGTGTTCAGGTTTGCCCAGATGGGAAGACTATAGAAGCAGAAGCTGCTCATGGTACTGTTACACGACATTACAGAGTTCACCAGAAAGGTGGTGAAACCAGCACAAACAGCATAGCATCTATCTTTGCTTGGACTCGTGGACTTGCACATAGGTAATCATTATAGCAATTAATCTTTTTATTTTGCGTGTTGGCACTGAATGAAATTGTTTAAATGTTCACTGGAATTACTTTCTTTACAGGGCAAAATTGGATGACAATCCTAAACTCCTGGATTTCACTGAGAAACTGGAGGCAGCTTGTATTGGAACTGTGGAATCTGGAAAGATGACCAAAGATCTCGCACTCATCATTCACGGCTCTAAGTAAGTAATTGTCAAGCATGTTTTATGCAATATAAATACCCACTAACATACATAAAATGGTTTGTGTCGATGGGTGCTCATGATTGTTCTATTTTCACTTTTCATACTTGTATGTATATATATATATATATATATATATATATATATATATATATATATGTTATATTATACAGAACATGGTTGTAACATTGATATGAATTCTACAGGCTTTCTAGGGACAACTACCTTAATACTGAGGAGTTCATTGATGCTGTCGCAGCCGATCTAAAAGCAAAGCTTTCTATTTAAGCATAGTTCTTAACATGGTAAGTCCTAACCAACAGTCTTTTGTTCTTGTTTTGTATCCTACACCCTAAAGCGCGGCCATTTTATTCAGAAGATAATCATATTCAATGAAGTTATTATCATAACTGAATTGTAAAACGTTTTATGTGATGCCAAATTTGGTAGCACTTAAACTCCCTAGCAAGCTATACATTTGCCATAGATGTTATAAGCTTGGGTAACTATGTGAATGTGTTATGTTTGTTGTATTTTTCATGGTTCTTGATAAACCAGTGGAGATAGAGTAATTCTTGTTAAGCAAGGTGAAGTAGGAGTTGGTAAGAGTACATGCATGAAGGTTGGGTATATATGTATTGACGTATCTTCTTGTTTAAAACTATAAAAGGTAAAGTAATGGAATTTGGGATGATGTTTTCTTTTAGGTTACACACACATGGTAACATGGACGGAGCTCCCCACTCTCGAAGATTTTTTTCACTTTTATCTCTTTATTTAAATTCTTTTAAAATTATTTTTTTATGAATTTGCTCTCTCAACTCTAAATTCTGGCTCCGTCCCTGCATGGTACGTTCGCGTACTATAGATTTTTGCCTCGTGCTATGGATTTAGGAGAAAATTAGTTATTCAACAATAAAATCAATAAATTTATTTTTTGTACATTTAATTTTTAAGCAAATAGGTAATCTCTCTCTTTTGCTTGTGTTTGTCAAAAAGTTTACCTATGATTCTTTACTCATTGCCGGTATTTATTTGTTTCAGGTCAAAAATAGCAAGGGATTGGCGGGGAGGGTTCTCATTGATGTTTTTTCTGGGAAATAATGTAATAAAATTGCGACTGAGGTGAGGGTGGTGTGGATGGGATGTTGTTGATTTATTCAACCATTTGATCAGATACAGAAACGCAATCTCATTTGATTTATCTCATCCTTTGTCTTTTGATTATTACATTATTCAATGGTTTTGGATTCAAATTTTCAGTCGTACACTAGCTTTCGCCCGCATGACAAGGCATGCCATGATATGATGCAGCCAACAATTACAAATGAATATTTATTAAAATAATTGTATTTTAATTAAAAGTAAAGAAATTCGATTTGAATTTTTGGAATATTAAAATTGATTTTTCTTTTAAATCAAATATTTATTAAAATATTAAATATTTAAATTAAAATATTTAAAATTCTCTTTTTTTAAATCAAATATTTTAAATTGACTATTTAATATTTTAAATAATATTTGATTTAAAAGAAAATAAGTTTGATTTAAAATATAAATAAATCAATTTAAAAAATAATTTAAAATATTCAAATATTTTAAATTAAAATTTCTAATTCTTTTAAATTAAATATTTTAAATCAAATATTTTAATTTGAATAAATATTTAATTTAAACGAAGATAAATTAATTTAAATTATTCAAATATTTTAAATTATTTTTAAAATTGGATATTCCAAATCAAAATTATTTTATTTTAGATTGAATTACTTGATTTAATTTAGTATTTTGTATGATTTTACACATTCAAAGTGATTTAGATTTGATTATTTTTGATTTAATTATTTTATATTACGAAAAACAAGTTAGTGTAGTGACAAGGGTGTAAGTATAACATCTAATTGATTCTAGATTTAATCTTGTAGCACGTTTTAATCTTTTTTACCTTTTCTTTCATCAAGTTATAATACATGTCATTTCTTAGTGGTGACACGTGTCACATTATTATTAAAAGAAAATAAATATATTAAGTATTTATTAAATTAAAATTAAAATTAAATTAATATAATAAATAAATAATATAGTTTAAATATATAATTTTATAAATTTTTATTAATTGTTATATTATTTTCGTCATTCATCCTTTAAAATTTTAACGATAATAATTAAAATAAATTAATTTAATAAATTTTATAACATAACTGAAAAATTATATAATTTAATAACTAAAATAAATATCTTTATACAGTTCGGTGGCTATCTATGTAATTACCCTAATTATTATCGAGTCGGAACACAAACCGAGGTTCCGTGATTAGTGAGTTTTACTGTAATGTAGTATTATTGTTTCTCTTATTCTCTGCCAAAGCAGAGCTCATCTCCTCGCAATCCTTCTTTAACGCTGCCGCCGGCGTCGCCGCTACAATCATCAATTCCGGTTTCGACAGCAGAAATGGACGCACAAAAGTATTTATGGGAAGGGGCAATTCCTCTTCAGATCCATCTCCACGAATCTCAAGTCACCGCTCTGCCTCCTCCACCTCCTGCCCTGGTCAACTCTGCTTCTTGTCTTTCTCTCTCGCTTTCCTCTTTCTACCTTTGCTTTGCTAATTCTAAACCATTTCAGATCTTAGCTCCGCGGATCGGATATCTTCCGCTCTTAGCGCCTTTGATTAAGCCTTATTTTAGCAGCACACTTCCTCCCGGGGTTGATACCATTTGGTTCGATTACAATGGCCTCCCTCTCAAATGGTCCTTTCTCTAAACCTATTTGTTTTGATCTTTTTTTATTGTTTAATTATTCAAATATATTTGAAACCTGAAATTCGAAATCTGTTCTTGTTGTAGGTACATACCAACTGGAGTTCTTTTCGATCTTCTGTGCCCTGAGCCTGAAAGGCCTTGGAACATTACTGTAGGTTCCCTTCAACTATTGTTTTTATCATAATATAGAGTAGTGGCTATTTTTCTGTTCTAGGTTGCCTGTGAGTATATTGTCCTTCTAGATCAATGCTTAATCATTGTTTCTTTACCAACTAAATACAAGGATTATTGAACTACTTGTGTTTTTCGAACTTTGATGCATGGTTTAAATCTACCCCAAAATAATCAACATTAAAAAAGGGTTAGGGGGAGATTGAAGAGATGGAAGATTTTTTTATCTTCGGGTAATTTATAGGAATGGAATGTTTAGTACGACATAGTTTCTTATGTACATTTTATTTCTTACTTCTATCCCATTAATTAATTATCAAATTGAAGCTTTTAATCTGTCTGACTACAGGTCCATTTTAGAGGATATCCTGGAAATGTATTGATACCCTGTGAAGGTGAAGATTCTGTGAAGTGGAGCTTTATAAACTCATTAAAAGAGGTTAGTACAGATGTCCTAGAAATTGATAATGCTGTTTTCATGGGAGATTCACTGCTACTAATGGTCAAAATGCTAACATTTCTACAAGGTAGTATACTGTTGTATATACACAATTTTCTTCTCATGCATTGCTTTGTATGGTTGAAAATGCAAAGGAAGAAAATTTTAATTATGACATTTTATCGTTAAATCCTCTGTAACCTAGATAAAAAGGCAAGTCATTCTGGAATCTTTGACATTCTAGAGTTTGTCTCTTTTTGTTACATCTTTAAGATACTTTTTTGGTTATTTTGTAAGATGCTTATTTCATTTTTTCTTTTACCGTAAAATTGCAGCGCAATGTAAATCAAAATCCCTTAAATGCTTGATGCTGATGTTTCTCATTATACTTGCCTTCACTCTTTTTTAATTTTGAACACCTTGATTGTGCATATGCATAGCCACTTAGTTGTTTTTGTTTACTCCTCTCAGATTTGTGTCGATTTGTAACAAATCTTCATTTGAATTGGATAATTAAAATATGTTTCATCACTGTTCATCTGTAACAGTGTTCTATTATGCCAACAGGCAGCATACATAATGAACGGAAATTGCAAGAATGTTATGAATATGTCTCAGTCTGATCAGTTGGAGCTTTGGAATTCTGTCATGAATGGTATGTGTGTTCATTGATATTGACTAATTACTAGTGTTTGTTTCTTTTGCTCTTTTATCAGTTTTAGTAGGAAATTTCTGTTATATTAGTTATGATATAAAGCAGTCCAGGTTTAAAGTGGTGTTAGTTATAAATATATATTTACAGCTGGAATTTGTTTCTAAAGCAATTTTTGCCATGTTTGAGCCTTGATTTGGCTTCTCAGTCTTCTATGATCTAGTATGGATCAACATAGTCTGTCATACGTTAAAACTTTCTTCTAGGATGCTAAGAAAACACTTTGATACTTTAGTTACTTCAGGTAGCTTCATTGGGGGCATGTTGAGGAATGCAGGAAGCCTAATTCTTTCCAGCTGGATAACTTTGATTACTTTTGAGTAGCTTGGTTCGGCCTGTTGAGTAGTCAGTGCTTAATCCACTTACATTCGTCATTGTTTGATCATGATTAATCGGATGAATTCCTGGGGGAGTAAGGAGTTCGATATAACATGACACTACTTCTAGAATTTTTCATAAAATATGGCTTTCAACACTTGTGTTCTTCTGTCGGTGTACGCTCTTTTTGAATTGGCCAACTTATAGCCAACAAATGCACCTACCCTTCCTATTTTGTTCTTAAACATAGTCTCAATTTGTCAAAGGTTACACTTTAATGGTTACTAAAAAACTATTTTTTGCTGAAGTCATAAATAAGAAGGAAAAATTGATGTTCAATATGCAATTGAATGGAGAGGGTTAAATGTACAAATCATTATAGTTGATATAGGATCCTCTGTATTTACCTCTGGTCTTGCAAAACATGGTAGTACTGATTGTACAGCAACAATACAAATATGCATGTCTATCTTCATTATGTCTCAATTCCTTCCTCCTCCTCCTCCTCCCCCCCCCAAAAAAAACAAAAACAAAAAAAACTATAAGAATTCTCAATGTTCCAATTGACTCTTAAAATTGGGTTCTGCCAGGTAATCTGGAAGCCTACCAACGAGTCTCATCAAAGCTTAAACTAGCAATAGTTGATGAGTATACAAGTTTGTGCTCGCCAAAATCTCAACAATCCCTTGGAGAAACCGATTTGACCGCTCAAGTGAAGACAGGTTTGCATATTTGTTATTATGCTTAAAGATAAGGACACAACAATTGCATTAAATCAAGTTATTGGGTTCTCTTGTGTTTCATAACAAATGCAAAATATTTTAATGCTTTGGGTTGTGTAATTCTAGCAATTCTAAGAATTACAGAGTGGCCTAAACACTTCGTGTAGTAGGAAAATAGAAAATAAATAATATAAACTAACCTAAAGAATCATAAATTGAGAGCTAATGATATCTTGTTTAAGATCAGATTTTATAGTCCTTTATCACATAATCCTATTTCCAATGTGGCTATTGCACTTTTTATTGAGTGTGCCCTTGTACATGACGTATGATGTTCATAATTTTTTAATGTTATGTTGACAGTCTTCTATTTGTTGGCGGAGTCAAATGGACTGATGGCCTAAAATTTTGAGATTTTTCTTCTATAAAAATAATATATAAAAATAAACTGACACCATTTTAAAAAGAAATTGACCCTGGTTTTAAAAGTATTGAGACCCTTTAGAGAAAATTGACTCCCATCATTTGGCTCAACTCGAGTTTAATAAAATATGAGTTAGTTCCTAGAATTTTGACTTCGCAACTTAAATTATCTGGCTTCTCCCCTGCTTCTATCCTTACTAGTGAGAAATAATAATTAGCAACTTAGCAAACCAAACTATTAGAAAGCAGGTATGAATCAGATTCAGTCATCTGTGTAGTATGACAACAACTTAACATTCGGTTGTTGAGTCCTTCCAACTGCAATCAAAATATTGGAGTAACTTGTTTTTATATAATATAATCCAACTGAAATGGAAAATTGCTATCAGTACTCGGTCAAATTATTTTTCATGTTAATGCATATTGTGTACCTAGTTAATCATGCACTAACCATTATGAGAACGCATGCTTAAAGAAAAAACAATTCATGTTACATTTACATTTGGTTGGAATTTCACTTTTAATCTACATCTTTTCATCATCCAAATTTATTTGTTCTTAATTGTTGGTGAGCCCTTGTTAGGAAGAGTTCCAGTTAGATTGTATGTTTTGAGTGTAAGAGAGGACTTTGATGATTTGGACGAGATGCCCCGAGTTGATAGTTGGGAGAAGATCTCATACATAAACCGACCAGTTGAGATCCGCAAAGAAGGTAAGCAATGCCTCCTATGTATGAAAATTTGTGAACTGGCAGCTATTGCATGTGGAGAAATGAATCAGTTGCTTATAGTCAAATGTAGTATACTTAGTGGATCAGAATTGGACACTGTAAATTTGTTTCTCTTCCATTCATTCCTTTGTGAAGGCATTTTTTTTTATCTCTCAGCGATATTCATAGATTGCGTTTTACGCTACCTGTATTGCTTTTACTGTGCAGATAAATTCTTCACTTTACACGATGCTTTGAAAACCCTTCTGCCAGAGTTATTTTCGGATGAATCCTCAACAAATGTAAAATTAATTGGAGTAGATATTGAGGATGCAGTTAGAAATCCCAATGAAGATGTGAGCAGTGCTAAAGTAGTGGAAGACCAGGTACAAAAGGCACATAAACACCCAGAAGCTGGCCACATTTCCAGTAGTGCTGAAATCAAGCTTATCCGAATTCAAGGTATCGAGCCGAAGCTAGAGATACCCTTTTCTTGGGTGGCAAACAATTTAATAAATCCGGACTATTTCCTTCACATCTGTGTCTGTGTCAAAGTTTCCCAATAAAATCCCACATACATTTGGATACGTATTCCCTTTGTAACAGTACCAAGGGTGGTAAGATTCATTTAAATTGTGAATATGTTGATTACATGTGTCTTGGCTAGAAAAGGAAGGTACTGTGTTGCGTATACCGAGCTAGGATAGGTTTGGCATGGATTTACTTAGCCCAGTTTGATCACTTGATTGTTGTTTTTATATATATTAACACATGGTTGATTTGTTAGAAATATATGTTTAATTGGGTTGTTTAGGGAAAACAGTTACCTAATTCAGAAGGTGGGGAGGTTGTCGTGATCTTTAGAGATAAATTAAGACATCCACAGGCCAAAATGCAATCGTATCTTTTATCTCTTAATTTTAAACTCTAAACTCTTTAATTTAAAGTAAAATATTAATAAAAACACAATTAAAAGGTAAATGATTTATACCCGATACAAATACCAGAATAGATACAATGATAGTTAACCTAAAACTTAACATCTAACTGAAAACTGGAATAAAACCAAACCTTATCCTGAATAAATCTAGATGAGATTCAAGCCTAACTAACATCCGACAATATTTTTGGTATATTTTATGTCTATATAGTACATATTCCGGTGTGATTATCTCTCAAGTCACAACAATATCGATTTTAAATTCGACCTTTTTATCGTAAATATAATATATTTTATCATCACATCAAATATTTGTTGATGTCGATTTTAAAATAATTAAATTATGTTTATAGTTATTATTAAATTTTAATAAGATGATTTAATTTTCACTCTTTCCCATCCATAAATACGAGGATATTGAAAAATTATATCATGGGTCAGTCTCAGCACCTGTTCATGGGACCAACCAATAAAAACTGTTCACTTCATAAATTTTTCCATGTCATATTTTTTTTCCAAGTGAATCTTCACTTGGAAAATTAAAAAATAATGAGGTGGACAATTTTTATTGGTTAGTCCCATGAATGACGTGGTAGGACTGACCCATGATATAATTTCTCGAGGATATTACAAGTCTTCGTACTTTGTATATGTATGGAATTTAATTCTTTTACTTTTATTTTTAGGAATTTAATCCCTCTATTTTTTAGATTTCAAATTTCAAATTCAATTGTTAACAATTAAAATTATTCTGTTAAATTTGTTGATGTAACATTTAAAAATGAAGAAAAATAGTAACTTGGAACCCATGTAATAAAAATGGCATTTTAGTAGACCTGAGTTTAACCAAAGAATTTTGACAATATTGACAATTAAACCTGAATTTTTGAATTTGGAAAAGTAAAAGTATTTTCCCACGACATACAAGTAGAAAAACTAAATTCCAAATATATGAAAAGTATAGGGACTTGGAGCGTATTTTAACCACCCATATTTTAAAAGCTTTAAATATAATTATTTATATAAATATCTAATATAAGAAAAATTATTAGATGAGATTAACTCATCATCTAAAAAATAAAAAAAAATATATTATTCGTTATCTTATAGTAAAATACTCTTGTCTTCAATAATTTTCCCTGGTTCAGTTGGTTTTAGTGGTTTGAGTTGTACGCATGTATGCCACAATATCTTTGTTGATTTCTTGTCCATGAATCAAACACTCACTTCTTGAACACAATCTGAGGCAGTTCACGATATGCTGGATTCCAAAATCCAAGACAGATTTCTTTACCAGTTTATGGATAGATATATTTTTTCAATTTTTTTTAATTATAATCGAAGTTATATTCAAATACAATTAAAAATTATTTATTTTCTAATTATGTTTTTTTATGTTTCGTATTAAAAATTATTAAAATATTAAACTATAAACCTTAACTTGATTTTCACGACATAACGTTTCTTAGTTTTTTTTTTCCTGCCTGTCTAAAATTGATATTTGTTGTAGCAAAAATAAAAATAAAAATGGTAATTCTTAATTACCACTACAATTATATGAAAAAATTTGTACGAGTCAGACGCATGCATGTCCTAATCGTGTTAATTATAAATAATTTCTTTCTTATGAAGTAGACAGATGTATGCTAATCTGAATGTACTGACAATAAGTTTTGGAACCAACATTCCACGAAAAGAATTTGAAAATTTTGGATTCATGAACGTTGAACTTAATCAGACTGGATTTGAAAGTGATTATGATACCACTAATTAGGCTGATTAATTTATAATTAAATTGGTTGTCGTATTAGGAATGAAGACACGAAGAAAAAGGGTTGATTAATAATCTCCATGATTATGTGGTCAGCAACGAGTGGTTGGTGATGGTGAGAATGGAGACTGCATGCAGGGAGATCAGAAAGGTATAACCAGCTTTATAGGATGGAAATCGTCTACTCGTCTTATACCCCACCTTTAAAAGTTAGGTTTAAGATTAAAGTTTAGGGTTAAAGTTAAGAATAAAGTTAGGATTTGGGATTTAGGATAAAACATAAAAAATACTTAAATAAACTAAAAGTAAAAACTTCTTCACGGGTGGTGGAGATTGTCCCTCGCACCCCATATAAGAATAGAATTTAATCTTTTAGTATTGGGATTAAGGATTTAAATCGCGGTTGTATTTTCGATCGTATCGTTTTACCACGCTTACATATAAGAGCGGATGAATTACTGTTATTGCGGACTATTATTTTTCTTAATAACAATTTCAGACAATATCAAAACTTTAAAATAACGGTCTCAATAATGATCGTGGATCCATATTTATTATTTAAATCCCAGATTGTGATTAGAAAAGTCCATCAAAAAGGTGTAGATGACTTTCTAGCACGAGGGCTGGACGAAAAACTCGGAGGCTATCAACTCAAGATTTGTATTTGTATTCGGATATGCAAATCTACTATATGCCAAGAGGATGGCTGCATGTGGTGGTGGGCGGGGCAGCTTTGGAGCATGTTTGGTACTGCTTGTGAATGTTTTAACAAACCACGACGATGGTGGCCAAATGCATGTGGACAGGGACAGCCATACCAACAAACTTGTGCCCATACCATTAGATTTTGTGGTAAGAAATCTAGACCCACAAGTGTTGTTCCCTTTCACCGTCTACACAAACACGACAGGCACATGGACATGCTCCGCTTACAAGCAGTCTAGCATTTGTATATTTCTTCATCCCCTGCTGTCTTCTTCTAGCTGGAAGGCCACTGGCCTGTCAAAACAAATTGACAATTCCAGGATGAATTATAACACTACAAGCACTGACTTGACACACACACAGATGATATAAATATGTATATATATACACCCTATATAAACATGCACGATCTCTCTCTGTATATAGAAATATATCTGACGTCGTAGGGTTGCATTATTACTGATTAATGACATGCATGCATGCTTGTAAGAAGAAACAGACAAGTGCATGCATGATTTTATAACATTATCTAACTCCCTGAAATTAACATATGTTTTGATCGTCAAACAAATAGATAAAATACATAAATATTATGAGTAAGTGCCGGTAGTCGATTAGTCAGAACTGTTAACTTATTCTCATTCTTTTCTCCCAAGACCTAATAGAAATATTATTTTCTTTAGAATCTCTCCCTTCTTCATGTAGGTAGAATAGAATAGACTTTGTAAAAAATATATAAATATTATTTATAAAAAAATGTTTAGTAATTTTGGTAATTAATTATTCATATACATATATACATAACATATTAAATATTCTATCAACAAATTATATAATATATATTTCTTGAGTTTGTTTATCATTCGTAGCAGTGTTGCTTTGCGATGGATGCCTAGTTTTCCTATTCTAGATTGATGGATGTAACGGATCATCTTTACTTACTTTTGTATTACAAAAGTAGTTTGTTAGGTGAATATGCTGTCCTCAAATGAGGCAGTGACATAAAATTCTCATTTCATCGTCGAAAAATTTAAATCAAATAACGAGATAATACAATTTCGACGAAGAATATACTAATATTTATTTTAAGAGATTTAAATTTAAATAATATTATTTATAAATCATGCATTTTATCAAATGTTTTAAAAATATAAACAAATAATTAACATAATCACCTTAAAACTTTAAAAAGTTATTGCAATAAAATATAAATAAATTATAACATTAGATATTATTTTATATAAAAAAATAAGTTATCAAAACAAAACACAAAAATACGTGATTTATCATAAAATAAATTGTAGTAAACATATTTTGATGTCTCTTGTTATGGTGCAATAATTATAATTATTTTCGTTATTATAACGATCGATTCCATGAAATCCCATGTAATAAAAATAAAAACAACGTAGTTGAAAATACCCCATGTAATATTAAGATGTAAATTGTTTGTCTTTTATTATATCTATTTAATATTTTTATTTTTAAACAATAAATTAAAAGTTTAGGGTTTAAGTTTTAAGGCTAAGAATTATAATTAAGGTTTATAATAATATCTGCGTAACTTTGATCTAAATAAAAATATGTTTAAGTTTGTGGATAAAGTTTAACTAAAAAAATGTTTAAATTAGATATGTTTTTCTAAAATAAAGGTTTAATAAATTTTTAAATATATATTTAAAATTTTAAACCGTTAATATTTTAAATATTATTATCAAACTTAAAATTGACACTATTACCATTGTTGATAGTTTCTTGGACTCTGTTATTACGTTGTCTTAAGTTATAATTCATTTTTTTTTCCTATCACTCATATCCGATAATCGGTGAAAAGGGTATCAATTAAATGTCAAACCGTGAACGCGAAAAACTCTAATAGTTCAACGTCTGATTGACACACTTCTCTCTAACTACCGACGGTAGTGATTGCAAAAAATGAACGATGAATTCAAATAATAGGAGTAAAAAAAATCCAACGAAATTATTGACAACGATATAACTTTAATTTTAAGGTTTTAAGGATTTTAAATTTTAAAAAGTATTTATTTCAAAAAAATATAATTTAAATATCTATTTTTAAATTAAACCTGCGTATAATTGCAACAAAACCACTCCAAGTTAATAATGTATCTCATTTTCATAGATAATGAACCACATAGATTAGTTTGATTGGCAGCCAGCCACAACACAATCATAATTCAAATACAGCTCTTAGATGATCAAAACATTTTCAAATTTTTATAGTATTATTTTTAAAAAATAATTTAATATGTTTAGAAAAAAAATGTAAATTTGTATGCTTATTTTAGAAGAAGTGTCCACTGTATGAATCACACACAGTAATTCCAATTTTGTTGGTCCTAAAGTCAGTTTAAATACTTATATAGGAACAATATTAATTTCCCTCTGGGCTTTACTTTCTCACTGCAAGTTGCAACCAAGCTTTTGTTTCAAAATTACGACTGAATTTCTCTTTGTTTCTGGCTCTTTTCACATAAAGTTTTAGCTGTCTCAGCAGAGCATTAAACGCCCTATAGAGTCTAGGCTTTATTTGGTAGTCTTGGTTTTGCCAATAGAACCAACAATTCGACAAAAGTATTGTATTTTGATTAAATACGGCTCGATATTAATTTTAGACGACATTAAAAATAAAGGTGAAAATGATGGTAAAACAAATGTTTGGGATTGTGATTTGTGGTTCATTTGTCATAGAATGAGTCAAGAATAATATAAAATAATAGTGGGTCGTAAAAAGATACAATTCATCTTGATTGATTTAGGATCGAGAATCGTAAATAATAACGATTGGGTGATCAAAACTATGTGTGAGAAAGAGAAGAAAGTCAAAGTAAAAATGATGCAATATCTCTCATAAAAAGTTATGAATTTTTTTTTCGATCTTAGGATATGTATATCTCTTTGAAAATATAGATAGAGTGATGATCGATGAGACTGTAATAGACATAATAATAATTAATAATAAGTTGACATATAATAACTGGACTGCTAGGTTATACTTATAGGTGGAGCTGATAAGTGAAAAGTACTTGAGGGTGTTTTGTGATGGTGCAGTGCCAATCGCTCTGGTCTCTTCGGAAGTTGATGGGTGAGTGAGTGTCAGTGCGTTTGAGCTCGGTGATGCTATTGCCTATTGCTTGGGACATAATGGAGAGACGACAGTAGCATCTGTAAAGCTAGAAGTTTTGGTAGGGTAGAACGTAGGACAAACGGATTTCAGAAACTTTAGAAATCTAGAAAAGAAGCTTTTGAGGGATAATGTCGAAAGATAAGCTCGGACAATATTAGAGCGTTTCTAGCATTTGTGTTGAGATGCTTCAAAGATTTTTCTATTTAATGTGTGAATACTGGAGTCTTTGTTATTTTAATTTAATTATAGATTTGATTTAGTTAAAAACCCTAACCATCTAATCATAGGATGATACGCGCTATCATCTTATTAATTGAATTTGTATTAGTTGAGCTGGATGAGAGTTAGACGAGAGATTATTAGGTGAATCTTGTTCATTATGTCATTCATGGTCCAAACAATCAGGACCGTTGATCTTTAAATAACCACCTAATAACTACCACCTACTAAGTTCATGTAGGAAAGAGATGATGATTCGCTTAGAAAAAAAATTAAGATCAACGGTTATGATTACTTAGAACCATGGATGACATAGTGAATATGCTTCGCCTAATAATTTTTAGAGTTAGACCCACACCATCAAGACAAGTAACAAGCACCCAAATCACTAGACTATTGCTTCATTTTTGTCCAAGGCTTTTTAACATTGTTATTTAAAGTAATAGACCACTGGGTGGGAGTTGAATCCTCTCTGTATACACACATATATACCGTCCTTAGCAGTTCTGATGATCAACAACATGAAAGGAATATAAGCTTCAGGAATCTCCAGCATCAAGGGTTTGTATCTTTGATACTAAAGAAAAGAGAGAAAAGCACACAAACTTGATTTCTTAAATTTTCTTTTACCTACTTTAATCTATTTTTCTTTTCTGTGTCTAATGACTGGTTTATTTTCTTTTCCTTCAAATTATGAAGCTAGTGATCTTTTATAAGTATCCTGAGAAAAAGCTCAAAGGGTTTTCTGAAAGAAAAGTTTTGTTTTAGATTATATTCCCACTGTCTTCAACTGGAAAACACAGCTTCTTCTTCTTCTTCTTTTTCTTCTTCTTCTTCTTCTTCTTCTTCCTACCTGAAGAATTCTTTTTTAATCAGATCGAAAAAGGGTATGAGGAAGAAAATGATGGAAAAGAGAGTATGGTTGGACAGAAAAGATCAAAAAGAGCATTGTGGGGGTAAAAACAGGGGATTACAGAGATGGAAAAGGAAGAAGAAAAAGTTGGGAACACGTGCAAAAGGGGTGTGGGGTTTTCTGATTGTTTGTGTTTTGTTGCCTAAAATGTGTCTGTCTCATTATACCAAAATCAATGCAAAGTAATGGTTTATGGTATGGAACAACACAGCATCTTGCTTCACTTGTGTTTTTTTAACCCTTCCCGATATAGATAAATTATAAATAAAAATTAATTAAGCAATAAAAGAAAATAGACAAGAAAACATGAGAGTAGGAGTGGCATTTATTCATCCTAATTACAATTTATTACAGTTGCTTGTGTCTGTCTTTGTCCCTGTAGAAATAAATATATGTGTTTGTGTTATATAGATGGATCGTAGCACCCAAAGAGAAACTGATCGTGGAAGTGGAGTTGGTCAAGGTTAATTTACGGGGAAACCAACCAACTGAACTTAACTCCCAGTTTTCTTCTTCTCTGCCCTCTGCTATGTCCTTCCTGGTGAAATGAAATTCCATGCCAAGAAAATAATATAAAAAAAGAAAATGGTGGGTGAAGGAGATGGCTTGGTATCACTGCTTCCTTTTGACAGACATGTTGAACAGGTCTCTCTTCTTCTGTATTTTCACTTCTTTCAATCTTCAAGAATAAATAAATAAAGAACAAGAATGAATGGTTTTGTGGGTTTAATTTGATCTGGTGCATGTAATGTTTCAGGCAGTATTGGCAATGAAGAAGGGAGCACATCTTTTGAAGTGTGGAAGAAGAGGGAAGCCTAAATTTTGTCCTTTCAGGCTTTCTACGGTGGGATACTTTTTCTTTCTCTTTTCTCACCTTCATTCCTTTGCAACCATAGATTTTGCTTCTGGTGCATCTTTCCCTTTCTGTCTATGTTTAAACAAATATTAAAATATATGGATTTCATCTCAAATTTGAGTATAGTAAAGGACTAAACCAACAATTTAACCAGAAAAATGGAGGAAAACAGTAGGAGTAGCAGAAAGAGAAGTAGCTTTAGTGATTGTCTTTGAGTATTGAAGATGTTATTGGACACTTCACTCTTCTGAAACACCATATCATATGAATATGATGATAAAAGTGTCTATTCCCATGCAACTATGCTTTGCTCACACTTACTTTAGCTGTGTTTCTACTACAACTCCTCTTCGCTGTTCTTAATATGCAGAACCATGGATAAATAGCCAATTTTGATGTTGTATTTCAGGATGAGAAATATTTGATTTGGTATTCAGGACAAGAGGAAAGACAACTGAGATTGAGCTCTGTTATCAAGATTGTCTCTGGCCAGAAGACGGTATGTGTCTTGCTATTTTCTTTTATAATCGCTGGTATCTGATCTATTGAGCCGACTACTCCAGAAATATGCTACCTTTTAGTATAATATATAAACTAGTATATGTTTGTGTATGTGTGATGTTTTGAATTTTTCATTGATATGAGTTCAAGTTGATGCAGCTCAACTTTCAAAGGCAATACCAACCCCACAGGGAGCAACAATCAATTTCACTTATTTATTATGCTAATGGTGAACGCTCTCTGGATTTGGTAACATTTTCTTTTCACTTCCATTCATACTCTTCACACTTTATACTCTTTCGTGGCCATTTTGTTTGATTTCCATCTCTTGCTGCATAGATATGCAAGGACAAAGTAGAGGCTGATGCCTGGTTCCTAGGTCTGAGAGTGGCAATATCGAGATCTCACAGTTGCAGATCGGTCTCTACTTTGAGGAATCATACTAGAGGAGCACAAAGTTGTCTAAGCAGCCCTGCCGGTTTTATTCGAAGAAAGCACAATCTAGGACTTATGGGGGAAACGAATCAATTTTCTCAGGTTTCACATGTATACATATGATTCTAAACTTCATTACTTTGCCACAATAAATGCCTTTGCGTTTAACTTATAATGTTGCTAAACTTTTCAAGGTGCGAAGCTTATGTGGAAGCCCTTCGTTGTCGCTTTCCGAGAGGTGTTTTTCCGATGGCTTGTCATGTTCTTCAGATAGCTTTTATTCTTGGGAATCAAATTTGTCACACATGCAAAACGTTACGAACTATACTTCAACGCCAGATTCTCCATATATTCAACCAGATAGTGTCGATCAGTGGGGAATGGACTATGCAACTCCTGAATTTCAGAAGAATACATCTCACAGGTTTGCAGCACCTACTCATTGCTCAGCACAAATACAAAAGAATGAGATTCTAAAGGATGTAATGATATGGGGTGAAGAGGTAGTTGGAGGGAACATTTGCGGGGTCCGGTCGGATAGTTTTGGTGTTGAAAGTGGGTCAAACACGGACGCGTTGTTGCCTAAGTTGCTAGAATCAGTAACAATGTTGGATGTGCAGTGCATATCTCTAGGAGCAAGGCATGCTGCTTTAGTTACGAAGCAAGGTGAACTCTTTTGCTGGGGTGACGCCAATGGTGGAAGGCTCGGCAACAAGATTAACATCAATGTCAGCCATCCAAAGCTTGTTGAATCCCTCAATGGGATTGCTGTGCGAGGTGTTGCGTGTAGTGAGTATCAAACATGTGCCTTGACCCAATCCGATGAACTTTATACTTGGGGCGGTGAACTGTATACGAACCAGTGGTTGCCACATAAAGTTTTTGGTCCACTGGATGGTGTAAATGTGCTTGCAGTTTCTTGTGGAGAGTGGCATACAGCAATTGTTTCCACTGCAGGAAAATTATTTACATATGGTGATGGAACGTTTGGAGTTCTTGGGCATGGGAACACACAGAGTTTGTTGCAGCCGAAAGAAGTTGAGTCTCTTAAGGGTTTGTGGGTGAAATCCGTTTCTTGCGGGCCTTGGCACACGGCTGCTATCACTGAAAATACGACAGATCGAAACAAGCTCAATGCTAATGGTGGAAAACTATTCACATGGGGAGATGGTGATAAAGGCCGGCTCGGGCATGCCGATGTAGATCGAAAGCTTATACCGACATGTGTTGTGCAGCTTATGGATCATGATTTTATACAAGTCTGTTGTGGAGGACTGATGACTGTTGCACTCACAAGTAAAGGTACAGTTTACACAATGGGAAGTGCGATATACGGGCAGCTAGGGAACCCACAAGCCAAGGATAAATCCATAACTGTCGTAGAAGGGAAGCTCAAACACGAATTCGTGAAGGAGATCTCAGCCGGTTCATATCATGTTGCTGCCTTGACATTAGGTGGAAGTGTGTATACATGGGGTAGGGGTAGTAATGGACAGTTAGGATTAGGTGATACAGAAGATCGAAATACGCCATGTTTTGTCGAGTCATTGAGAGACCGGCAAGTCAAAAGCATAACTTGTGGCTCAAACATAACGGCAGCTATCTGTTTACATAAATCAATCTCTGTTAGCGACCAGTCGACTTGTAGAGGATGCAAAATGGCGTTTGGGTTTGCGAGGAAGAAGCATAACTGTTACAATTGCGGTCTCCTGTTTTGCCATGCATGTAGTAGCAAGAAGGTTGTAAATACATCATTGGCCCCAAACAAAAGCAAGCCTTGTCGTGTTTGTAATTCATGCTTCGATCAGATACAAAAGGTCAAAAGTTCCAGCAAAGATTTGAAGTCGAAAAATCGAGTGGTAGGGCAACTATTGAGTCCTCGAACACAAAGAGGTTTCTTCGATGAGAAAGATGCTTCGAAAAGCCGATTACTTTCACTTAAGCATTCATCAAGTTATGAAGGAAACCAAGATAACGAAGCCAAGAGCCAACAAATCAAATATATAGAACATGCTTCTTGTTTGCAGGCAACACCACCACGATGGGGTCAAGTATCCTGCCCTGTTGGTTTTGATACACCTCAGGCTCAAAGTAAAAATGCTACTGCTACCTTTCATCTTTCCCGAAATCAGTCCCCTTTGCGATCGAAAATTACTATTCTCAATCCCGTGATTTCGGAGAATGATTTACCCGAATCGAAGAAGATACTCAATGAAGAGGTTCAGAGGCTGAAAGTTGAGGTACGTATGTACAATTATATATACAATGTGTTGAACATACTGGTGTATATTTTCTGCTAATTAGTGGTGTTTCAACCAAAGGCAAGAAACCTTGAAATGCAATGCCAAATTGGAAGCCAAAAGATCGAGGAATGCCGACGACAAATCGAGCAGTCTTGGTCTTTGGCAAAGGAAGAAGCTGAAAAATGTAAAGCAGCAAAGGACTTCATAAAAGCTTTGGCATTAAGGGTGAGCAACCATTTATTTATCTTACATCCATGGATTGATTTTATGGACTGGAAATTATATACTCAATTTGAAGTATAACTAGAATCTTTTTGCTGCTGAAGATTCACTCAATTTCAGAGAAATTCCCTGTTGTAAAGGAAGAGAAATTAGCAGGCGTTGATGTTCAATATCATTCACCTAGAACTGGAAGGGAGCCTCTAAGCACTGAGAAGCTTAGTGTTGAGGGTGAGCCACGGTTACCTTGTTTACAGACCCTGACTGCGAGCGAAGTTAAACCAGCACCTACAAAGGGTCTAGGAGATAGTCTAGGCGGAACTCCTATCGTGTACTCGAATAAATCAAAATCTATGCGGATGCAAGTGAGAGACAAAGGCGGAGAAACGCAAGAGACGGTGACACCAACGGAAGCGGAGCTAACTTCTGGGAGAAGTCATAAAGATAGCAAAGCAAATGAGTGGGTAGAACAATATGAAGCAGGGGTGTATGTTACCTTTACAACATTGGCAACTGGCCACAAGGGGCTAAAGCGAGTAAGGTTCAGGTAATTTACACTCTAATGTCTAATGCTTTAACCACTTATCTAACTCAATACACACATGTATGTGCATAGATTTACATAAATGCATGCATACATGCCTCTAAATAGCTCCGATATCTCGGCACGCACGCATGCATGCACACACACATCTATTTCCTATTTTCTTCCATTAATTCGAATTCTCATGGCGGTGCAACCAGTCGTAAACGATTCACAGAGAAGGGAGCAGAGCAATGGTGGGAGGAGAATCAGGTGGAGGTTTATAAAAAATATGGACTTGAAGAATACTGTCATTCAAACCTAAAGCATGATGGAAATAAAGAGCTGTAGCAGTTGTAAACTTGTCTGTAAGGTTATGAGTTGATTACAGATGCATCTATGGAGCAAGCAAGCAAGCCTGTGCATAAATGTTGGTTCATCACTACAAGTTTTGAGGAATGTTTCAGTAGCTTAGCTCATTGTATTACTGTAAAATGTAATTTCCTTAATTTGTATTTGTTTTAATTAATTAAACTAATAGCATCAATAATGTATATATCGTTCGAAAATCAATCAAAGGATAAACCATATAGATTTGGAGCAAATAAGAAAGATAAAAGCCCAAAAATTTGGGTCTTGAAACCTCTGTTTTAATAAACTTTTGTGAGAGATATGAGAAACAAAACATTAAAAAAATAGGAAATAGTTATAATAACAAATAATATTGTCATAAATATAAAAAATATAAAAATACTGACAAAAATTAAAAAATATGTATAGAATAACTGCAAAACAAAGAAAAAGTAAAACTAAAAATAATAAATAATTATTCATCAAAGAAGAAGAATTTTATTTATAAACAACCGACGTAAATATTAAAAATCAATTGATATACGAAGGTTGTCACCGAAAATAATTTCAACAAAGAATATGGATTTAATTTTTTTAAAATAACTTCATAAAAAATAAAAGTCTTATATTTTATTTATAGATTTCGAATATATTTAAAAATACCCTTGACATCAAATTATCAATTAAGCATTATTTATAATATTTTATTTAACGTTGCTAAATTTGGTTCTTGTTTTCAAACTTTGTAAAATAAATAAAATGGACATCACTTAAACATTTTTTTATAATTATTTTTCTCACAAATAATAATAAAAAAATAACTAAAAATACTTTTTAAAATTTTTTGGGCTCTTATTTAAAACCAATAACCCATGAATTTTTAATGCCCATTAGAATACTAGAGTTGGAGAAAAAAAGACAAAATGAAGTAGAAAATACTAATCATGTTTCTCCAACATCTATTAGAACCAAAGCCGGCTCAGTGGACTGATTAGTCATAGCATTTAATATGATCATCTTGTCCTAATTATTTATTTGGACTGCCTTGGTTGGTTCGAAAACATTTGGAATCAATGTCATCATGCCTTGTCTTTTTCTCACTCATTTCAGAATCTAATGTCATGCAGGGTTTATTTTTAATTACTTCAGCAACCCTTCGAGAGTCTTATAGGAATTTAGTAGTGTTAGATACATCGGTTTCACTTGTACGTTCGTCCACGTTCAAGAATGGTTAGAATCTTTGATTTTGTTTAAAAAAACTTTTAAATATTTAATAAAGTTTTTAAAAATAATATTTACAAGTATGAGTTCTTTAGTTTAAGTGGTTACGAAATGGTTGTTATTCTTAGAGGTCACGAGATTGAGCACTAACGATGTCAGCAAAAGTACGATCAATGACTGAATGAATTAACTGAAATTTTTAAAATTTTAACCGAACCAAAATTTTTTAGCTGAATTAAACGAAATTTATTATGAATTTTGGTTAAATTACATAATAGGTCACTAAATTAAGCTAAAATATTTAATGAATATTTTATAATATTTTAAAAGTTAAATGACTAAAAATAAATATATATAATTTCGGTTATTCAGTTAATTTGGTTAATTAATTGATTTTGAACCGAATTAACTGATAATCGAATTATCAAAAAAATTAACCGTTAACCGAATTTATCAAAAATTAACCGACTGAATTAACCGAAATAATTTCAGTTCGGTCGATTAACCGAACCGAGTACACCCCCTAAGAATCTCTACTTTAAAATAGTAGATCTAAAGTTTAGAGATTAAAATTAACATTAGTGGTTAAAATTTAAGGAATTAAAGATAAAATATATTTTTAGATTATAAAGTTTAAGAGTTAAGATATAAAAATTAGAATTAAAATTTAAAATTTTATTTTATTTTATTTTTAAATGAAACAAAAAAAAATAGTTAAAGGATATAAAATTTTTGTTTGCTTCGGCCGGTTGGCAGCAGCTGTTCTCTGATTTCTAAGGTCATCCTCTTCAATACTCTTTGAAAACTGTTTTGGGTTAAAAATTATTTTAAACTTAAAAATAAAATAAAATAAATAATTTTTTAAAAATAAAAGTATTTTTTAATTTGATTTAAAAATAATATTTAAAAACTTGAAGTTCTAGTTTTTTACTTTTCTAAAATATATAAACAAAATTATTTATACTTTAAAAATATTTAAAATAAATATTTTATTTACTTAAAAATATTTTTTACTTATAATATTAAACATTTATATTTAAATAAAATAATTTAATTTTTTTAATAATTTTTAAAAAGTATTTTCACTATTTTTTTTCAAAAATACTGGGAAACTACTTTTAAAACCATCATTTGCCACAGTGCACTGACACTGTGATGGGATGTGGCCACTCATAATCAAAGTCACGTGTCTTGGTCGGGTCGGGTCAGGCCAGTCATATAGAAAAAGTTGGTACATGTGGTTAGTATCCAAAGTCACTCGATAGTGATGTGGGAAAAAAATATCAAGACTTACTCTATTTAGTAAATGTTTAATTATTTTCTAAATTTATCTATACTTTTAATTTAAATTCATAATTTGATAAACAAATAATTAAAAATTTTATATAATTATTTTATTCAAAAACTTAAATTTATAACATCAAAATATTAATTTTAAACTTCAAATATTAAATTATAAATTTAAATTTAAATTTTCATATTTAAAATTAAACCCAAAACTTTAACATTAACATATTTGTATAACCTAAAATATGGAGTTTTTACTTGGATATTATTTATAAAAAAATTATTTTTATAAAAACTGTTTTATTTAAACTATTTACAACAATGTAATAATTTACTATTGAAATCAGAAAAATGATTATATATATCTCGTCCTCAAACAATATTTTGTTATAATATTAAAATATTAAATAATATTTAAAGACGAACTGTAAATACTCTGTCTTTAAAACAGTACTTTATTCTAAAGTCATGAATAAGAGTGAACAAAATTCGACTCGAGGTGTAAATATCTGATTTGTTTTGATTTGATTTGAAATTTTTTTAAATAAAATTAGAGTTGTAAAATGAAAATTCGAATAACTCAAATAACTCAAAATTTTTTACAATTAAAGGATTTATTATTAAGTTTAAGATGAATCTCTCAACTTTTTATGATATATATACTTTTATATATAAAAATATAAGAATTATTACTATTGAATATATATATACATTTCTTATATGATTAGAGAAAGTCGTTTAAATTATAATTAAGTCATACTATAACATAATAAATAATTATAATTAAATATTTATAGAAACTCAAAAACTCGACTAGATTCGACTCAAATTTTTTAAACTCGATTCAAACCGATAAAATTCAAATAAAGTTTGAGTTATAAAATATGATATATCAACTCGAATAATTTAAATTTTTTAACTCAATTCAATCGAATATTTATCCCAACTATGGATGTCCTTTTCCTCTCATCATTTGTCACTCTCATAGGCTTTTATTTTTTTAAAGTTAAAACATTGCTTGAACACAGGGTGTTTATCCCGTCTCTAAACAGTTTCGAATATTTTAATATTATAAAAAAATATTGTTTAAAGATAGATTATAAAGAATATTTTTTATTTTAATAATAAATCATTATATTATTAAAAATAATTTAAAAAAACGTTTTTCATAAATAAAAATCTGTAAATAATATCCCAGTAAAACCCCGGTTACAGAATCTTCCAACACTTTCCGATCAAGGACTCTCGTGTCACTTTGAACAGGTTTCTGGTATGCATTATTTGTTTTGTTTTTTCCCATCAAGCATCCGTCACTGCTGCCTGTCCATCTCCCATTGTCATCGTCTTTATGAAGCCTCCCATTCTTTTGTGAAAGACATATCAGAATGAGGACAATTTCCTTGGGACATGCAAAACATTGGTCGGCCACCATGGATTTGGAGTAAAGATCAGGGACGAAGTTATATAGAGTTTGAGAAAACTTTTCTTTTGATTTTTATTACGGACTTACCTTTAAGATTTTTAAATTAAAATAATAATAAAAAGTTTTTTTTTTAATTTTTAGATTTTAAAAAATTAATAAATCTTTGTTCATCTCTAAAACGACAAAAATTTATTAAAATTCTAAATTTTAAGATTTAAAAGAACAAAGTATTTTATTTGACTAAGATTTAAACTAAAAAAAAATATGTAAAGGAGCTATCGACTATTGTACAAAGAAAGTTGGGAGTAGGGGTGAGTTTTCGATCGAGTCGAGTCAAAAAATTTCGAGTTATTCGAGTTTGCGAGTCATGTTTTATAACTAAAACTTTATTTGAAATTTTTTCGGTTCGAGTTGAGTTTAAGAAATTTGATTCGAGTCGAGTCAGAAAATTTTGAGTTATTCGAGTTTACGACTCATATTTTATAACTCAAATTTTATTTGAAATTTTTTTGGTTCGAGTTGAGTTTAAGAAATTTGAGTCGAGTCGAATCAAGTCGAGTTTTTGAGTATAAATATCTATTTGTAATTATTTATCATGTTATAGTATGATTTGATTTTAATTTAAATGACTTTCTCTAATCGATAAGATATTTATCTATATATTTTTTTCATATGTAGCGATATTTCTTTTATAGTTTTATATATCAATGTATATATATCATAAAAAATTGATAGACTCATCTTAAACTTAAAATTAATTTTTTAATTATTAAAAATTTCAAGTTATTCGAGTTATTTGAATTTCCATTATACAACTCGAACTTTATTTGAAATTTTTTCGAGCCGAATCGAGTCTATGAAATTTAGAGTCGAGTCAAAACGAATCGAGTATTTTCATCTCGAGTCGAGTTATTCGGTTTTTTTGAATCGAGTCGAGTTTTGCTCACCCCTAATTGAAAGAGAATAACTTGTTTAATAGAAAAATATTTCCGGCACTTAATTTATTTTATTTTTGATATATATTATTTTAGAATTTATATTTATCAAGTAATTCAATTATGTTCCACATTTATTTGAAGTAAAGCATAATTTTTTTTTTATCAAAATGTATGATTGCATTAGATTATAAATCATACAAGATAAAAATTTATATAAACTTTATTAAAAAAATAATCTTAAATAAAAAATTATAAAAATATTTTTAAATATACCACTATTGACATTAAATATAAATCATTAACTAATAGACTTTGAAAATTTTATAATCCAATCTAATTATTATTTCAAATTATCCAATCATAAGATATAATAACAATCATAAAAGTTTAAATTAAGTTTATCAATAACCGTTGATTTAATGAGATGTACCGTTAGATATAAAATCATCCTCTCAAAATCTAATATTTTATGATATTCGGCGTTAATTAAGCTCTATTTTTAAATATTTATTATTATTTATTACTATCTTTTCCTAAAATTTAGAAAAAAAATATAAGTTTAGTTTTTTAATAATTATTATTATAACTTAATTTTTTTATATATTTATTATTAAAAAATATTTTTTATCATTTTTTATTTATCTTTAGGCCACCAAAAATTTAAGAATGATTATTATAGTTTTTTTAAGTAAAATTAATGGTTCAAATACTAACTTATGAACCCATAGAATTAAGTTGAAAAGATCATTTCATCTTAAATTTTTATAAAATTTAATTCTAAATTAATCGATCAATAAATCAAATATAAATAATCAAAATATATTAAATTTAATTATTCAAAAGTTGAATTACAAAAATTTATTATTTAATTAAAATTTCTGATACATTGATTTCATAAAAAGATTTTGTTTGAATTTTCTTTTTTATAAAAGAAATATATTAATCTAGACAAATCTCTTTCGAGAATCTGTCCTTTATTATTTACTTATTTTTTAATACATTCACGATTATCATTAGCATATGCATGATGTACACATGAATTAAAATTACATACATACATGATTAAAAATAAAGAAGTCAACTTTACTTGTAATCATAGATTTAGTTTTCTCATGAATCACATGCTTTTGTTTTAGCTAATTTTTCTTACGGTCTCGTTTTTTATTTATTTATTATTTTTATCAATTCCAATATTTAAATTATAAATGTTGGATGTGGAAATTCTTGCCCTTGATATTAAAAAAGAAAATAGGAAACAATATAAGGCAATATGGAATGAGTTTTAAATTATAATAGTTCGTAAACAGGGGAAATTAAAATTTAGGGTTATAAAATAAAATATAAATATTTAAAAGTGTAGATAAATTTAAAAATAAAATATTTTTAAAAGTTAAATAAAAAATCTCCGGAGATGATGAATTGTGATTGTCCCGCCTCTTCCCATGTATATATATGTCGGTGAGTTTATATATAAATGTATTTAAAATGTTTACTGTGCAAAATTTTTATATATTTTTATTATTTGAAATTTAAAATTCACATATAATAAAATGTATTTTATAACATACACGTTTAGGCACGAAATCTGAAACATTAAAATTAAATTCAGCATGGCACATGAAAACCATTAAATATTGTCCTAACATGTCAAGTCTCGAACTCCTGAAATATTAAAATTACAATAATTGATTGCAAAATACAATAATGGAATCACGTGGCACGTGTGAGATCTAGACTCGGGATTTATAATACAGTTAGCCTTGCAAGGGTTGAGATTTTTGTCATGGCTGAACTGTCATAAATTAAAAAATTACGGGTTAATTAAGAAAAAACAGATTAATTTTTTATTTTAAAAAATAGAATGTTTTAAAATTATTTAGGGATATTGGATGAAATTTTGTTTATCTTTCAAAAAGATATTACTTCTAATAGTAAAAAAATAAAGGATTAGATTTGAAACCTTATATTAAAAGTAATGGACATCCTTTAGCAGAAACAACACAAAAGTAGCACAATTTGAAATCAATGTCAACGTTCGATTGGGTTAGAGTTAAAAAGTTTGAGTTAAAATTTTGTATTTTATATTTTGATTCGAGTTTATAAAATTCGAGTCAAGTTTAAGTTGGGTCGAATTTTTCGAATTTTTATATAAATTTAAATATAATTATTTATCATATTATAGTATAATTTGATTTTAATTTAACTGACTTTTCTTAATCATATAATATATATGTATATATTTTATCATATTTTTCATAAATGACATATACTACTTAATATTTTTTATATTTGTATATATATTAAGAAAAAAAAAAAAATCTCGGCGTGAACTTAAAAGTCAATCTAGTGATTTTAACTTTTTATAGGGTTAATCTAAGTTAAATTTTTTTCTTTAAATGATGGTTGATTTTAAAATATTAAACGATTAAAAGTTAAAAATTAAACTAAGATTAACAAATAAAAAACAACATTATTTTACACAAATATGTCAATAATTTATATATACTCAATTAGAAACATATCTAACTAAATCAAAATTGGGTTTGAAGATTTAAAGGTTGATCAGAATAAAAAATTAACTTAATCGGTATCTCGAAAACTAACTTATTTGATATTAACATGATTTAAAAAGTCAACGATTTAATATTGATTTAACCCAATAAAAATCAATTAATTTATAATTGATACGACACAGAAATCAATCAATTCAATACTTATTCAATCTAATATTTAACCTGACATAAAATAGTATAATCTTGAATTAGATTTAAATTAAATTCGATTTACTTATATCAAAATTAACTAAGTTAAAAAAATTCAATCTGAAATCTGACTCGAATCAAAATATCTAGATTGTGTTTAAGGAGACTTATCCAAAAGTAAGTGGTAACTAATACTAAAAAAAAATAACTCCACAATTTCCTAATAACTTCCCCTTCAAACGTACCTTTCTTTTTTTATTCTCTCTTTATTACCTCAAATGTCCATTCCACCCTTGGACTTGACTCAGCCAACCAAGTCACCTTTCGCTCCTTTATTTAAGTCTCTCTCCATCCTAATTTTTCTGCCATCCAAGATTCTGATCCTCTCTCGTCTCTGCAAGCAAGCAAACAAAGGGAAATCCCTTGATTTGTTCATCCATGGATCAACTTCCAAAATGTGGAGCAAATTATGTGCCACTCACACCCTTGACTTTCTTGAAAAGGGCAAGCTCAGTTTATGCTAATCGAACCTCGATTATCTACGAGAATACTCGTTTCACTTGGAGTCAAACCTACCAGCGTTGCCGTCGTCTAGCTTCATCTCTCCTCTCTCTAAACATCAAGAAAAACAACGTTGTAAGTTCATTTCTTTAATTCATTTATGTTTCCATTAGATTTTAGCATCAATAACGAAGTAAGACGTAAGAAATTTATTTACAGGTTTCGGTTCTGGCTCCGAACATTCCAGCCATGTATGAGATGCATTTTGCTGTTCCTATGGCCGGAGCGGTGCTCAACACCCTCAATGCTAGGCTTGATGCTAAGAACGTTGCCACCCTTCTTCGTCACTCCGAGGCCAAGGTGTTCTTTGTCGACTACCAATTTGTGCCGGTGGCACGCGAAGCTCTTCGGTTGTTGATGGCTGATTCGCAACAAAACCAGTCGTTAATTCCATTGGTGATTGTCATCGATGACATAGACTCGCCTATAGGTATCCGGCTGGGAGAGTTGGAATATGAGCAGTTAATCCAAATGGGAGATCCAAATTTTGTGCCGGCTGAAATCCAAGATGAGTGGGATCCCATTTCGCTCAATTACACGTCTGGAACCACATCGGAACCGAAAGGAGTTGTTTATAGCCATAGAGGTGCATATCTGAGTACTTTAAGTCTTATTTTGGGTTGGCAAATGGGACTTGAGCCTGTATATCTATGGTCCCTCCCGATGTTTCATTGCAATGGCTGGACCTTCACTTGGGGAGTCGCCGCACGTGGTGGAACAAACGTATGTATACGTAACACAACCGCGTACGACATGTACCGTAGCATCGCTTCTCACAAAGTCACACACTTGTGTTGCGCACCCATCATCTTCAACATCCTCATCGAGGCCAAGCCGCATGAGCGTCAAGAGATCACCTCTCCCGTGCAAGTACTCACCGGCGGTGCACCTCCTCCAGCGTCACTCCTCGAGAAAATGGAATCCCTCGGATTCCATGTCACCCATGCCTATGGCCTAACCGAGGCAACCGGCCCTGCCCTGGTGTGCGAGTGGCAAGCCAAGTGGAACAGTCTTCATCGGGATAGCCAGGCTAAACTCAAAGCACGGCAAGGGATCAGCATATTGACACTAGCGGACGTCGATGTGAAGAATATCGAAACCATGGAAAGTGTACCCCATGACGGTAAAACAATGGGGGAGATTGTACTACGCGGAAGTAGCATCATGAAAGGGTATTTAAAAGACCCAGAGGCAACATCCAAGGCTTTTAAGAACGGGTGGTTCATCACCGGAGACGTGGGGGTGATCCATAGCGATGGATACTTGGAAATTAAGGATAGATCAAAGGATGTCATCATTTCTGGTGGCGAAAACATCAGCAGTGTGGAATTAGAGTCGGTTCTTTACAGGCATCCAAGAGTCCTGGAGGCAGCCGTGGTAGCCATGCCTCACCCACGATGGGGGGAGAGTCCTTGTGCTTTTCTGGCCGTAAGAGAGAACGAATGTGGGAGAAAAGACGACGTGACGGAAGCCGATATCATTAGTTACTGCCGTAAAAATCTTCCTCATTTTATGGTTCCAAAGAAGGTGGAATTTGTATCAGAATTGCCCAAAACATCAACAGGGAAAATCCAAAAGTTTCAACTACGAGCTTTGGCCAAAACTTTTCAAATTACAGATACCAAGTCTAGTGAAGTCAACAATGGAGTTGCTCAACCCCATCACGACCAGATTCTTGCTTTGTCCCGTCTTTGAATGTCAAAATCATTGTGAATTTGAATAAACACAGACTTTATTTTTCTACTTTTACGTACAGGTTTGTTTGTTGATGCGTTGTGCTCAGAGATAAAAAAAAATGGTTTATTATTGCTGACAATGTACCGTAGATAATGCTGCTTTCTGGATGAGCAAAATGTAAGGCAAAAGAACACTTTAAAAAATTATTTATTGCTGAAAATTAACAAAGGAATTATGATATTTTTTCTAGTATGAGTAAATTTTATTTTAATTTTTTATTTTATAAAGTTATCATCAGTTGGTTTTTAATTAATTTAAAAATGAGAAACAAATAACATGAATCCTAATTCTCTCCCAGATCTTCTAGTTGTAGTTCTCTTTTCTTATATTTATTTTTTTAATTTTTTGTTTTGATCGTTTCTTTTGATCGGTGGTCGACAATCAATCTTAGTGTTAGTTGTCGATCACTGGATCTATTTTTCGTTTTGATCGTTCTTGTTTTATTTTAATAATGATCTCTTTTTTCTATCTTTGTGACATGTTTTTATTTTCGTTTTGGGGTTTGATTCGTCTGTCTTTATGGCATGTTGCAGCATACCCTAACGATCGGTTGTTGTTCATACAAAGATTCAATCGATGCTAGTTTTTTGATTTATTGTTTTGTCAGTGATCACTTGAAAAGACATATCCTCACTCGGTTAATGGTTGCTTGCCGATAAAATCAGTCTTGGGTAGCGGTATTTTTTGCACGATAGTTTGAATCGCCTACAACTCCTTCCTTCACTATGCGTCTCGTTTGGACAAAGACAATGAGATTCAGGAAGTTGTTGAATTTTACCGGTATCCTTATTTCCATAAAAAAATATTTGTTTTTGGATTATAAGAATTTTTAAATTTTTTTTAATCTAATTATTTTATTTCTTGATTACGTTATAATTATAATTATAATTTTTTATAAATTTAATAAAAAATTAGTAGTATCTGTAAAAGAAAAAATAGAAACAAATAGAATTAAATAACCTGTAAGAGTTTATCCTCTTATCAAGATTCAAGATCAGGCTCATATGACAACGGCACACCTCAGTAGCTTATTTTAATAAAAGGGAGAACTTTTTTATATCTTTATCCTATTCGTATTTATCTTCACATACATAATTTATTTTTATTTTGATATTAGATAGTGTATTTTGAGTAAATAAAATCGATTGATTAATTAAGTTATTCATATTTTTTTATTTTTCTTAGATCACCAATTTTAAATTCATTAGAAATATTATTTTTCTTTTAAAATCTCACCCCTATTTCTTTTTAAATAAAATTAAAAAAATATGTTATCTGCTTTTATATTTAATTTGAAACATCAACAACTGTCATAATTATTAAATAATTTATTTCTTAGCTTATTTCTCAAAAGATAATATTCCGCAGCACTTTACGTAAAACCAGATTACGAAGAAATTATATCATAATATTTTTTATGTTATCTATAGTCTCAACCAACTAAATTCATCTATCTCATATTCTTAAGATGAATTATAGTATATTTTTTATATATAATTAATAAATAAATAATTATTTAAAAATAAATAAATTTAATTATATAAATCATATATAATATGGTAAAAAAAGTTTTTGATATAATCTCTCCCAATTACGATATCTAATCCTACACCGTGGATGTGAGTTGTAACCTGGCTAATATGTACAATGGTTTTGTTTAATTAAAATATAAATTTTAATACACACCTCTTCCCATCCAAGCCAGTCCTTTAAAATAATTATATTCCACCACTTAAATAGTTGCAAGCAGGCATAAAGTAATATTTGAGGGTAAATTTAATGTTCTCTTCGAGACAGGTTTGCCGACTCGATGCGGCGGGCATGGATTCTGTCATTGTGTGCTGGATCCAGGGCTTTGGTCAAGGGTGATGCCATGGGATGTAAATATTTTTTTATTATATCTTATTAATATTTTTATTTTAAAGTTTAAAAATAATGATTATAATTAAGATTTTAAAGGGTAGAATATATTTTTTAGTGTGGGATTTAATAATTTTTAGTATAATAAATATAATTAGGGGATAAAAAAATTCATTTAATGCGACCCAACCTGTTAAATGATTTTCTACCGATTCCTTTGGACATTTCTTATCAAAAAATAAAATTTTCAACATCCTTGAATTCAAGGTCAGTTTCAAATGGCCAGCAAGAGCTTTGCCGTCGTTTGTTCCTTCAAAATTTATTATTATTATTATAGACAAGTGGGTTATTGACCCACGATACAAGGGAAATTATTTTATGTCATTTATAAAGTTTTCAATTTTAATCCCATAAATTAAAAGAAAAAAAAACTTTCTAAAGTTTATCCTATATAAAGATAGACTAATTTCTTTCTTCCCACTAAATATCCAACCAATCCCAAATTTTTAATATTTAGTATTTGGATAATTAAAATAATTTTCCTTAATCTATTACCATCTTTCTTTGACCGATATTATTGTACAACCAAACTCTTCTTTGATTGATTTATTTTTGTGGGATTGAAATTTTACCAACTTAATTATCAATTTATTAGCAAGTTAACAACGTTTTCTATAGCAATTTAAAAAACACTTGAATTCTTCCTCTTCCTCTACCTCTAATTCAATCTTTTCAGCAACCAACCTGGACTTAAAAACTGGGAAACTTTTCTAAATCAGTTAGAAACCCAAAATTGCTTTGATTCTACAAATATCGAAGAAAATAAAAATGCTTACCTATAATTGGGTCTGGAAGAAGATCGTATGACGTCTTCGTTGTAGATCTAAAGCTTGAAGGCAACAACATCAAGAAAATCGATTGGGAAATTTAGGGTGAAGAAGTAGTAGTGGATGAGACCAATAAAACAAGGGAGAAAAAAATCACGTGACTCAAGTATCAAAACCATGGAAATAAAACGCATTACCGTAACCTTTCTCAACTTAATTTAGACCAAACAAAATGTTTCTAAAATATTTAAATTCAACTGATAAATGATCGAATCATTACAAAGGAGCTCAAATTTAATTTAATCAGAACAATCACAAAATAAGAATTATAAACTCAACCACTTCAGGTTTTATGAATTTACAATCTAGTAAATACAGGTATCATACTCTAGCAAACATTGAATGCTGGAATCACAATAGATTATGCTCACCAAACTCCCGATCATCTACTAACCTACACACGAAAACAACAATTTCAATCGATGAGCTTATAAAGTTTAATGGTACATATCTACTTTATTATACCTCATAATAATCATAAAACTAACATGCAAGCTTGTACAAACAATGAGAGAGAAATATACACATGACAGTACCAATAGTTGCCTAATATATGATTACATTATGCAAGAAACCATATATGGCACACAAGACTTAACTATACCTAAGATCTCATCAGCAAAAGCACATATATAATCATAATCACAAAATTAAAGTGAAACTGGATATCACACATCCTTGAAACTATACACTCTGAGTGAGGTCCAGTGGTACTCAAGAAACACACAATCTCTCTTAATGAGGCAAATCAAGGTCCAACGAGGTACCTACTACTCAGAGTACCCTCCAAAAAGAAAAAAAAATGTGCTCGTCAGGTTCAGTTCTTCTTAATTGGGTTCAGTAGGTTCGACTAGAAATGCTATGCTTACACACAAGACTACACCCATCCATTTCAAATCTCAGGACCTCTGGTTATTTCTCAAAGCCTGAACTCGCTAATGATTCTTCATAAGTAAAACATCACAATGTGCTGTAATGAGAAATCCATATCTCTCAAGCACGACATTCTTAAGGATTTTTGCAATGATTGTGTTCCCAAAATATGCTGTAATGGGCGAACTGAGAACAATTTCACATTCTTCACTATGACCCAACACTTATGGTTTAGTGGAATCCCATAAAAAATATAACTTCTATTCTATTAGACAAAACATATAATTGATTTTAGTTTGAAAGTCAAATTCATTACACTTAAAATATTAATACGGTAAGATAAATATTCAGCATTAAATCTATAAAATTAAAAATATAAATGATTAAACGAGTTTTAAGAATTTTAACATAAATATCTCAACTATATTCGTAAAATCTCAAACATTATTTAAGGCTGACAATGAGGCTGAGCAGGATGGTTTTGTATTTCCCACTCGGTTCCCAGCACTTGCCAGTACAATTTTAAAACTTCAAATTAAATGTTTCAGGGATAGTTTTGTCCCCTACATCCATCTCTTACAAATCTCTGCATTTTTTGATTAATCATTGTGCCCATAAATAAACCAAAGCCAATACATTAAAACAAATACGACCATCCATTGCACTTAATTATATAATCATTTTAGACGTGCAGAAAATTTAAACCGAGAATTGTATGCTTGTGTCAAAGAAACATTTTTTTAAGAAAGTAAACTTTCATATAAATTCAACAACAAAAACGATATTCCTATTAAATAAAGGGAAAATATTTCAGGACTAGCCTAGTTCTACACTTAAGGAATCTAGATTAAAGACTAGCCGAGTTCTACAGTTCAGGAATCTAGATTAAGGACTACCCTAGTTCTACAGTTTATGAATCTAGATTAGGGTTGAGGGTTTAATGGTTTAAGGTTAGGGTTGATTAAGGCGTAAAGGTTATGGTTTAAGTTCAAGGGTAAACCGCTCAAATTTAAGTTTGATTCTAAGCACAATACTTAAATTCTAAGCACATCAAACTAAATACCTAAACCACAATCCTAAATTTGATTAACCTTAAAACTAAGGCGCTTGTGAAAACAAAAAGTTTCCACCATCAATGCATGGTATAATTACCCATAGATAGATATAAATCATAAAGTGAGAATGGAATACTGATGAAATCAATTTGATACAAAAGTCAGAATTGGTAATCCGGCAGATGGAAGGTATGAGAAATTAATCAAACCTGTACGAAGAAACAGAGTTCGGAAGGAAAAGTAGAATCCTAATTCCAGATTCTTTTCTTTTCCTAGAGGTTACAAAAAACTAAAATAACACAAAGCAACAAACATATACCTTTCTGTTAGATATTGACTGAAATTCTAATTGGTAATACTTGGTTTAGATTTTGATTTGATTCTATTAATTGAAAATTATAGGACAACTAAGTTTATTAACAAGATGGATGTTTTAATAGGTAAGTTCTTAAAACCACAAAAAAAACTAAGTAAGCATTGGGAATCAAATTATGCAGGAGATTTACCGTCGCACACGCCATCATCTTTTATCTTACAATTAGTACGGCCACAGATCCACACCCCCGGGCTTTTTCACGAGCAGCTGGTTGTACTCAGGCCGTGACGTCTGAAAACAACACAAACCCAATTGGTTACAAAACAATTCAAGCCTTTTCAGATCAAATATCGAATCCGTTTATTTGAATTGTAACAGAAATTGAGAAAGGATTGGGATTGATTTTGTCATCCTATCGATTTTGCAAGAGAAAATTAGTCAATCAAGATAATCGATTCAATTTTTCTATACATCGGCATCGAAAATTGATTGGGAGCCCTAAATTAGGGGGGAAATAAAATTGAAACTTACGAGATCTTTGAAGATGAGAAAAGCGATGATGAGGAAAAGGAAGAATAGGATCTCGAACTCTGCCAATCGGAAAAACTCAAAGATGTTATCGACCGCGGCGGTCAGTGACCACCCTTTCCTGCTTGTGCCGCTGTCCCGACTCGTACCCACGCGCTTCGCCATCTCTTCTCACTCTCCTCAAATCTCTTGTTAAAGCGTGTTAGATGCAGTACCATTATATATACAGATTTGGCGATTGGATCGAATCCGATTTGCCACATTTGAATAGAAATTTCAGGTCGCGGCCCTTTCTCCCCTCTCTTTTTTGACTTGGGCCTGGTCCAATTTTTATATTAGAATTAATTTTATTGGAATAATTAGAATAAATGATTTTAAATTTAAAGTTAATTTAAGAAATAATAATAATAAATAATGGGGATAGTCTAATTTTCTGGCTAGTTCATAAAAATAACGCAATGTTCATAGACAAGGGAATCAAATAACTAGAGCCATACAACAAGTGGTTGCAAGTAAGCAACCAATACAACAAAGTTTACAATTCAAGACTGCAACTTGAATGTGTAACATGCAATCGTGGGGGGTGTATTGAAGTGCATTGCAATTCAGGGAAAGAACAGATCCAGAACCGATCTTGTTTATGTCATCACATGCCTTTGCAGTCCTAGGGGAGCGCTGTAATCATCTTGCCTGTCTTTCGTCCTTGAAGTCCATCGGTCGGTCGAATCTGCCGAATTTGGTTCCCAGGAGGAGGAACCCGAACATCCCCAATGCGGCTGCCCACTGGCTACAATGCTATTGCTGCCTGATGATTCTTGTTGTTCCATATCTGCACCACTACTACTACCACCTCTCCTGACAGTCACGTACTTGTGAAAACTTGGCTCCATCAAATGATCACTTCCAATAACCTCGGATTCGACAAAAGGGTCTCCGGCTTCAGCCATTTTCCGCCCGACAGCACTAATGTTGTAGCCGTTCTTGTTTGAATTATCTGTTGGGAGAAATTTTCTATCCGAGAGGTTGGAGCTTGTTGTTGAGTTGAGGTCAGCAACTGCTCTAACGATGGAAGCAGCCTTGCTAACGCACAGTGGGAGTGACAACTGAGAAGGGTTATTGTTGTTTTGGTGAAAATTTTGGATGTCCTCGAGCAATAGCGATGTATATGATGATGGAATGGGATTCAACAAAGTTTCCGGGTTCAAGTCCAGCTCCCTCGATCGCCTAGAGGATCTACTTCTCGTCAGTGATTGAGGTTTAAGATTATCAGATCCGGCCTTGGGCGGTGCCTGCCTTTCGGTATCTTCAACCTTTGCCGTGCCATTCACATTTGTAGCAGCAATGCTCCCTCCTTTAACAGTCGGTTTCTGCAAATACAAGTATTTTTAGATGCGAGTAATTTAACACCAAGTCTTTGGATACGGAGTATAAGTAAATTGACATTTGTGGATACCTTGATTCCTCCTTGTCCCTTATTGTTATTGGCAGCCGACTGTGGGTATGCAAGTGTGTTGGGATCGATCTCACTCAACGGGTTTCGTCTATAAGGCGAATGCTCTGCTTTCCTTGACGAACTGCGACTCAATGCCGGCGGTTGCTGATTCTCGTTGAATCCTTTGCCATTATCAGTCTTTGCAGGGGATTGAGAGCGAGGTGAAGCAGCGGTTCTTGCAGGGGACTCTCCCACATTCCTCTTCACAGATATCCTTTTGACACCGTTTGCAGTTGCCGTGGCAGCTTCAACACCGTTGGTGCTCTTATCCATTGCCCACGAAGAAACAGTCGGAGGTACCGAAATCATCTTTCCGGGTCTGTTAGTTCCATTGGCAGCATTAGTACCATGAGTGCCTTCAGTGTTCTCGGATCTTCTTCCCGGGGACCGGCTCACTCGCCTTCCGCTACCGCTTCCGCTGTTACTTCTTTCTCTGCTGCCGGATCGTTGTTGCTGTTGCTGCTGCTCTCTTTCTCTGCTCGGAGTCCTCCTCCTTCCTTGAGAAGACGACCTGCTCGATGGCCTGCGGCGTGGGCGGTCATCAGTGGGGGTAGCAGCACCGATGTCATTGTCGTTTTCGCAATCAAAATCGTAGCTTCGCTTGGATCCTGAGTACTTCCTAGAAGGCGTTTTACCCGAGGAGTTGCTTCTGCTAAGTCTCCCGCACTGTATCAAAATGGCGTCGACTTCCTCTTTAGTGCAACTTGACGTCCTCACGGCAACCGTATTGATGTTGCTAACGCCTCCTTCAGTGGAGGCGGACGAAACAGGCTCGTTTTCTTTTGACTGCGGTGGATTTTGCGGCGGCGGCGGGGAGCGTTTCTCTTTGTCATGGCTTTTTCTGTGTTTTATGATGAATACCTCCTTCTTGACCAAGCTCTCCTCTTGTCTTGCTTTCACAACCTGTTCTTCTTCCGTTACCTTGTGAATCTTGGGCTCAGCTTCGACCTTCAGAGTGGTCGCTGCCACTAGCGGTGTTACTGTCGAAGAAAGAGTTACCGCCTTCGGCAGAGGCTGCGGCTGAGGGCTGTGATGGGAGGAGGATGCTTTCTTTTTGCTGAAACAGACACCCATTTGGGAATTGAAAAGTGAGAAGAACTTGTTTAGGAGAGGGAAGGTAGGAACGGCAATGAATAAGTTTAATGGTTGGTGGGGTACATTTGTGTTTAAACGCACAGCTTTTTTTGGAAATTCAAAATTTGAATCAAGGATCTATCCGTTAAATCGACAGAACCAAAGAGACGTTAGAAAAAAATATTATATGGTCCGACCACCATGTCATTATTTCTTTTATTAAAAAGTAATCATATAATTTTTATATTATTCTTTTAAAAAAAGGTTTTACATTTTATATCATATAAATAAAAAACGAAAGGTCATATAAAAATTGATTAAAAAAATTAATGATAAAAATAATTATATTAATGACTTTCAATAAATAATATGATAAATTGAAATTATAATTTTTTTTTTCTGACCGACATACTCCAACTAATTTTATAGACTGTTTTACTTTTGATCAGAGTTTTATTTTATTTAATATGATTTGGTTAAAAAATAGTGTTTATTTTGGGAAATGTAAAGTAATTTTTTCTTTATATAAAAAGGTACTTTTCTCAACGGATAAACTAAATATTTATCATTATTTGTTCCTGTTGTCAAAATAAACTAAAATTTATTGCTTATATTTTTAGTTTTTTGAATTTAGGTTTTTAATTCATTTAATGATGTGGTTTTTTATATAACAATTGATAATTAATTAGTTAATTATTGTTTATGATATTTGAATTCAAAAATTATTAACTAATTAATAATAAATGAATTAAAATAATGTATCAAACTTATATAATATTGTACACTCACAGTGTAATATAACTTGTATGTCAGCCAAAAAATATTTTAAGAATTATACAAAATATTTTTTTTGATGTTGTGTTATTTTATAATTTATCTTAAAATATTTATTATTAATTAACTATTATTTTTATTCTAAAATAATTATTTTATATTAAAATAAAAATATAAGAAAAAATAGATTAAAACGACTAACCAACAAATATTAAAAAAAACATTTTTTGGGTACTATGCTTCAAAATAAAATAATCAAGAAAAGGCTTGGCCGACCTGACAAGTGGGGGAATGTGAATATTTAATTTGTTGCACTATCTAAGATTAAATTTTGAAAGGAGGAAAATTTTGTTGAGCTTTTAAATTAAAAAATTAAGAAAAAAAATTTTATTTTATTATTATTATTTAAATTAATAAAAAATTCAAATATAATTATATTAAAAAAATTAAGAAAAGCTCTTCCCATATTAAACATATTTCGTCTCTGACCATTCTGAGTTTTTTAATCGCATAACCAATAATTAAATCCCATGTATTTTCTTCCCTGGGGGGATTATGACCTTTTCACGGGAAAAGAGCTGTGATTAAATCACGGGGATTATATATTTAATTTTATATGATCCAAATCTTAATAAGTAATTAAATTATAAAAATAAAAAAAATAATTTATTTTCACTAATTTTAACATTAAAAGATCTTAAAAGCAATGAAATTAAAAAGAATTAGGATAAATGTTTAATTTAATTAATTAAAATCGATAAGGTTCTAAAAATAATTTATACCAAATAATTTTTGAAAGGTAATCATTTAATTGAAATAATTTTAAAATGAACATAGTTTGGTCCCATCTTTCCAACTCCACCCAAAGAGAATTTTCCCTTTCATTTATATAATAATTTTGAAAAATTTATAAAATAGTTATAAATTATTCATTTTAAATTAAAAAAAAATAAATCTGGCTTTAGTTTTTCAAAAAAAAACATCACACTCAATGCTCGAAACTTAATAACAACCAGAATCCTAAACTCTAAATTTAAATAAAAACTTTAAATTAATTTTTAATATTAAAATAAGATAGATGATTTTTACCATGCTTCGTGACCTCGTTACATATAAAAACTATAATTGACTACTTTTTACATGCATCTTCGACAAGCTGACACTTTACTTGAATTATTTGTCTCCATTTAATTACCAAGATAAATAAGAATCTTGTGCTTCATGCTTCCTTGTCTCCTTCGGACACCAACTGCACAAGTAACACCCATTACCATAGAATCTGGTCTAATCTTGGGTTAGATTGAAGGACAAGGGCTGGTTTTTAATTCCCCAACTCTTATCTTAAGCTAACCTAAAATTGTTTAGTCTATGACTATGACAGTATGACCTTGCTGTTGGTTCTTTGAAGGAAGACATGAATTGCAGATATTAACACGTATCTATCATTTGTGAGTAAGTATTATTCTTATTAGTATCGTCATCAAAGAATCTGAATGACTTGTTAATTGAGACCAATGGCAGCATTTGATGATGGAAGAGGCAAAGAGGCAGGCAGCTACACTGCTGGTCTGTGTTTGCTGTCCACCTATTCCATCCGGCTAACGTTGCACATTTTATGGCCATGTGAATAAAAAAGGAATTAAGGGTTGCCTGGTGTTGCCAAAAACTGTTGCATGAAGTTAGGTCCACCACAATGTCATCACATGCGTTAGCCAGCTTGATACGAATATGCCAAGGGTTCCCTTATAAATAGCTAAGTTAATGAATCTGTAAAGTAACTAAAATGGCAGGCTTATCCCCATTGCCTGATGTGCATCTTCCTGCTAGGTCCATTAGCTTACCCTCAAGGGTCCATCCTACTTGTGTTAAGCTTGAAGCTGCATTGAATCATCTGAAGGCATGGAAAACATCCTCGGTTTCGACACCGGCGAGTTTTTCTGGTGAAACCATTCGGATTGGGCTGGTTGATCTTGCCGATTTGTATAATTGTGTCCGGGAAATCATTAGCTCTCCACAAACAGAAAGAAAACTGGTTCAATATCTGAATGGGAAAGTTGTAGAAGAGGCATTGGATGAGTCTGTCACGTTTTTGGACACTTGTGGCAGAGGTAGGGATCTATTGTTGGCGATGAAACAACATGTTCAAACCCTGCAATCAGCTCTACGACGGAGGGGTGCTGGAGATTCAAGTGTTGAAACACAAGTTGCAGCTTACATCAACTTCAGGAAAACTGCAAAAAAGGAAGTAGCCAAGTGCCTTAGAGCATTGAAGAAATTAGAGCGTAAATCCGGTTCCTCCACCACACCCTTGGATGTAGATCAACATTTGTCAATGGTGACCAAAGTCCTAAGAGAGACAAGTTCCATTACCATGTCGATTTTTCAATCTCTTCTTCTCTTCCTGTCGGTTCCTTCAAGGGTTGGAGGATGGTCGAAGATTACGAAGTTGATTCCCACAGGATTACTTTCTAATGAAAGAGAAGTGAAGGTGCTGAATGAAGTTGGTAGCGTTGATCTTGCATTTCACTCGATCAAGAATATTGAAGCGGAGATGGTACAGAAGATGTTGAAGGCTCTTGATGCCACCATTGATGGTTTTGAAGCTGGATTAGACCACGTTTTCAAGTGTTTGATTCAAAATAGAGTCACTTTCCTTAACATCATCACTCATCAGTGATACCAAATACTTGTACAGGAAACTGTAGGTTAATCGTAATCTAATCGTTAAAAGATACTTATTCTTACCTTATTATCCGAACTAAATACACCTTCGATCGCTTTAAACAACATCCAACGAAGGCATTATTTTCGAGCAAGTAAAACCACATGATGGAGACAAGAGTAGTCCAAGCCACTCGTGCACACACTATGCTATTATCAAGATCTTGAAATTCTAATAACTAATAAACTTTAAACTGTCATTTGGTGTGTGAGAGATCCAGATCTCAATCTCGAGAAAAATATTAATCAATACCTTTTGCTGTTCTAAGGTTCTTAGAAATGGAGACACACCAGGTAAGCCAGATATGTAGGAAGTGAGGCAGCATCTGCACTTATGGGGTACTGTGGCAGGCAGGCTGGCAAAACAGCTTCAAGTTTAACACAAGTAGGATGCACATCATCAATGGCAGGCCGATGGATTTTGGATTTCTTTGATCCAAGTTTAAGCCCAAAACCTCATCCGACACGCATCGGATTCTTCACACGTATCAAATCCCATAACGGTTACATTGCCACCCTGTAATCACTGTAGAAAAAAGTAGGACCCATTGAATAAAAAAAGAACAGAAACGGTGAAAAAACAAACGGATTTCTTTCTCACTTTGCACCCGTTATGAAGAAATAAAACCACGCACATATCGCCCATCTTCCTCACTTCCTCTCTTCTATTTCTGCAAGGGAAAAGAAAGGGTGAAAGCCATGACTGTTGCCACCGCCGCAGCATCCCATTCCAAGAAGCTAATGAAGATAACTCTATCCCTCTTTGGAAACGGATTCAACTCCTCAAAATGGTAAATCTTCCATTCTTCTTAAACACAAAAGTTGTACTTTTTTTTGGCAAATACGAGTCAAGAACAGATTTTTCTATGATGGGTTTCCACTTTCCATTTGTTTAATTCCTTTTGTTATTTACCATAGCAAAACAGCGGCCAAAATGGCGGTTGCAAGGATCAAGCTACTCAGAAACAAGAGACAAGTGACGGTGAAGCAAATGAGGCGGGACATCGCCCTGCTTCTTCAGTCTGGTCAAGACGCCACCGCCCGAATTCGAGTATTTTTCTTCTACCCTTTACTCTTTAGTTGACTAGTAACATCAAAACATCGTATTTAGATTTTTTGTTCTTATGGTGTAATGGCCAATGGGTGTGTAGGTTGAACATGTCATAAGAGAACAGAATGTTTTGGCTGCAAATGAGTTCATTGAGCTCTTCTGTGAGTTAGTCGTAGCCAGGCTTTCCATCATTAAAAAGAGAAGGTGAGTTGATTATTTGAAGCTCTTTACATTCTCTTTACATAAAAACTGTTCCTAAAGGAGTCCAATTGTTCCAGGGAATGTCCTGCTGATCTAAAAGAAGGGATTGCTAGTCTGATATTTGCAGCCCCAAGATGTGCTGAAATTCCAGAGCTGATAGAAATCAGAAACATTTTTGAGAAGAAATATGGAACAGATTTTGTAGGTGCAGCCACTGATCTGCGGCCTAACTGCGGCGTTAATCGCTTGGTTAGCTTTCTCGTCTATCATTTTCTCCTTTGTAGGATATCAAAGCATCTTAAGACTGACAATGCCTTGCTTCTGTCTCTGTTCCTACAGCTGATTGACAAGCTCTCAGTGAAAACACCTACAGGAGAAGCAAAATTGAAAGTGATGAAGGAAATAGCTAAGGAGCACAACATAGAATGGGATACATCTGAATCAGAAAAGGAGCTGCTCAAACCTCCTGAAGAACTTATAGTTCGTTCCTAACTTCATTTGATCTAAGTTCAATCATTGTTGCTTTAATAAACTTATGTGCTTTCTTCTTTCTAATTGATGAATAGGAGGGGCCACGTACATTTGTAAGTGCTTCCAGTTTACCTGTGAAACCTGCTACAAATCCCTTTCCTGAGCCAAAAGAGATGATGATGAGGTAACTGTTTATAATTTTCAAACATTTTTTCCCCACCATTATTCTCTAACAGCAAAAATATCTTGCAGAGGAGAGGAGGACCCTATTCGTTTTAAAAACACGGTTGCAGCCGCTGAAGCAGCGGAAGAATCTGCGAAAAGAGCAATTGCTGCTGCACAATCTGCTGCATATTTAGCCAACCGAGACAGTAGCCTATTCAGCGAAGCATCCGGTAATGTTAACTCTGCTCGTGGATTCAGACCCCAGGGAATGAATGAATCTCGGAGTTTCGGAACGTTTTACGCTCCGAGTAGTGAGGAAGTAAGACCCGGCAATGATGAAGGTGGGAAGACCTGTAGGAGACACAGCTACAATAATGCCCCTGCTGCATATTCTGATATAAAGTTTGATGAATCTGATTATGATGAAGAAATAGAAGTTGAAGATGATCTTCCACCACCAGTACCTTCATCTCATGATGATAGACGGGATTCTTCTATTCATCGTGTTCACCCGAAATTGCCAGATTATGATGATCTTGCAGCTCGTTTTGAAGCTCTCAAGTTTCGCAAATCACAACCATGAAAATTTAGTGGCCTGTAATCAGTTGTTTTTTATTGGTATTCGGATATTATATTATTACATATACGATGTTAAGAATGCAGTTGCTTTGTATGTACTGTCCTTGAGAAAGAAACAGAGATGTCTGTCATTAAAATTAGAACAAGATTCAAACTTTCTTTTAAAGAAAATAAATTTATTAACTAAAAATAACCGAAATATAAAAAATAATACAATCCAAAACATCAAAATCAAAAAAAAAAAGTATGACTATTGTGATTTACTAGGAAAAAAGGGAAAATCATTCCTGTATGGATATTCTATGAATATTTTGGAGGCATGAGGGGCATCGTTTATACCAATAGAGAGGACAGCAAAAGTGATCTGTTCTATGGAGCTAAATCTAGGTAAGCAGGGATGTGCATTTAAAATTTAAAAAGTATTTAAATAACTTTTAATATATTTTATTAAAAGTCTATATTCATTTTGTATTCTTTTCATTATTTTATAAATTTAATATAAAATTTTACATCATTGCAGCATAAGTTTTTTCACCAACCAAAATAATTACATCATTAATTAAACAAACACCTTCCCAAGTCCTTTGGCAAATTTTGATTTGTGTGTCTAACTTATTCGATTGAGAAAAAGATATTAGATGAGTTTTACTTATTATATTATTTATAGTCTTATCTAATAAATTTATATCTCGATGAATCTTTATTTTTTTTATAAGGTGAATCTTCACTTCTTTCCTATATATTAATAAACCAAGACTATGTAATAATTTCTGACGAAAGACCTTAATATAATATTGACTCCTCTTTTTCTTCTAATCATATTCCTTCTTTGTTCTTCTTTTAAGTTAATTTTAATACGGTTTTAGCCTCTTAATTAATTAATTTGGCATGTACTTTTCTAGTTGTATTTTTGTTAAACTGAGGGATTATTTGATTCCAAATTATTCTACATGGAGCCTGGAGATTCATTTACTCTGTAAAGACCGCCTGGATGATCATTGTTTTTACAGACTGTAACAATGTCAAACTCATCTTTACTGGTTTCTTCACATTGTATAAATTCTTCACCAAAGTTATCATTTTATAGGGAAATAGGAAAACTAATAAAGCCTGAACAGCCGCTGCCTCATGGCAAAGACTTGTATTTCTCATCTCCTTGTTGTTTTTCTGTCACTTGCAGTATCTTTGGCAGCGGCAGCACCACCACCAGCCGTCTACATCTTCGGAGATTCGACTCTTGATGTCGGCACCAATGACTTCATACCCGAGTGTCAAGCAAGGGCAGATGTCTCTTTCAACGGTATCGATTTCCCGTACTCGGAGCCGACGGGGAGGTTCAGCAATGGTCTTAACACTGCTGATGAAATAGGTATATCCCACTATCCCAGATATTAATTTATTCAACACCTTCATTTTCATTTTCTTTATGTGAATTATTGATGGCACATTTTTGCTTTTAGTGATGCTGATGGGTCTAAAGAGGAGTCCACCACCTTTTCTCCGTCTTGTCCGGAATCCGTCGACTTTCAGGAGCAATATACTCAAGGGAGCCAACTTTGCCTCTGGAGGATCCGGTATTTTGAAATGTACTGGAAAGCATTACTACGTGAGCATCTTGTTAACTTGAGCCAATTCAAGTTCTAGTTGTACACATGGTTGAGTTTTTATGGTGTAACAAGTTGTGTCAAGTTCGAATTCGGGTTGATCGAGTCAGGTTTTTGCAGAAAAAGGTGATACCCTTGGAGGAGCAGATCCAACAATTCTCAACCGTTCGTTCAAACATCACAAACATGACAGGCAGTGATGCACAAACTGATGCCATTCTTTCCAAAGCATTCTTTCTTATAAGTATCGGAAGCAATGACATTTTCGAGTATCTGCTTAACCTCACCGAACCACCATCCATGACCATTCCGGAGTTCAACGCCACACTAGTATCCACATATCAATACCATTTAAAGGTTTGCCACGAATTTGACCCTTCATTGCCTTCAAATGTTCCTTGTTCAGTACTCACTATTAGTATGACCATCTATGGTGGCTCACCTTTCAGACTCTGTACAACCTCGGCGCCAGAACATTCGGTATCTTAACCGTTCCACCAATTGGATGCACCCCATTTGCTCGAGCTGTTTTCAGTACTCCCGTATACCATAATGATAGCTGCTTTGATCCGGTTCAGCTGTTTGCGCAAGCGTTCTATATCGAGGCACTGGCCATACTCGAACAGTTTAGCTCCCAAGTTGGTGATATACGATATTCGCTCGCGAATATGTATTTGATGACCACTACTCTGATGGAAGATATGTTCGCCTTTGGTAACCAATCATGTCCTCTTTGAAAACACATTGTAACATACGTAAATTGCAGCATGAGTTGCATACATTTCCTCCCTAAGTCTGGTTCCTTGTGATTCAGGTTTCAAGGATATCTCATCAGCTTGCTGCGGAAATGGTACTTATCCATGCAATCAAACGGCCAGCGTTTGTTCGAATCGAGAGGAATATTTGTTTTGGGATCGGTTTCATCCGACACAGAGAGCTTCGGAGTTGGCAGCCTTAACTCTATTTGGTGCATCGGGAAACCTTGTGACTCCCATGAATTTCAGTCAGTTGTTGGGGATTAACATGTAGGATTAGGAGACATCCCACACAGAGGCATAATTTCGCATCTTTGTATTTCTAAAACTATTGTTTTTTAAACACAAAAAATGAGGGAACAGTCCAATCCAAGCATGCGAATCAAATAAGTGTAGCGTTTAGACTGTAGAGCTGTTTGGTCTTAACATGGACCAGGCAGTTTTTCTACCTTGTCAACTTCATTAATAATATGTATTTTGCAACAATCATGTGTATTAGTTCTTAATAAGCTGCCACACATGTTTATATATTTTTTTAAGATATTTTTTTAAGATAGATGTCTAATACTTTTTGTAACAATCATGTGTCCTTAGATCCAGAACGTCGAAAAATTTTAGAGTAAAGTATCCTAAAAAAAATCAATATCGGTCAACGAACAATGACGTCTGATGTCGTCAATTAACGGTCAATGGTTACTACTAGCTCGGCTAGGTTGAGTTAGACTAGGTCTGAGTCAACTCAATCTAACTCGACCAAGTTGGACCGAGTTGACTCGGTCTGACTCGTTAACCAACCCTAGATGAAGCTCAGTCTCAACGACAGTGTGTGACGGCTGCTCTGGCGGTCGTCTGGTGACGGCGAGACCTTATCCCGACTATATCAACCCTCCTGAGTTCGATGGTGTTTTCGTTTCTTGATTCGAGACACCTAACCCCTTAACTCAAAAAATTTAAAATTTCTTTTCTTTCACCATCTTTGATGATAACTTTGATGATGGTGTTGATACCGTCGAACTAGTTTCATCGAAATCTTTTCAACAGCTTCTCATTGAATCTCTCTATATCAAAGTTTAAATTTTTTCTCTTCCCCTTTTCTCCTCCTTCGCTTTTTCATCATTTTCTCCCATTTTTTTCTCTTTTAGTTTTTCTCCCATCACTCAACACAATATTCAAAATATACCCTCTTTTTTTCTTTCTTTTTCTTTTAAATCCAATTATTTATTTTAAATTTGAATATCCTTTACTCATTTACCTAAGGCCCAAATCATCCATTTAAAATTTTTGACTTCCAACCTAAAGGTTCCTTATTTGGGCTCAACCCCCAATTTTAAAACTTTAATTTTGGATTGTTACACTAGTAATATATCATGAAACTTCATATTTCAATAATTCTATTATTAAAAATATTCGTATATTTCATAAACCAAACCTACTCCAAGTATTTTTTTTTCATCTTACTTCGTATAAGAATACGAAAGAACCAAGTCAATGTGTGTTCAGTCAGACTCTAAGTCTAAGGTCCCCAACGTCAACTCTGGGACTGGGACCAGCTGGAACTGGTGATGGTGATGGCAAGCCAACGTGTTTGGTGTGCTATGAGTGGATAAAAATGTTATAGTTTATCGATTTTAACGTGTTTCATATGGGATGAATGGGTATTGCACAAAAAATTATTAGGTGAATTATGTTCATCACGTCATTTGTGATCTCAATTAATTAGGACCGTTGATCTTAATTTTTTTTCAAGTGAATCATCACATCTTTCCTACATAGACTTAGTGGATGGGTAACTATTAGGTGGTTATTTAAAGATCAACGATTCTGATTGCTTGGACCATAGATAATATGATGAACAAAGTTTACCTAATAATCTCTCGTATTGAACAGAGTTATTTGAAAGATAAGATAATATAAGTCCAAACAAACCAGTAGGAAATAAGGCCAACACCAGGAGCAACGAATCCTCTAGTTCACTGGAAACCAGTAAGACAGCATAAACTTCTACTCTAACTAGACAAAAAAACAAAGAATTATGTACAGAAGGATAAAGTAAAGGAGAACGAAATATTCTTAATATTTGATTGAATAATTATTTTATATTTTAAATAACTTAATCTTTAATATTTTATTTTAAATTAAAATAATTTTTTAAATATAAATTGATCGTAAACAATTTTAAATAAATTGATGTAATAATAAATTAAGAAAAATAAAATTAAAATAATTATTCTATCAACGTTAAAATATTTTTAATTCTAAACATTTATATTTAACACGTAGTACAGTACTAATTTTATGTACTAAAAAATATATAATTGTTTTAGCACTACTTATACACTACTAGCAACTAGCAATAGAATATAAAAACTATATATAACTGCATTTAGCTCGACTTCACGTTGCTTGGAGTGGGATGTTATTTAGTTTAGGTTAAAATATATTGTCACCCCCTGAACTTGAAAAAAGTTTGAGATTTGACCCTTATATCTAAAAACTTAAATATTTCATATTTTTCGATTTAAAAATCTTAGTTCAGTCATCAATCCTATTAATATTATTATCATATAAACATGTCAAACTGGAAAATTTTGATAAAGGTCTTAACAACTTCAGCAATTAAATTAGGATTTTTAAATCGGAATGGTAGGGAGTGTAATTTTTATTTTTGAAGTAGAGAGACTGATCTCAAACTTTGTTAAAGTATAGGGACTAAAAGCAAATTTGAATCTACAGATTGGGAAGTAAGAAAATATATTTGATTTTTAAGGTTTTTTTTTTCTTTATTTAATAAGTTGGTAGAGACTTTGTCTTAGGCTTACATAAATCAAATATTTCTGAAAAAGAATAAACAAGCTCTAACTGGGTCTCCCCTTCAATTTCAAACACTGACTTGAAGAAGCTCCAGATCTCGATCTCTCGAGTTTAAGCTACAATGGCCAAGCCCAGGTATTCCCGCGTTCCGGGCCGGAAATCCTCGTCTTCAACCATGCTCCTCACGGCCCTCATCATGTTCACCTTCCTGGTTTTGATCCTTTTGGCGCTCGGAATCCTTTCCATTCCAAGCAGCAACACACGCAATTCCCATAAACCAAACGATTTGAGCACGATTGCGCATAACGTTGTCGAAAGGTTAATTTCTTCTTCCTCCTCTTCTTTTGAAATATTTTGGTTCAATTTTATGATGGAAATCTGGTAATAATCCTGCTGTTTCTGGAATCGGCAGAAACGATTATGACGAGGGGGTAGGAGAACAATGGGTTGAAGTCATCTCATGGGAGCCTAGAGCTTTTATCTATCATAATTTCTTGGTAAGCTTTGTTCTCTTTTGGCTGAATACGTTATTGCAATTAAAATTGTTAGTTAAACAAGCATTTTTTTTCAAAAGGAAATCAATCTAATAAAAAAATTATGAAGTATATTCCATTCTTAATTATTTGGCGGATCCATAAAATATAAGATGATTTTTTGTCAAAAGTTTATAGAATCATTCATGGGGATTAAATAGAAGAGAAGAAAAAGAAAAACAGATAGTCAGATAATAAATTTATGTCCATTTATCCACTTTTTGTGAGCAGCTTCTATTATGAAAACTAATTTCTGAACTAGCAGAAAGCTAATTCTTAGTTAGATTAGAAATATTCCAACCTGATCAAGGTCTTTATTTAATATTTTGGCAGTCCAAGGAGGAATGTGAATACCTAATTGACCTTGCCAAGCCTCACATGGAAAAATCGACAGTTGTCGATAGTGAAACTGGCAAGAGCAAAGATAGCAGGTATATAATTCTTAGTGTTATTGTTACTTAAGTTTCCGTCTGTATCTTTCTGAACTCTTTGATTTTATCTGATCCTTGACGTTTACATATAGAGTACGTACAAGTTCTGGAACATTTCTGCCTAGAGGACGCGATAAAATTATTAGGAACATTGAGAAAAGGATTGCAGATTTTACCTTCATACCAGTAGGTATGTGCTAGTTATCTGGATCATCCGGATTATCATGTATTATTTCTTAAAGTCTTCTTTAACTAGTTTCTGGTTTTTTATGCTATATGTGTAAAGTTACCCATGTCGTCACAATAATATGCAGAGCATGGGGAAGGACTTCAAGTTCTCCACTATGAAGTGGGCCAAAAATATGAGCCTCACTATGACTACTTCATGGATGAGTTCAATACCCAGAATGGGGGCCAACGCATAGCTACTGTCCTTATGTACCTGTATGTGACTTATCAGATTTTTCTTGTGTTTCTTATTCGAATGTATTATAAGGAAGTTGACCTTTCTTCTTTCTGCCTCTTTTGTTATCTATTTACAGCTAGGATGTTGAAGAAGGGGGAGAGACAGTGTTTCCTTCTGCAAAGGGTAACATTAGTGCTGTGCCTTGGTGGAATGAATTATCTGAATGCGGAAAAGGTGGACTTTCTGTCAAACCAAAGATGGGTGATGCATTACTTTTCTGGAGCATGAAGCCTGATGCAAGTCTAGATCCTTCAAGCCTCCATGGTTAGTTGTAATTACTAATTAACTAGCTCTGAGACACGAGATTCAAATTTCAGTTATATTGCAAAGTAACATTTCCATTTTTGACATTCATGTCCCTTGCATTTCTTTTGCATAAGTTTATCACAAGTTAATATCCACCGTGTTTTGACATTCGTTTTCTGGGTTCATTTTTGTTTACTATGTTTTCCATCCAGGCGGCTGCCCTGTAATTAGAGGAAATAAATGGTCATCTACAAAATGGATGCGAGTCAACGAGTACAAGATCTAAACAGCAGTTATAAAGGTAACTGATTTTTTTTTATCTAGGTATGAGAATTTATACTAAAACTATAGTTCCTCTCCTCTATCTATGCCAATTAAAGTAGACTAATGAATATGAAGATTATAACACAAGTAATATAGGTCTACACCTTCAAGAAGAGCACATTGTGGTACAAAGTCTTTTGAAATGATTAGGAAAGGGTCTTGCATTTTACCCGTTGTTGTTGAAGACAATGCATTTTTGAGTAATTCAAACGATAATTCCACAGAAAGTGATGATTCTGATAGATATATTTTGTTAGTTACAGGATTGAATTGAATTCCTTATTATCCTTATTGTACTTTGGAAAAGTTGAAGTGAGAGCTCTACAACAGCTTGAGCTTGGTGCCTCCTATCCGTTCCGGTGTAGTGATTTTCCCTGCTGACTTGAACACATGCTCCGACTCCGTTTTTGTTTTTGGGTTTGTTTCCAGTTTTAGTAAAGAGAGCTTTTCTTATGTTACTAGCAACAATAATTATAATAGAATAAAAGTGTAATGCGTAGCAATGCAGCACAGCTGAATGGATTACTGGGAATACACAATCATTTATTTGACATAATCTTACATTACATTACACACAATAGCTTTCCTCAACCTTTCCTCGTGTTTTGTACTTCCTGCAACTGCAAATCTGTATCCACCGGGCACCAGCTCCGTTTCGTTTCCTGTTGTAAGCAATGGGTTGTCTCATTATCAATATCAAATCTGTACTTGGATTGTTCTCTGAAACTGATCCTCAACTTTGCAAAAATCCAGTCACTCGTCAGGTCCGCTCAGAACTCAGATTTCAGAACTTTCTTGAGAGACTGCATGTTCATTCACCAAGCCTGCAAATGCATTTAGAAACACAAATCAGAACAATCAAATAACATACATGGAAGAATCATACTGTATAATGCACAAATCCTTTTATACATGGAAAAAGGGAAAAGAAAATTCACCCTTTTAAGGATTTGAATGGATGGAATGTGGGCTATGTAAGGCCAATCTTCTCCTCTCTCTTTCTTACATCGCCTTTCCAGATGTGGGCATCCTTTGATCCTCAGCGTTTGCAGAGCCGAGAGACTCTGCATACCTCGAGGCAATGACATCAAATTAGAGCAATGGTAAATCTCCAACTCAGAAAGCGAGGCCAGATGTTGTATCTCATTCGGGAGAGAAACTAATCTCTCACAAAGATAAATACCCAGAAATCGAAGGGAAGAGAGACGTTGGATACTCTCCGGCAATGAGGTTAACTCTGGACAATTACTGATACGCAAGTCTCGGAGTGAAGTCAGATATTCCACCCTTTCAGATAAACAGGCTATTTTCTTACAATTTTCAATGTCCAGTGAACGCAATGAAGATAAGCCTCGGAATCCATCTGCCGGAAGGGATATAAAGCTATCACATTGACTTAAATGCAAAGTTTCTAAAAACCTCAACTTTTGTAGTCCTTCAGGCAAGCTTTGAAGTTGTATGCAACACTGAAAATCCAAGTGCTTAAGGGTGTTTAGATTATCCGGCAGAGCAGGTACAGACTTTAGAGTACTTGCAACAATCGACAACTTGTCAAGTTGATTCTGATGTTGCAGTAGACCCTCCGGTAAATCCGTTAACTCATGGACACTACCAAGGCAGAGAGATGTAAGAAGAGTGGCACTCATCATCAAAGATTTGAGTAAACCAACATTGGTTCCGGCAATTTCTAGCACTTTTAGAGATTGAAGCATTGGCAGTTTAACCAACTTGGGACAATATCTGATGGTCAATGAACTTAAGAGAGGAAAATGTTGTCCACCATTCGCCGTCGTCCATTCCTCCAAGTTTGGTGCTACATCTATTTTGAGAACCTCGAGTGACAGAAAAGAACTTTCCGTTTCTCCATACGAGTTGCTGTCAATATGCTTCAGAGCACCCATTCCAGCAATTGTAAGTACCTTAAGGAAGCGTAGTTTCCCTAGAGGCGGAAGTTGATGACATGTTTCACACTTTTGTAGTGAGATTTCAACAAGGTTTGGTACAAGCAGATCCATCATCCAATGTGGAAAACTAACACCTTGGTACTCAGCTATGCGTAACTTCTTCAAGCTTGAATGAGGTTGGAGAACACTAAGAATCTCCTCATCGTTTCCATGTCGAAGATGAGATTTCTTGTGGTGCCAATATAAGCTTAATGATCTTAATTTTTGCTTCTTTATCAAACCAGCATTTTTAGCTTCGGCTGAACTCTTCACATTACAGAGTCCTATGATGCTCAATTCACCCTCTAGGGCCAAGTCTTTCAACTCATCGATGCCACACCCGTTGTCCTTTCCCACGATGAACCGGCTGAGTTTGCGCAAGCATGACAATTGTCCCAATCCAGCAGGCATACAAGTTAGTTCATAGCAACCTTTGATGTCCAAGTACCTAAGATTTTTCAAGTTCTTCGTACCTTTCGGTAACATCTGAAGACTGTGGCAAGCTTTGAGATTTAGTGTCTGCAAGTTATGAAGGGAACTTGTTGATTCAGGTAAAGTTTTCACATGAGGACCGCAAAGGCGTAGGTACCTCAAATGTCTCAAACTTCCAAATGCAATATTGCAAAAATTATAACCGAAATCTAACACCTTCATATACTTTTGTTTACTGATGAAGCGGGATGGATTAGAGAGGTTAACGCCGGAGTTTTCTAGGATCAAAGATTGCAGTGATGGCAATTTGGTTAAGTCCATAACGTTTGTTGATGAACTGTTATGATGGACAAACAAGTGACGAGCAGTTTTTGGCACTTTCAACCTCTCCTTGGGATCAACCACACAACACTCTTGTCTCATAATTGATGCTGCAACATCATGGATTAAATCGTGCATTTTACATGTAACAGTTCCTTCAAGATCCTCTTCGATTTCTTGAAAAAAGGACCTCCAAGTTAATTCAGAAAATATTTCACAACCAGTATCATATAAATCAAACCGTTCTCGAGAAGGAATAAATCCATTCGCCATCCATAGTCCTATCAGCTCGTCCTTTTTCATGACATGATCTTTGGGAAATATTGAGCAGAATGAAAAACATTGTCTCATATATGGTGGAAGATGTTGATAACTTAACCTCAACACAGCTAAGATTCTGCTTCCCTCGTCTTCCAAATCCCATATCTCGCTATCTTTGACGCGTAACCATTCGATTTCCTGACTTTTGAAACGTAATATGCTTCCTATGGCCTTAATCGCCAACGGTACCCCTCCACATCTCTGTGCTATCTGCCTCCCAATTGCTTCCAGGTTCACGTTGCCTTCATTCATTCCCTTCTCAAAGGCACTATGCTTGAACAAGGACCAAGAATCTTCATCCGACAAACATCCCAAGCGATGAAAAGGAAGTGTAGCCATCAGAAGAGCAACTTTCTGCAGTCGAGTAGTGACAATGACCGCACTTCCTCTCCCTCCAGACCGCAGTGCTCGCTTCAGTCCGTCCCACTTGTCATGGTATTCGTTCCACACATCGTCGAGCACAAGCAAAAATCGTTTCCCCACAAGCTTCTCCATTAAGCGTCGCTGCAGGGGATCTAGCTCTTGCATATCACACGAGTTCCCTTCAATGGACTCCACAATCGCTTTCGTCAGCCTTTTTATGTCAAAATCATCAGATACACAGACCCAAGCTCTCAAATCAAAGACTTTTGCCACGTTTTCGTCATTGTAGACCAATTGAGCCATTGTTGTCTTTCCAAGACCTCCCATGCCGCATATTGCATGAACAGAGAGGTCATCATGATAACACGCATCGGCAAGTAACATACTAACTATCTTTTCCTTCTCATCTGCTCTGCCAATGACTTCCGATTCTTCGACGAGGGAGCTGGTTTGCCTGTCCTCGGTCGGTTTGATTTCAGCCTCTCCCACACCTTCTCTCAAGTGGAACTTGCTTTTCTCCCCGGAAATGGCATCCAATTTCTCTCTTGCATTCTTCAGTTTACGTGCCACATTTAAGCGAAATAAAAGTGGGTTCTGAAGAGAAAAGAAAGTGGTTACCTTGCTTCTACGCCGTAGGGCGTCGGTATTGAAACCATCGAGCACATCTTCCGGATGATAAGCTGCTCGTTTGAGCTTGGCTGGCCAATTCTTGATTGCTTCACTGTTCCACTGCTTCAACTCAGCATCATGGAGCACCGCTCGGATCGTAGTAAGACTACTCTCCAGATTCTCTACTTCTCTTTTGAGGCTGCCAGCAAGTCCGATCTCCTCCAGGGGCAAATTGTTCAAGTTGTCCAAGATGGTATTCACCAGAGCTGAAACAAGTACGTCCGCCATTTCCAGTCCCTCCCGATTTCACAACCAACAAAGCAACGCTCGGAAACTGAATCAAAGACAAGAAACAAACAAAATGCAACAAAAATTTTGATCAGCCTCTGTAAGAAAAGTAAACAAAGAAGAGCTATTTTTTCCACACGGGATTGACTTGACCTTGTAAACTATATGAACAGAACATCATTAATTTCCTGCAACTGCATAACTATAGGCTGGACCTTTCGTTAAAATTAAAAATTGAAATAACAATTATGTTCTTAATTCAAGCTCACCTTGAAGGCCCATAAAAAAGAAATATATATGCATAAGAAGAAGAAGATAATGGTAACAATGACAATGGTCTGAGGTGATTAACATATAAGCTGTATCATTAAAAATAGGAGAATATTTCATTTACCAAATGGAAAAATATTGTTTTGAGTCTAATTAAGGTTTAGAGGTTTAGTTTAATGTTTATAATTTAGGTTGTATATTTTCAAACCTTTAAGGATTAAAATATATTTTTTACAAAATTCAGGTCCTTAATAAAATATTTTTTTTATTAATATGAAATTAAATCTTAATATAATACCCTGTAAACTTTTGGTCCATTTACAGATTATTTACTCAGTTAACTTTAACGATGATCAAAATAGATTAATTTAATAAATTTAGTTATTTAATTAATGAATTTGATAATTTAATAGTTAAAATAGACATTCTCGTATAATTTAGTGGACTTTAAAAGTAGTTTACCCTTAAAAGAATCTTGAGAATCTTCGAAGTGGCTTCTGATATGAAAAAGACAAACGTGGATGGCATAAACGTGGATACCAGTTGTCTCAGTGCGTGGGGTAAACAATTAGAGCATAGTTGAGGGATCATTTATATAATTTATCCAAAAAATGGAAACGACAAAAATCTCCTTCCCAATCCCCCGTCCCTGAATCGAAGCCCCATCTTTCAAAAGGAGAGGAAGAAAAAAAGAAGAATCGAAGCCCCCAAATCCAATAACGAAATCCCTGTTTCTTCTTCTATTCGAGGAAATTCCGATGATCGAGATGCTTCCTCCTCCGCCGTCCCCTTCATCTGATGAAGACTTCTTTCCTGACGGCGCGTGGTATGGAAACATCCAGTATCTCCTCAACATCTCAACCATCGGTCTCCTCTGTTGCGTCCTCATCTTTATCTTCCTCAAGCTCCGAAGCGATCATCGCCGCATCCCCGGACCGTCCGCTCTGTTCTCTAAGCTCCTTGCCATCTGGCACGCCACCGGCCGCGAGATTGCCCGCCACTGCGGAGCTGATGCCGCCCAATTCCTCTTAATCGAAGGTGGAAGCTTCTCCGTTCTCTTATCTGTCGCCTTTGTTGCTGTTTTCGTCTTACTTCCCGTAAATCTCTACGGCGGCACTGCTTTATTAGGGGATGAGTTCTCGAAAACCACTGTAAGCCATATTAGTAAAGGTTCAGGGTTGCTCTGGGTACATTTCATTTTCGTAGTTTTTGTTGTTATTATTTTCCATTATGGAATCTCTGCTATGGAAGAAAGATTAAGAATTACTAGGTTTAGGGATGGAAATGGAAATTTAAGTGATCCCAATTTGAATTCAACTGCGATTTTTACGATTATGGTCCAGGGCTTACCTAAGAATCTAGGTGTTGACAAGGGTATTTTGCTCGAGTATTTTCAGTATAAATACCCAGGGAAGGTATACAGGGTTATCATGCCTATGGATTTATGTGCATTGGATGATTTAGCCACTGAAATAGTTAAGGTTAGGGATGAAATTACGTGGTTGATAGCGAAAATTGATTCGCGTCTTCTGCCGGAAGAAAGTGAAGATGATGTGAATGGAAATGAAGGGTTTCTGGGTTGGGTCCATTGGTTCGGGAGGAAAATCCAACGCCTTTTCGATCGGATTATGGATAAATTTGGGTTTACAGATGACGAAAAATTAAGAAAGCTGCAAGAATTGAGAGCTGAGTTGGAGACTGAATTAGCGGCTTAAAAGGAAGGGCATGCACAGGGTGCTGGGGTTGCTTTTGTAATGTTTAAGGATGTATATACTGCAAATAAGGCAGTTCAAGATTTCCGGAATGAGAAAAAGAGGCGGTTTGGGAAGTTTTTTTCTGTCATGGAACTTAAGTTGCAGAGGAACCAATGGAAAGTTGAACGAGCCCCATTGGCCACTGATATTTACTGGAACCATTTGGGATCAACAAAATTGTCACTGAAACTGCGGAGAGTGTTTGTGAACACGTGTTTGTTGTTAATGCTTTTGTTCTTTAGTTCTCCACTTGCAGTAATTACTGCTGTGCAGAGTGCTGCTCGAATAATTAATGCAGAAGCAATTGATCACGCACAGTCGTGGTTGGCTTGGGTGCAAAGTTCAAGCTGGCTGGCATCTTTAATCTTTCAATTTTTGCCCAATGTTATTATATTTTTTAGTATGTATATAGTCGTCCCTTCAGTTCTTTCTCATCTTTCCAAGTTTGAACGGCATCTGACGGTATCCAGCGAGCAGAGAGCAGCATTGCTAAAGATGGTTTGCTTCTTCCTTGTCAATTTAATCCTACTGAAGGCTCTTGTGGAGTCATCGTTAGAGAGTGCAATCCTTCGGATGGGTCGGTGCTATTTGGATGGAGAAGACTGCAAGAGAATTGAGCAATACATGAGTGCGTCATTCCTCTCAAGATCTTGCCTTTCTTCTCTTGCATTTCTAATCACAAGTACATTCTTGGGAATATCATTTGATCTGCTGGCTCCAGTTCCTTGGATAAAGAAGAAGCTTCAGAAGTTTCGGAAGAATGACATGCTCCAGTTGGTCCCAGAAAATAGTGAGGAGTACCCCTTAGAAAATCAGAACCTGAATAATTTGCGGAGACCACTGTTGCCGGAGAGTTTATTTGACTCTCCTAGGATGGGTGGAATTGACATTCAAGGACAAGATCTTTCAGTCTATCCTATCAGCAGCAGCCGAACATCACCTATACCCAAGCAGACATTTGACTTTGCGCAGTATTATGCTTTTAATTTGACAATATTTTCCCTGACCTTGATATATTCCTCGTTTGCTCCAATTGTGGTGCCAGTGGGTGCAGTCTATTTTGGTTACAGATATGTGGTTGATAAGTACAACTTTCTGTTTATATATAGAGTCAGGGGATTTCCTGCTGGTAATGATGGAAGGCTGATGGATACGGTATTGTGTATCATGCGATTTTGCATCGACTTGTTCCTCCTCTCGATGCTTTTGTTCTTTTCAGTCAAAGGAGACTCCACAAAGCTGCAAGCCATATTTACTCTTGGAGTGCTAGTAATATACAAACTGTTGCCTTCTGAGAATGATAGTTTTCAACCAGCCCTTTTGGAAGGCATGCAAAATATAGACAGCATTATAGATGGACCAATTGATTATGAGGTTTTCTCACAACCTAGATTCGATTGGGATACATATAACCTATGATTAAGACATTGACAATTCAAGTAATTAACTCAATGTTTGTGTAGTGTACCTCGATTGCTTTTTTAATGAAGTATTTTTTAGGTGTAAGTATGCATAAGCTTGTTGTTGCTGTCGTCGTCGTTTGTGGTGGTGGTGCATCCCGTTTCCACACACCCCTTCTCCCCCAACCCCTGATAATACCACTGTTCAACAGGATTAAACAGTGGATTGATTTCTGACAATTACTGTTATGATCTGTGCTTTGCATGCATTTTGTCTCTTGTGTTTTAAAGGGTGTAGATCATGTCAGTCGAACATTTGAAGTATTCTGTGTCCATACCTAGAACATAATGTTTTGTCAAGTGTTCATATGGCTTTCTTGATTTGGATTTATTTATTAATGTACAAGGATCATGTTGATTCTCATTCTTTTGTAAGATTTCACAAATCAATGAAATATACTCATCCGAACAAAAGAAAGAATTTGTAAGATCTGAAGCAAGGTGCTGTACTTAGCATTTATGTAATTTAATGAAAACTACTGTAAAATGCTGTAGCAGACACCATTTACATGCTATGGTTACATGCACACACAAATTTGGCACAAAACAAAGACAGATTTGAACCGAAAAGCAAGGCAGAAAATAGCTGAATCCAAAATTACCCCATGCAGAAAACGTGAGTAGGAGTATTCATGGCTTCCACGCGAGTTTGTTTTAGATGTGCTGTGAAGATAGTTCTATTAAAAGCAAAGAGGGTATGAGACAGTGAGAAAATATGTGAAACAATCCTGAAATGGGAGGGAAGAAAAGTTCCAAGGTGAGGAAACATGGACGAAATTATTTGTAGGCAAAAATTAGAAACAGAGGAAAACTAGGAGATCCAAATGCCAACTAGTCAAACAGTGTTTTAGACCTGTCCGATCATATATATCCACTCTTGGCCCAGCACAGCAGATGGAACCCCTCATCCACTGGGCAATCCAATGCACCTGGCTAGTAACTGTGTGACTGGGAACAATTCAGCTGCTTTGTTTGGAGACAGAATCATGCAGCGTATACCAGTTAAAAGCAAGCTTCTGGATTCGGGTTCAGACAACACCAAGTCCGGGTTTGGGAACCATGAGCAACCTCTTTGCCCCAAACCTCGCCGCCTTGGACCTGCCATTCCAGACTTTCTCAAGCCCCTCAAATGTAACAAACACAGGTAGGCTTCATTGTCATTGCCAATGTTTTCCTCACTGTTTCCTTTTCTATTTTGAAGGTTGCAGAGTTCCCCTATTCAAATTTTGTTTTAAAAAAATACGAATATGTTGGAAAAAACAAAACAAAGAGAAAATTTTGATTTCAAGTGTAACAGAGGAACAAAAAACATAATTTGACCAAATAAAAGTGTTCTTGGAATGACATTCATGTTTTCAGAAAAATCCCAGAATTTTCCAACCATTGAAATAAAATAAGAACTAATTTGGTGTCTTATGTGATCAACAGCCAACGCAATACAGATGGGAGAAGTGGAGTTCTGAACATGATCTCTGACAAGGTTAGGATTTCTTTCTTCAAACCATATATGTATATTAGAAGGATTTCATCATAATTGTAATAGCAACATATGAACATAGACAAATGATGGAAGAGAAACGGCATGCACGGGGTGTTCACCAAGCTGTTACGAAGGATCACCACCGGGAAGAACCGGCAACCCTTTGGTTCACGACGTGCACTTCGTTCATCAAATGGAGCTTCTCACCAGAACCAACCTTTCAGACAAATTTGGCATCCCCTCTGCCTCTCCTGTTTGAAACCCATCCATGCATTGCAGCAGCCTCTTTCATGGGGATATCTTGGACTGCATGGAACTACCCTTTTCTGGGAATTTTTTGGTAGCTTTAAGCTTTTCTTCTTCTTCTAATCTACAATTGTGGCTCTTTTGTCTTCTTTTTTTTGTAAATACTATGAGTTGAAATGGACTCCATGTCTCCTGTACATAAAATTTCATATCATCTTCTTTAATTGTTTCAAGTTGGATAAAATGTTTTATTTTTATGGTAGTTTTTTCTCTTTTTGAACTAATGTGATCTTCCTATCCCTTTGGCTGCTCCCTTTGTGTCTTCGTTTCAAATTTTAGAAGCAAAATAGATACCATTTTTGAAATATCGATTATTTTTTAACAAAAATAGTTGATCGATTACATTTCGAATATAAAACTCAATTAGATGTCTATTTTTTTTACAAGAACTTGGTTTTTAAGGAGTTTCCAGACTCTTTAACCATTAATTTTTATTAGACTAATATTATTTAACATATAAATAATAAAAAATAATGTATTAGGATGATCAAGTTTTTCAATATTTACATAATTGTTATTGTAATATCATATAAAAGTCATGAAGATCAACCACTGGTGCTACGGGTAGTAGGTGGGAGCCGGCCACCAGGGAGAGTTTCAAAGACAACACAAGAGAGGGGAAACCGCCAGCATCATCAGTTCAACTTCCTTAACTGTCATACAATAAAAGAAAGGTAGGGCCTACCCTGTCCACGTAAACATTTCTCTTCCACTGTAACAACTGAAGAACAGCAAGCAGGAGCACCCGTTCTTCAGATCCTCTCAACAGATTCCAAGTACTACTATTATTATAATACTAATGGTTCTCTTTTAAAACGAAAGAAACCCAAGATCAAAATCAAATCTCCACCAAGTCAGTTGTATCCATTTTTGTTTCTTCCAAATGCAAATCTTTGTGACTTGAATTCTACTGAAACAATCGTTAAAGGAAAAATGTTCTTGTCCTTAAAGACTATATTTTTCTTCTGGGTCTTAAGCTTTAAACTCAGATATGGCTATGGCTGCATCTTCACTTTCAAGATGCACCATCTTTTCTCTGAACACGTCAAGAACTGGTCCAACTCCACTGGCAAACTCTCTCATTGGCCTGCAAAAGGATCTTTTGAGTACTACGCCGTTTTAGCTCACCGGGACCGCCTCCTCCGCGGCCGAAAACTCTCCGATATCAATGCAACTCTTTCTTTCTCTGGCGGCAACTCCACCTTCCAAATCAGTTCGTTGGGATTGTAAAGGATCTTTATTCCCCCTTTTTTGTATTTTCTTGGAAGTTTTAGATTTAGGGCAATGTTACAAAGTTGTTGTTTTTATAATCTAGTTTTTTTTTTTTTGTTCTGGGTACAGTTTACATTATACAACAGTGCAATTAGGGACTCCTGGGGTGAAGTTCATGGTGGCGCTCGATACAGGGAGTGATCTCTTCTGGGTGCCATGCGATTGTACCCAATGTGCTCCAACTGAAGGAACTACTTATGCTTCTGTATGTTTTCTTCTTTTTGATTTCCTTTATATTCTGAATTTGTATGTGTTTCTTGATGTCCCTAATTGAAACTCAGAGAATGTACTTCAACCGTCCCCACAAATGCAGTTCATGACAAAATTTTGCAACAAGATGCATTTTGGTTCATTCTAGAATTCACATGCAGTCCGAGAAGCATAGTAGAACATATATGAGCGTGAACCCTACTTATTTACATTTCCCCACGGGATGCTCTAATTTGACTACATTGGGTTATTGGAAAAATGTATGAGTTGGGTTTATAGTTGAACCAGCTAGAGTGGTGATCAGTTCTTACACTGATTGTCCTTGGATTTATATTAAACTATACATTTGTTTTCTTGTGTTGCAGGATTTCGAGCTTAGCATATATGACCCGAAAGGATCATCCACTAGCAAAAGAGTCACCTGCAACAGTAGCTTGTGTGCACACCGTAACCAATGTCTCGGAACATTCAGTAGTTGTCCATACATAGTCTCTTACATGTCAGCTCAAACTTCTACTTCTGGGGTTCTACTGGAGGATGTTCTTCACCTGACGAATGGAGATGGTCACCCACAGTTAGTTGAGGCATATGTCACATTTGGGTAAGCTTAGTTAATATTCAATTTAACTACCAAGTATACCTTATTCCGGCATTCTTCTTTTGTGTAGGCCAATGTTTGTTTCCCGACTCTTGTCTAGGTTCAGATGAAAATGCAATATGAATTGTGTGCAGCTGTGGTCAGGTACAGAGCGGTTCATTCCTCGATGTTGCAGCTCCCAATGGGTTATTTGGGCTTGGCATGGAGAAGATATCGGTGCCTAGCATTTTATCGCAGGAAGGTTTGACAGCTAATTCTTTCTCCATGTGTTTTGGAAGTGATGGAATTGGAAGGATCAGTTTTGGAGACAAAGGTAGCCCTGACCAGGAAGAGACCCCGTTTAATCTCAACCCATCACAGTAAGTGGTAATTTTCTTATTTTGCTGATCAACTGTGAATTTAGAATGATGAATTAATTTGCTTTTGAAACGTGTTCTGTTACTCTTTAATATCTAGTCGTGGTTTATGCTGCAGTCCAACCTATAACATTACTGTAACTCAAATTCGAGTGGGGACAGCTATAATTGTTGGTGATATTACTGCTCTTTTTGATTCTGGGACCTCATTTACATATTTGGTTGACCCAACCTATTCAAACCTTGCAGAGAATGTAAGTATTTTGCATGTTAAAAAACACTAAAACTCGGTGTTGCAACTTGTAATTTTGTGCTCTTCGACAGTTCCATTCTCAGGCACAAGATACACGCCGTCCGCCTGATTCAAGGATCCCTTTTGAGTACTGCTATGACATGAGGTCCATTATTTAATCTTGTTTCACATATTGTTTTTCTCCACTTAGGTTGAATTTTGCACAACTTATCGTTTTTCTTTATGGCATGCAGCGCTGACGCAAATGCTACTTTAATACCCAGTATGAGTTTGACGATGGAAGGTGGACATCACTTTCCTGTATATGACCCGATAATCGTCATTTCTTCTCAGGTAGTATCCTGCTCCTGGACTTTATTCTTTCGTTTTTCTTTTGTACTTAGACTGAAAATTGCATTAAACAATTTGATCTCTAATGATTTGCAGAGTAAACTTGTATACTGCTTGGCTGTCATCAAGAGTACAGAACTGAATATTATTGGACGTAAGTGTTGCATACAGAATGTGGTTAATTGAATGCTTAAGTTGCAAGTGATTCTAAGATAAAAATTTCTCTTCTTCCTTTGTTGCCTGACTGTATGAAGATAGGTGAATCATGCGGTGTAACTTCACATTGTTTGATTTCATGAGGCACATTATTGGCCTTCCATGTACACTAGATGATGTCAGTTGATATCCAATATCTTATGTTTTTGCTTCTTTCCTGTAAACAGAGAACTTTATGACCGGTTACCGTGTGGTGTTTGATCGAGAAAGATATGTCTTGGGATGGAAGAAGTTTGATTGTAAGTGATGCTTTTCCTCCACGCTTCCGTATTCGAGCTTGTTTACTTATGGAAACTCATTTGCTTTCAAGCAGGTTACAATGTTGGGGAAACTAATACATCAGAAGCAGAAGTGTATGCTGTCTCTGAACCTCCTTCCGTTGCTGCCGGAATCCATAATTATTCAACCCCAGAATCAAGTAATAAAGGTATCAAGAATACCAATCCAGGCAGTTGTGTAGGGTTGCGGTCTTGCCATCTCCAATTTTCTCTTCTGGCCTTGTTTGGAGTTGTCTTGTTATAGGTCATTCCCTTGGTAACCAGTGCTGTAAAGATTGTAGTATTGTCCATATATCTTTTGATGATTTAGCAAAGACTTGATGTACTGCACAATTTTGATGGAACTAAAACACAATGAAACAGCCTTCAACTTTGACCTGGCAAATGGCAATGGCAATGCCAGGCATGTGATGTGTATGGTGGCAGGTGAGAGTTGACCTTGGTAGTCTAGAAATGAATTGTTTCACATCATACATTGGAATGTGGCAAGAAGAAAAGATATTGTCAAGGGGCAACCACCAAATTTAATATTACAACTTTGAATGCAGCCTAGGGGTAGATAGAGACAAGAAATTGGGTTTGAACCTTTCTTATTATAAAAGAAATGGGGTGTGTGAATGAGAGAGAAAGAGCGTAAATTATCTGTCTTTTTTGATATTCACTTTAAAACAGTGAGTATAAGATTTAGGGTTATGAGTTAAGGTTAGAGAATTAGAGATATGGTGTAGGATTTAGTGTATGAAAATTAAGTTTAGGTTTAAAATTTTAAAAAATAAGATATAAAAAGAGGCATGATTAAGAGATAAAAAATATTCGAGAGAAAATGTGTGTACATAAAGATACTCTTAACTTTTTATAATAGATTGTTTTCGTCTATGATTAAGAGATAAGATTAGTTAATCTTGGCACTTGACTTGTGGAACAAACAATTGACTATAGTTATTAGTTTTGACCAATAAAAGATTTTTAAGGTGAGAACAATAAATTATGGATTTTTAAGCTGGTATGGATAGAAATAGATCCACTAATATACAAGATCAGTTGATTAAATTTTTAATTTTTTTAATTAGAATTAGCCTAGTGTTTAACAGAGTCATTATGTAAGCTCCTTAAATATGATGGATGTCATTCAATAAAAGGAATTGAGTCATACCATGTAAAGCTTGCACTGCAAAATGCATAATTTGAAAGGAACAAATCACCTATTTGGAGGGGTTTTCCTACTTCTTTAAATAAGAAACAAACTCGGTTAAAGTTATTTAACCGATTAATAAAAAAATCTCAATCTGTTAATTTTTTACAGCTAAGATATTTTCGTTAAACCCTAAAATTAAAATCCTCGTAAAAAAAATTCATTTCCGGTGTTTAAGATATTTTCACTAATTTAAGTAAGAATTATATACTTATATGCAACAAATTGTAAAATACAATGTCTGAGCTCTAACAAATTAAAATAAAAGAAATTAATTCTCTGTTTTTATAAAGTAAATATATGAAATTCTTAAATAAAGCAATGCATAATTGAAAAATCTCAAAAGTACAGGGGCTTGTGGGGAAAATTAATTATTTAAATCCCCTGTGCCGACCCCAGATGGAGTTTGGGTACCAAACTAAACCACAGCGTTTTCGTCTTCAAATCAAACTGAAATCGTAATTTGACTTTTGTTCTGCCAACAACCAAACCTGAAAACGTTATTTAAAAGTTTCGGCTTTCTCAAGTTCAGCTCCAATAAAACACCAGATTTCTTCATTTTTTTGCCAGACATGGGGGAGTTAAGTAGTAACCGTTGTGTGTTATTGCTATTGGTGTTGGGATGGAGCGCGGGAACTTGTTTGGCCTTCGGAACTTTTGGTTTTGATATCCTCCATCGCTATTCCGATCCGGTTAAGCAAATCCTGGCCGTAGATGAGTTCCCGGTGAAGGGAAGTCCGGAGTATTACACTGCTATGGTTCACCGTGATAACGTAATTAAGGGTCGTCGATTGGCGATGGCTAATGATCAGACGCCTGTTACGTTTCTCGACGGAAATGAGACTTACAGATTCGATGACCTGGGATTGTATGATTTCTTTCCAACTCACCCCCCTCTTGTTTTTTATATGAATTTCAACTTTTTTTTTCTAGTTTATTTTGTTATTGGATAATTATTTGTATTTTTTGCTTTGGTAATAGTTCAAAACTTGTTGGGACATGGAAGTTGAATTTTTAGATTACAGAGGCGATTTTATTGGATAATCATTTCGTTTTGGAGGTGGAAATTTAGAAGAAAAAATTTTGATAGGAAATGAGCAAAAAGAACTTGCGTTTATGAATTTATATTGGGAAGAAATTGTCTGTTTTACATATCTCAGCTTACATTTGGAGTTTCTTCTTGCAATTGGATTGAATTGTTAACTTATAGTTTTCCAATTTTTGGGAATTTTACAGTTTGCATTACACGAATGTATCAATAGGGACGCCTGCTTTGTCATTTTTGGTGGCACTAGACACCGGCAGCGATCTCTTCTGGTTGCCGTGCGATTGCTCTGCTTGTGTGCGAGGCCTCAGGACATCCAATGATCAGGTAACCTTTTTCTTCTTTCAAATGTTATACTTGGTTTCTTGCATATTCTTCAACTACTTGTAATTTAATGTAGTATCGATGCATGAAGAATCATTTTTTATGGTATCTGTTGGTAACTTTTGTGTTGCAGATGATAGAATTTAACATCTATAGCCCTAATACGTCGTCCACGAGCTCCAATGTTCCCTGTAACAGTGCCCTGTGTCAACAACAAAGACAATGTTCTTCACCTCAAAGTGATTGCCCTTATCAAGTTTTATATCTCTCGAATGGCACTTCTTCTACTGGGTCATTGGTGGAGGATGTCTTGCACTTAACTACTGATGAAAATAAAACCAAAGCCCTTCAAGCTAATATTACTTTCGGGTTTGCAACTTTTAGTTCTTTTTTCATTAGCAAACATTACGTAAATGCCCGGAATTCTACTAGGCTTTCTTGGAAAATAACTTCTTGTTTTGCTTATGTATGATTTGGATGTTGTACTCTATTGCAGTTGTGGGCAGGTTCAGACTGGATCATTCTTAACTGGTGCTGCTCCTAATGGTCTTTTCGGGCTTGGTATGGACGACATATCAGTTCCTAGCATATTAGCAAAAGAAAACATTACTCCAAATTCTTTTTCTATGTGTTTTGGAAGTGATGGAATTGGAAGAATCACTTTTGGTGATCGGGGCAGCTCAGGTCAAGGAGAAACACCATTTAATCTCAGGCAACAACTGTAAGTGGCTACGTTTTTCCTATTGCATCAATGATGATAACGAATTTGTTAGCGTAACATGCAGCCTTAGAAATGATTTTGATTCTGGTTTTCGTTTTTTGTTGGTCTTACTGATCTTTACTCTTCTTGATATTCATTTTCAGCCCCACTTACAATGTCAGTATCACTCAAATAAATGTTGGAGGGAATACTGCGGATCTTGAATTCAATGCAATTTTTGACTCGGGTACCTCGTTTACATATTTGAATGACCCAGCTTATACACTTATTTCTGAGAGTGTAAGTATTTAAAACACATTCCATGTTGTTTCCACAGTTCCCTTTTCTTCCCATATATGTATTTTTCGTTGTGTTGTTTGACAGTTCAATAATCTGGCCATAGAGAGGCGGCATACATCGTCTAATTCTTCTGAACTTCCCTTTGAATATTGTTATGAACTGAGGTATAATCTATTTGTTTAGACCTACCGAAAAGGACTTTCGTTTTATACCCGAGGCCCAAGGCACTGACTTCAGCTTTCACCTTGCAGTGCAAATCAAACCAGCTTTCAGTACCCTGTTGTGAATCTGACTATGAAAGGTGGAGATTACTTTTTTGTTAATGATCCAATATTAGTGATTCCCTTGCAGGTAAAAAAGTAGCTTTTGATTCTATTAGATGCACTTTGACTTGCCTAGAAAATAAATCTTTTCTTTCTCAATTTCCAGAGTGGAGAAGTATACTGTTTAGGTGTTGTGAAGAGTGACAATGTGGATATCATTGGACGTAAGTATCTTCCCTTACAATTAACATTGCTTATTTTTTGGTGCTTCTGTGCTTACTCGATAATGAATTCGGGTTTTCGGCACTAAGAGTCTAATATTATATCACCAGACAGCATGACCTAGTATAGCACTGCACTCACAAGTCGCAATTCGTTATAACGAATACCATACCTCTCTGAGATACAATTTCTGATAACAGTGAACAATTGATAATCAGAGAATATAGCTTCTTATACATTTTCTTTTTGTTACATTGAAAACCAGAAAATTTCATGACCGGTTATCGTATAGTTTTTGATCGTGAGAAGATGGTACTGGGTTGGAAACCATCCGACTGTGAGTAACTTGTGCTTGTTTTCTCTGCAATTTATGCTGGTCCGTCGATCATCTCTTAAATTTCTGACAATGAGATCGGATTTCAACAGGTTATGATATAGAGACATCAAACACATTACCGGTGAAGCCACGGTCTGCCTTCCCTCCTGCCGTGGCCGTCAACCCTGAAGCCACAGCAGGGAATGGTAATGGTACTAACAATTCCGGAGCACCACCATCCCTTACAAATCCATCAACGTACCTCAAAACCCTGTTTTTCACTTTTACATTTGCTCTCATTCCATTTTTGTTTTGATTTAGTCATATTCTATACTTCAGACCTTGTACCATACACATACTGTTTTAGGCATACACAAGGAAGGGCAGCATTCTTACCTTTGTTTTTCTTTCCCCTTCATACACACAGGGTTGTATATATGTTCTGATTTTGTGATACAGTTACAGCTGATTATATTATAGCATTCCTTGTATTTCTTAAGTTGAGTCCAGGTTTTGCTTAACCAAATTTAATGTTACAAATCTTGCTTAACAAGTAACATGAGCTTATCCTTTAAAGCAAAGTTCATTTGTCTAAACGACAGACAAACCCTTCTCTTTAGGATCAAGACATGTTACCTTCTCTCTTTAGAATCAAATATAGAAGGTACAAGAATTTATTGAACCTTCAAATTTAATCTAAAAATCTAAAATTTAAGAGAAATAAAATCTTATTTAACCAATATTCAAATTAAAAAATTAAAATTATTATACCAAAAAAATTTAACTAAGATTCATATACAAGAATTCTATGATTGTTAGACTTATGAGCCTTTAGAATTCACAATCAACTAATGATTGCTAGATTAACGAGTCCTTAAAAATTTAGAAGCGATCGATTAAACTAACGAGTCATTTAAACTTATTCATCTTATGACATGTCAACTATATTCGATCTTTAGTTCACAATGTTGCAAAAATATATCCATTTAAACATAAGTGTTTTGTAGTTAAATTATAATTTCAAACTTTATCCGCTATTTAGTGATGCGTTTATTTTATAATTTATAAACTTACAATTCTTTGTTTACCAATATTTATATGCTTAATAAATTGTTTATTGGGCCTAATTTATGTTTAGGCCTGAGCACAAACCCAATCCTAATCAGATGCCCACAAACCCAAAACTAATACGAAAATCAAGCATATCTTTTGTCTATTCGTATCCCAATCAACCCACATTCTGGCCTCTAAACCATGTTTAATTAACATGGCAACTTTCTTCCACTCTTTAGGTCGGGCACTTTTGGATGTGTGCTGTATGTGATACATGTTTTCTTCTGCGTGTCTTTCTTTTAACCAAAGCATGTCGACTACTTTTTCTTGTCTCCAAATACACTGTAATGTGTCACACGGATCCTATGCAACTACATTTAGGGTACGAGGACCAGGGATGGATTTAGAAGAGCTGGGTACGATCGTACCCTTAAAAATTTTAAATTCTTTTGTATTTTATATATTTTTATTGATAATTTAATTTTACATACTAAATTTTTGTAATCTTACACCTCTATATGTTTAATATAATTTCTTGTACTCTATACCCCTTTACATGAAGTTCTGGGTCTGTCCCTGTTAGGGACAGAACTAGATGATTATTGTGTATCTTATCTAGAATTTTATGTAAGTGGTGTAAACTTTTAAAAAGTTATATTAAAAATATAAAAAATACAAAATTACAAGAATTTAGAGTGTACAAAATTAAAATATCAATAAAAATATATATAATATAAAAAACTTAAATTTTTTAAAAAATACGATTCTACTTTAAAACTCTCTGAATCTATCCCAGGGCAGAGATTTATACACGAATATTGTTATTTTCGTGTGAAATAATAATTTAACGACACAATACTAATTTTTTCAACTAGTATGCTACGTACTCGTGTTGGACTTGCCCGTGGTCAATTTGTATCAAAAATGCGTTGCACGTTTACCTTGACTTAGGAATTGTTATTTATACTTTATACCTAGACTTTGTTCATTATTTTTTCATGTCCAGGATTATCGGTTAAGACTTTCAAGCCCTTTTTTTATTAAAATAATCTGTTTTTAAATAAATTTAAATAAAAAAATTTAAAATATAAACATCAATAATCAACGTTAGATCAGACTTTTTATATTTTATCAAAAATTATTTTATCTTTATACGTTATATGTATTTTTATTATATATAAAAATTAAACATATGATATTCTGATACGAATATTAAATAAATTATATTTTTTGTGTTTATAATTTTTTGTGATGAAGATGAAATATCAATCTAATCATGGAAAATTAAGCGCTCCTTCCTGTGCCATATCTAATGGTGGAGACACAAAGACATGCAGTCCAGTTTGTCTACCTTAAGATGTATACATAATTAAGTTTTTTAGGTGTGTTTAATGTTATAAATTATATGATATTTGATTAAATTTAAAAACTGTCTAATTTTTATTCGATTGACTTGATACTTGATAAATTTAATAAATTCTCGTTAGATTCATGTTCGTTAAGTTTTATTGCTCGACTCGATTCTTTACATGTTAAAATCATTAGTTTTTTATCTTAGTTTTTTAATTAAATAAAAAAAATATTATATTCTTATATCATGATTCGAACTCATATAAAATAAGATAAAATGAACATCCTTAACTACTAAACAAACTAATGACTTTACCTTGTTCTTTTAAATATATAAAACCTAGTAATATTATATAAAGATTAATATAAACATAAATTAATAAATTTAATAAAGACATCGAATTATTGCATGAAACAATTTTAAAATATAAACTCTAAAATAATAATTTATAGATACACTAAATTAACATATTATAAAAAATAATGATTATTAATAAATTTATCGAATTAAATTAAAATTTATTTAACTCGTTAAGAGAATTAAATTTAAATTAACAACGTTGATACACTAAATTAACATATTATAAAAAATAATGATTATTAATAAATTTATCGAATTAAATTAAAATTTATTTAACTCGTTAAGAGAATTAAATTTAAATTAACAACGTTGAATGAATTTAACTCGAACGATTTATAAATTATCCAAAGACTTTAATACTACTTATGTCGTATGTTGTTCGTTACCTGGTCGGACATGGACGCCAGTCCTTGTTCCTCCGCTAATTTCGATGATCCCTTTACAAAAATAATTGTGGTCTCAAAAGACTAAAATCCGTAGATTAAGGGAAACGAAACGACAATCTGTGGGGCTTTTACCCACTAAATGCGGTCGGTCTGGATGGGAAAGAAAATTGCGTTGCCCCCACACTCACCGGGGAACTACAGTTTTGTCAACACAAGGCATGCAACATAAAATGTGTTGGACCCGCGAATTTATAATACAAGAAATTATATTATGGATAAATTTTATTATTTGTTTATAAGATTAATTATTAAAAATTATTTATTTTTTAATTTTTATATATCATACTTTTTATGAGTGAAATTTTACTTGAAAAACTGTTTTTAAAATGAATTAACAGTAAATATGAGTGAAGATTCACTCAGAAAAATATGACATGAATAAAAATGATGATAAGTATGATTTTTAGTGGTTGATCCATGGATGACGTGGTGGGACTTACTCATGATATAATTTCTCTTATAAAACGGTAAGCTAGTGGAAGTAAATTTAGGGTGTGATTAAAAACTGATAAATTTAAAATTTTATATAAATTTTAAAAATATTAATTTTGTAATATTTAAAAATTATTTTTTTCAATTTTTGATAATTTTATACTTATAAAATAATTTTAACTATTTTATTTTTAATAATATTTTAAATTTTTTTGACAAGTATTGATGTCTACAAATTAAATTTTGATATTTTTCAAAAATTACCAAAAAATAATTTATAATTTTTATAATAATTTAAGTTTTATTTCATTTTACTATATTTTAATCGGTTTTACTTTAAAATTTCCTTTAACGTATAATTTTATTTGTCTAGAGTTTTAAGTAGTCGAACAACAGAAATAGAGACATGTTATCCTTTTAACACCAAAATTCAGATTGAAGAACTTCATAACTTTTTTCAAGAGTCAGACACCATTAAAATCATCACCCAATCATCGTTAAAGACGTTGTTCATTTTATAAGTTAATAAAATTATACTAATTTAATATTATTTATGTCTATTTTAATATTAGGGCGAGTAAAGTTGAATTAGATTTAAAATTTTAATTTTAAGATTGGGTTCAAATTATATTTCAATTTAATATTACTCCTTACTTTTAAGTTTTAAGTTTATTTTTACGAATTTTTTTTTTTAATTTTTTATTCTCTCAATTGTTTTTTTAAAGTTTATTTTGACTATAAAATCACGTATTCATATATAGTTTTAAAATATTTATGTAATTTTAATACCTCTTTTTAAAAAATAAACTTCTTATATACACGTAATCATTATAAATGAATAAATTTAAATTTTAATAAAATAATAATAGTTATATTTAATTTATTCAACTTGAATTTCATAAAGTTGCTTGAAATACACGTCTTCTAAATTCTAATTTTACAAGCCTTCTGCTCGTATTCATAATTCCCCTTTCCCCTTTTATTATCAGTTATCAAGTACAACTCCGAACAGTTACATAAGTCTGCAACATACAACACGTGATGTATAACTGAGACACACACAACGAAAACTAGAATTAGATAGAAAAACATCATAACTTGTCCAAAACAAACATGCAGAGCTAGAGACAGCAGGCAGGGCTTTAACTTGAAGTGCTGCTACGGAAGGATTTCAAGGCTTTGACGGCCGTCGCTCTCAGAGCGTATTCATGGTATGCTGCTGCGGCCACAGCTCCAAGGAAAGGGCCAACCCAAAAGATCCACTACTTGCACCAGATTTTAAGTTAGGATTCAATCATACACAATGGGAAAAATGAAATTAGAAATATATATGTACCTGATCATCCCACGCTTTTCCATTGTTGTAGATCACAGCAGCACCGAGGCTCCTAGCCGGGTTAATGCCGGTGCCAGTGATTGGAATGGTGGCAAGGTGCACCACAAACACAGCAAATCCTATCGGCAAGGGAGCCAACACCTAAACCCACACAGAATCAGAACAAGGCACAGAAAATTTATTACACTTTTAATTCATATGAATCTGATACTCACGGGGACATGGGAATCGCGTGCATTTCTTTTGGGATCCGTGGCTGAGAAAACGGTATAGACCAGGACGAAAGTGCCGATGATCTCAGCTCCCAAAGCGGCACGCTTCGAGTTCCCGGGGGCCACGACGTTTACAGCTCCCCCTAGTACACCGTAGTATTGCTCCATGACAGACTTTGCTAAATCTACACCTAAAATAGCTCCTAAACACTGTGCCACCATGTAGGCAAACGCTCGAGCCAATGAAACCTTCCGAGCTACGAACAACCCCAACGTTACTGCCGGATTAATGTGACCACCTGTTAACAATCATGAAAGTAACCAAAGTTAACCTATTAGGTCATAAAATATGACCATGCAACTATTTAACAGAATTAGCATTTAGCATAATGTTTTGGGGTTACCACTTACCAGAGATTCCGGCGGTGCAGTAGACGAGAACGAAAATGGTTCCACCCACAGCCCAAGCAATCCCGAGTGGACCAACGCCATCACAGGGACCTGTTTGCCTTTTGTAACCAATCACAGTGGCAACTAATATGTAAAGGAATAAAAGAGTGGCAACAAACTCGGCAAGGACAGCTCTGTAAAAAGACCAGCTCTTGAGCTCTTCCATGTCCAACAAAGGAGATGGTGGCGGGTCTACGTAATCCTTACCATGTACCCCGTCTCCATTTTTCTCCATGGGAAACAACTCAGGAGATAACACTACACTCTTTCTTTGGTTGCAATTGTGGGCACACCGAGGCAGATTCCATGAGAATAAATAGGTATTAAGAAATGTTCGAAAAAACAAAGAAATAAATAAAAAGTCTTGGAGTAGGTACGGACAAATAAATAAATAAATACAAAGGCCTGGGAGTAATGTTCGAGAGTCAATGCATTGCATCCAAACTACAGCTAGCGCATAGTTCCAATTAATATTCCATAGGTATAAACTAATATCACTAAATATTCTGCGGCCAAATGGCAAATGTGAAAATATTTATCTTTTAATTAATTTAACATCTAACGTTTTAGTTTTAGTGAAAATAATTATTTTGCAGACAAAAATAGTGACATGATAATGCACGGCACATTAACAATATCTTATAAATAAATATATTATTTTAAGATATTTATGATTAGTTGAATAATAATTTTTAATCGTAAGAGATGATTTTGACTCAAAATAAAATATTAGAAGTTAAATTAGTTGAAATAAAAATATAAGATCAAAATAATTATTTAATTAAACGTTAGAAATATTTTATTTTTCTTTATACCTATTTATTTATTTTTATTTGGATTCTCCTCTCAAGTTTGGTTTTAGTATATAATTTTTGTATGCCAAAAATATGTATTTTAAAACATTATTCTTCCTACAATGTATCTTCTTGAATCTAAGGAATGATCCATTGAATGAGTTAATGTTTTTTTAAAGATTCAAGTTCAATTAAAAAGTTAAAACTCAAGTAAATAGTCATTTAAGTGTTATTAAATTGGATTAATTAAGTAAATTAAAATCTATATCAATTGATTAAATTTGAATTTGACTAGTTAAAAAATAAAATATATTTTTAAACCATCTGATCCTTTCAATTAAAATTACTTTTAAAACGTTGTCGTTCTCTTTTGACTTCCTAACCCTGCTCTGTTGTCGTTTTACTCTCTCTTTGACCCTTTCTTCCCCAAAAGTATTTTTAGGTCATGTTTTGGGTCTATGTTATTTGGGTAGCTCGAAGGGTACTCGTTTAGGCTCATAACGTGCGTGGAGAGGATTGGCACATTCTTCATTGGATCAAGTGGATCTGCAGTAATAAAAACAAATGATCTAAGGATGACTCCGACCGAAGCCCGCAATCGGTCTTAAAAAATTTGTCCGACCTGCCGGATTCGAACCAGCGATCTAAGGATTACTCCGAGCAAATCCATGTTTATGTAGATTTGATAATCTTAATAGTTGTACCGGTACCACTGGTTCAGGTTCTGCAATTATTAAAGAAGAAACTAACTTCACTGGCTGAAATGGGAACTGAGTAATGAAGTGAGACTCTGCTATATCTGGCGCTGGAACCTTGAAGTAGTATTATAACACTGAGGAATGAAGCCACGTTTGCAAACAAAACTAAAGGGAATTTTAGGAGAAGGAATAACTGTTGTGTTCTTTTGTCATTTGAGAAGAGAAAATAAGTTCCCTGCTTCCTCTCATGGAGTTCCCTTACTATGACATCCCTTAAAGCACTGGTGAATACACTCCAACGTTGCTTATGCATTCTTGTTCTCGGTTGTTTGGTCGAAACCAGTCTTGTGGTTATCTGTTTCGACAGCTAAATAAAACAGTTCATATACAGGACTTTCAGGCAAAACCTTAGGCTACGCTTATTGAAATCCTGGTCAGTTGTACAAATAAACGGATATAAATTATGAGAGCCAAAAATAGTTGTTCCAAAGCAAACCGCACTGTTTCTTTTAAACTAGACTTTTGGTTATAATATTGTGGCCAAGCTGATGTATTAAGTTTGACAAAGGGATGGAGAAACTTGACCGTCCAAATCTGATATTCCAAGGAAAAAGTGCCTCTCATCTTAGCGGGCATAATGAATTTTTTTAAAAATATTTAAATGACTAGTTATATTTTATTTTTAATTAATTTAACTACAATGTTTTATTTATATATTATTAATAAATATGTTATAATTCACTATCAATTATTCCATTGTCGTCCAGTGGTTAGGATATCTGGCTTTCACCCAGGAGACCCGGGTTCAATTCCCGGCAATGGAATCTCATTTTTGGCAAAATAGTTTTACAAGATTACACTTCTGTGAAGGGAATCAAAATATGACTGATCCGAAACCACTATACTAATATTAGTTTTGGGTACAACATGATGAGATGAATGAATCTCCCTAAACAATTGGACTAATTTACATACGTGTAGGTTCAAAGGCAAAGCACGCAGTGTTTATAGTACAGTTTCAACTTCACAATGGCAAATAATGGAGGTTACGTTTCTATGTTAAACCTAAAAAAAAAATATACTTAGGATGCCATAAACTGTGAGGGTGGAGGGCTTGTTGTATTCCCTGAACCTGCAAGTTCATATGAATTCCCGAATTTATAAATTATAACAACATTAAGAAAAACCAGACCACAAATGCTGGGGATAAATATAAAGGCAAAAGATCACCCAACATGATCCGGTATGTCCTGGTTTGGTGGTCATGAGTTACCAATGAAAAAAAAAATGAGATTTCAACAAGATTGTGAGGTTCTTGGTGCATATCGGACATACCATAAACTCCACGTATCTCTACTTCCCGCCATTCTTGAACAAGGGCACAACAGCAACACATCAAATGTGAGAGGAAATCATCAATAAATCCACCCTGACAAAAGTAAGCATTTTGAGGGAACACAATTCAAAGTAAGGTAGCAAATACTAGGCTTTCTGATGAGAAAAAGTTCAGAGAAAGTACATATCAGATGATCATGATCACGTGGAGGTATATATGTCGCTTAGAAGCATGAATGTTTTTCAAATGGTAGTGTTAGCCTGTTTTTCTTATATGAAAGCAAGGATACAATAGCATGTACTAATCATGTTCAGACAGCTCAAAACCATATGCTCACGATGGCTAATGGATATGATCAAAATAGCAGTACCGAATTACCGATGGCATACTTGGGATAATTAGACTATACTCCATATATAAGCAATGAAGACAAGATAAAAGCATCTATACCATATTCTTCAATGGCACTAAAATCACAGGGACTTATGATTCAGAGTTTTATACTTCTGCACAAGCATAATATTCTTTCATTGACAGAGAAAATACCGTAATGTTCAACACCTTCCGAAGCTTCCTTCTAACACAGCATGTGTAGCAACAGCATGAACATATCAATGAATATGCCATCAATTCGTTGCATGCTTCAGCAGAAGCTGAAGAAAGTTTTTATGTTAGTGTCGAAACAATACCAAAAAAAACCCCTGAAGGTTTTGCTGTTTGTATAACACTTTTCAGTAGTAAGACCACACAAGAGAAGGTAATTTCCGTTCATAAGGAAAATTATCACTGGACTTATACGTGAATGTTTTAGTTAAAAACACATTATCCTTATGATCAGGGTACATTGAACTTAACACATCAAATTCTTGCACAAATGGGAATCACAAAGATTTTTACCCAAGCGTATAAAGCATAACTATAAATTAAATTAAGATTCCGAAATACTTACACATGTGCCTGTTTGTTGCCACAGTAGCAATCTTTGAAAGTATAACACAAGGACAGAAGATTGTCTTTATACCTGCAACGAAAATAACTGCCTTAGGAGACCAGATGCATGACAGTCAGTTCTGCAAAAGATATGTCCTATAAATCTTATTAAAAATTGGGTTCCACTTGTCCTAAACTGCAAAAGAAACAAAAATTCAAATTAAAATAAATGTTCCTATCCCTTTTCTTGGGCTTAGCTAGCTCAAGGTATGATTTGTAACTTCTACCGAGTCAAACAGAGTAGAAGGTAGAAAGAGTAAAGTAAGTGCGACTTTGCATGCTTTGCTTATATAGTAAGTAAGAAAAGATTATACTAAAATCCGTCAAATAATGTTGCAAGAGAGACATACATAGAAATGGTTCTGAACAACAACCGAGCAAATCTGCATGCCATTCATCATATCGATGCGAACCTCTGTTAGAGAGCAGATCATGTCCTGATGAAACTGAAGACATGTTTCTGAGATAGAAAGGCAAAGGCATAAAACTTTTAGAATCCATATTTAAGCTCCGGGCACATGAAGTATGCAAACCGTTGTCTCATATTCAAAAGCTTGAGTAATTAAATATACCAAGACTGCAACTCAAAAACCAAATTCCTTGAAAATGGCAGGGACCAGTTGTTGCCTGTTGGCAACTAAAAATACAACCAAAGTTTTAACTTTATCACAATAATAAAGGCAAATCAGTTATCATTTTAAATCAAAATGGCAATTAAAAACACTTTTTGTAATTTCCTAATAATGCATACATCAGCTTTCAACTCTTTTAAGGCATAAGTCCAATGGCTAAAGGGGAAAGGTTGCGAACGAGCTTCATGGGAAGTTGTTTTGTATATATTTACAATTGCGTTTCAATGCTTAAGACTATAAGTAAAAGGAAAACTAACCTAGAAGTTGTGCGTGAACTAGGTTTCTTAGGAGAGCTTTCATTATATGAATGACCTTTCTTGCTATCGGCATCTGAGTAATTTCGCTCTACGTTCTTAGACCCTTTCATGGATGAACTCTTATCTGGAATAGAAGTTACAGCCGCAACTTCTGTCACATCAAGCAAATGCTGGATTACTTCACATTGCCGAACATCATAATTAGCTTGCGATAATTGTAGCTCCAGTCGAAGCTTTTCGTTTTCTTTCTGAAGTGCTTCATTAAAACACATGTTCGGATAAGAGCAAGAAAGAGTTTTTTTCAAAATCATGGCATCATTTGTTGATGGATCTGGTTTCAGTATAACATCTTGCACCCTCCTGTCCTCTTCATCCAGCGTGTACTCACCTTGATCTTTCTCAATAACTTCTAGTCTCTCCTGCAGGTTTGGCAGAACCGAAAAATTAGTAAAGCATGCAAACTAAAGATTTAGAATACTGTCCAACCGCTGCAGATCTTAGTCCCTTCAGTTATCCCATTGGTGTATTATTTTCCAATGTCATTGCTGGAGACAAGTCCCTAGGACAAAGAAACATATCCAAATCTTCCAATACAAAATATTTCCTCCACTCGCAAAGTTTTCTATAACTCAGTACATTTTCTTGGCTTGATATCATCTTTGACAAAATCAGAGGTCTTATACAAACTATTTTGGCCAATGGGTTCATCTATGGAGAGGCAGATGGGCCTGGATAGTTTAGGTTTTCATTAAAATTCAGGGGAAGATATGACCCAAGCTATGAAGTTTGTCCCTTCCCTCTTTTGCCTTCTTCACCACCCACTGCAACCCTCCCCAAGCTAATAAACAAAATATAAAGAACTAGATATTAAAATGTAAATAACTTGGTCTTCAATGGTTGACTAATGTAGCAAATCCTTCATCTATAATGGCAAAGCGAAGAACCAAAAGCTATGGAGAGATCCATAAGAAGACAAGACAATAATATTTACAGCACTGAATTTTAACAAACGAGTATCACACGGCGTGAATTTCTAAAGCTTACCTTCATTTTCAAGTACCAATTCCAATCCCGAATATCATTTCAAAATTGTTTTGAGTCATGCAAGTAAGGGAAAATAAAATTAAAAGGGGGAAATATTAGAACAGGCAGAAAAGTCAATACCCTAACTCGAGCATTATCCACCAGCGTGATAAGAGGAACAATCTTCAAATACTGGTCGATCTCATTTTGTGCCTTCCTAAACTGATATACGATGTTCCATCCCATGGCCAGGAGATAGAGATAGCTCCTATCCTGACAACTATTGACCAATAAGAAAGCCCTCCTTAAGGCATCCTCCAGTTGCTCCAACGGCTCACGCGTTTCGGCATACCTCTTAAGCTCCGAGATCTTGAGCTGCTCCAGCAAGTTACCAATCAACTTGAGATGATTAGCAAATTGCCTGCAGTTCTTCTTATGCATTCGAGCTGTGCTTGCAGCTTTGACTATCATTGCTATTAGCCGTACTGCATCAGAGCCTGCGAGCTGGGCTACATTTGCAACTTCTCCAAAATGTTCCCAGGATGCCATTCCTTTCCTCTCAAATCAAATCTGAACCTGATATTGTATATAAACTTTCATGGAATTATATATTGCAAAGCCAATATTAACACACAAAACAAACAAACAAACCTGAAACGTTAGATTTTCTGTCGTTTTCACCTCTTTCTAAGCTAGGTGCTTCAACATGACAAATTAACAAGAGCTTTGCTTTTCCGTTACGCCTTCCCCAATTGCATTCCGCGGCAAAAGTCAGAGCTGGATTTAATCTGCAGTTACAAAGGATCAAAATCTACACTGGAATTACATAATCACTCTTAGATCTTCGAATATTCAGAGCTAAGAACAGCGCAACATCCAATTAAACTGTTCTATGAAGTATGAATAGATTATGTACATTTTTCTTCTTGAAACTGAAAAATACTTGAGAGAGAATGAGGAATCAAAAGGGAAAGAAATACAGAAATCCGAAAGACTCACCGCTTACGTACCTACTTCTTCAATGGATTCTTCTTTTCATGTTTGAATTAATCCAGTTGATTCTTCTTCCTCCTTTCATGTTTCATATTCAGGCGTCAGAATTTAGGAGGAGAAGTTCATTAAATTGGGGAGTTAGCACCCATTGCTTGGCGCAAAACGAAGAGCTCTTCTGCTTCTCCAGCGTGAGCAGAGAGCAGAGCAGAGCATTGGTGGTGCCTGTGGGGGTATATTTGGTAAAAAATTACTGCCTATGACCTTAAACAATAATGCACTAATTTTAATTTTAGTATTAGTCCATCTAATCTCATGGTTGGGGAATAAAATTAAATCGGTCGCCTTAATTGATTAAATTAAGGATCAGTGATTTGATTAAATAAATTAATAAAATAAAATAAAAATGTATGCAATTTGTTAAAAACCCCAAATAATCAACTTTTAGATTTTTTTTTTTTACATTTTATGAATTTTTATTTAATTAATTGAAGCATTTTAACTAAAAACTGCTCGTATGTGCGGTTGTACCACCCATTTTAATTTAAAAACATTTTGCTGTAATGTCAATTCTCTTTTTTAAAGATAAATGCTGATGGAATCGGAATTTTTATATAATAAAATTAGTATAAAATATGAGAAATAATTTTTCTATATCATTATAATAATAATTATTAACTTTGTATCTCAAAAATTAAATAAGGATAATTTTGATATTTTTTTATAAAAATTTATATTTATTATTCGAAAGTATCATATCCAAGAATGAACGATTAATTTTGGAGAGTACTATAGTTTTGATTGTACTATTATAGTAATATTCCATTTTTATTTTATTTTATTTTTCATAAATATTGTTCAAACATAAATTATTGAGGAAAAATAAACTACTTTTATGTAATTGGAATTGTTCTTTGGATTTTAGTGAGGTTATATTTGTGTTATCAGGGTCGTCGCTAACTTTAATAGTTAGACAAAAAACTTAAAATAAACAAGAGATGACGAAATTTTAGGTTTCAGAGTCACGATTACGTACGAAGAATGATTAATATCCTATAACGCCCTCAAAAATATTCCTATGTGATCACTCTTATGTAGCTTTGTCACATCACATCACTTCAAATTATTTATCATTAACTAATTAATAATTTTTACTTATAGATAGACTAATTTAACCTAAAATGAAATATTAGAAATTAATACTTCAAAAGAAACAGACTAACATAAACTATTCAGTCAAAATTTGATATTTTTTTGACATTACGTCTAAGGAGATAATTCATCAAGTTACATATTCTTGGTAACAAGTATGTCTCACCAAAATTTTCATTCACTTCTCTCAAGCCTTAGCTTGCATGCCATTCATGTTGAAACTTATAATTTCCTTTTGTTTCTGCTGTAAAGGTGGTCAATAATAGCGACAAGGTTACCGGAAAGAACAGATAATGAGATCAAGTATCATTGGAATACCCACATAAAGAGGAAGCTACCTAGCTAGCTGCCTAGCAGAGGTATTGAGCCTTTAACACATCAACCAATCGATGAGCAAGCTGCTGTTATTCACAGCATAGATAGAGCCTCGTCCACTGCAGTTCTAAGAGAAGATGGGCGAGAAAAGAACCAAGAAATGAATCTTGAGCTGCAGATGAGTCTGCCCTCATCGCATTCACTCCCCACCTCGGACATTGCAGAATATAGACAGAGAAGTCATTTGTTTTTACTGTAGCTTGGGACTGCAGAACAGCAAGGAGTGCACTTGTGAGGGCAGTAGTCGTGGGAGCATATAGCATGTGAGAATTTAAGTACATGAATATGATTACGATCGTAGTAGTCGAAAGTTGGCTTATGTGTACAAGTTTCTCCGCATCCCCTGCACCTCTGGTTTGTATACTTAACAATCTATTAGATGGTGTCATGATTCTATATTTCTATTAGCATATTCAAGACAACCTTCAAGCAAAAAATGTCACATATCAAACAAACTAAACAATTTCCTAGAATCAAACATCTTTGGAACACCCTAAGTTGCTTCAAGTTCAAGTGTCTAGTACGATACGAAGTACACTGTTTACGTAGAAATATGAAACTTGGGACAATTATAATGCTGATTCAAAGGATATGAGAACCACTCTCAATTCAGCTCATTTATCTGCTTTATCAGCTTTCTTATCAAGTCTTGCTGTACCTGAGCTTGATGACTCACCCATTGAATCAGGAGAAGCAGCAACTTGGGATGAAGCTCTCTTCAGGGAAGTTGGCATCCCTGATATTTCCTACACAAGTTAAAAAAGTTATAATCAATTATCTTGGCAGAAATTTGGATCTTGATATTCAACCCTATACTCTTCATATGCATAACACTTGAGTTCACATGGTAGCACATGCAACCACTCCAAAATATAATTTCAAGGGCATATAAGAGAAGTGGAAAGAGATTATTGTAACCCTTTTTCCAAATTACCTTCATCAAATGCAGCCTCATATCACAAGGTCGGACTTGGTTTCCTATGCATGCCATTGCAAATTTTGAATACTGAAATAGTACATCGGCAGCAGCTTGTTTTCTCTCTTCAGTCTAACATATATGATATGATAATCAATAAATGAAGAAGGTGAAAAACAGCTTGGTGTCAAAGAGGAGATTAAAACACATCCATCCACACACTCCGAAGACTCCGACTTTTAGCAAAAGTCATTCTGTAAAAGATACTAAAAGCAGCTGAAATAATTGCAACTTCGACTAGGAGTACTAATTAGTAACAACATCAAATGAAGGAGAAACAAATTTGCACACTGATTTGTGTTTAAAAATTAATCAAGAGTACATAAAGGTATACCCCTGCTTTTATTGATCCATAGATATAATCCTATCTGTTCCACAACTCAGGTCTAGCTGATGGATCATCACACTCTTTAGGAATGATTCCATATTCCGAACACCATATCCTAGTTAACCATTAATAGATACCATTTTCCCCTCAAAATAAAGATATGGAGAGTTGGAAACCAATACACCAAAATCAACATCATAAATCCATTAGCTAGAAAGTCCCCCCACCCCCATATCCTTGTTTCAAAATCAGATGAGTGTCTTTCTTCCAAGTGATCGAACATACTACGATTCCAGCAGAGAAGAAAATGAAATGAATTTGAAATGCTAAAAATGTCATAATCCACAACATATTGAGTAAGAAGAGTAACTCTTTAAACTTCTAATTTACACTTCTCCCCAACAGAAAAACTTGACAGCACAAAGAATTGGTAATGATTTTCACATTCTAAACCAAGAAATCATATCCCTAGAAGAATCAATCAAATTGAATACACGGTAACTAATTTTCCACACATTCCATAGTTTACAAGAAAAAATTGCAATTAAACTCAGTTATAAGAAGGAACAGGAATAACTGTTGCCCAGTTGGAGAGACGATTTAGCAACTACAGTAAGGTAGAAATTAATCCAAGAATCACGTCCATTTTTGTTTTTTTTTTTCAAATCGAAAACAATTAACAATAGGATATTTGTTAGGGATCCTGAAAGGAAGAGATTCAACAAATGACTTCCTTATTAACCTTAAATTAACCTTACAAGAATTACAGCAAGTAGGAGTACCTCGTAATCTTCTTTCATGCTTTGCAGTTCACTCAGCTGGAATTTCGATTTCTCCTCTTTATCTCATTCTTGGATCTGCTTTCTGGTTTTCATTTCTAGGTCGAGCGTGAAATCAAATAGACTCGACTTCCATAGATATGTTATTTAAAACCAAATAATAAATCTTTCAACTTCGCCTATTAGCTTAGTTGGTTAGAGCGTCGTGCTAATAACGCGAAGGTCACAGGTTCGAGACCTGCATGGGCCAAAAAAAATTTATATTTTATTTTACGAATTTTCACTTTCAACAATTATGGACCATAAAACCTATTGGACCGAAGAAAGGTGGGCTTATAGAGTACCTGTGCTTGGGTTGTCATGTGAACCACTCCTTCGATTGAAAAGTTTAAGATTTGGCCCCTGCTTTTATTTAAAATCCCTACTTCAATCATTGATGTTACTTTCCAGTTTCCAATTACGTTTTACTAATCTGAAATTCTTATGGACAAGAATTTAACAATTAACATCAATGACTAATTTTTTTTTTAAATAAAGTATGATAACTATTTTAAATATAGGGATTAAATCTCCAACTATGCAAAGTACATGCACTTAAGTATATTTTTACCTAAATAAAAAAGGACAAATGTACATTTATTAATTATTTTGTTTACTATTTGTTTTCAGAATACAATGAGGGGTTATGGTGGTAAAGAATGACATGTTTCACTTCGAACGCCTTAGTCTATAAAAATACGTTAGTTTATCTAAATTTAAAATCAAAACTATCTTGTACTCGAATATAATAATAAAATATTTTGTACTCCGATTTTAATATCATGACAAACAAGATGGCACATGCAAAAGTTCAGATTTTACATGATCAGCCAAGGGTAATTACAGCAACCACTATAATTTCTTTCAGTAAATTCATAATTATATATGATTTCATATTTACAATAGCTTAAAATTCAGATTTAAAAGGGAAAAAATATCATACAATGAACAATATAGGCATGCCTGATAACTATACTATGTGAAAACTCAATGATACATACAACTAAGTCCTTCGCTCACTAACCTCAGAAAATGTGGTTTTGCTTATCACATCGAGTTTGCATATAGGGCAAAATGTCCCCCATTTAGTCAGCCATGACTCCACACAGCTTGAATGAAAATCTGCAAGCAACTATCATGTTGATTAGCAAATCTCCAGAATATAATGCTAAAGCATGGAAACAAGATTAGATTGTGATATAATTATTCATCTGTTTATAAACGAAAACTTATCTACCTTTTTTTTCCAATTGCCAGTGACAGGAGGAACAGATTCATTTCTAAGAAGAATGGTTGAACGCATGCATTACCGCAGAAACGACAATGCATGCCTTGATACAACCAATGGTCTATAGCTCTACATACAATGGAATCAGTTGCCCAACTCATTGAAAAGTCGAGCTAACCCGTAATCCTTGCATGGGGTAGTTAAAACAATGATATGCACAAGAAAAACACTGCAAATCTAACATTAAAGGCTACAGTTAAGCCAATGAGCAAATCCTACCGTGTTGACAAGGGAGAAATTTAAGAACTTCCCCATCCTTATAATCCTCAAGGCAAATAGCACAAGTTTCTCCAGTTCGGCAGTGACTCAAACGAGCAAAACTAAATGTAACACGGGGAAGAGCTTCAACTATCTTATTATCCACGCATTTTACTAATTTTTTTCTTCGCCAAATCGAGAAAATTCTGGGAGGAATCAAGGCTGTCACCAGGAAAACTGCTAGAACAACAAGTGATAGGAAGCATATGGCAAAAACTGTCAATGGATTCACATTTGGCCCCAAATAAATGCAGCATTCCTCTTTTTCTCCTTTAGCATGATCTTTCAAAAATTCACCAGCAAATTTAGAAACAAAAACCGCCAAAACTTCAATTCCTTTAGGGTTCACCATCACTTCAAATAACAATCAATATACCTCAGTTACTAGCTATTGAATAATTCTCTAAATTGTACTGATAATACTTAATTCTATCAATAATGACAAAACATAAAGCAAATTAACTTACTGTATACTAAATTGCCCATATCTCTATCATCGTAAACAATCGCAGCAGAAAAACCAGCGGTTTGAGCTTTTCGAATTTTTTCCTCGAAAGAACAATTGCCTCTAATTATCAAAGCAAACCTTGTGGAGTCAGTTTTGTTGGACCCGAATTCATTACGGAGCGGGGTACAAGCATCCAATGGATCCGCTACTTCAATTGCACCGCAAAGCCCCGTGTTATTCCCCCGAGCTAAACCAATAAAAAAGAGTTAACTTTCTCTTTTATGAAGTATTCTAACGTTTTCCGAGTAAACAAACATGGAATAGAAAAAAGAAAGTTACCGAATCTGGCGGGAATGTCGGGAAAGGAAATGGAGAAGGTCTCCAATACAACGATAGCAGAAGAAAACTGGATGAAATAAGCAATAAATAATCCTAAAACTAAGCAAAATCGAATCAGAGTTTCTCTCATTGCCATCTTCAATTCTTTTTCCTTCAACGTTTCAGCTTAGCTGTAGAATTCAGATACAGTATGGGAGAATGACGGTGGCGCTGCGTTTCAGTATATGCCGGTGCCTCCTCGCTGTTGGTGGGAGGGTTTATTATTATGGGTTTAGTCCTCTATAATGTTCAAATTTGATATTTAATCCTTTTTACTTTAATTTTACATAATTTGCTCTATACTTCTATTTTTTTCAAATTGATATACTTCCAGTTGTTTTCAATTAAGTTGTCCAGAATTTTTTTATTGCAATTTGGTCACTTATTCAGCACTACATGAAAACCCAGTTAACTATGTGTTTAACTAATAATAATTTAAATGTAAATTGTTTTAAAAAATTCAATGTCATCATTTTAACGGAATCAATTAATGATATTTTCAATTTCGTCCAAATAATAATGATTATAGAAAAAGGAATTACTAAATTATATTAGAATAGAATAGCTAAATCCTTAAATTTAAGTATACTATAAGGACTAAAATCAGAGTTATACCATATATTTATTGGCACCCACTAACACTGACTGGAATCGTGACCTGGCCTTCTCATACAATTCTAATTAAATTAAATTATTTCATTGGGAAAGATAATTAATCAGTTATATTTTTTATAGTATTATGTATTTTTTATTTCGGTTTATCATATTTTATTATTGACGTGATAATTTACGTCTATTATAATATTTTATAAAAAAATTAAAATATATTCTTGTTTTGTTTTGTTTTTTTCAACAGAAATTGTTATTCGCAAATATTAGTGTTCGAATTAAGTTCTAAATTTTAAGAGGGACTAATATGAAATTTTACCAATTTTCTTTTGGGACAAAATCGGAAAACTTATATGGAAAAATGGACCTTTGTTTTCAACCTCTTCGTCTGCAAAATGTCTAGGATTAGTCACAAACGATTACAAGCTTTGAACCAAAATAAAAACAAAAGGACCAATCCAAAAGAAGAATATAATCTGGATTTTGTCTTCTTTTTTTTCCTCTATTGAAGTTTAATTGGGAAGTTCAGAGACTACAACAACACAGAGATGGTGATCACAGAAATGGTCAAAACAAAACAAAATTGGGTACCGGAAAATGGTTTGGTCTTGGTTGAGTCTCCGGTAGCCAAATTCGCTAACCATTGACTGTTCAGTGCAGACGCCTGCATAGGGTCAGGGTCAGGGTATGAGCCTGATTCATCGCTTGATCCGGTTGTGTTCGGAGAAGGACCGTTCGAAGATTTCAAGCTGCATTACAAAATCAGTGTCACATTATGTATATATACATTCATGCTTTTAGAATTTAATGAATTAAATTTGTAAACATTGATGATTTTGGAAATCTTACCTTGGAACATTGGGACAGAAAGTGATTGTATAGTCAGCCCCAGTGCATGTGAAAGTGCTACTGGCATCATCAAAGGCATAGCTATAGGCTTTGGGGCAAGCTGACTTGAACACCAGTGAATACATAGACGGTTTACATGCTGCCGGACTGTTGTAAGTACCGCTACAGCAATACTCAGGATTGCCAAAGGCATCACATGCGCTCTTGCATGCATCGCCGCCATCGATTTTCAGCTCAGACGGGCAATTTTTATTCAAATCAGTCACACAACCGGTAGTGGCACACTCTCCAGACCCTCCATTTCCTTCCACAATCAAAGGCAGATTATACCCGTCAACTAGGCTCACATCATAGAAGTCCTGAGATCCCGAACCGAGTGTAAACTCAGATAAGGTGGCCGGGGGGATGGCACCGGCTCCATTGCATTCGACTTCACCAGAGCCGCAGTCTCCTGTAGTGCATGAACCACGGTCAGAGTCATCGAAGCTGCAGCCTGTTCTGCCCCAGAAGCGACCAGCCCAACCTGTAGGGGCTTGAAAGGAACGAGAGCCGCCTTTCATAAGTTCAAAGCCTGTACTTTCCAGTCTTGGACTCCCAGGATTAGACAGAATTCCAGGCCATACGGTGTAATCACATTTGTTGACAAATATGAAAGTGGCAGCCATAGCACCTGCAACATGGAAACAGAGGAAAATGGAGAAACTCTGTCAATTAAAGTCAAATTAGTCTACTTAATTAAAAAGATCAAACCAATACGAATATATGATTAACCCCATTTTTCTAAAAACAGCATATATTCTCGTTACCTTTAAGAAAAACAACGAGAATGAAGCTCAAGAACATAATTAGAGAAGGGTGACTATAACAGGAGAACCGAGCCATGGGGGAAATGAATGATTCAATTCACAAGTTTATGATATAAATCAACCACTTATCTAAACTGGAATGATGTGATTGAAAAATACAAGTAAAACACTAGAGTTTTTCTCTATATTTCACTCCTTTTTAGGGAAAAAGAGTGGATGTAAGAAGGCGGAGTTGAGTGGTGATGGTGGTGGTGGTGGGGAATCTAATCATCTGCTCTTCAGCTCCTATTTATAAAGTTGACATCCTTCGAATACACAAGCAACATACAGGTGCTCAAATCCCCATACACTGTTATTTTTTTTTGCTTATTTGGCCCCTCTTACCTACCAATTACTGTTAGGCTTTGTTTTGTTATTAAAAAATAGTATAATTACAGATGTTAATGCCGACAGGTTTTGCTTAAAGCCAGTACTAGTAATCAGTATTAGGAAAAATAGTAGCTTTTCAGTCATTACTTTCACTGCACACTTATTGTGGATTTAAGGTCCAAATTCAGTCATTCATGAACCACTCATCTTTTATATTATGTTTTAAAATAATGCTATTATTAGGGAATCATTGAAAAAGGTTACACAGAATCTCATGGTCTAATATGTAGAAAAATGATGCACTGGAATTATTATTCAATAATTGACAGAAAGAATCTGTTCTATAAAGATTAAAATGTGGAAACAAACTTCTTTAAGAAGTATAAACTATGAAGAAAAATAACTATCGTAATAGTAACTTACGTTTAGTTAATAGTATATAATTTTGATCATTGATTTTAAAAAATGAATTTTTAATATACTTTTATTGTATAAACTCATGTCATTTGACCGTTAGTTTCTGTCTCTCGATGAACATGTTAATGAAAAAGTTTATTTTTAATTACACCCCTGACCATAGAAAAAAAAACTCTAACAGTAGTGAGTAGTGTACTTGATACTTATCTTCAATTCTTTTGTATCCAACACCCTTTTAAAGCAGATTCTCTCTTTTCTTCTCGGAGTTTATCTTATTTCATCATCAACATCTTCCTGTCTGCGTATGATTATCTCACCAATTATTAGAAACGTCAACCGACCGAGCATCGAGTTCGGACGACAGCATTATCGGGAATCTAAACACTGACATTCCAAGTACTCGACGTTGCTTTGGAAGGAGGAGGCAAAGCACATGGTAATTGAGTGGACGCCATTGCCAAGCACTAGGCTTGACCATTACTCGACCATTGATCCTTTTTAACAGTAAACCTCGTCATGTCATGTTGAAATTACGTATTCGTTTTGGCTTGGAGTTATTAAGATTGGTCTTTTTCTCAAAATCTTCCCTCTTTCACCTAACGTAGGAAATCAATCTTTCCTTTGTCTCACAGATCTCATGCATGCACGAAACAGAGACATAAGTTTAAGAAAAAGAAATGTATGGTCAAACAGCTTTCCTTGTCAGAGTCCAACAAGTCCACATGGCCAACAATACCTACCAGCTCCGTTGGTTCATGCACATGGAGGTTAACAGTATTAGTTGCTGCTTTCAACTTCCAGTTTCGTTGGGTTGTGTTGGTTTTGTTTAACAACCACTTTAATGGATCCTTAACTTTGGACCAGGATTTCTTTGTCTACACCTTTTCAAGTGACAGCTACAGACTACAGTTCCAGAATTTAATCTCCAAAATCTTATTAACTTGTTGCAGAAGTACTCTATCCAAGTGGTCAAGTGAGAGTAGATGATGTGCACATGTGAAAAACTTGATAAAGATGGCAGTATTTCTATAATGGATTTTATCATAAAAGGATTTTTTCAGGTCAAATTCTGATTTTGGTCCCTCTAGTTTGGTAAAATTCAAGATTTAGTTTCTATATTTTAATTCAACATAATATGATCCTTTTAGTTTATAATGCCAGTAGTTAATTGCAGTAAAGGTTAACATCACGTTATTTTAAACTTTTGGTACTGTATAAAATTGTTATTAACAAAAATAACGGTTCATAATAATCGCAATTCATTTATTATTGTTCGTAATCATGATAAAATATCGTAACCGAAAACACAACAGTGATTTAAATATCTGGGTTTGATAAAATTCAAGAGGTGGTCCTCAGTTTTTCTGTTGAAAACAATGTTGAGCATGTCGCAGCAGATGAATATGAGATGATAACCTGATCATCAAATATATAAGTAGACTAGGGTTACCCTTTACTCCCATCCACATCATGGGGCCTCCATAGATGTGCGGTATGTCGTGTAGATAAGGCTTTTTTCTCATAGCCATTGTCTACTCCCTTTTCCCCGTTTCTTCTTCCTGCAAACCTATCTGCTTTAGACTTTAATAAAGTTCTTTGGTGTCAAGCTTTTCCACTATGGTGACCTTTTGGTGTAGTTGTTGGTATTCAACCTATTGTTAGATTAATTCACATCGAGTTGTGCAAAAATCTTATTACAAGGATAATCGTTTTTACTCAGTCTTCTCCCTTAGTATGGTAGAGAGAGTGGAGTATTGGTACACGCATTTTCTAAACTACTACAAGTATCGTGAATCTTATATCCCTGATAAAAAAATTCTTATTTAAATTTAATATTTTTAAATACCGGTCAATTAGACCCTAAACTTTTCATCTAACTCCTCCATGTTCAAATTCTTGATTTTACTTAAAAAAATTAACGTCTTATCTCACTAGATCAATCTATAATAAATCTCACATGTCGATTTAGACATATAATACTAAAAGAGAAAAGAAACATTCTTTCTGATAAGGTTCCTTGGAATCTTTGTTTCATAAGCCATCTCCTTCTTTATATCACCTTTTTCTCTCGTAGCAAAAGAGTGTAGTAATTATGACAAAAAGGAAAGTGGACATGACACGAGAGTTAGCATAATTAAACAGACATAATTCCCAAGAGCCGTGGAAACAATGATCTTTCATTACCAACTATACTGAAGGGATTATGATGCCATTTAGCTTTCTGGTTTATCAAGATCTGGTGCATCTCATTGGTTTGGTTGAAAGCTGACAAAGCATTTTATCTTCCCATGCTTTCTTTTTTTCCCTTAAAAATATACTTAATTTGTCATGGCTTGGTTTAGCACAAATTCTGTACCAATAACTTTGCTGAAAGTTGAAAAGGTTCTGTGAATGCATTCACATCCGATCTTTTGTAAAGTTTAATGCACATATCAATTATTAATTTTTATAGACTCGGAATAGAGCTACTAAGGGGTGAAGAGGGACAACCGTCCTCAGAGTAAAAATCTTTTATCTTTTTTCTATGCCTTCTTAAATGTCTCTTTTGAAAAATTACTAAAAAATTGAATTTTAAACCCTAACTTTTATTTTCTATATTCTAAACCCTAAATCTTAACCCCTATATCTAAAAAATACACCCTACCCCTAATTCTCTAAACCCTAACCCAAACCCCTAAACTAAAACCTTAAATCATAGACCCTATAATTTAAAGTGGAGGTATAAATGAAGGCACGAATAAGGGGTAGACGATTTGCACCCGCTCCCACCCTAAAGATTTTTTTTTTATTTTTATTCCTTTATTTAAATTCTTTTAAAAATTATTTTTTATAAGTTTATCTCTCTACTTCTAAACATTTATGTTTTGCTCCTCTCAACCCCAAATTCTAACTCCGTCCCTGAACTCGGATATACATTATGTTTTTTGTTCTGGTTCTAATCATTAAATATTAAAATTCGAAATATATTTAAACAAAAAATAATTTGTACCTCAAATGAATCGAATCGAAAACGATTAACCTTAGAGAACTTATATCCAAAATAAATAGAATAAGAATGATAATTTAAAAATAATTCATAAGTCAAACCCGAAAGAAAAAGCACAAACTCAAATCTTAAGTCGGAGCAAAGGAAGTGTAAATCAGCTTGAAAGCCCTATATAGGCAGCCCATGGGTATGTCTAGTGCTTACGTGTGCAACTCTACCAATGTATTTTTTTATACACAAATTGTGCTAATTTATTTTATAGAAGCTTTTTAATAACAGTGATTAAAAGGTTTAATTTAAGATTTAAAAATTAAAAATTTAAGATTTAAAGTTTAAAATTTAGAGTATATATAAATTTTGGCATAAAGATAATTTTAACCCTTAACGTTTATATTTTTTGTCGTTTTGGTTCTTATTCATTTTTTGGATAAATTTAGCCCTTAACCTATATCTTTTTGACAAATAGCTCATTTTTTAACTAGCTTGATGATTGAAACGTTAAAAATTTAACGATGATATATATATGGAATATAATTTTAAATGACATAGAATATAACCTATCAAATACATGCATATATATACTATAATTTTATTTTAATATAAAATATAAAACAATTAAAATTAAAATAAAATATTAAAAATTAATTAATTCTAAATAAAAGATTATTAAACATTCTTAACCCTAACTACGATAAAATCAAAATCTTATTCGATTGTGTTTATATTTTTATATATTTTTATATTTTTTATATTCGAATTGTGTTTATATTTTTTTATTATATTTATTCTAAAATAAAAATATAAACACAGTTCGGATAAAATTTTGATTTTATTGGAGTTAGAGTTAAGAATATTTAATAATCTTTTATTTTAGAATTAATTAATTTTTAATATTTTATTTAAATTTTAATTGTTTTATATTTTATATTAGAATAAAATTATATTCCATATATATATATATATTTGATAGGTTACATTCCATGTCATTTAAAATTATATTCCACATATATATTATCGTTAAATTTTTAACGGTCCAGTCATCAAACTAGTTAAAAAATAAGCTATTTGTCAAAAATATATAGGTTAAAGGATAAAGTTATCCAAAAAAAAGAATAAGAGCCAAAAGGACAAAAACTATAAACGTTAGGGGTTAAAATTATCTTTATGCCATAAATTTTTAAACATTAAATCTTAAATTAAACTTTAATCCCTATATAATTTCTTCTTCAGGTATCTGCATAGTGAAAAAAAAATGCACCTCAATAATTGCGATCGGATTTCATTATCTTGAATGTGATTAGATATGAAACAATGATGAAACTTTAGGATGAAAATATAATTAAATAATAAAATGAAGTTAATCTATTTGATAAGACATCTGAGACTATAATCGAGATTCAAGTTTAAATTTAAGAGTTTTTTTTTTTTTTTTTAATAGAAGCAGATAGTTATATTAATAAAAAAATACTTACAATTATAATAAAAGTTTATAATTATTATCAAAAATTAAATACATATTTTAAATATTTTTTAATAATTAATTCTTTTAAATTTAATTAAAAAATTAAAAAAAAATTAATACGAATGAATCTTATTGCATCGATAAACGAACTATAAAAATATTAATCTATTAAAAGACTACCAAAAATTACAAATCAAACTTGTGTATCATAAAAATTATCCACAAATACAAAATGTGAATCCAAATTCAATTTGAGGTATAGAATAAGGTAGATCAATGTGATTACAAATAAATTTATCTTAATCAATAGCAATATTATCTAATTTAATCCTGAAAAATATAAAATAGAAAGAATAAAAAAACATAACATAAAATCAAATTCGGTGATCATTGAAAGTTAAATCTCTACTCGGTTAATGATTGTGTGTATCACTATAATCAATCTTAGGTAACGAAACATTTTAACCGATGGTTTAAATCGCTCACCACTCTTTCATCCGTTATGCGTCTCGATTGAGTAAAGATAAAAAGATCTAAATTTTTTTTGAATTTTGCTGGTATACTCATCTTTATAAACTATATTATGTTTTTTATTTTTAATTTTTTAAAATATATTATAATTATAATATTTTTTACAGATTTAATAAAATATCAATAACAAAAATATATAAAAAGTTTTGTGATTGCCATTTCTTAAACTAAAAGAACCATCAAGTAATTGTCCTCCGGGTCCGGCATAGGAAACAGGGGGAAAGGAACATGCACGTAGGATAAACAAATAGTGACAAATGAACTCATCAACGTCGGCATAAGCCTAGTTTAGGCGACAGTGGATAAAAAAGAATTACATACCCAACTAATCATTGCCCGATCCTACTTACTAAACTCAATCAATACAGAATAAATACTCAATTTGCCTGCTCTCTTCCCTCAATATTCCTATCTTTTGTTTCTAGTTTCTTCAAGTTGGGTGTTGGGATTGTTGATTTGTTGCCTGCAAATTGCTCAAGTTTTGCTGGGACACAAGTTTCAGTTGTCAAAATTTGTAATATGGAAAGGAAAATGCATGGCGGTGTTATTCTCAGAATAGATGCCACAACCGCCATATTGCTGACAAAGTGGCGATGGCACCGCCAATGAGAGCTGATGATGCGGGATGGAGACTGGCTGATGACATGTCAACCGCCATGGGGTTGGACGATTTCACACTGCAAACACACAAATCCAAGCTGTCAGAGACTGACAAGAAAAATTAATACAAGTTGCGTGTACACAACTGGTTGCACCATGGGACGGTGCTGATTTTTAAGACTTGGGAAGATTAAAAAAATGAACGTGCAAGCCATATCTGGGGACCAATCAATCTGATGTCCCTCATGTGACTCGCAAACCGACTTAAGAGTTTGGAACTAAAACTTTGAAATAAAGAAATTTATTACTTAGAAATGAGGGATTTTTACCTGGCGGCAGGGGAAGGGCAGAAAGTGATAGCATAATCGGCACCAGCACACGTGAAGGTACTGGTTCCATCGTCATAGGCGTAGCTATAAGCCGTCGGACATGCAGTTTTGAAGAATTGCGAGTAAGAACTAGGCTTGCACGTATTCGGAGTGGCATAAGCTCCGCTGCAGCAATATTGGGGGTCCCCAAACGCATCACACGCACTCTTACATGCAACCCCTTCACTCCCATCCACAACCTTCAGCTCCAGAGGACAGTCACCGTTCAAATCAGCCGCACATCCAGCCGAGGTACAGTTACCTCCTGTTCCACCCGTTGGGGAAATCATCATTGGTAGATTGTATCCGTCAACAAGGCTAACGTCATAGAAATCCAATCCATCGGCACCGTTGAGTGTAAACTCCGCAAGGGAGGCAGGAGGGATTGCGCCACCCCCCGAGCATTCGAGCGTGGACGAGCCGCAGTCTCCAGTGAGGCAAGAGAATTTCCCTGTAGAATCTTGCGTGCAAAGGGTTCGACCCCATATCCGCCCGGACCAGGACGTTGGAATGGAGATGGATGTCGACTCCCCTGGTTGAAGAATGAAGCCTGTAGGTGAAATCGGAGGTGTGCCGGCACCTGATAACACCCCAGGCCAAACTGTATAGCTGCATTTGTTTAGGATAGTAAAGGTTGATGAACGGACACCTGTAAAAACACAAAAAAATGAATTTAGAATGAAAACCAATATCAACCATGAGAGATTCATTGGTACATCGTAAATGGTTATAAGTAACCTGAGAAGAGTTGAAGGAAGAAGGTGGCAAACACAAGGGAAAGCTGAAGAGTAACCATTGAATAAGAGAAGGAATCTATGAAAAATAGATACTAAAGTTTGTAGTTTTTGGTGAAAATGATTTAGAATAAGATTGGGGAATGGACCGACGAAGAGTTCTTGTATATATAGTTGAAAGCACAGAGGTGAAGTATTAAAATGGAAACAATGGAACAGGGTAAGACTACCCACGTGTCACCGACCTTTATATTTTTAATTTTTTCCCTTATTTTCTCTTTCTCCAACACCCCTAATTTTTCGAAAAATGCCCCCCAAAAAAATGGAAGCAAATGCAGCGAAGGGGTTTATTTTTATTGGTTAATTTTTTCCACATAAAAAAGTGAATAGTTGTGGGTACCATGTGACTGGCAGAGAGGATCAGAGTCAGAGCAGTGTCACATGCTGAGGCAGAGCCTGCACACAGTTGAAGTCGGCCGCCATATGCCGACGTTAAAAACAGACTAATATACAAATACTATTACATTGATGATTAACTTATAAAATAAAGTTTAGGACATAGGCACAGGGGGATTCTGTTTGCTGTCCCTTGAGCCTACACAAAGGACGGCTCCAAGCATACATAAAAAAACATGAACATGGATCGAGGAAATATGGGACAAAGTCCACTAGTTTTGCAGTTCCAGACTATTTGAAAATATATCTGAACATAATCTATGATCATCTGAAATAGCACGAATCAATGAGTCTGGAGATTTTAAACACTGCAGGTCATGAACTGAACCCAAGTTGCACTTATCATTGTTCATCTTTACATACAGAGAAATTCCCTGTGTAGGCATGGGTGGATTCTGGAATCTGATTAATAAAAGAGAAGGATAATGTAGAAAAAAAAAGGGAGGGGGATGAACGTTGTTGGTTCATCTCACTTGATCTTCAACCAGGATTCTCTTCTTCATACATACATACACATATGTTACATGTAAAGCGAGCATCATTAAAGGAGGGGAAAAGGAACCTTTGCTATATATGCAAAAGCAAGCAAGTTGACGACATGAGGCGATACTTTAAGGAATTGGGATTCAACAATGAGTGTAATTGTAAACGGATGAGTTAAAATTTTCCCAATCCTAAGAGTTAAGGTAAAAAAACAAAAAGAATTAGGATCAAAGTGACTAAAGAAATAAATCTTGGGGTTATATGTAGCAATAATGAAATTTTATCAAATTAAAGATTGGTTTTGGGCCATCTTTTTATTATTTTTAGTCCCCAAAGGTAATGGATGGCTAAATTGGAAGTCCAAATAATTGGAATGGACTCATAGGTTTCTGCCTCTCACGTTCATCTAAAACCCAATTAAGGGATATGACAGCTTCAGCTTTGTAATAGGTCTTAGAGGGCAAAGGATAACTAAGGGATATCGTCACCTGAAAACCGTGTTTAGCCAAGATATCGTCACCCTATTAGTCTCCCGATGAATATGAATCGAGTGAAATAAAATTCGAGTTATTCTCTGATAAATCATATTTTTCATGTACGACTGATAGCCTGATACTGAATAGGATTAGTAAAATAATGCAAATAATGCCTGTTCGGTGGTAGACGTGGATGTCGTTGAGGTGTTGGTTCATCTTTTTTAACAGAGAAGCTGCAACGTGAATCATTTAAAATTCAGTAGGCTGAGTCAAATGATTTATTTCCACTACATTTATGAACATGTTACATGCAACAGCTGTAGAAACACAAGCCCTGTCCCTTTTCCAATCTTAAAATTCATCAACCAATCACACAACTGAGTCTAGAATCGACTCTGGGTCTGGGAGTAACAAAGGGTTTTCCTTTTGACACGCTGCCATGAATTTACACACCAATGTTTCTTTTGTTTTTGGCAGTCAAGTGGAAGGATTGCATGGCACAGGATTCGACTGACATAAAAAATATGAACCCTTGATAGAACTAAAGAGCTCTTAAGTTGTAGGAATTATTACAAAACTCTGTGAAGTTTGGACAAGAAAATTTCAATCATGAACAAGCTTTGTTTTTCAGTGTCGGAGTTCAATTATTTTCTGTGTAACTGACGAAGTACATTTGCATGTGAAATCCTACAGGCTACAGGGGAAGCTGATGGCCATGGGTGTTCATGTGAATGGGTTGGTGCACTGCATGGAAGTTCAATCTCGATTCCCAAAACTTTAAAAAAGGGGAAAGAATGTCATTATAAAGGAGAGGAAAGAATGGCATGACAGATTGAATGGTGACAAAGGCAGTTTCAGAATGAAAAATGCCATCACCCTCAGATACTTATTTCAAGCCTCTTGTGATGGAACAGAGAGATCTGGGCCCGGTTGCTTGGAAAAGTTTCTGAGAGAGTGCTTTCAGTTTATCAACCAGTGAGGACATGTATTATGTTCTTATTTTGTAAATGAACTTTTCAAAAGACAGGTAATTTGAGGTTGCTGATGGAATCTAATGGTAGTTGTAGCTAGTCAGAGCAACCTCAGGTTTGAGGATGAATGATTCTTTTATGGTTGATTCAACTTACAAAAGTCGGGACAATTATTACCGACAACTAATTGATTTAGTAGGATAAGATTTTAAGTTTCTTAATTAAGATTAAAAGTTCGAATACTGACACTTAAAATGTAAAAAAAGTGGGTTAAAAAGACCATCTTCGTATTGAACATATCGTCTGAATTAATAGACCAATAAACCGAAAAGTAGTGGTTAACCCGGCTCCCCCAAAAAATGTCTGCCCAATTATTTGTTCACTTTCACATCAATGTCTCCCATTTCCTACTCCACAAAACATGCAATCTTTTTTCAGACAACTTTTTCCCTACATTACCTCATTCCTAGCTGTTCCAGCCAAGATATAACCAACTTTTCAAAGTATTAGAAAAATATGAATACATTTATTTAAAATTTATAATTAAAAACCAACATACAGTTGTGATTCCCAAAGGGGGGAGACATTCCCAAAGGAACAAAAAAAATATGTGGATTACATGTTATGAACCCTATAATAAAAATATCATGACCTCCTTCCTGGACATAAACCAGCAATGCATTTCTGCAGATGACTGAAAATACTTATGATCACACATGAAGACCGATAACTGTATGTACACTCCATTAGAACATGACTGCATATCATTTCGAACAAGGGATTAGAATGGAAATGTGATTGAATCAATGAAATCCCCTTGAACCTCTTGACTGATACAGCTCCAGTCTACTTTTGGCCTCTTGTAAAAGAGCGTCTATAGTTTCATCCTGGGTCATGTAGGATTGCTTGGATGCCCATTCAAGCACCGTGAGTACCTCGGCTTGGGCGAGTTCTTCGCTATCCGGAACATGGAGGGCTATGTAGCATAAGAGAACCAATGCCGAGAGTTGAACAATTTGTTCTCCGAAATACACTAGCTGAATCAAATGCTTTGCACCTCCTGCACTAATGATAGCCTTGGAGTGGTCAAGGTGTAGGTAGTTATCAGTGCAAGCAAATTTGGTAAGTGCAATGGCAGCCTCCTTGGAAACCTCAGCTTCCCTCTCATCAAGAAGTTTAACCAATGGAGCAATCATCCTTGTTTCGGTTGCTCTAAATGTCCTTGCCAAATTACCAACAGCCTTGATACAAGAAATCAGCAGCTCTGAATCAGCCTTCTCGATGATCTTCAACAGCTGATCAACTACGAGCTTACAAGCATGAGAGTTAGGCTTAAATGCAGACCTTCTCAAATCGGTGTCCCGCGCCGCCACAGCAGTAATCTCCATCAATGCCATAGCCGAATTAAACTGGACTTCATCAGTTCCTTTTTCTAGCAAAACTGCAAAACATAGCAATGCTCTAGACTCGGTGATACTACGACATATGGACGAATTCCCCTTGGCAAGATGCCATAAAGCTCTAGCAGCCATTGCCTTCATATAGGACTTGGTAGCAGGATCTTCCAGTTCCCTTCCCTTAAAACTCACCCCGGATTGTTGTGGTTGATAATAAACATGATGAAATTGCTTCACATTGCCCTGAGTGTTACTCCTAACATAATTATTACTCGCCTTTGGTGGCAAATTCACCCCTCTCATTGCCATTGTATCGGTAACCACATTGTGCATCTGATTCGGGGTTTGTTTTTCCATAGGATGCAAAATCGGACTCTGATGATATTCGTCAACAGCTACTTTCACAGTCGCATTATTACTATTCGCCATAACCACCGCGTGGATCGATGCCGCCTTGTTACTAGCAATAGCGTATTTACTATGTTCTTGAATCGTTTCAAACGCTAGATGGCTAACAAGTAATCGGATTATATTATGCTGAGCGAATAAATCTTGACATTTTGGGTAATTAGCTGCCAGTTCAGACACAGCCCACGCCGTCACGGCCTGAACTTTCATAGGACCTTCTTTGAGGATTTTCGCAAACACCGTGCAAACGCCGGCATGGATCATGTGCTCCACGCTTTCCGGATCCTTACCCAGAAGCCCAATTGCTCTGGCGGCGTTTTCTTGACCTTCAATCTTCCCTTCCTTCAGTAATTTCAATAACGGTCCAACCCCTCCTTCTTCTATAATCAGTTTCCCGTAACGATCATTGTCTCTGGCCAGGGAAACAAGCGAAGCCGCCGCATCGGACCGATTGTCAAGTGAGCCGGTGTAAAGAATCGCGATTTGTTCCCATATTAGACATAAAATGGGCTCGTTTGCAGCGATAGGAGGAAGGCCTAAGTACCCATCGTCGCGATCGTCACCGGAAGCCGATACACGGAGAAGCCAGGAAACGTCGCCAATTGAGTTCTCCAGCTGAAAATACATTTTACGGAACGCAGCGGTAGGGATGATTGTAAACACGCGCTTCATAAGTCCATTGGCTCGGCATTTGAGGACCAAAGAGAGGGCCTTGTCGAGGACTTGTTCGGTATCATCGATGATGCGGCGCGTGGGACGTTCATAAAGATCAGAACTCGCACGCGCCGCCTGCCGGAGCAAGCCAACGAGTTTCTCGGTCTTGGACTTAAGCTCCGCACACTCTTGCTTGAAAGAACTCGCTTCATCCGCCGCCTTAGTCACTTGGTCCGCTAACTGAATTGGCTTTGCCAAGATCTGCTTCACTATATCCGCCATCACAGCAAACGAAAAAACGTAAAACTTATCAGATCAAAAACAAAAACAAATCAAATCAATGAGAAAAAGCGATGAGAAATCTTGGGTTTTTGCTGTTTTCTATAGCCGCGTGACGAGCGGAGTTAATGAAGGTGTTTAATGTTGCTTTTGCGTTTGCGTTTGTCTATGGGTGTAGGCTTGACGCGTTACAAAAGTGAAAGAGGAAGATTGATGAAAGAAGCAAAGGGTGTTCATTCATGGCGGACGAGATTTACAAGGTCAAACGCTTCTGTATAGCATTTTGTGAAGGGAATTTTGGGTATTTTCATGGGAGAAAGGTGGAGTCTCTAATGGAGAAAGTAGACTACTTGTACAGATTACATACCAGGACAGGGTGACAAATATAGTAAATTGGTAATTATTCCAGAATATAAACGGTATATTACGTTTCTTTACCCATACATATCATTGTTTTAAATTATCTACCAAAATAATATATTCTCATATTATACTAACGACATTTATTTTATCCGGTAGATAAAAAAATAAATATTCGATTAAGTTAAGTTAAAAAATTTAAAATTACTTAAGTTAGAGCATTGTTTTATTATTTAAATTTATTTTGATTTTTTTTCAGATCGAATTTAATAAATATATGATTTTTTACTTAAATCTGATGTAATTCTGTATACTATTCTGTTTTTGGTTTATTTTAATTTAAATGATTTTCTAATCATATATGATATACGTTTATATTTTTTTATATTCTTATTAGACGTATAAATAAGCGTAATGATCTTAAATTTTAGTCAATATTAATATTTAACCTGACATAAGCGTATAATGAACTGAACTTAAATGATTAACGCTTTATTTATATTTATTTATTTATTTTTAAAAATATTTTATGTTTATTTGTTTATTTTTATGAATACATTAATTTAACATTTATGAATTTATTTGTATAATATTCATATTTATTTAATATTTATATATTCATTAATATAATCATTTATATATTCTTCAAAATCATAATATTACACCATTAATCCTTAATCTTTTCGGTACTATTTATCCTTGAATTCTGACCAAAATTAGATGGAAACACGTTCTGCTCAATCTGGTAAAAAAATTCAATGGATGCCACACTAGTCATCATGAATTTAAAAGTCTAGTCATGAGCATGCCGGTTATAACACCAGGTAAAATGTCACAACTAATGAATAGGAGAAATTATATCATGAACAATCTTATTATATTATTTGTGATTTTAACTAATTAAATTTATCATATTTTTTAAGGTAAATCATCATCTCTTTATTATACGTAATAAGCTAGTGAGTAATTATCAGAAGATTACTTAAAGATAAACTGATTGGATTGTATAGATCTAACGTGGTGGAAATGGCTTACGATATAATCTTCTGAATCAGAGTCGAATTGATTTTGAATTGAATTAATTTAAATTTAGAATAATAAAAGTTATAAATTCCGTTTGTTTTAATTCAAAATAATTTTAAATTCGAATATTTAGAATTTTAAGATCAAAATCAAAATCAATAAAATTGATATAATCTTGTTGTCTACCTCTGCTCAACTTCATTTACACTTGTTGGAGTTCCTTAAAGAGTACTGTATTTTTGCATAAAGTCTCTTTTTAGTACTATATTTTTTTATCGTTGTTTTATTATTTAAGGTTTTATCCTGATTAATTTAGATTTTAGGTTGACCTATGTTGCACATTTGACTTTGATTGTTGAGTTTTTATAAATTTTTTATACACAAGACCTCGAATAAGGGGTGTACAAAATAATCTGATATATTTTTTGAACAATTCGAGTCGAATGTTTAAAAATTTTAAATATGATACAAATAGTTATTCTATATTTTGATTAGATATTTGATTATCAAAAAATTTATTTTTTAATGTATATCAATCTTTTTATATTCAATATTTTCATAGTTATGTATGAAAAATTAAAGTTTTCATACGTACAAATCTTGTTATATTCAATAATTTGTTGGTTATTATATTCGAAAACCCAAAATTTTTATAGACAAGACCTTTAAATTTGAAAAAAGTATTTAAATCAAGTCGATATTCGGATATTTAATCCGAAAATTCGATATCCGAAATTTTAGATATCTGATTTTTTCAGATCGAATAATGACCTCTAATTTGTCAATCCAAAAATTCAGAATATCTAAAACTTTAGATCGGATTGAATCGTAAATTTAAAATGTACACCCTTACTTCGAACTAAAAACTTGCTTAAATAATATTAAATTGCTTTTGTTACGGAATATATTTAATTATATACCACATGTTATCTAAGCTAGGATGTTTCTGGTGCATTCAGGCTTCAAGCATCCCCTTTCGTTTTCCAATAGCCATCTTGCCTCTTCAATCACATGAACCGGACATGAACCAAAGTACAGTAATGAAAACCGTACCCGTCATGATTTCTCTCAAGCATCTTCCGTGCGACTGCTTTCGAGTCCCAACTCATGAAAGATCCATTTTCCTGATCACAGAAAACAATCCACGTGGAGTGATCATCCCCGAGTACAAACGAACAACGATGGTTCGTAGAGGGAACCTGTTAATTCTGCCATCTCTCAACCACATTTGTTTACCATTCATTTCATGGCAACATCTTCAATGCGTACAATCTAAACACCAGAGCAAAAACAAAACTTTGCCAATCGAGAACACTGCAACAATACCCCTAATGGCTAATACTTCCAAGCTTCAGACCATCATTTCATTTATTAATCCTCACGTTTCAAATTAACCAATTCATTTCTTCACTGAATGTTGCTTGAGATGAGGTAGAGCCGGGTTTGCTTACAAATATATTATAAAGCCTTGATGAACAGACTCTTTGGCAGCTTCTGAAGCGTACATCTTTCGTGGAAGCAACACCAGGTCCAGGGACGGGTTGTAGCAAGTACGAGTGCTGCAGAAATCAAACGTCGCCATCCCAAGAGATTTTTTAACCTTCGGATACTAATTCAATCTACTATTCGTTAATTGTCAAATACGATTAATATTTTTTCTGGCTGACAACCAAAGATGGTTCCTTGAAGCTGCCAGCTTGTCCATGGATGTTAATTTGACAGGTTTTGGTAGATCCCTTGGGCTCCTAAACATTAATGAAGAAGAACCAAAACAACTTTGTGAGGATAACATATGTATCGGTCTTTTTTATCACAACAAACGGGTAAACGAGATTGCATGTCCCCAACCCCTTTTCACTTGGACCACCAAAACAGAAAATGGGGACTACAAAGCTTCTAGGTTTGTGTCAAAGGTTGGGACTTGGGAGGTTTTGCTTCATAATTTGTCTGAAACTATGCTTTGCCATCTGCAGCAATTCCAATTACCACTGAAAACTCCACACTATTGCCGGTTTCTATCGAAAACAGCCATTGTAATTGTCCTTTAAGAGTAGTGCTACTTTAACTGTCCTTAATTTAGTCTTTAGTAGTTAATATTTGTTCACCTTACCTTTTCCATTTCAATGGACCAGTACCATTAAAGGTGTTATTGGGACAGGAGAGTACTACTTTGTTTCTGCAACCAATTTCTACCATGTCTGTTACAGAAATGTTGCTGTTTCCTCATGCTTTTGAAGCAGTGTTATTGGGACAAACATTTATGTACATGTCACCGTGTGATATGAGTTCTGTTTGCTATCTGTGGATGTCCTGAATCCAGGTTTTGTGGATGTACAAAATCCATGCTGTCATGTTAGGCATAAGGTGTCATATTATGAACTTAGACGCATTCTGGAGATACATAAAGGGATCACCTTAAGCTGAGAGAGATACGTTCTCTTGCTTTTTGATATATAACATAATATGTCTGGGTCCACTCTCCAAGATTTTGTAGTTTCCTTGGGTAAAATATGCAAATGTACTTCCTGCAAGCTTTAAAAATCCATGACAGCAATTGAAAGTGACAAACGAAAATGGCTTAACAGTGAAAAAATATAATTTATATTTTAAGGATAAATTACGACGGAAGTCACTTGATTATAGATAAAATTATATTTGAATCACTCAATTATTAATAATTATGTTTTGGGTTACACAATTATGGTTAAGGTTATATTTGGGTCACCCATTTAATAAATGTTATATTTGGATTACTCAATTATAGGTAAGGTTATATTTGGATCACTCAATTATAGGTAAGGTTATATTTGGATCACTCAATTATATAACATTTAATAAATGTTATATTTGGATCACTCAATTATATAACATTTAATAAATGTTATATTTGGATCACTCAATTATAGGTAAGGTTATATTTGAGTTATCTTTCATATTTAAAAAAATCAATTTTGTTTTAGATTAATTAATGATTTCAAATAAAATACTCTAATTTTAACGAGATATAGAAATAATCTGAAAAAAATATTAAATTGATGTAATTTTTTAAAAATAAAAGGCCAAAATATAATCTTACCCATAAATAAGTAACAAAAATATAACTTTTAATAGTTAAGTTATTCGAATGTAATCAACACATAATTGAATGAACTTTATTGTAATTTACCTTTTTAGTTTAGTATCTAACTTTTTATCACACAAGTGTCTTATATTTTATTTTATAACTTAAATTAACTTTTTATTTTATAAAAAATCGTTAATTTTGTTCATTATTCAATTATTATATGATGCATGGTCTGTTTTTATTTATTTACTTTTTAAATTTTCTTAGGAATATGAACTTCTGGAAAAAATCTGAAATTTTAATTTTTTAAATTTAACTCTTAAATTATATTTTTTATTGTCCGACACATTTACATACGATGGTTAATCGTTTATCACCTAAACAACAGATACCTTATTGTTTAACATTTCACCTTTTAATTATCGGTATAAAATTTAATTAATTTTTTTATTTTTATTTTTGAATGTTTATTAATAGAAACAATTGACGGGTTTATTCGTCGATTTTTAACGATGAGATAATAGTGCTTTTAGTGGTGGGGTTAATTGAACAAATTTTTGCCTCCCGAATCCGTTTCGTCACCAACTAAGCCTGGTCCCTCTGGCCTCTTCTTTGAAGAGCCAACGAAGCTCATGACGCTTGCCGTCTCCACCCTTCATTCCTCAAGTGCTGCCGCTTTCTCCCTCAATTTTAAATTCGTTTCCCTTTTGAATGGTGGGTGTGTTCTATTGCCGCGTAAGGTATGGATAAATTTGCGGTTTTTATTGATTCGACAGGTTTTGTCGATGTGGTCGTCAGTGGAAAGCAAACCACATGGTTTGGTTCTGGGAATAGGTGTTGTCGGTGTTCCTTGGTGATGGGCGAGTGGATGGACAAGGTTTCGTGTATTCAGCAGGTTATTTTATCTCGGTTACTTTCTGATTACTGTCCTGTTGAGTGATGATCAGGATTGAGGTCCGAAGTTATTCCATTTCTTTTAAATTGTTGGATAGATAACAGCGGCAACGTCACTCAAGTTGCCTCTGTTTCTAGAGATACTCCACCGTGACCGACATAATGTCGGTTTGCGTCTGAGATATACTTACAGGAACTTTCTTAATGTAAAGCTAGAAATAGCGACTCTTATATCTTAATTTCCACTCCAAGTCAAAAATAAGAGTCCAATGGGAAACGTGTTTCAAATCTTCAGAGTCCAATTCTTCTTCCTCCTTTTTGAAGTAGGTGTCTTATTTAAGGATTTAAAAAGCATTTTCAGTCGTGTTATATTTATCGTGGCTGTGATTGAATATAATGATTATTATAATCATGACCGTGGGTGTTACAATCGTGATTCTTTTATTTATACGACTTATTATAAATCGATATAAATATAAATATTATAGGTTTATTATGATTTTTTTTAATTCTTTAATTTTTAAAGATAAAACTTGACTAATGGGTTTTCTTTTCACGAGAAATTTTAAAATAATAAAACAAATCGTTAACCGTTAAATTACGATCATTATCGATTGTTATTATATGATTCTAAATTCTATCATTATTTATATTATTAATGGTTTTAATCAATATATTATTATTAAATAAAAATCGTTATAGTGATAACCGGTATTTTTTTAATCCCTACCTTTATCCAGTCCAACTATTAAACTATATAGAAAAACAATATATTTTAAAATTCCAAACTTATACCTTCTAGACACAAGACATTTCCCCTTCCGACTATAAATGTTGGAGGAAATTCTGGGAAGTAGTGCTCCCCAAGTTACAACGAATTGAATCGAAGGGATCGATTAGGACTGCAAAAACGCAATAAAGATTTCTGAAAACAAAAATTATGACTTTGATGATGCTTGTTCAAGTTTTAAGGTGTATATTTGATTGAGTTGATCAAGTTTTTTTTAATTTATTTTTAAATATTTATATTATTAATTAATTAATTTTAATTTTAATAATTTTATGATCATATTGTCAAAAGTTTATTATTCTCTTCTTAAAAAACATGTTTAATAAGATGTGTAGGGTCATTGTTTATATATTCTAAGACCTCCCTTTCACTACAACAAAATAAGTTTTTTTTAGCGCTTTTTAGTCTTGTAACGGCGTTAAATTTTTCCATGCTTTAAAAAACGCCGCAAGAAGTGTCGCTAAAACCAATGTCGCAACAACTTGCGACGTTTTTGGGTAAGAAACGCTGTTAAAAGTCAAGATCTATAACGGTGTTGTAAATACAAACGTCGTAAAACAATTCTCTTTGGTGATGTTTGATTTTACAAACGCCGTAAAGAGCTTGTTCTATAGTGACGTTGTATTTACAAACGCTGCCAAAATATTTCTTTCCGATTTAGAATTAATGTTTATTTCCTTTTTCAGGCGTGACAATATACAATACACATATATTTTTATATATTCATATATTAGACAAAATTATCGAACTCAACTTAAAATTAAAAATCTAATTTATTAATCATTAAATTTTTTGAGTTATTTAAATTTTTCTTTTATAACTTAAAGTTTATTTTTTTACATCAAATTAAGTTTCGTTCATCCAACTTCACTTTTTTCTAAAAGTAAAGGAATCAAAATTGATAGTTCATCCCTTCAGTGTTCCCCTCCCTTTCCTTTTGTCAAAATTGGCTGGCAATGTAACCAATCATGTAGGAATAAAGTGTGAAGATATTTCTTAGTTTTTTGTCTTTGGTAATGCTGTTTCATGGACTGGGTGTGTAGGGCACTATACAGCTTCTAGAAACAATAATCATTTTGCTCTTTTAAGGCATAGTGAGGAACAGATAGGTTATGAATTCAAAGTGTTTGTACTCAGCCTGTGTAGGTCCAACCATACAGACCAGGATCTCATAATAATCGATAATCATATAAAAAGAAAAATCGTTTATTATCGAGTAAAGTTATATTTATTATTATTATTATTACGGTAAAAATGGGTGTTTATCGATAATAGCTCTAAATAATTTATATTTAGTTTTAAACGTTTATTCATTGATCTAAAGATCATAAAACGAGTTTGTAGAAGAGAAATAAAAGAATCAAGTTAAAAGGAAAAATATTAGATGAATCATCTTTATTATGTTATCCAGGATCACATTCATTGATAATTTTTTATCTTATTTTTTTCAAGATGAGCCATTAAATAGTGAATAGTTATTTGAATATTACGTTAAAACAGATGAATGGTAATGAAGAGAGTTCATTTAATAATTTCTCGGTTAAAAAAGGTGATACGGTGAAGTGTCAAACCTAGTGGCTATAATCCAATAACCTAAAGTGCCACTAACTTATGGTATGACTCGAGTAGCATGAGGCACGTGAAATTCTACGAATAAAACAAAATCACCATCCAAAGTTAAATACTTTAAAGTAACCGATAACAAAGTAGTATCATGAGAAAAACATAAAATAACCGTCGAGGAGTGAAATATAACATAGGTTAGTGTGTTTTTGTTTCTCGAGTGTCGAGATATTTTCATACCGTTACACAATATATGATTATACACAATATATATTTATTTAATTTAGCCTTTTAATAAGCATACATAACGTTTAAACAAGACGATCGAATCCAATTATTCTAAATTCTATTTTCTATGTAAAACAATATTGAAATGTGTGCATAAGAGATGAATAATTATGATTTAATACATTATAATTTAAGATTATAATTTATAAAAACATAAATTCATCAAATACAAGTTTATATTAGGGATTTCAAAATTAATTATTATAGATTTATTAAATGCTTAAAATTTTAAATATTTTATATCAATGGATGAAATATAAAATGGAAACTTGCCGGTTTTAGATTTGCACGTAAAAATGAACACACGGAAAGGGAAAAGGGAAAGGGAAATCTCTTCCCTTTTCATTTCCCAACTGAGAATAGAAACTTCACCGTACAATTTCAGAGCTATTTGCGTTAATTAATTAAGATTAACAACAACAAAACTGGTTCTACTTCACTAATTATGATTTTTTAATAGCTGTGAAAAAAAAAACAGTACAATGGAAGGATTCATCTGTTTATGCATGATTCAGGAACCAACAAAAAAACAGAGCAGAGCTCTTACTTAATGCAATCAACGGCTCTGATTTCTCCACCAAAACCCTACTGCTGGCTGATTTTTTTGTTTAGCCAAACAGTTTTCCTTTAACAGAGATATGCACTGACTAGCTGTTGCGATTTTATGGAAATTAACAAGAAAAAAAACGGTGATGAGTTCAACATCCTCCAACTCGGTAGCCTGATGGAGTGAGTTAACACGTTTACCAGCACTGATCGGTCTCCCAGTTCCTCCCTGTATAATTTGAAAAACTAGAAGCGGAAGTCAACGGCCGTTGGTATCTACAGGTAAGCTTACGATCATATACGGCTCGTTTCTCGGGATCCGATAAGGTGCTATAGGCCGCATGGATCTTTATGAACTCGTCGGCTGATGAGTCTTTCCGGTGGATCGCCGCCACGTCAGGATGACAAACCCTTGCCAATCGGCGGTACGCGGCCTTGATTTCCTGGCTCGAAGCGCCGAAAGAAATCCCTAATACTTCGTACAACGACGTGCAGGCTGTCATTCCTGGGCGGCGAAGATAACCGCTCGGCGTCGAAGCATTTTGTTGGTTTGAAGTAAAAGGGGAGGTGGCGGCGAGAGGTGGCCGGAATTTGACACGGGGAGATGACGGAGGAGAAACTGAATAAACAGGGAAAGTAAGGGAGGAAAGCATGGTATGGTTATAGAATCTCTTTGTTTCGAGAAACCAATGGTGACTGATAGGAGAATTTATAGGCAGAAGAAAAGTAACGGATGGTTTTATTTTTTAAAAGATTATTAGTTTTTTTTTAAAAAAATATTTTTATTAAAAAAATATTGATTTATACCTCATTAAAAAGTATCTCTAAATTTAATTAAAAAAATCTGGAATTACTTATATGTTCTACTCTACTGCAAATACTTAACTAATTTTTAAAAATAAGATAAATATTATCTCATAATATCATAGAAATTGATTATTAATTTGATTGATATTATTATTATTTTTAAAAATAGCAAAATCAAATAAATTTAAGGCATAAAGATAATTTTAATCCTTAACGTTTATAAATTTTTATCATTTTGGCCCTTATTTTTTTTGGATAAATTTATCCCTTAACCTATATATTTTTGACAAATAACTTATTTTTTAACCATCATAATAACTGGACCGTTAAAAATCTAACAATGATGACATGTCATATACATATGATAATATATTTTAAATAACATGACATCTAACCTATCAAATATATATATATATATATATATATGAAATATAATTTTATTCTAATATAAAATATAAAATAATTAAAATTCAAATAAAATATTAAAAAATTAATTAATTCTAAAATAAAATACTTCTAAATATTCTCAACCCTAACTACGATATAATCAAAATTCTATCTTAAAAAAATTAATTAATTAATTAGGGTTGGAAATGTTTAGTAACCTTTCATTTTAGAATTAATTAATTTTTAATATTTTATTTGAATTTTAATTGTTTTATATTTTATATTGGAATAAAATTATATTTCATATATATATGTATTTGATGTTGGAAAAACAGTGGTTTGTGGCCATCTTTGGAGCATATTTTAAACAAGTAAAGATGAGGTTTTGAATAAGGAAATGGTTAATTCCTATTCTACGCCGTGAGATCTTTACAATGATAGCTCGTACGCTCAAAATCGTTGAGTGGAAATGAGAAATTGATGCTCAAAGTAGGAAGGTCAAGAATAAATAAGGAAATAGAACCCCTTATAGCCCACATTGGTAGGATAAATGGAGTGGGAGTTGTTTATATACAACTACCCATAAAAAAGTCATTGAATGACTCTAATTGACTTTGTGCTTCGCGTGTAGGGGGTGCGAATACAATTTCATTCGGATTGGGGTGCATTTGTACGACGTGGGCGACGCGAATGTCCGAATTGGTCGGGCCTTTTTGAGGCTTGCGGATATTTTACCCGTTGTGCATATTTTTTCCTTAATTTATTTTTTAAAAATATCCAGAAAAGAGTTTTAATTCAGATAAAATTCGAATTAAAAACAGTTGAAACTACTATGGATAATGGAGAGATAATAGCTAATTTTAGTATTTAATTTGAATTTAATTCATTTTAAATACTGGATAATTAAACCTTATCCAGATTTTTTGAATTTTAAATTCAAAAAAACTGATCATTGTTGCCCTAATAATCCATTATAAATATGAGATGATTTCCTCAGTTTTACTCATCCCTTTAAATCGTTTTCTCTCCTCTGATTTTCTCTCGATGATCGGCAAAGGCAAGTTCAGTTCAGTTCGAGAACTCAGCATAAGTGCTAGAGTTGGAGTTCTTCTAGTTGTTCTATCTTCGGAGATAGACTACCAAACAACTCGGCACCATCGGAGTGGCAGAAAATCTGTCTTAAAGAAACTGCTTCCGACAGGCCTCAACTCAATTTCGTTTTCCAATCAAAACTCGGTTTGATCGAAACTTATTTATTATGTTTTTGTTTACTGTTCGTTTAAATAATAATAATTTAGATTCTTTTATTTTATTATTATTTTTCTGGATTAACCACTCATTGTCTAACATTTGATAGGTTAGATGTCATGTCATTTAAAATATATTATTATATGCATATGACATATCATCATCGAAACTAAAAATTAAGTTATTTGTCAAAAATATATAGGTTAAGGGCTAAATTTATCCAAAAAAATAACCAAAACGATAAAAATTATAAACGTTAAAAGTTAAAACTATATTTATGCCTAAATTTAATTTCGAAGTTATAATTAATGCATATAGTTTTCATCTCGTTTAGAAGAAAAACTTAATGGTATTTTGGTGAATGATGTTTAATGGCATATTTTTTCCTCTTCGCACAACGTGACTCAAGTGTAAGGAAGCTTAACACAATTGGATTTATTTAAATTTTACATTTACATTATATTAATATAATTAATATATTAAACAATTTAAAAAAATAAAAAAGTCATGTAACATTGATTTTTCTCCATAAAAGTGGAATGAGATTTTTTCTTGTATTTATTTTTTTATTTGTCTACAAAATAGATGTGTGAGACTTTATATTTAAATTTTTTTTGGAATCAGCTACAATGATTACAATAGTATTTATTTTAAAGTATATTTTTAATTATTAGACATTAATCATTCAATCACTGTACTATAATATTAATATTCGGACTTATGACTTACAAAAATAATAATTATTCTATTAATCATTAAAGTAAGATGATTCGTGATCGTATTATATCCAAATATCGGGTATATGGGTCCTATTCTATCCAAAAAAATTGGGTATGTTTCTGCATTCTACCCCACCATGATGGCCACTTTGCAAATTAAATATAAATAAATAATATATTTTATTTTGGATTATTGCAAAGGAGTCATTATTTGAATATTATTCCTATGAACCCATCATCTCTCTTTTAGTGTTAGATTTAATCTTAGATTTCCATTTATTTATTCATTATCCAAAAAAATAAATAATTAAAAAGTCCCAAAACGTGCTTCCCATTGGCTTATTTTGGGTTCATCACTTTAGTCATTTATTAATATATTATTACTCATTATCGTTGTTGTTTCTAGAAGCTTTTATGAGTTTAAAGACAAATTATTAAAGTAGATTGAAAGTTTAATCAGGAAGAATGAAGAATATTTTAGTAAATTAAATGAGAATTTATAGTTATAAAATTATATTATAAATATAATATATAAATAAGATTTTAAATTATTTAAAAATTTATAATGATATTTTAAATTGATGAATTTTAAATATAAAAGTAGTTTGAATAAAAAATTATGATTATTATATCGAGTTGTGTTATAATTTTTATTAATTTTTAAGGATTGATACTAAAATATAATGTAAATATTAATTAGGTTAATAAAATAATTAATACAGACATAATTTAATTTTTAAATTCTTTCTTTATTTTTCAGTCCATCGTAGTGTATTTCAACTGTGTTTTCATCGTGTCTGGCATACGCTTGTTTCTCCAAACAATATATTATTATTACTGAAGAGATGTAGACAATAGATAGTGAAGCATTAAGTAATAAAATACTGGAGTTAATGTTATCATAGTTTTTTAGGCTTAGCTATAGCCTATAGGGGAAACCAAGACTCGCATATTATTATCCTAATCGGTGCACTTAGTGTAAATTGTGTTATTTCTTGAGTTTAGTAAAGAATATTAAATTAGGGGCAGAAATAATTTTTTATGTATTTTTTATGTTTTCGTTTTAAATTAGATGATTTAAGGTATAAGATTTAAGGTTTAAGGTTAAGAGTTATGATTAGAGTTTAAAAAATTATGGTAAGGCATATTTTTTAGGTTTAGAGTTTAAAGCTTAAGATATAAAAATAAATATTAGAGTTAAAATTTTAATTCTTTTAAAAAAATTAAAAATAACATGAAATGATGAAAAAAAAAATAAGATTTTTACTCTTACGTAAAGTTGCCATTGATCATCTCCTTAATAATTTTCAAGGAAATCAATTTGGTCCACCCATGGGATAAATTCCACTTCATTTATCCTACACAAAACTTATAATAAAAAATATATGTACGACGATTAAACTATAAATTTTACGTTATAATTTAAAATCTTTTTTAATAAAAAAATTCTCTTATATCCAGTTAAAGAATATAAAACTGTTAAACACTGTACTTTCTTCGGAGATTTTTTATCCCGCAAATGTAATTATTGAACTAAAGTTTCAGGTGGCCTTGGGTATGAAGTAAACAAGCAATTAAACCCTAAATTAAATCTTTAACCCTTAAAATTTTAAATATATAAACCTTAAGTCCCTAAAATATATGAACACTAAACTAGATTTTTAGCTTCTAAAATTAGGGCACTGGTAGAAATAAAACATTTCAACACCAATACATATTATAACTACTCTTATAATATTTGGGTCAAATTAAGGAGATTAGCTCATTACACATGCATTAGGCTTATATAGCCCAAATCCAATTAAATTAACAAACCAACAACCTACAAATTAATATTTAATATTTGATCTTCCAACACATTTTCGGTAAATTTTATATCTATATATATTTACGTTTTAGATGTATGATTGTAGATAAAAATAAATAAAATATTAAAAATTTACTCTAAATTATCTCAAAAGGTCAGATTAAAGTGTATGTTTTTATTTAGAAAATTAAAACTTGATTTTTAATATTAAAAATGAAATTATTAAGACTTAAATAAGTTTGGTAGGGATGAGAACAAAACTCGAACCTAACGGGTTTCGATCCGATCCGTCCCGATCGAGTCAGATTTTTTTATGAAAAATTTGAGTTTGGGTCGGTTCGGTTTTTTAAGAGTAGTCTCGGGTCGGGTCAAGATCGGATTTAGGGTGAAAAAAATCTGATCCGATCCGACTCGAAATTAATAGTGTAATTTTCCCATATATATTTTAGAGATATTTGCAATAATGACCCCTCTTTATATATATTTTATACAATTAGATCATTAAAATTATTTTTTTACAATTACGTCACTAAAATTAAATATTTTTACAATTAGATTCCTAAATTTTATTTTTTTACAATTTAATCCCTAAAATTTTAATTTTTTTAACGATTCGGGTCGGGTCAGGTCAGGTCGGATTCTGAAGCTTAAAATTGTTTTGGGTTGGGTCGGGTCAGGTTAGGTCGGATTCTAAAGCTTAAAATCGGGTTGGAGTTTTTACCCTAAATCCGGGTCGAGTCAGGTGACCGACAGAGGGTATGATTTTTCGGGCTAGATGCGGGTGGGCCGAAAATCCGATCCGACCCGTGCCCATCCCTAAAGCCCGCCGAAAGACATTTTATAGTTGATTTTAATTTTCGTACTAACAATCAATTGATTTAACAGAACATGACATTAAATTTTTTAAATAAGATAAAAAAAATTGAATACTCACAATATATATGAAATAATTAAGTCGAAAAAATCATTAGATAAACCTCTGTAAAATTTTAATCAATAAATAAATTAGATACATATAAATATACTAAACTGCTGTTATCAGAGTGATATAAAATTGTATCCAAAACTTGGATTAACATCCGTCTTAAATTTTATAATCGGACAATCAAATCCCATGTATTACGTGTAGCAACACCAGCCCCATAGAAAGACAATAATTGAATCTGATTACCACTCTCATGCCTCTGAGTCCGGCACTGATTCGACCTGGCAGATTGTAGACAATGATCAAGAACCTGATCCCGGCAAATCGGACAATGCAAAGATGGAACCTCAAACCATTCTTCAATACAGGTCTTGTGGAACATGTGCCCACACCTCGGCAACACCCTCACCTTCTCTCCATTCACGTACTCTTCCAAGCATATAGCGCAACCTTCGTCCTCCAAAACAGCCTGGGACTGTGACGATGACGACGACGATGTCGATGTCGATGTCGATTCTCTGTATACAAGGACAGTAATCTGCTTGAGTTCGCTGTCGACAGACGGTATAGGATTCGTGGGATTGTCTTCTGAAGAGCGGTTCGATCGGCAAAAGCATTTGAAGAGTAGGAAAACAATGACACCAACGCTTATTACCGCGGCGTTGGTTGTGACAACAATGCGGGCGAGTTTTAAGTTTCTGTAACAGTCATTGTGATGAGGTGAGATATGTTCTGTCAGAAGAAATCTATGTCTGTCGAGAGTGGAGCTATCGGAAGGGTCCATTGGGGTTTGTTCGGAGAGGTCGATGATTCAGGAAAATAACTGTTGGCACTTAAAAACACAGTCTGCCATGGATTTTAAATGGTAATTCGCCAAGAAACAGCTCATTGGTCATTTATGGAAAATGATTCAATCAGATTCATTATTATGACGCGGCGATTTGATTTTTTTTTTCATATAATTATTTACCTTACCATTTTCTTTTCTTGGGCGGAAATGTTTAATTTTGAATTGGCTTACTCCCCAGGCTCAAGTTTCCAAATTAATAAGAAGAGGAATAGGAATGGTGGTTGTTTAGGCCTTTGGAATAAACAACTCTCACTTGGTTTCTCTTCAAACAAATATTGGCTGAATTTAGACATGTCAATTTTAATTTAAATTCTAAAAATATTAACTAATTAATAAATATGGTGATAAAAATCAACTATTCGCATTTATTAAATTATATTCTTCCATTTAAAACCTTGACTTGAACTTGGAATAATTTAATTTAGATGTGTCGTTTAAGTCCTAAAATATATATACAAGCAGCGGTACAATTTTCATTGGATACAGACATCAATAAGGCACTCAATTGCAAAATTAAGCATTTTAAGGACCAAAATAGAAATCTGAATAATTACAGGAACTTACACAAATTAACTAAATTATAACTAAATTAACTATCGGTCGTACTGCTACATAAGATATTAACACAACTCATATTCAAACAAAGAATCTAGATACATGCTTTTCAAAGTTTATGTTAGAATTTTTTTCAAATATTTTATTTAAATAAATTTAAAAAAAATCTATAAATTTGATGATAATGAAAATACCAATATAGTTTTCTTCTAAAATTATTTAAAGGTGTTAGTATAAACAATTTAATTTATTAATTTTAAAAATAAAATAAATTAAATATTTATGATCTAAATAAAAATTAAAACTAAGGTTAGTGATCTAGACTAGAAATTACCCCATTTCAACCAATTACGTTAAAAGTCAAATGAATCCCAGGAAATTTAGGGTGGGTTGCGAACCACTTGAAAAATCTGTCCTTTATTGGATTTAATTAAATCCGACAGGCCCCACGAACAGGTTTCGGCACGTGCTCGAGGCTCGTGGAGAACACGAGTTAGTGCTGTCGTGGTTAAGTTTCCTATTCCTTCTCCATTTACGATTTTTTTCTTTCTTAGAATTCACCGAAAAAGACAAAAAGAAAAAAAAATTGGATCATCAGCTTCAATCTAAAAGAAAACTAGTATTGAACCCTAGATCAATTTATAGATTCAAACGTGAGCTTAACAGTAAGGTGAAAGAAATCAACAATGGAAGCCTAACGATTTCTCTAAAGCGGTGGACGCTGCTTTTGACCCCTTAATCACGGAAGCCGGAACCCAGGTTTGTCTTTCCTTCTTCGTGTTAAATCTGTGAATCCGATAGTAATTACTAGTTGTATTATGTGTATGATTTATTTGTTGATATCGGGTGTTTATATATTTTGTTAATTTGGCAGGAGATGGAAGGTAAGGATTCGATATCGGCAAGGAAAGTTCAGAAGGCAGACCGTGAGAAATTGAGGAGGGACAGGCTGAATGAGCAGTTTCTTGAGTTGGGGAACACACTCGGTAAAATTATGGCAACTCATGAGTTGTTAGGACTCATAGGAGTCGATGAATTTACCAGTCTTACTAGGAAAACTCAGCCTTTAATGGGGTCTTTAGTGCAGTAACAACTCGAGTTATCTAACTTGAAGTTCAATGCTATGTCGGCGGTTACGGATGTCGTTGAACAATTTAAAATTTTGAATGCCTATTGACAAGAATTATCATGGTTGGGTTCTGGATATCTATTAAACTTGATTGACTTAAAAGTTGCTGATAAAAGGTCTTGAAATTTGTTTCGTGTTAGTAATGTGCATCGATGCGTAAAACATTCAAATATTGTTTACCTCAGTGAACATATGTGATTCGTAAGTGCGAATTGTGCGAGTTTGTTTCGGAATTTGCAGTGTCCTCTACATCAAGAGCACTTCTCTTTGGCATAACTACTGTTAATTGCACTCTTTGCTGAATCTTAAGTTTTTGATTTATGAGAATACACAATTTGAAATGCAGACCCGGATCGACCTAAGAATGATAAAGTAACCATACTTGTGGATACGACCCAAATGCTTAAGGATTTAACCGCCGAAGTCAATAGGCTAAAGGCAGAGTGTTCATCACTTACTGAAGAGTCGCTTGAGGTGACATTGTCTTAATTTTAAAACCTTTAGATTATGGTACTTTGTTGCTTTGTTAATTACTGTTTTGTTCTAAACAGCTGACTCAGGAGAAGAATGAGCTCAGGGAAGAAAAGGCTTCTTTAAAAGCTGATATCGAAAGCTTAAACATTCAGTACCAGCAAAGGCTTAGTGTTATGTTCCCATGGACTGGTATTGATCCTTCAGTTGTCATGGCTCCACCTTATTCATATCCAGTTCCTCTGGCCATCCCTACGGATCCATTCGCAATGCGACCCCCACTGCAACCACACACGTTTTTTGGAAATCATAATCCACGTGTTGTTGCCAATCCATGCTCAACCTTCATGCCATATCCAACCACAGCACATCCTCCAATGGAACAGCCATCATCGCAACGTGCATCATCTTCCGACGTTTCGTTCCAAAGGGATTGTGGAAGCAAATCAATGGACAACGGAAGAGGAAGTAATGAAGATAAATGTGATGGTTCCAACGACGTAGTGACAGAACTTGAACTGAAAATGCCTGGCTCATCAACAAATCGAGTATGTTTTGTCATTCTAGATCCTTGGTTTTAATATCTGTGATGCTGAATATAATTGAATGTCATATGCAGGATTTGACGGGTGAAGAAAAGAAAGGGAAGCAAACAGACTAGAAGAATAGAAGCATGGTGAATCATATTTCTTCAAGCCAATACCATTCGTCTCAAGGTCCTGAGGATAACGCCTCTAACAACATAGATGATGTTTCAATGTGCAACAAGGTAAATAATTGTTCGAATTGGCTACACTGATATTCTGAGTTCCTACATCTTGAGTTCAGCTTCAGCGTGTGTCAAGTTTCAAGAACTCATCTTCAATATGAAAGCATGGTTGTACCGAAAGAAGTACGAAACAAGCGTGTATTTTCAGCTTACCACCATATTCGTCGGCATTCGATCAGGAGATGTTCCATAAGCAGAAATTCTTGTAAATGCTTTTAAACTTGTCGTAAACCATCAGTGATGCTCAGGCAGACCTGAATGATTCCATCATCTAGGAGTTTGTGAATTGCAAATTCTCTGTTGTTAATACCAGTTAACTATCGGTATCATTCTCTCGAGTTCATTCAAAATTGGAACTTTTCTTTCTATTTCTGGTCATAAATTACTCTCCATAATTGTAATTTAGATGGTATTGCTGCAAGATCCACGTTTATAAATAATGGCAAGTTCATAGCAAAAGAAATCAATAGAAATCCATTGAACTGGACACTAAACAAGAGCTGGTCCCCTTGCATAGGCCCACCTGTCGGAGTGGGTGAATGGTCTCGACCATGCAATTATTGCAATAAAATGAGTGGCCATTAGACAAGCCGCCTCCAACATGCGACAAGTTTGACTATTTGCGGTCATAAATAACCAGCCATGGCTTTCCTATTCTTTGCTACCAGATGGAAAAAGTTGCATGAAACAGCAAGAAACTCGTGTTGTCAATTCGCATCAACAAACGAAGCAATTGCTTGGTTGTTATCAGCACTGTATTCAATTGATTTCCACACCTAAAGAGAAAAGAGACCCTTCCCCACGTGAATGCCAGTGACAATAAAATCTACAGTTGAACATGCAACGTTGATGGCTAGATGGCATAGAATGTAACTCAGGCAACCAAGTTAGTTTAGATTCAGAATAAACAAGAAACTTTCTTCACTAGTTATATTGCTCACATCACTGCACATAATGATAATAACCTCGATAGAGACGAACAAGATACTATAAACACGCGGGCGAATACGGCTGCACCATATATTTATTGATAAATTACTCAGTCAGATGTTACAAATTTGGAGGGTAAATATACACAAAATGACCATATACCTGGAGCTATCTTGCAACCAGAGAGCCAACATCAGTTCTTATTATCCAAGACCTCTACGCATTGAATTCATTGAAATAGATGTCATCTAACAGAACTCGAGTTAAAAAGGTTCTATAATGCTGATGGAGACGGGTAGATAGACCGATGCTCCTGCACAGATACAAGCAAGAACAAAATCTTGGGGAAAATCTCCATTCTCCTTGCTCAATTTTTCTCTCTCCACTGATCAATCCTCACAAAATTCTGTTATGAATTATAACTTACGAGTATTCCTCTGAACAGATGAACTTGGTACATTACGTGAACTAATGCTTGCAGTTCGTAAGAGTCGGCGAAATTCTGAAAGGCTTATTTTTCCATCTTTATCGATGTCAGCCTCCTCCAGCAAAGGGTCAATGGAACCTCTTAAGCCTGTGTGCTGCAAGACAATAGCAGAATATGAATAAGAGAACATAATATTACACTAGTAACTTCATCAGGAAAAAAAGTTGACATCGAAAAAGTCTTCCACAAGCAATTTACGTCGGCCTCTTAGGAAACAAGGATACTCCACAAACACATGAATTCAAGTTCTTAAATATTATAAAATCAAACCTATTGTTTGCTTAACTTTGCAGGCATAAACACTTTTTCCTTGGTTGTTAGACGAGAAGTATCATCAGAAACAATGCTTACCATTCTAAGTTCTTCCGGAGTTATAAACCCATCTCTATCTACATCAAATTTCTCAAAAGCAGCTTGTGAACGCAGCAGCCATTTATCACAATCATGTTCTTCCATTTGATCCACATGTAGAGCTGCCGCAACAAACTCGGTGTAATCAACAAACCCGTCTGTGTTGCTATCAATCTGAAATCATAGGAAATAAACAATTCGACACTAATCAAACCCACTGACAGGAGAAACTAATTACAAAAGAATGACCTCCAGATGAATAACAAGAAATCTGTACTCACCGCTTGAAGAATCTCAAGGACACCTGATTCCTTCAGCTTCCAAGGAAGATCTTTAGCTAGAGCCTGCCGCAACCATCTTTATTAGGACAAAAACAAACTCAGTCCAACCAAATAGAAGCTATGGTATCGGACTGGTTTACCTGTCTCATCTCTTCAAGACTAATAGAACCATTCTTATCCACATCAATTGCATCAAATTGATCCCGAAGATCAGCTATCTCCTCTTCATTAAGTGTACTGGCCAATGCCTACACGATAATAATAATTATATTTAACAAGACAAACAATGGAGATAACAATAGCCTCTTATGCACATAAATAATCCGTTAATATTTCAAGCGGAAGAAAAAACATGTTACCCTCAGAGCAAACTGCTTCAACCGACTATACTTCACAAATTGCCGCAGGTTGTTTAGGACAGATATATCAACAGGAATATCAGATGCATTTCCTCCTTCTCTAACCCATGGATGTGCTGCAGAAGTTGAAAACAATCAAAGATTCATTCTAGAAACAATAGAAGGATGTGAAACGATAACACAATAAGAAAATTTGCTTTAGTAGCTAATAGCAAACTTTCCAAGTAACATACAGTTCCTTGGAGCTTAGAAAACGGGATAAGTTATATGACGAGAGATGCAAACACATACATAAGGCCTGAGCAGCTGTCAGTCTGGCATGAGGATCCTTCACCAATAACTTCTTCACAAAGTCTTTAGCACTGTTGCTGATTGTTGGCCATGGTTTACGATGAAAATCAGGTTTTTTCTTTAGAACCTGAGTTTGTTGACATTTGCACATGAATTCTCCAGAAAATAATAACATTAATAAATAAAACCAGAAGATAATATATCTTTGACATATATAAATTCTCAATGGATTTAATAGGAAAAAGCATAATTATTCAGGGAACACAATATCCAGATTCTTTCCTCATGGATAAATTCAGAACAAGATCATAAAGGATCACGAAGAGCATCAATTCATTGAAATGCCCAAGCATAGTAGGAACATGCACCACACCTCCTTAAATATACCATCCTCAGTCTTATCCCAAAAGGGTCGCTTCCCACAAAGCAAAATGTAGGTAATTACACCAATACTCCAGACATCTGATTCAGGTCCCGACCTTCTTTTCAATACTTCAGGAGCAACATAGTAGGCACTGCCAACAATATCACGAAACCTCTTTCCTGCATATAGGATGTCAAAGTTAAGGATCGTATGGCTTGCATATTTGTAGCATGAGCATAACCTAGGAAGCATGGACAGGGTACACAGGTACAACAGAACATGTCACAACAATACGGCAATTTTTGAAAATAATATGGATATGAAGAGCCAATATACAAAAAATATTTACATTATATTTTAATGCTAAAAAGTTTTTAAAACAAATATAATTACAAAACATTTTATAGAACATAAATAAATTATAATTACCTTGCAAATATATTTGTAAATAGGGTGCAAAAGCCTTAAACAGATACTAAATATGTTAAGACCAGATTCTTTTTCCATATTGGACATATTCCAGCAAGTTCACGTCAAAATTGATAAGCAGGGGATGTGATGTGTCCATGGCAGTGCTTCATAGATGATAACATTAACAATGTAAAAAGAAAGCAAGTGCAATGACAAATTTGAAAAATCAAATTACACAGTAGATGGATCATTGTGCTTTCTTTAGTACGTGGTTATTTCATAAGCAATGACAAAACCTCTACATGAATCAAAATGCCACTCACCAGGTCTGATAAAGTCTGACAAACCAAAATCTGTAGCCATAAGAAGTGAGTCCTCTTTGCTCGACTTAAATAGGAAATTCTACACGCAAGAAAATAAGAAAACCATTAGCAAGTGGCGTGACTACCTAGAAAATAACAAGTACACCATGTTAAAGTAGTTCAGCATACCTCCGGTTTCATGTCACGGTGCACCAAGCCATTCAAATGACACTCAGCTGCAACTTTGAGCATCTGGCGTACAACTATTGCTGCATCTTTTTCACTATAACGGCTGTCCTTTCTGATAGAAAAGGGTAAGAATATGTTAACACTGGTTATGACACTAATAAAAACATCCACTGAAGTAAGCACTGATTAATTACTACATCTGGACCACAAATACAGTAATAGTGTTCAATGATTAACCAAGCACCCTTACTTGGCCAATATACGGTCCAGCAATTCTCCACCTTCACATAACCTAGCATCAGGAAGAGCCAACACATTATATATAGTCAAGATGAAGGATTGATGCAAAATCATATAACCAAAGCAAAGATGTTCGACCAGATAAAAACACCATTTTTTTTACAAAACTAAATATCAGAAGATTATGTAGAAAACTTACTCCATAACAATGTATACATATGAATCATCCTCAAATGCATTATAAAACTGAACCACATTCTCATGTCCTTTCAAGGCTTCCAATATCTTAACCTCCCGCTTGACGTCCTCCACAGCAACCGGAAGAACCATCTGTACCGCACCACAAAAGCAAAGCACAAGAGAAATTAAACTTAGCTAAGTTAGAATAGTTAATTGAGTGCAAATACATCATCTTCTATTCAATATACTTCCACGCTTCTATTGAATTCACTGCCGATTAGAATCACAAAAATATATTAGATTCCAGCTATCGCAAAATAGCTATTACCAGATCGCCATACCAATATTTCAAAGCTGTTATACGAGTGTCGAGCCGAAGAAGAATGGATGCAAAATCCTCATAACTCAAAAAGGTGGACGCAGATCCCACACCTAATTTTACCAAACTTAAGATGATGCTTCTAATTAAAAGCAGTCAGAAGGGGAGAACGAACGAACTTTGAACATTGGATTACAAATCAGAGAAGGGAAACGCTCCCACAACCATGTTTCATGCTCAAGAGCAAGCAAATTAACACGTAGAAAAATAAAAGGATTGGTAAATACTAGCCAAACAATGGATATAACCATAAAGAAAAGTAAAGCAAAATGATCCGAAGAACCCAGAAGCACAAACAAGAAAAGGATGGCAGAAACATCAAAAAGATACCTTATTTTTCTCAATTTTCTTAACAGCAACACGATCCCCATTTGCTTTGTCTGTGGCAACATAGGTGTAACCGAATTGTCCATGTCCCAACAACTTCCCAATGGTATATCGCTTATCAAAATCTTTATTGTACTCAAAATCCGTTCGCTTTCCACATGGGATGATCCCAGTTTGTTTCCTGGAACTCGGTTTCCCTTTGACCTTTAAAGCTTGAGAAGTCTTCACCTGCTGCTGATCCTGCTGTTTTTTAGGCTTCTGAGAATCTTTTTTCACATTGGTGGTTGCAGAGGATTGATGTTGTTTTCGTCGGTGGGCTGTGGCGTTGCTGCTCGAACCAATGACTTTGGTGGTGGAGAGACAGGCTCCCATGATACTGATAAAGAAGAAGATACTAAAGGATATAGTTTTAGAGATAGAATCTCATATGAAAAAGGTTAGGAAATGAAATAAAAGGCAAGAGGGTAAATGATTGAGTCCCAAAGACTGGCAATGAGAGGGGGAATAAGGTAGGAAGACGGGAAGAAGGAGATGGGTGTTGTTGCTACTGCTGCCTGCGGTGCTATGGTCAAAAGAAGAGTAGCTTTTATTTTGTAATGATTTTAATTTCAGGCATAAACTAATATCAGCCTTAAAATTATATTTTTTTTTTACTTAAATTCTTATGTTTTGTCAAAATAAATTGAATGATGAATTGATGATTATAAGATAGTGTACGGTAATGTTTTTTTTTTTTAAATTCTGTAATAAGATATATTTATAAAAAATATTTGAATTTAAATATTTCAAAATAAATAATCATTTTTATTTACCGGTGTTATTTATTTGTATGATGTATTAATATTTTATAAGTAAAAAAAAAAATTAAATAAAAATAATGAGACTTAAAATGGTTATATGGGGTGTAAGATTTAAGATATAAAAATTAAATTTAAAATTTAATTTTAATTTCTTTTAAAGTAAAACATAAAAAAAACATAATCAAGAAGTAAAAAAATAAATAATCTGTAACATGTAATAATTTGAGACATATTTTAACTAAAAATATATTATATAGTTAAAGAAAAAAATATATAATTTAATTCTAAAATTTTTATAATTTTCATAATAATTTTAACTAAAAATATATTATGTAGTTAAAGAAAAAATATAATTTATAGAATAAAATTTTTTTATTTTTATTATATCATTTATGAAATCAATTAATTAAATATATATTTTTATTATTTTTATTAAATAAATTATTATTTAATAAAAATATTATTAAATATAATTTATATAAACATTAATAAAATATTATTAAAAAATAAAATAATTAATAAATTTTATAAATAACGTAATAAAAATAGTTTATAATATAAATCTTCAGCGATAAAAACATAAGCTTCTTACTTTTCAAGTAATCACAAGTAACCCAAAAAAAACGTGTCCGAATCATTTTTTTAAATGAAATGTGTCCAAATCTTAAGAGACTTATAAGTGTGAAACTGATCTTAATTTTGATAAGTTATAAAGTGAAACGGATTAATATGATATTAAAATATGATAACATTAAAATTATTATAAAAGAGTAAAAATTCTGTATATACTAAATTTTTATATAAAAAATTAATATATATTGAAAATTAATTTTAATTTTTTATAATTTTTATAATAATTTTAATTTCGTCTTATTTTAATTGATCTTATATTAAAAAAATTCTTAATTTACCTTTTCTATTCTCTATTTTTTTGTTTTAGAATATGATAAATATTTATATATTTTTAATTTTTTATAATATATATTTTATAAATAAAATAATTAAAAATTATTTTTTATAATAAATATCATTTATTTTTTTTATTAGACTACTTGTTAAATTCTTTCCTTGCATAAATTAATGCTCTAATTTAAAATGCGTTTGCAATATAAAATGTATTAATTTTTCATAGAATTTAATTCGTGGAAGTCCTATTACTCCTATATTTGATTTAATAAATTTATTTAAAATTTAATCACATATTAAATTTTCGATAAATATATTGATTTATTTTTATTTAAAATAAAATATCATTACTAAAAATAAATACAAGATTAAATTTAATCATATATCATATTTTATCAAACCGAAAATATCAGGGATCAAAATCAATTATCAAATTAGATCATAATACATCAAACCTATGTACAGTTACAATTAATATTATATTAGGATGATGAGGATTAGGAGGGGCTAATTACAAGACTAGTCTCTCAATTTTTATTTCTCTATAAATTTTATTTAATAGCTTTATTTTTTACAATTTAATCACCAATTAAAGTTATAATATTTTTGATATGGTCCTTTGACACCCAATTGGTTCAAATTAGAATTATTAGAGACACAATCGATCACTTGGTCAAAAGTCAACTCTAAGATTTGACTTTCCGAAAAAGGGGTTTTAATCACCAGAATTCGATTTTATATTTAAACCGATTTTTAGGTGTTATAGATATAATTTTTTTTTAGGTGTTATAATTTTTTAGGTGTTACCACAATTGGTATTTGGTAATGCTTGGTCTCATTGTTGAACGGGAAAAGGGGATGAGTGGGTAACAACAAGTAATGAATTAAATCTTCTCATCTTTCTTTCCTTTCACTTTTAAACACCAAACTTCAAATTAATTAAATTAAATGATTTTATATATTTTCGTAATAAATCCTACTTAGGAGTAAAGTAGGAAAAAAATTATTGTTACTGGGTCTAAAACTTATAACTTAAAAGAGGATGAGGTGTCAACAATTTTTTTTAACTACATACTCTAAGGTTGTTAATTAATTTTATATGTTTAAACACGTTCCGATCCATAATTTCCAAATTATTATAATGGTAACGTATCCATTTGGTTAGGATCTAGTTGGGTGGATGGAAAGAACTTATTAGGTAAGATGTTGCCTTAAATTTTATGAGCACTGCACCAAACTGTGATGGCAAACTGGGTGCACCAAATTGAATTTGTCTTAATTTTTTTAAATAAGGATCTGAGGAAAAATTATTACATAAACTCTTTTCATTACTTAAGATATGGTCCCAACCAATTAAATTAAGACACATAATATATTTTTTCTATATCAAATTTACACATAAGCATTGGCCAAATCATCTAATTTAATGTCTTTGATTTAAAAAAAAAATATTATCAAAGATTTCTTGTGTCATCCTTCTCTTTGTTTTTTAAAATTTTCCTAATTATTTTTTATATAGATTTGGGGTTTAGGATTTAGAGTTTAGGGTTTAGGGTTTAGGGTTAAGGTTAGGGTTATGGTTTAGAGTTTAAGGTTTAGGGTTTATGTGGTTTAGGTTTAGGGTTTAGGGTTTATGTGGTTTAGGTTTAGGGTTTAGAGTTAGAGTTAGGGTTTAGGATTATGTGTTATTGTTTAGGTTAAGGTTAGAGTTTAGGGTTAAGGTTAGGGTTAGGGTTAGGGTTAGGGTTTAGTGTTTAGTGTTAGTGTTTAGGGTTTAGGATTAGAGTTTAGGGTTAGAGATTAGTGGTTTAAGGTTTATGTGGTTTAGGGTTTAGGATTTAGGGTTTAGGGTTTAGAGTTTAGGGTTTAGGTTTATGCGGTTTAGGTTTAGGTTTAGGGTTTATGTGGTTTAGGTTTAGGGTTTAGAGTTAGAGTTAGGGTTTAGGGTTATGTGTTATTGTTTAGGTTAAGGTTAGAGTTTAGGGTTAAGGTTAGGGTTAGGGTTAGGGTTTAGTGTTTAGGGTTATTGTTTAGGGTTTAGGATTATGGTTTAGGGTTAGTGATTAGTGGTTTAAGGTTTATGTGGTTTAGGGTTATGGTTTAGAGTTTAGGGTTAGGGTTTAATGTTTAGAGTTGAAGTTAGGGTTTAGGGTTATATGTTATTGTTTATGTTATGGTTAGGGGTTTAGGGTTAAGGTTAGGGTTAGGGTTTAGGGTTAGGTTTAGGGTTTAGGGTTAGGGTTTAAGGTTATGTTTTAATGTTTAGGGTTGGGGTTAGGTTTTAGTGTTAGGGTTTAGGGTTTAGGTTAGGGTTTAGGGTTAAGATTAGGGTTAATGTTTAGGTTTAGGATTATGGTTTATGGTTTAGGGTTTATGTGGTTTAGGTTTAAGGTTTAGGGTTGATGGGGTTTAGGTTTAAGGATTAGAGTTAGAGTTAGGGTTTAGGGTTATATGTTATTATTTAGGTTATGGTCAGGGTTTAGGGTTAAGGTTAGGTTATGGTTTAGGATTTAGGGTTAGTGTTTAGGGTTTAGGATTTAGGGTTAGGGATTAGTGGTTTAGGTTTAGGATTTAGGTTTTATGTGGTTTAGGTTTAATGTTTAGAGTTAGAGTTAAGGTTTAGGGTTATGTGTTATTGTTTAGGTTATGGTTAGGGTTTAGGGTTAAGGTTAGGGTTTAGGGTTTAGGGTTAGTGTTTAGGGTTAGGGTTAGTGTTTAGGGTTAGGGTTAGTGTTTACTGTTTAAGGTTAGGGTTTAGGGTTTAGGGTTATGTGTTATTATTTAGGTTAGGGTTAGGGTTATTATTTAGGGTTTAGGGTTAGGGTTATTGTTTAGGGTTTAGTATTTAGTGTTAGGGTTATTGTTTAGGGTTTAGGTTTTATGGTTAGGGTTTAGGGTTAGGGTTATGGTTATGGTTTAGGGTTTAGGGTTTAGGGTTAGGATTTAGGGTTAGGGTTTAAGGTTAGGGTTAGGGTTTTTGTTTAGGGTTTAAGGTTAGGGTTATGGTTTAGGGTTTAGAGTTAAGGTTAGGGTTTGTGTTTAGAGTTAGGGTTATGGTTACAGTTTAAGGTTAGGGTTATGGTTTAGGGTTTAGGGTTTAGGGTTTAGGGTTAAGGTTAGGGTTAGGGTGTAAGGTGTAGGGTTAGGGTTTAGGGTTTAGGGTTAAGGTTAGGGTTAGGGTTAGGGTTTAGGGTTAGGGTTTAGGGTTTAGGGTTATTATTGAGGGTTTAGTGTTTAGGGTTAGGGTTATTGTTTAGGGTTTAGGTTTTGGGTTATGGCTTAGGGTTTAGGGTATAGGTTTTGTGTTTAGGGTTAAGGTTAGGATTAGGGTTTAGGGTATAGGTTTTGTGTTTAGGGTTAAGGTTATGATTATTGTTTAGGGTTTAGGTTTATTGTTTATGGTTAAGGTTAAGATTAGGGATTAGGGTTTAGGGTTTAGGTTTAAGGTTTAGTATTTAGGGTTAGTGTCTAGGGTTAGGGTTAGGGATTAGAAAAAATAATTAACAAAAATTGAACAATAAAGAGGAAGACAACATAAAAAATTTTTGGTAATATGTTTTTCTATTTTTAAATCAAATACATTAAAGTGGATGATTTGGATGATGCTTATGTGTAAATATGGTATGAAAAAAATATATTATGTGTATTATTTTAATTAGTTGAGATCATATCTTTGATGGTGAAAAAGATTCATGTAATAATTTCTGGGATCTGAGAGTCTGGAACGTAGGAACAAATAGGAAAGAACCATGAGAGAGTAAGAATGGGTAGATATAGAAAACTCTAAAGTCCGAACTAAAATCATAGTTGTATATCATAAATAAGATTTCTACTTTGCAGAACCAAAATTTGGTCGCTTATAAAATTCAAATATTTACAGAATTAGTACAAGTTCAGATAATAAAATTTCAAAGACATCTATATCCGATTCGAATTAAAAGTTTAAATATAAATTATTTAAATACATAAAAACATTTTTTACCTGAATAGCCATAAAAAACAAATTTGATATACACAGATATCAGAAGTATAGGAATCATCATCCTAATTCAAACAGTTTTCTATTTTTAATGTTTCGGGTAGGGTTATAAATGAGATAAAATAAATTATATATTATTCGAGTTTAATCGAATTAATATTTGATTCAGTTAAAATTTAAACAAAATTCAATTAAATTTGAATCAAATTTTTAATAAATTAAATCAAATCGAGTTAAACTAAATCGAACTAAACACTACTCCAATTCAATTCCGTTCGTATAAACCTCTAATTCAACATATTTTTACATGTTCTGTAATTAATTAATGGTGATGTGTCTTTTGAAAAGTCAAGCAATTAATCAATTTCTGTAACTGAAAGTGACTGATGCAGGAAAAAGGATTATTGGACAAAGATATATGATCTTTCACTAACACTATACGGACAAAATAAAAGTGACCATCTTCTTTGAAAGCTTGGACGCATTGTCACAGGCGAGCAAACATGTTTGTTTTCTCTGGTGATATGAGACGTGGGTAGTGGGCATGTTGTAAGTTATTATTCCTTGACCAGCGGAGCAGTAGAGAGCACGTTTTCATGGCCTTGGGACTTGGCTTAAACTTTCTCGCCCCCAAGACATAATATCTGTATCCTGATCCCTGTCTGACTATACTAAGAGTAAGAAGACAAGCCGAAGGCCATATTTGTCTGGTCCAAATATGCCCTGGAATCTCAATGTCAACTACATGGAATGGAAGTTCCATAACACCCTGCTTTCTTCCTCCAGCTTCAGAACATCTGGAAATCTGTCCTCCACGTTGTTGTTTATGAAGTACAGAGGATGTATGTCAAATATGATGTGTGCAACATAAAAGTGAAACTGAAAGGTTTAGGACAGGATTTTTCACCTCAACTTTACCAGCCAAGTTAGCATGCTTGCTTCTTAAGGACCCCGGCCATTATATCCTCAGCAGCATCAAAAGCACTGGCAGCAGAAGCAACCAAACCTGACGAACCATTATGCCTCATCGAACCCTGCCCAGTGCCCACCATCACTGACACTTGAAGAACTTGGCAGCAGAGGTTGGTCATTTCCTGTGTGCACACTACTCTCAGTTACAGTGAATGGCTCAGTTCTTGCCCATGAGAATTCCCCACATCATGAGATGCAATTCCAGTACCAGATTGAGATCCGTGATTTATTGATTATCTGATGCTAAATTGCCTCCAGTGGCACCAGAATTGTTCTGTGGCATTCTTTGCTGCTGTGTTATGGCCTGATTTATCGGCAAACTCGGTCCATGCTCGACTTGAATTAACTCGACTTGAGATCTTAACAAGTTGAATCGAGTAAGACACAACTCGATCCAATAAATTCACGAACAACTTGTTTTAAAGGTCACCTTATCTAACTCGACTCAAGATCTTAGCAAGTCGAATCGAGGAAGACATGTCATAATCAAAGGTTAGAGGGGAACAAATCAAAGAGAAATACATGGATGGAGGATGCAACCACCCATAATTGTCCACTTCAATAACAAAATTCCAGTGAAGTGGACGCCAAGAAACTAAACAAAATAGTAATTATAACTCTCCATTAGCTTTCTCTAAGTTGAGATACTTAGCATCCAACTCCATTACTAACGACCTTCATAGGTCACTTTCATCGCTCTCCTTGCATGTATTAAAAGGAGATCCTTGTCACCTCAATCCAACATCACCAGAGTTGGTATTTAGCCCCGACCAGAGTACCAGCATGGAAGCGAAAGAAGGCGTTGGTGTTGGCGTTGGACGGGCGGAGATTGATACCAGAGCACCCTTTCGATCAGTTAAAGAGGCTATCACGTTATTTGGAGAAAGAGTTTTGGTTGGTGAAATTTTTGCCAACAGGATCAAGGAGGTTTTTCTCTATGCTTTGAATTAATATTATATTATTCGAACTCAAATATTTGAAGGATAATGTCTCAAATTCATCTCTGAATATGTTTTCCCTTAGCTGAAAGCTCAACCAGGAGAGAGTAGGAAAGGTGAATCCAAGATTGCAGCCTTAACAGCCGAGCTAGAAGAAATAAAACAAAGCTTGCTAAAGGCACAAGAGGAGAACAGCTCGATGTCGTATAGCATAAAAACACTGAGAGAAGAGCTTGAACAAAAGAAAAAGGAGCTGCAACAGTTGAAGACAAGAGAGTTCCATAGGCAACGATTCGATCCTGATATCGAAGACGTCCAATTCATCAAAAACAAGCTGAAAGTAGGTACGAATACGATGACGCAGGACAGTGAGCCGGAGGAGTTCCAAAAGAAGAGAATCGTGACATTCGCTAGCCCTCCTTCCTTAACCCAAGTCATTGTCAACAAAGACGAAACGCCAGAAAAAACAGACAGGGTTAATAAACTTAAATTGAAGACATTGATCCCCGTTATCGGATGGCTATTTCCCAAGAAGAAAGCAAGCCAAGAAGATGATCATCAGTCCCCAGGTGGAAAACGAAGTCCATAGGCATTATTAGCTGAGACCATGCACAACATTTGTTTGGAGCTGGTGTAATAACATGATAGACAGGTCAAAACATGAAATAAAAGTATAAAACTAGCTTAGCGTTACATACAAATTTGGAGTGTGATCGATGTTTATGAATGTCACTTCTTATACCTCTTTACTGATATCACTTTCTCCCTTCATCTCTACTCTAAACCTACTGGTTCGAACCGTATTCGAATAATAATTTGATTGACATGGGGTTTCAGTATCTGTTTGTACTGATAAGAAAACACAGACTCGTGCAAACTAGGATAACAATTTCGTGTCTTATTAAAAGTTGGAAAAAACGACTTTTTGAAAGTCGGCTGAATGGAAATTTTAATATATTTTTGTCGAGTAATGAACGTTTTCACATATAGCCATGTGAACCTTATAGAGTTTCCAGTTAAGACAAAATGATTTGCTAATCTGTTCTTAGTAAGTCATTAAAAAATGTGAGGGTCAGGTGCATTAGATTCTTCTATAAAAGAAGTATCTTATCAAAGGCGAAGGAGGACCAGAAAATAAGGAGAAGAAAACCAGAAGCTTCCCCAAGGTGATGAAGAGCAGTGCGTTTATCGCCAATGACCCTGCTAGAACGATTCCGAGACGCAGTTTTTCGCCTGATAATGTTATTAGCTCCCAGCAAGGCATCACATTATCCAAGTAGCCCATCGAATTCGAACGCCCCATGAAAATATTACCCAGCTGATGCTCACCACAGCGAAGCTGTTGCAGATTGTATCTAATTCATCAAGAAAAAGTCTTCCAGCGACGCCAGAGGTGGGAGTTCAAACATGGATGTCAGTGTGTCACTACTGCAATAGTCATGCCAGTTCCAGTTGTGTAATGTAATCATTTTCATAAATTTAAATGCGAGTTTGCTTTATGTTAAACTTCTGGTTTTAGTTTGGAGATTTGGTTAATGTATAATTTAAGGTGTGAGAATGTAGATTTGTGTATTGTGTATAAAAATTTACAGTTTATTTTAATGTTAGTATTGTTTAATTTATCTATAAACAAACAAGATCTGCTATGAGTGTCCCTGGATAGCCATCTCTTTAGAGAATTTGTCAAGCTGCACAATAATTTATATTTCTATTTTTCAATCGAATATATACTGCACTTTTAATGCAAATTAACAATAGAAATGTGATAACAAATGCTAAGAAACAGAGTAACCACATCGTCTATACAAATCCCAAACCTCAATGAGAAGAGCAAAACAAAGTACACAATCTCGTGTTTCTTGTAGCTAACAGTAGAACCATGCCCATTATGGCAACAATACGATCTACCACCCGGGTCTTCGAATCAAGGGACCAGTTGTGAACCCGAGTTATGGTTTTTCAGAAATATGACATCACACACGCCCGATAACGTTACAAGCTAATTCTATACTTAAGTACGACAACCGTGCCCAATAGCCACCATTCAAGAGCTTCAAAAGAAGTACATAAGATTTTATACCTCTCACAAATACTGAAATGACCGATAACTAGAACAAATCATCACCTGCTCTGATTTACCGTGAACCTCCTCTTGTATGAAGACCCTCTTCGAGGCTGGGTTGAGGATCGACGTTCAGATTGCTCATTACTCTCTGTAGGGCCCTTGGCTTCCCCTCTTCTAAACGGTTGCCTTTTTATGTGGCGTTCAGATTTAGGTGAACCTATTCCCTTTGGTCGCCGTGCACTGTATGATCTAGGTGAATTTAATCCCTCTGGTCTTTGTGCATCATATGACAACGGTTCAAGGCCTTGCAAATCAGGTTCTGGAGTATATCCTATTGGCCGTTTCAACTCATCCATTCTCCTAAATGTGATTGATATCCTAAGGGATGCAACAGAGCAGAAAGTTAAACTAACAGAAATTAACAATCTTCACAACAAACAGTAAAAAGATCATAAATGTAAACTTGCACCTCTTCGTAGGAACTGCAGGCACACAATGCTTAGCAATGTCTGCTCCATTTCCATTTAAAACCAGAACTGACCTGAAAGAAAAAATATCTGATTTTAAGTTTTAAACTCAATAGTTGTAAACAAACAATGATTATAGTTGGGTTTATAGAGAGATAGGATTCTTAGTACATGAAAAGAATCTTACCCCACGGGTAAAGGAATTGCAATTGGCCCGGAAAACTCACCAGCATCTACAACCTTCAAGTTCGACCCAAAAAGAATATTGCACTCACTAAGAAATGATACAGTACAGAATGGTCTAACAAAATCATGGTTGTCAATGTGAGGAGGTATACAGTCGCCTTCTTCATATATATTGACTATACAACTGTCAGGCACACAGGTCTCAGGAAGCACATGCCATCTGACCAGTCTTCTAATTATCACCTTGAAGAGATCGGGTATAGGATCAACAAGTTCATTTTGAAGAATGCCAGGTGGGTTACCATTTTTGTCCTGACAACAGGAGGAAAACATAATAAAGCTTTTCAGACTCAAATTACAGCTTCTTGTGACTACATTGTCTCCAGACAGTCAAAAAAATTTCAAAGTAAACATAGATACAATAAAAACTTACCATTGCATAATTGTAACAGCAACCGAATTGGATGGTTACACGTCCTTTTCCCCGCATCCACTTTTTTGGTGCTGTATATGTATGTTCTGTAGAATATATTACACAATAAATAATATATGATATCCTTCAACATCAATTACTAAAATGTGATGCATTGTTTTGAACATAAAACGGTGAGAAACAATTAATTTGAAAAGATGACATCAACAAGTTGCACACAAGGATAACATAATACTACGGAACTTGATTCCAAATTGAATTGCTAAAGCTCATCTGATTCAAAGAACAATAAGAGGATTAAAGATATCCTTCGACATCAATTACTTAAGTGTGGAGCATTGTTTTAAGCATAAAATGTAGAGAAACTATTAACTTGAAAAGATAACATATCAGCAAGTTGAATACAAGGGTAACATAAAACTACAGTACATGATTCCAAATATTCCATTGAATTGTTAAAGCTCATCTGACCCAATGACCAATAAGAGGATTAAAGAAGCCTACAAGTCTCCTTCATGACTTGATTTTATAAGTATCATGATTTAAAACTAGCCTCTGGGTAATCCATTAAGATAAGACAAGAGGAAGACTCTACATATAAAAACAACAAAACCATGGTAAAATATTGAAGCATAACCCAAGGAATCCATGAACAGGATGAGGACTGAATCACCCAATCAGATTATTCTCGGTTTGGCATACAACAGATATATCTGAGAACCGAATAAAAAATTATTTATAGAGAGAACTGAAATTAATTAACTAAAGTCAATTTCTGACCTAACTAATAAAAGAACAACTCACGGTCTGATGTTGAATAATATGAAAAAAGAAACAAAAGTATACCAACAGGATTTAAGGACTTCAAGCTTCTGCTCAATTAATTCTATTTCTACAACTTTGACAGTATATTAAACAAAATGTCATGCATACTTTGTATTTGCATGTGTTACTAGAATGTAATTTATGCGAGCACATGACATGAAATTTGTTATTTTCCATCATTTTTAATGAGTTAACCATTATATTATAACAACCTCATTAAGACTAAAAAAACTACTCATGAACAAAAAAGCATATTCACAAATCAAAGAACGTATAGCATAAGCACTCAACAATAATTCACACAAACAGGATTAGCAATATGTAAAGACTGACCTTTCAACTCTCCTTTCCTACCCATCTCTTGAAGCATATAAATATGGTCAACTATCCTCTTCTGTTCTGCAGCACTGAAAATCCCCTCATGGAGTTCAAGCCCCTCGAGAATATTTACAAACTTCCCATTAACTCTCTCAAAACATATAAAATCTTTCTTCCTCTTCACATTAGTAAACCTAATGTACTCTCTCTGATCCCTAGACAATTTAGGCTTCCCGACAACCTTAGATATCCTCAACTCCCCGGTGGCAGCAGTTAAACTAACAATCCGCTTGCTTGACTCTGGACCCGGTTGCTCTTCTTCTTCTACTTCCTCAAGCTCGTCTTCCTGTGCCATGTCTGCCCATGATAGACGAGGAGCCGGGGTTTGAACCAAAGGAGACACGCTAGCAACTCCACCACTAGTGGATGCTTCTCCAATGGGTTCAGAAAATCCATTATCCTCATCTTTCCAGCTACCCAATGAGTTGGTATCGTCATCTTTTAAACTTCCAATCGAATTCACAGCACAATTATCATGAAAATTCTCATTTAATTCTTCTAATTCAGTACTGTTGGGAGTAGAAGGGATTGCACTCAGGTCAGGTTTGGCCACCCCAGCATTTCCTTCAAGTTCTACAACAGCAAACAAAAACCATAAGTTTCTCTCTTTTTTATACATTTATCTACACAAAATCCTCATCGCAACAGTCATGAGCAAGCAATATAAATCGGAATTATAAAGGACAAAAAGCAAAGGTCACTTGTTTTCAGTCAAAAACAAAGTGCAATCAAGAAATTTTAAAAGGAAAAATCTTAATTTGAACTTAATTAACGCTGGAAACATGAGACTGGTATGAAAAAGGATGTTACCTGGGTCTAGAGAGCGGATTCGTTGGTTGAGGGTTTGTGTGCATCGGTGGCATAGATCTCTGGAAAGGAAAGGTAGCCATGTGCTTAAGAACTCAGAGGCGATTCTGAGTTCCGAGGGCTGATACTTGACCAGAAACGGGTCTTCATCCTGGACTCGCTCCAGATCGTTCATTGGGGTTGACCGAGTCTTGAATCGGTGAAGAGAGAGGGAGATTCTTGTGACGGAGAACTTAGGGTTGTGGGAGACCAAAAAGAAGAACAATTTCACAGAGAAGAAACTGAAAAATCAAAATCAAAATCAAAACCAAATATTTTGTGCTGCTCCCCTGTTCGTGAGTATAAAGAGAATTTCAAGAATCTTTGAGGAGTTTGTGGTAATTTCACTTTCGTAGATATTGGGCTGAGGAAGTTAATCGGTTCCATAATTTTTGAAGGCTAAATTCTACACCATGCCACTTAGTTATAGATTTAATAATAAATTAATTATTTTAAAAAATAAGCTTCTTTTATTTTTATTTTCTGGTATAATAAAAATTAGAAAATAAAAAAAAAAGTTTTAAAATTATAAATTGTTTTTATTTTTATGATTTTTCCTAATATTTTTAAAATGTAATCTGCAATTGATCTATATTTGTAATATTTGGTAATATTTTTAAAATAATTATTTTTCGTAATATTTTTATTTTTAGTTCCATAAAATATCTCGTATGTATTGCTAATTTATAATTGTCTAAAATTTTTAATATAATTTTATTTTTATTTAACTTAAAAGATCTTTATTTATTTTTAATTTTTATAATTTAGTTTAATATTTATATAACTTAAACCTAAAAGTTCGATTGCTATTGTAACACTTAAATAAATTTAATATATCGTGCAGTAAACTTTAAACCCTAAACTCATACAATATAAGCAGAGAATTGCTTCCCACTGCTATATTTTCCAAGCTTAACAGTTGTTGAAACAGACTAAAGGAAACATAAAGTTCAGTCAATTTCTACCATAGCCAAGAAACAATGAATTGGTGAGAAACAAGTTACAGAGACTAAATTACAGGATTCTCTGTTAGGAAGAAGGAACAGTGCAGGATCAAAAAAGATTAAAGCTTCATAAAACAAGTGAATCCATATTTGGTACTGACCCTTTTCAGTTTTCCAACAGGGTTTGATTTTGCAGGAAACTGGCAACTTGAAACTGCAGCAGCCAGCAGTGGGATATGGTTTCAGGTTTCAGGTCAGGTCACTGGCAGCTCCTACCATTTGGTCAACCCCAGGATGCAGATATGGTTTTAAATGAGTCTGAGCATGCTGAATTCAATCTTCTGTTATCCAAGTCATGTACGAATTCTTCAGATCATGCAGATTGCAGAAGCTGACGCCTGACTGAAGTGCTCAAAGGAAGAGACCATTGCCTGCAACTCCAACATTCATCTGTTGTTCTTCCTACGGCCATGGAAAAATAATGAAACCAGGATTCAACCTCGTTATCATCAATGGTATAATTTCTTCACAACTCCCTCCATTTCTTGTATTTATTCCAAACATACCATTTTAAGTCAAACAACAGCTCCTATAACTATTTTACTCGGATCTTTCGTGGATAGCCTACCCAGGCCCCTATGTTATCATAATCGCCATTGTTGACCAAGACTTGCCGACGGTATCTGTTGGTTGTTTCCTTTCAATTTCAACAAGGAAATAGGTCTTGGACTTTAGCACTCCTTTGCAGTGCACCACAAGAAAAGGGAGATTTCTATCATAAAAGATATTTAATATATATATGTTTATTTTATTAATATTTAAGAATTTATATGTTCACGGATTTTAAGCAAATAAAAACAAATGTATATAATTTTATATAAATCAATAAACATAATTTAGTAATAATCTAAACATGAACATACTTAAAATAAAACAAGTGAATACATATAAATATTATTCATTTAAATTTTAATTTATAAATTAAATATCGTCTTAGAAGGTGATGATCAAATAGAAACCGAAATCTATTCTAGGTAAATTGTTATAAAATATTTAAAATAATATATATTTATATATATTTTTTTAATTTTTTTGATAATATATATATTTAATAGATAAAACGATTTAAATCTAAATCTCCGAATATGTAATCTTTTTATTACTAAGACAGTTTATTGACTTTTTATATTTTTAAAATAACCAAACAAAATAAAATATCATGTACGTACGATATTTTTAAAATATACTAATTAATATAATAAATTATACTTATCTAATAATTTTTTTCTCTCATTTAAACTAACAACGCATTGTTTAATTATGTACGAGTTTTCTTCCAACCGTTGTGAAATGACCATGTTACCAAATCTAAAAGGATATTTTTCTCATTAGAAATGTATAGGGACCAATAATTCAGGACTTGTACGGTACTTTCACCCCTTTTCCCTTTATAATTGGACTTCAAGAAAGAGACTGCTACCGGAGATAGGAAAACATCAGGCTAAAAACTTGGAATGGCATCAACACTGTCGATTTTGGCTACTCTCACCATCATCCGCACCACGTTCAATGGCTTATTCCCCAAGGAAATAAGAGAGTATTTCTGGAGATTCATCCGCCGCTTCTCTTCGGAATTCACCTTGGTTATCGAAGAAACATACGATGGATCAAGCAACCATATCTTCAAGGCTGCCATGGAGTACCTTGGCAGCCATTTGCTATCAGTTTCTTCTGCTGAAGGTTCCCCGAAACGGCTCACCGTCGGCATGAGTGAGAACGTAAGGAATTTCACTTTCGGACTCGATACACACTCGGAAATGTTCGATTCCTTCCATGGGGTTCCCTTGAAATGGAAGTACCACGCTGATGTGAACACGACAAATAATAATCAACCCATATCTGAGTCCAGGTGGTATGAGCTTAGTTTTCAGAAAACACATGCGGAGATGGTGAAGAGAAAGTATATACCTCATGTCATCGACATGGCGAAAAGACTGAAAGACCGGAACCGGTTGGTGAAGTTTCATACCATCAGGCGTGAAAGGCGGAGTACAAACGCTGTGAAATTAGACCATCCTATGACGTTTGATACACTTGCCTTGGATGGTGACCTCAAAAACACAATCATGGAAGATCTGGATAGCTTTATTCATGGCAAGGAGTACTACAAGAAAATTGGGAAAGTGTGGAAGCGCGGTTACTTGCTACATGGTCCACCAGGAACAGGAAAATCAAGCTTGATTGCAGCCATGGCAAATCATCTCAACTTTGATATTTACAGCATGAACTTATCTGCTGTAAACTCTGATTCGGCTCTCGAGTATTTGTTACTTCATGTGTCGAATCGTTCTATTCTAGTGCTCGAAGATATCGATTGTACAGTCAAACTACAGAACAGGGAAGCAGGGGAGCAAACAGTGAGTTATCCTCATGGACAGGTAATAAACTTGATTCTTCAATCTTCCCTTGACATGATCATATGAAGTCTCTTAATTTTGTTTTATTTTTTCATCCACTTAGGTGACAGTGACACTTTCCGGAATTCTGAACGCCATTGACGGTCTATTGTCGTGCTGCGGAGACGAGAGGATAATTGTTTTCACGACCAACTACAAGGACAAAATCGATCCTGCGCTGTTGCGAGCCGGTCGCATGGATAAACACATATGCTTGTCCTATTGCACGGTCTCTACTTTCAAGCAACTCGCAGCCAATTATCTCGGTATTTCAAACCACGAACTCTTTCCTCGCATCGAGAAGATTATAGAACAGATCAATGTCTCCCCGGCTGATGTTGCTGGTGAACTAATGAAGTCCAAAGACCCCAAAACTTGTCTAGAGGGCCTAATTCAGTTTCTGGAGAGCAAGGTAACTTTTTAACCAATTCATGCTGATGTTATCAGCAAGTCATTTTAGAATAGGATTCATTGGTATGCCATGGTTTTCAATGATGTCAAAAAAAAGAGGGCAACAGTGCTGGAAAGCAAGGAAGTAAAGCATTGAATAATTGTTTCATTACATCATCGTTTGATGTAAGAGCTTACACCTAAAAGTAGGTAAACCATGCCATAAATTAGTCATTAGTTTAAAGCATCATAACTGAGAGTGAGACATCACCAGTTCACCCGTTCACCGCACCACCCACAGTGTTTTTTCCCGGCCCTATCTTCATTCTTCTCGGTCCTAGCTTTGGAAAAGTCATTTTTTCCAGTGTCAGGTTAAAATACCTTTCAGGAAAGAGAGAGAGAGAGAGAGTCAGGTTTAAGCATCCTATTGGCTACAGCAATTGTGCTTTAGGAAATGGACCTTTGGGATAAGGAAGTTTCATGGAAATTCAAGCTATATTTAAAATATTCTTTGCTGGTAGCCAGCTCAAAATAATGGGAAAATAACAGTTTTTTTTCATAAAATTGGATGGATAATCTATCCCTTTCTTTTAACTAAGAAAATAAGGATCCTCGATTAATATTTGGAGATCTAGGCTAAAATAAATAGTGTAAATGGGAGAATGTCATGTGCAAATGGCGTAGAGAATGCCACCTGTAGGCGTCTTCCCCCCAAATCGCCACCTACAGATGGCGTTTTCCTAGCTTACTGTAATTTTTAACCTATATTCCAAAATAAACTTTAAACGCCCTATTTACACAAATAAAAATTCGAATCTTCCGTTTTTTTTCCTTGTTTGCTAATGTTTATTTTCAATGCCACGTGCTTGATCAGACACATGTCAAGGACTGTTTCATCTTTCCTAAACTATACTCATATCCGATATTTATATTCAACATGATCAACAATCCATTGTTTTGTCCCCTATCAGGCATCAGAGACAACTTCAGACGAGAAAAAGCTAGAAGAGGAAGGTGGCAACAACAGAAAGCAGGAGAAAGGATGTAAAATCAAAGGATCCACTAAAACTGAAATGACTAATAGTGACTCACCAAATCCTACTGCCATTACATTTCTAGCTCTGGGTTCTGATTCAATGCCAGTGGGGGAATATACAGTGAAGGCAGAGCTAGCACCAATCCTTAAAGCAATTCTTTTGAAACATGGGAACATTGTTGCCAACTGCTCATTGAATTCAATGCAATGCCGTTCATCTCTCCTGGAGATTGCCTGTGGCATCATCCAGAAACTACAAGCAGTGACATTGGAAGATTTAGCAGAACCCGAGCTCGAGTCCATGCTTGCTAGTGTTTTGGATTTGGAATCACTGAAGTTACAAGTTAGCTGGCTCCATAAGAGATTGGATGAAATTACTGAGGCACTGAGACTAGTCAAGCATTCTTCCACCTTAAAGGAAGAAAAGAGGAAAAAGTTACAAGAAATTGAGGATATGGAGAAAGAGCTTGGAAGTTGCCAAATGGAAACACCAGAAATACAGAAGAAAAGCCTACAAATTCAGGAAATGAAGGCTGTACTTGAAAGTCTTTCCCAAAGAATCTCAAGCAATGAGGCAAACTTGAGTTGTTTCTACCAGAAGTCTTTGGTGGATGGACTACTTTGATCCCCCCAAATTGGCAAACTTCATCAATTTCACCACAACATTGAGTTGCATAATAATATCTCATTGATTCTTGGTTCCCATTCAGCCATTTTGTTCATGCTTATAGTTATTTACAACAGTATTTGTGAAATAATTAATAGACATTCACAACTTTCCCTGTACTAATGATTATAGATTTCACTTTGAATATTTGATATCAATGGTACTGTGATGTTTGTGGTTGAAGCCTAATAAAGTTTGATTCTAACAAAAAAAATTGAATCTTTTTGAGCCGAGCTCGAATAATAGAAGCTATTGATAATAAAAATTTGAATATCACAGGATTAATTGTACTTCAAACGCAAATCTTAATATTTATTCTTTAACTTATAAAATTTATATATGAAACAAGTTCAAACTCATGCTCACTATGTAGCTCAGGGTAAACGAGTTTAACCCTTGTTCAAATAATTTGATTTTAGTTCAAGCCGAAATTGAGCTTAAAGAGTAATACTCGACGGATTTCAAGTTGAGTTCAGTCTCTCTTAAACATCAGTAATACAATTGACTTATAATCTAATTTGATATTAACGGTTTTCAACGATAATAGATGATAGTTGATATGATAAACTTCGACCATAACCTAGTTTGATCTTAGAGAGATAATATAGTTCAGGGCTAGAGGAATTAAAAAAAACTGAAACTGAATACTGGGACAAATTTATGAAACGAAAATAGATTAAATTAATTGAATGTATAAACATGAAAACTAAAATAATTATTATCCCAATTAAGACCATATGTGTCAATCTCGCCGTTATGGATTTAACTATAGATCACTTGATTGATGAAATTATGAAATATTAGTGACTTGATTAATAAATTGATTTATTTAGTGTCCAACATTGAACGAACTTCATAGTGTAGTGACTAAATAGTAATTTACCCAAGAAACTGTTTTACATAATCGTTTGTTGGAACGACGACGAACAGAATTATCTTCTGCGGTCAACAATCCCGTATTCTAAAGTTTCTCTCTTCCTCTGCATTTCGCTCTCAGGGCTTTGCAATACCAAAAAGAAGCAAAATTCCGTCTGGGTTTGTCTTTCATTGCTTTCCATTTTTATTTTCAAAAGAAGCTGGATTTTCTACGATCTGTTTGAGTTGGAATTGATTTTTTATATAATTTTTATTGGCGTTTTTGAACAGCGAATTGGCAATCGGAATAGTGCTATTTCCGTTAATTTTCTAGCTTATTTTCATGCCATTGTGGTTTGCTAGGGCTTTGTTCGTTCAGATCTTGGAGTTTATTTTGTTCTTTTTCTTTTCTGCTTTGATCATGGAATTGATGTTGTCAGATTCCTTACCTGTTAGAAATTGATGTTTCTGGGGAATCCGTGTAGTACGAAATATTTTTTATACTCATCTGTAAGAAATTGATGCTAGCTTAAATCTGATCACCTGTCTGTTCTAATTTCATCCCAGGTTTAGAACTCATTCTGTTGGTTGAGCATATTATCACAATGGATGTAAGATGTTCTCTCATTGTATTTAATCAGCATAATGTGAATGAAATGGCTAAACTGAATGGGGCATTGTTATTGCCTGCCATTTATTCCTTTTTGATGTTCTATTTGCATCTTTGTTGTTTGTTTTATGATTGAGATTGTTGTCGTTAACATAGGAAACGAAATGGCAGCTGGGGAGGATATTGACTTATCAGCATTGCAGTCTCAGCTAATTGAAACTCATGAAATTTGGAACCAGGAAACTGAAAAACACAAACGTCAGGTAGAGCTTTTGCAAGACAAAATTACAGAAGTAAAGGCTTGCATAAAGGGGTCAGAGGAGGAATCGAAAGAGGTAGATGTTCTTTGGCGAAGGGTGAAAACTGCTGCAACATTATTGACATACTTGAAGTCAAAAGCAAGAGTAATGGCAGTTCCTGATTTAGCCCATAAGTCATGTGGAATCAAACTATTAGAAGGGGTGGGGATTGTGGATGAGGAAGGTACACCGGTGTCTGGATGGTCAAGGAACGCTGATCTCTCTTCATTCGACTGTTTAGACGAAGAAACCTGGCATGGAATTAGTAGACAACAAGGTTCTTTGGATGAAAAAGATGGAGCATATATTGGTGAATTAATCAAGACTGTGCAAATGATCACGGATGTAATGGAAATTCTTGTTAAGAGGGTCATCATGGCAGAATCTGAAACTGCAATTGAGAAAGAAAGAGTAACATTGGGTCAGGAAGAAATTAGAAGAAAAGCATTCCAAATTGAGAATATGTCTTTAAAGTTAGAAGAGATGCAAAGTTTTGCTATGGGAACAAATAATATTCTTAATGAAATGAGGCAGAGGGTTGAGGATTTGGTTGAAGAAACTTCTAGACAGAAGCAACGAGCTACCGAAAACGAACAGGAGCTTTCTCGTGTAAAACGAGATTTTGAGACTCTGAAATCTTATGTTAGCAGTCTCATTAGTGTTAGAGAAACTCTTCTTTCATCGGAGAAGCAATTTCAAACCATTGAAAGGCTCTTTGAACAGTCAGTATAATCTTTAATTTCTTTGATCATACGTGTTCTTAAATGTTAAATATTTCAAATTATCATTGATGCAGTTGCTGGTAATTTATATACTTGTTGGTAAATAATGGACCTGGATCTCTTATTGCATTCATTTATTTTCTATCATCAGTAAAGTGTTTTTTAAGGTAGGTTCCTATTCCCACTCTGCTTTGCTCTGCCAAAGAACCCTATTTAGTCTACCCTGTTTTCTTTTGCCCTAAGTGTCATTTTAGGGCTTATGTCAGTATAGGCAGGAAGTTAACTGTAAGTGCATGAGAGCTGCAGCTATTTTGTACGTGCAAAACTGCATTTTGTATCTCAGTAAGGGTGAATGTGCTGGGGAGTAGAGGCATTCAACATTAGTTTTGCATATCTTTCTTGTTCCCATGTTTTTTTTAATAATCTTCTTCATTATATTGTGAATCAGGCTAGTTGCCAAGACGACACAGCTAGAGAGTGAGAAAAAGCAGAAAGAGGACGAAGTTCAAAAAATTATGGAAGAGAATGTAAGGTTGACTGCACTTCTGGACAAGAAAGAAGCTCAGCTTTTGGCCATGAACGAACAATGCAAAGTAATGGCCTTAAGTTCTTCGTATATATGATCTAATCTCATTATCCATCTCACTCTACCGCTTGTGGGACTGCCGTTCCTGATTACTTAGAGCAAGCAAGCTAGATCACCAGCCATTGCCAGGCGTATCTGTCACCAATACTCTTGGAAGTGTAAAACATTGAATAGAACGTGGAGCTTGAATTAGTGCCATTGTGGGGCTTTCGAAAATTGAAGCGGTATGTGTGGTGGATTCATCTTGTTGGGCTATCAGTACATAAATTTTGTGTTTTGACATTGAAGTTTAAATTTCTAATCTTTTCTGTAAAGGCAAGAAATCTGGATGTGGTTTTCTAACCACGACTCATTATTTCAGCTTAAGATTATAATGCTCTGTTCTGATACAGAAACACAATGAATCTGTTTTAGGCTGGAACTGGATGACAAACTATGTTTTTCATGCTTATTAAGATGGTTTGAATGAAAACAAAAATGATGAATTGAAAGGTGTTTGGAATTTGGACAAGCTTGACCAATGTATTATGAATTGACCTAACCTCATTTTAATACAGTACTCAATCGTTCTGCTGTCGATATTCGAACTGTCGTAGAGCATAATATACATTATTGCTCCATTATTTAACAAATGCTTAATAAATATTTACCTCCCTAATCTAATCACAAGAATCAACTTCTTGTGTATTATTGGTGGATTCTGAAGTGTATTATTGGTGGATCCAGAAATATATTTTAAGGTGAATATTTTTAGTATGATTATAATCTGTACGTGGATAAATACAAATAAAATCTTAAATTCAGATTTCAGGACCCTTTTAATATTGGAAAGTAGTATAGTAGAGAGAGAAGATGAAAATGTGGAAAATTTGTGATGCTGAATGGTCTTACGTATTTCTACATTCACCATCTCTTGTTATGTCTTCGTTTTGACGACAAAAGTAGCATGGCCTTCACATGCAGATCATCATTTTGGATATGGACGCCGAATTACCCAGGATAACAAAAATACTTTGATCACCTACACATAAAAAGCTTAGCTGTTATGACATTCACACAAAGCTCAAGATAGCTTAGTGTCACCACCAATCTTTTTTCCCACAAGTCCAACCGAGGTTTTGACCATCCTTGGGCCATTTTGTAGCAACCAAGCACCAAGGAAGGCACTAGAAGCATCTAGGACGGCCAAGCACAACCCACCTTGTTCTAGAAAGGTCCGGGACGTTCTACACTAGTCCAGACTCACCCGGGAGGACCCAAAAGGCTCGGGAAGGTTCGGGACTACTCCGGAAGACCCTGGAGTTCTCTAGAACATTTTGGAACCTTATGGATATGTATACACATATGTAGAATGCTCTAGATTCATGTAGATAGGCTAGATATTTCTAGAGGCAAATTTGTAGCCGTTGGATCAAAGCGATCCTAGCCGTCCATTCGGGGGAAGGGTGCCTATAAATAGGGCCACCCCATTCATTTGCACAACACCTAGCATTTGTAAGTACACTTGTAAGGCATTCTTAAGAGCTTAATACAAAGCACTCTTTATTTCCTTTGCCTTCTCTTGTCTTTCTTAAGCCAAGCCATCAAGTAAATACAAGCAAGGCTTGCTAACATTGCTCGGGAGTTGTTAGCGCCGCACGGAACGAGTTGGGTGAAAGTAAGCCCGTGACAGTTGGTATCAGAGCGTGTTCGATCTCATACGGGACATGGCCAAGACCGGGAAGACTCATGTTTCTAGCTCAACCGAGGCTGAGTTCACTCAAGAGCAACAACGAGGGCGCGAGGAGGAAGTTGATCCTGCAACACCTAGGCCACGAGCCAAGTCGAGGGACATCATTTCTAGCTTGAAGTCACGCTTGACTCGAGTGGAGGATAACATCGGGGGCGTGGGAGCCCATGTGGACGACCTTCATCAAAGGGTGAAAGGCCTTGAGGCGGAGGATGCCGAGATCCACACGGCCATGAAGGCCATGATGCTCAAGCTAGAGGGGACGCTGCTCGGGGAGATAGGCAAGGTTCAAGACCACCTCATGGACGAGCTCTCGAAGGTAAGTGCTTCTCTCGACCAAGAGCTAGATAACATTCGTGCCAAAGTCGAGGCCCTACAAGACGATGTGGCTTTGTGCAAACGTGCTATGGTTGCCGGGCCAAGCACATCATATGAAGTTAGGAAGGTCGAGGTGCCCAAGCCAAAGACCTTCTGCGGGACACGCAATGCTAAGGAAGTAGACAACTTCCTTTATGGCTTGGAAGAGTACCTTGAGGCCGTTGGCATTGTGGACGAGGCCTCCAAGATTAAAACCGCCACCTTGTATCTCACCGACACCGTCATGCTATGGTGGAGGAGAAGGCGCCAAGATGTTGAAAGAGGTACGTGCACCCTCACCACTCTCGATGACTTTAAAAAGGAGCTTAAAAGGCAATTCTACCCCGAAAATGCCGAAGATGAGGCAAAAGCATGCTTAAGGAGGCTCAAGCAATCGGGGAGTATTAGGGACTATGTCAAAGAATTCACCAATCTTGTGCTCGAGATCCCTGATCTCTCCGAGAAGGACTCACTCTTCAATTTTATAGATGGGCTCCAACAATGGGTAAAAGCCGAGCTACGACGTCGGGGAGTCCAAACCCTTGCCGATGCCATCGCTGTGACCGAGAGCTTGATTGATTACTCTAGCCACAAGGAGTCCCACAAGCCGAAGGATAAGAAGAGTGGTCAAGCCAAAGGTGGGGGAGAGAAAAGCCAACGCAAGGAAAGCCACCATGATGATCACCCGCCTAAACACAAGGATTCATCCTCATGGAAGAACAAAGATAAGGGCAAGTTCAAGGACAATCGTGGATCAAAGAGGGCACCCTCCAACAAATGCTTCATATGTGATGGGGACCATTGGGTCCGAGAGTGCCCACAAAGGCAAGCCCTTAACTCGCTCCTAGCCAAGCATCGAGACGGTAATGACACCGACAAGCCAGATGGGGTCCTTACAACTCCTCAACGTGCTTCAGTCCGCCCCTAAGACCGAAGCCAAAGGATTACTCTATGTGGACGTCACCATCAATGGGAAAGCGTCGAGGGCCATGTTAGACACAGGTGCGTCCCACAACTTTGTCTCCCTTGATGAGGCCAAGAGGTTAGGTCTCAAGGCATCGGGAGGAGGAGGCTCCATCAAAGTAGTTAACTCTGCCGCCCGACCCATTCATGGTATCGCTCGAGGGGTTAAGACCAACGTGGGCTCATGGTCGGGCCATGTAGATTTCTCAGTCGTGCCCATGGACGACTTCAAAGTTGTGCTAGGACTCGAATTCTTCGATCGGGTCAAGGCGTTTTCCATCTCATTCGCTAACACAATGTGCATCATCGATGGGAACCAAGCTTGTGTGGTGCCAACGACAAGGACCACCAAGCAAGACACCAAGGTGCTCTCGGCACTTCAATTCAAGAAGGGCACTAAGCGCAATGAGGAGAGCTATCTCGCTATCCTTAGTGAGTACGATGACGAGGAGATCAAGCCCGATGATGACATACCCAAGGAGGTAGCCAAGGTGCTTGATGAGTTTAGGGACGTTGCACCACCGGAGCTACCCAAGCAACTACCACCAAGGAGGGAGGTGGACCATAAGATCGAGTTAGAACCGGGCACCAAGCCACCAGCCATGAGTGCTTACCGTATGGCACCCCCTGAGTTGGAGGAACTTAGGAAGCAACTCAAGGGTCTGCTCGACTCAGGGTTCATCCGCCCATCTAAGGCACCATTCGGGGCACCCGTCCTTTTCCAAAAGAAGAAGGATGGTTCACTAAGGATGTGCATAGATTACCGAGCGCTCAACAAGGTAACCATCAAGAACAAGTACCCTATTCCTTTAATTTCCGATCTCTTCGATCAGCTCGGTCATGCTCGCTACTTCACCAAGCTTGACCTTCGCTCGGGGTACTATCAAGTGCGCATAGCGGAAGGCGATGAGCCCAAGACCACATGCATCATAAGGTATGGCTCTTATGAATTCTTAGTCATGCCCTTCGGTCTAACAAATGCCCCAGCAACATTTTGCACCTTGATGAACAAGCTATTCCACCCATATCTTGATCAGTTCGTGGTCGTCTACCTTGACGACATAGTGGTGTATAGCAATACCTTAGAGGAGCATGTTGAACATCTAAGGGAAGTGCTTAAGGTTCTACGGGAGAACCAACTATACATCAAGAAGGAAAAGTGTTCCTTCGCTAAGCCGGAGGTGAACTTCTTGGGGCACTTGATCAAGGGTGAAAAGCTCATGATGGAGGATGGCAAGGTGCGTGCCATCCAAGAATGGGAGCCACCCACCAAGGTTCATGAGTTACGATCATTCCTTGGGTTGGTGAACTATTATCATCGATTCATCAAAGGCTACTCCGCAAGGACTACACCGCTCACCGAACTTCTCAAGAAAAACAAGCTGTGGGTGTAGACAACAAAGTGCCAAGAGGCCTTCGAAGACTTAAAGAAAGCCATTAGCGAAGAGCCGGTGCTTAGCCTACCCGACCATACCAAGCTTTATGAGGTGTACACTGATGTTTCGGACTTTGCCATCGAAGGAGTCCTTATGCAAGATGGGCATCGGATTGCCTACGAGAGTCGGAAGCTCAATGAGACAGAAAGACGCTACACCGTCCAAGAAAAAGAGATGACCGCAATCATCCATTGTCTTAGGGTGTGGCGACACTATCTTCTTAGGTCCAAGTTCTTGATCTTAACCGATAACATTGCTACAAGCTACTTCCAGACCCAGAAGAAACTAAGTCCCAAGCAAGCACGGTGGCAAAACTTTTTGGCCGAGTTTGACTATGTTATGCAGTACAAGCCGGGCAAAACCAACGTGGTGGCGGATGCATTGAGCCGAAAAGCGGAGCTTGCCGCTATAAGTCGAGTCACCAGCCCCCTCCTTGAAAGGATCAAGGAAGGCTTGCAACAAGAACCACTTGCCCAAACCATCATTGCCTTAGTAAATAAGGGCAAGACCCGACGGTTTTGGTTGAGTGATGGTCTACTCTACACCAAGGGCAACCGTCTTTATGTGTCAAGGTGGGGAAACTTGCGCAAGGACTTAATCAAGGAGTGCCATGACTCCTTATGGGCGGGCCACCCAGGTATGCGTCGCACCCTTGCACTTATTAAGGCATCCTACTATTGGCCCCGTATGCACGACGCCATCAAGGAGTATGTGCGGACTTGTCTTGTATGCCAACAAGACAAGATTGTCCAACACAAGCCTGGGGGACTTCTAGACCCTTTGCCCATTCCGGAACGGCCTTGGGAAAGTGTATCAATGGATTTCATCACTTGCTTACCAAAGTCCGAGGGATTTGGAAGCATCATCGTTGTTGTGGACAGGTTCAGTAAGTATGCCACTTTTATTGCCGCATCCACAGATTGCCCAGTCGAGGAAACAACTAGGCTTTTCCTTCAAAATGTGGTCAAGCTTTGGGGCATTCCGACGAGCATTGTAAGTGATTGAGACCCTCGCTTCACCGGAAGGTTTTGGACCGAATTGTTCAAGATGCTCGGGTCTGATCTAAATTCTCCACAAGTTTCCATCCTCAAAGCGACGGGCAAACCGAGAGGATCAATGCGCTTTTAGAGCTATATTTAAGGCACTATGTGAGTGCCAATCAAAAGGATTGGGCCAAACTCTTGGATGTAGCTCAATTCTCCTACATCTTGCAAAAGAGTGAGGCCACCAACAAGAGTCCCTTCGAGATAGTCTTAGGGCATCAACCCACTACTCCGCTCTCCCTTGCCACAAGCTATGAAGGGAAGAGCCCAGCAGCCTTTAAATTTGCCAAGTCTTGGCATGAACAAAAAGAGTTAGCACGAGCCGCACTTCACAAGGCTGCCAAGAGAATGAAAAAGTGGGCCGACACCAAGCGAAGGCACTTGGAGTTCAAGGAAGGAGACCTTGTCATGCTCAAACTCTTACCCCAACAATTCAAGGTCTTTCGCAAGGTACACAAGGGACTTGTCCGCAAATATGAGGGACCATTTCCAGTACTCAAACGTGTGGGCAAGGTGTCCTATAAGCTCCAATTGCCACCAAAGATCAAAATACACCCTGTCTTCCATGTAAGTCTGTTGAAGCCCTACCATGAAGACATGGAAGATCCCTCGAGGAATTTATCCAATAGAGAGGTCAGTAAGTATGCCACTTTCATTGCCACATCCACAGATTGCCCAGTCAAGGAAACAGCTAGGCTTTTCCTTCAAAATGTGGTTAAGCTTTGGGGCATTCCGACGAGCATTGTAAGTGATTGAGACCCTCGCTTCACCGGAAGGTTTTGGACTGAATTGTTCAAGATGCTCGGGTCTGATCTAAACTTCTCCACAAGTTTCCATCCTCAAAGCGACGGGCAAACCGAGAGGATCAATGCGCTTTTAGAGCTATATTTAAGGCACTATGTGAGTGCCAATCAAAAGGATTGGGCCAAACTCTTGGATGTAGCTCAATTCTCCTACAACTTGCAAAAAAGTGAGGCCACCAACAAGAGTCCCTTCGAGATAGTCTTAGGGCATCAACCCACTACTCCGCTCTCCCTTACCACAAGCTATGAAGGGAAGAGCCCAGCAGCCTCTAAATTTGCCAAGTCTTGGCATGAACAAAAAGAGTTAGCACGAGCCGCACTTCACAAGGCTGCCAAGAGAATGAAGAAGTGGGCCGACACCAAGCGAAGGCACTTGGAGTTCAAGGAAGGAGACCTTGTCATGCTCAAACTCTTACCCCAACAATTCAAGGTCTTTCGCAAGGTACACAAGGGACTTGTCCGCAAATATGAGGGACCATTTCCAGTACTCAAACGTGTGGGCAAGGTGTCCTACAAGCTCCAATTGCCACCAAAGATCAAAATACACCCTGTCTTCCATGTAAGTCTGTTGAAGCCCTACCATGAAGACATGGAAGATCCCTCGAGGAATTTATCCAATCGAGCACCCACAGCAGTTGTCACTTCCTTTGACAAGGAAGTTGAGGAGGTGCTTGCCGACAGGATCATTCGCAAGAGGGGCGTCCCAAGCTACAAGGAGTACTTCATCAAGTGGAAGGGACTTCCCATTGCTGAAGCAAGTTGGGAGCGGGAAGACGCGCTATGGCAATTCAAAGACCAACTTGCTCAGTTCGACCAAGGCACGACGAGGGCGTCGCGAGCTTAGGTGGGGGAGGATGTCACCACCAATCTTTTTTCCCACAAGTCCAACCGAGGTTTTGACCATCCTTGGGCCATTTTGTAGCAACCAAGCACCAAGGAAGGCACTAGAAGCATCTAGGACGGCCAAGCACAACCCACCTTGTTCTAGAAAGGTCCAGGACATTCTACACTAGTCCAGACTCACCCGGGAGGACCCAGAAGGCTCGGGAAGGTTCGGGACTACTCCGGAAGACCCTGGAGTTCTCTAGAACATTTTGGAACCTTATGGATATGTATACACATATGTAGAATGCTCTAGATTCATGTAGATAGGCTAGATATTTCTAGAGGTAAATTTGTAGCCGTTGGATTAAAGCGATCCTAGCCGTCCATTCGGGGGAAGGGTGCCTATAAATAGGGCCACCCCATTTATTTGCATAACACCTAGCATTTGTAAGCACACTTGTAAGGCATTCTTAAGAGCTTAATACAAAGCACTCTTGTTATTTCCTTTGTCTTCTCTTGTCTTTCTTAAGCCAAGCCATCAAGTAAATACAAGCAAGGCTTGCTAACATTGCTCGGGAGTTGTTAGCGCCGCACGGAACGAGTTGGGTGAAAGTAAGTCCGTGACATTAGCCTATCTACTTTCACTCGCATATTTGTCCAAATAGCCTACTCCATTCCAAGTTCTCATAAACACAAGGAAATAAAACGATGCTACAAAGAATACAATGGTCTCGAAGGAGAATATAGTGAGGAAGCAGGGGGAAGACTGATACGATAAGATTGCCATGTAGCTTTGAAAGTTGAAACATGGGAATGAAAGGCTGAAGCTATCTATGTATTCATAATCATGGAGCATTATTTAGGAGAAATATATTGCTTCAGTTCCCCATAATGTATTCTTTATTGTTGTGGTTGTACTAGTTGATGTATGGCAGAACCACATGGGCAGTCGAATATATGTTTGAGAATTATACACATACACGAACTACACAACCACAACAAGTTTCTGCATGAGACACCCTTTGGCCTACACCTGATGTGTTTTAGTGGTTGGTCTGGTATATAGCAGCCAAAGACAGTACATAAATATTTACTTTGCAGAGTGCCAACTAAGCTAACCTTGCGAGACAGCTAGCAAATATGTTTTGTCTACTGGCTCTTCCAGTTGGTGAATTGCAGAGCTGAAAAACAATGCCAAGACTTTATTAATGTGGTTTTTGAGGCCATTGCCCAAGCTTCCTCCTCGATGACACTCTCGTCACGTGGGGCTAAGCCCTGTTCGATGTTTGCCGGAGGCTTTCAATTGATTATTAGCAATAAAGAGAGGGTCCAGAGGAACACCAACCAATGCAGATTTAGCCCCGCAAAGCTAAATGTTGAACATGCCTAATTTTGGGTTAAGTAGGGAAAAGCCGGTCGCTTTGTGCTGTGGATGTGGTCCATAAACAAACCGAAAGCATCCACTTCCCTTTGTGTTTGACCAACTTCTATTATGAAGAAGGGACGAAACTATGGGAAATTCCGTGGCGTTGGGACAAGCATTCATTGCCCTTGTGGACTATGCTTCCATTGCATTAATCTTCATTTAGTTGACTCCTTCACGTACATTGTACCACGACGCATGAACAGCGATAGGTGGCCCTTGACTTGAAGGCTTAAATGATAGTAGTATGAAACCAGCTAACCACTTGAGGTACTTTCATTTGCCAAAACTTATGGCAAATACTATACACAAAATGGTATATGTTAGTTAAAGATATTTATGCCTAACATCCACCCACGACACATTCAATGATATGATTCTTCAAATATACTGTAGACATTCAATTTTTGCTCGAGTCTTGAAACTACATCCTAGGGGAGTAAAGAATGTCAACTTGAGAGCTTTAACCACCTGCTCTAGAGTTTGTTAACCGTTTATGTCTAGTTTTATATACGAAGGTAAAGCTAATTATGGGAAAACCATTCATGTCAAAGAGAGTGATAAGGACAAGTCCTTTTGTTTCCATTTCTATTTTGGTGTGTGTATAAGAGAGAGAAGTTGTGAGGTTGTTTAATATGGAAACTGGGTTCTCAGCCATTGAATAGGCAAGATAAGAGACGGATGGTGGAGAAGTTTGAGAAGGAAAAAATGGACCCATGTTGGCTATAGGAGAGGCAACACGGTTGGCTACTGAACCCTGCATGCCTGTACGTTCAGTTATCTCCAGTACAGCAGCACATGACATTGTTTCAGTGCCAAATTCTCTCTTTAATTGGCCATGCAGTCATCTCCCCACCCCATATAAATATCCTCAATCCCTTAATCTTCCTCCCACCAACTTTCTTTCCAATTCTTTAAGTACTCCAAAGCTCGAGTGATCTAAATTCTAAACCAAATATGGCAATCAAGAAATCAAACAAATTAACTCAAACGGCAGCCATCAAACAGATTCTGAACCGGTGCTCGAGCTTCGGGAAGAAACAAGGCTATGATCATGAAGGAAGGCATCCAGATGATGTACCCAGAGGCCATTTCGTTGTGTATGTAGGAGAGAACAGAAGCAGATACATAGTTCCCATATCCTGGTTGACACACCCTGAGTTCCAGAGCTTGCTTCAAAGAGCTGAAGAGGAATTCGGGTTTAACCACGACATGGGGCTCACGATTCCTTGTGAAGAAGTGTTTTTTCGGTCTCTAACAGCCATGATCAGATGAAAGAAGACAAGCTTTTGCTTCATTAGTTGCAGGTGCAGATGTCATATCTTATACCCTCATGCATGACATGAGTGGTTTTCCTGACGAATGAACATTTTGTTGGGTTCTTTTTTACAGTTTGACATGTACGTGAGTTTTTCCCTCATAGGCACGTATCCCCTTTCTACGTGCTCTTGAGTGTGTCGTTGAAATTGTAATGAAAACATTTCAATGGGAAGTCCATGTTTTTTTACAATTCACATGAATTATGTGATCTCCATGCATGTACTCGATAAACTTCAAGATCTATTCAATGGTGTTGACTAGGGAGAGCAGTTCACGTTGTTCATCAATGTTAGGCAAATGCTTGAATTTGAAGTAATTGGGTTTGGCAGCTTCTTAATATCAAATCATCCAAATTTTCAGTCTCCTTTTACTTAGATTGAATGGGATAGTAGACCTACTTCTATTATTGATTTCTTGATCACATTTTAAAGATCGAGCATTGCTCTCTCATAATGTTCTTATTTATATTCGATATTAAAAAATTAGGTTTAGAACCCGAGCAAGTTAAGTGTATAATGTATTTCTCAGGATTTGAGTTTCAAATCTAGAATTCAAGATTATGATTTAGAATTTAATATTTTAGTATTGAGTATAAAAAGATCCTTTTCGATGGACCACTAAAGATACAGTCAATCCCGCCTCACTCCCAAAGTTTTTATTACTTTTGTTTCCTATTTAAAATTAATAATTAATTATGTATAATTATTTTGGACAAAACTATAATTATATCAAAACACGTTATTATCTCTATTAATTTTTATGACCTAAATCTAAACTAAGCTAGAAAAAAAGAGCAGTAATGGCCTCATAATACGGAGGTAACGACAGGATATAAAGCAGAAGATAGGAGCTTGCTTTAATTATTTGGTGGTTTAGAACCTTTTAAGTGCCTGTATTATTCGTTGAATTAGGATGTCTTATTCTCGGACAACGACTAGGGATGGTAATGGAGTGGATTTTGGGTTTGAATCAGCCTCAGCTTAAAAAATAAGTTATTATATTTGATCTTTAATTCGTTTCAAAAATTAAAGATTATACTTAAATATGGTTCATCCGACTCAATAATATATAAATATAATAAATATATATAATTAAAAATATATTAGGTAGTGTTGGGTCAAGTTAAATATTTTTATTTTAAACTTGAATTTTTCTCATTTTAAAATTTTATTTTTAACACTTACCTTGACCAATTCAGAAATTTAAAATTTTCATTAAAATATCTGATCGGATCGAGTGAATCGGATGTCTTTTGCGTCTATCATCCGATCAGACGGGGACTTGACTCAAAAAAGCAGTTTAAGTGTTCCCATTTGCATTGATATTTTCCAATGGGGTCCATTTGTTTGTGATATATAGAGCAAATTTCTACTCTCTTTTGTCTCTTCCATTTTAGGGCTCCATAAGCACATAAATGTGATTACTTGAGCTACCTTCATAAGGAAAATACTTGTTCTGGTTATGGATATAGATATTATAGGACAATGGCAGTGGCATTCGAGGCGATTGTCCTCAATATTTATGGTAACATGGAACCCAATGGTAAAAGAAGACATGTTGGCTCACAAAGGCATAAAAAAAAAAACACATAAATCTTCCCAACTTGTCAAATCATCATCTAAACTTAAGACGAACGGTGTTTTACGTTGAGTCTCTGTAAAACCTAATTTGAATTAATAAGTTAATAAATAGGATATTAATAATTTAAAAAATTGAGACAAAAACAAAACAAGTTTCATTTTGGTATTTTCTGTGTTTTTTAATAATTTGCGTAATATTATAAATTTGCATCGCTCACATTCAAGGCCTTGTGCATGTAATTGATAAGCAAATTGATATGGCTTAAGCAAATTTTATGTTTAGACCTTGTGTATAAAAAACTTTAGTAAAAGACTCATTCATCAAAATTAGACATACGACATGAGTTAATATAACAATATAATCCTAAAAATCGAGAAGATAAAAGAAAATTACGTCATAAAATAATTATTTTTTATATTAATCTATCTCATATTTTATTTTGATAAATTATCGTAAACTTATTTGTAACGGATTTCATATTTTTATATAAATATTAACCGGGCTAAAATAACTGATTTTGTGTTGGATCCTTCTAAAAGTCCATCCTTCTTCACAGCCCAAATTCCAATCCAAAAAATCATAGTCGGAATAATATATTTATTAGATTTTCTTCAAAACCCTAATCTCATTTCATTACTCTGGCTCTCTGCCTCTCCAAGAGAGTTCTTACAGCCGCACAGACCTTTTACCGAAATGGGTCGAGTCATCCGAGCTCAACGTAAGGGTGCGGGTTCTGTTTTCAAGGCACACACCCACCACCGCAAGGGTCCCGCTCGATTCCGCAGCCTCGACTTCGGCGAGAGAAATGGGTACCTTAAAGGTGTCATCACCGACGTTATCCACGACCCAGGGCGTGGTGCTCCATTAGCTCGCGTTGTGTTCCGTCATCCTTTCCGTTATAAGAAGCAGAAGGAACTGTTCGTCGCTGCCGAAGGTATGTACACCGGACAGTTCGTGTACTGTGGTAAGAAAGCTACCCTTGTGGTCGGAAACGTGTTGCCCCTTCGATCCATCCCTGAAGGAGCTGTCGTTTGCAACGTCGAACATCACGTTGGTGATCGTGGGGTGTTCGCTAGGGCTTCTGGTGATTATGCTATTGTTATTAGTCACAACCCTGATAACGACACCAGCAGGTATCTAATTCTAACCTCAATTCTTGTTTTTATTCATTTTGATTTCATTGTTTTAAATAAATGTTTTGTTTATGAGAAAGAATTCCATAGAATTAGTAAATCTTTAGAAGGGGATAATGTAATATAAAATATCATCCTTGAGCACATATGGTGGTTTTAGTTTGGTCAATTGTGTTTTTACAAAAATATGAGATTTCATTAATTATTAATCGATAGTATTGTGTTTAATTGTTACCACTGGCCTTTTCATGTGATATTTGACCTATTTGTTGGTGGTAAGTTGGGATGTTTCTGTGTCCAGTCTATGTGGGTTGGTTTAATTTGAGGTTTGAAATTTTTGGGTCATTTTGATCAAGTTAAATCATTTTGGGGTTTGGAATATTTCAAGGTTAGGTCTTTGGTTCCAGCCTTTTCTGGTTTGTTGGCTTTTTATGTTCAAGTCAAGTTAGGTTGGTGTTTGGGTTGTATTGGTCAGGTTAAGATTTTCTGATTCAGTACAGTATTGACTAGTTATTTTGGTTCTTGATCTAACAGGATCAAGCTTCCATCCGGTGCGAAGAAGATTGTTCCTAGTGGTTGTCGAGCCATGATTGGTCAGGTTGCCGGAGGTGGTAGGACTGAGAAGCCTCTTCTCAAAGCTGGTAATGCTTACCACAAATACCGGGTGAAGAGGAACTGCTGGCCTAAGGTTCGTGGTGTTGCTATGAACCCAGTGGAGCATCCCCATGGTGGTGGTAACCATCAACACATTGGTCACGCTAGCACTGTTAGACGCGATGCTCCTCCTGGACAAAAGGTTGGTCTTATTGCTGCAAGGAGGACAGGTAGGCTCAGAGGTCAAGCTGCTGCTACTGCTGCCAAGGCTGATAAGGCTTAGGCTGTGGGGTTCTAAAGTATGAAAATCATTTCTGTTTTAGAAATTTTGTTTGCATTTTCAGATAATTCTACTGTTTGAAGATGTCTGAAGAACGGTCTTACGTGTGTGTTTGGATCTTGTGTCCGTGTTCCTAATCTGTTTTCTTAATAACGTTTAACAACGATCTTATCTCATGGTATTAACACATTGTTAAGACTTATGGTCACTTATAACCATTAGATTATAAACAATGTCTTTCATTGGTTTAGTATCTATTTTAAAACATATTTTTAATTATTGAATATTAATCGAACAATCAATATGCGTACTGCATGTCTGTTTTGTATCTGTTTTCCACTTTCAATAAAATTATTAATTAATTATGAGCTCATAATAATATCAAAGTTAAATCTAATTAATAATCGAACTTTTAACAAATTCAAGTTTGAATTCAAATTAACTACATAAATTCAAATTCAATGCAATAAAATATCTATAATTCAAATCTATAAGTTCAAATCCAATTATTTTTTAAAATAATAACTAAAATAAATATTTTAAAATAAAATAATATTTTTATAAAAAATATATATTTAAATTAATAGCACAAATAAATAGCAACAAATATTATAGTCAAAGAAAAAACAAATTAGAGTAATTACTCAAACCGTAATTAAAATAAGTGAAAAACATAAATATAATTATAGAAGATATTATCTAAAATATTATCATATAAACTTAATTAGAATTTTAATATATATCTATATTTTTATTTAAAAAATTTTAAATATTTTTATTCAAATTTATATATAAATTGAACTCATATCAGACATAGATCGGATTGAATTCAGATCGAATAATGATAATATTTATATTCTATCCATATTCTCTTACGACTCGGACTTTTTACAAATTTAAACTTTTTAATCAAATTTAAATAAAAAATTTATTCAAATCGAATTAAGTTGTTAATCTGATTAATTTTTAAATTTAAATTCTATATATACTATTTCTATGCGCTGTCATCATCTTTCTCACGTATAAATAAAGGACTGCTTTCTAGGGTTTTTACTGTTCTGCAGACGATTTTCGATTAGTCGCGTCTCTCAAACTTTCAAAATAGAAGAGAGAAATTTTCTCTAAAAATCAATTTTAGGGTTTACAATAACTTCTGTTGGATCTATAAAAGGGTTTTCATAATATATAATCGGATTAAGTTCTTAATCTGATTGATTTTTAGTCTTCTTCATCTTCTACGATTACAGAATCTTTAGAGTGGGTATAAATTTTTGAAGCGATAAAGGAATTTGATTTGAGATTTTTATAAAAATATGAAGCGATCGCGGAAAACAAACAGGGTTTCTTGGGCTCCAGGTGTTAATCTTTGTCAGGTATAGCCGCCATTATCATATCTTCAATCAATCATTATTGGTTTCATTGCCTTCATTAACAGATCTCTAAATTGAAAAAAAAAGGAACTATAATCTGACATTTGAATCTTGATAATGTTTTATTTTTGCTTTATTTTTACCTTTCGATTTATTAAAAACTTCAATCGATTGATCGTAACTGGAATATTATTTAAAGATTTTAACTTTTAACAATCTGATTTAAAAAAGATTCTGATTCTTGAAATACTGATTCAATAATCCAGAGATGCAATCAGTTATCAATTTGTTTAAAAGTAATGTTAATTTAGATATAATTATTTAACAAGAATGATATGAAGAATGGGGGGAAAGAGATGAATAATTAATCAATCTCAGGAAAATTGTCATGATAAACTTAATTATTTCGAATAAAACTTATAAAACAAATTTGGGTCTTCACCTAAAAGCCATTTGGTAAAATCCAGAATAATTTTAAATTTAATCTTGTACAAATATTTGTGATAGCGATATATACCAGAATAATTTTAATTTTAAATCTATCCTTAATTAAGTTGCTAAAGTATCCTATCTGTCTCATATGCTAAACTTTATTCTTATATTATGAAGCTCTTACCAACATCTGTGAATATGCACTGCCAATTTTAGGCCAGGAATATAGAATTTGCTGTGGATTCATTCTTTAAGCATTGTATAATGGTGATATTTTATCTTCTTGATTGGTAAAACACAGTACAAATTGTGGTAGGAAGAGTGTTTAACGCTTGGTGTAGTTGGTATTATGTTCTCGGACAAGTTGTCTAGCACTAATTTTGACAAATGATCATAATTAACCTAATGAGGTTACATTGTTAAAGAAAATAGTTTTTGATTAGCTTTAGATTTGAGTGTTTAGTTTGACACCAACTATGGGTATGGTATATGAAGAATGAGATCTCTCTTATACGTAAATGTACTGAATTTGTTATGTATTTCTAAGTTGAGTGTTGGTTCTTTCATGTTTCTGTGGTAGGTTCAACTTGGTCTCATTTTGTTCCATGTAATCACTATCTGTGGGAGGTTCAACTTAGTTGGTGTTATGTTCTTGGACAAGTTGTCTAGCACTAATTTTGACCAATGATCATAATAAACCTAACGAGGTTACATTGTTGAAGAAAATAGTTTTTGATTAGCTTTAGACTTGAGTGTTTAGTTCCACACCAACTATGGGTATGGTATATGATGAATGTGATCTCTCTTATACTGAAATGTACTGAATTTGTTATGTATACTTATGACATGGAAACTGTTGGCAGGTTGATTCTCAGACAATAACTTGATCATACAGTTTTAGGTTCCTGCAGGATTTTTCATTTCATTAATACTTGTCATGCATGTTTAAATGGCAGATAAGTTGGGTGGATGTTAGTATAAGTTTATACACTTTAGGTGCTAAGTTCAATAATTTCAATATTGATACTGAATTCATTTTGTGGATGAAGAATAGTTATTTGTGGCTAATTTTTTCTTTGGAAAATTTTTTCCCTGCCTTTCATGTTGCATTTCTTGTGGCAGACACCCCATAAATTTTATTTGATGCTTAATGGCTACATGATTATCTTCTATGGATCATGTACCTGAGTAGGAAAGTAATTGAGAAAGATGATAAAAATTTGACAAGGATAACATAATTTACTTTATGGTAACCAATTGACAGAAACAATTTGACAAGGATAAAAAATCTGAATGATCCTTTCAGAAAAAAATTACAATGCAAGTTAACTATTTCAGTTCTAAGCCAAAAAATTTTGAGTTTTGAGCTTGTATTTACCTGGAAACTGTTATTGTTTGCATGACTAGAATTTCTGTCTGCTGTATTGAGCTTTTATTTTCCTGGAATTTTGTGCCATGAAATTTATCTTTGTTCACAACCAGATGATTTAATAATTATTGACCAACTAAAGTGGACTAATTCTGGGCATTGTCTCAGGTGAAGGTGTTTCTGAAAGAGGAATGCCCCTCAAAGGTTAGTGGTAAACATCAAGATACTCTTCAAGCAAAAACTTCATTGACATTGCATTCCAGATGCATGTGTGCTACTGACCTTCCCCCTGGATTTGAAGGCGGTCATTACATTGGTGGACATAAGTATAATCTAGCTAATATACCTAGGATCCGATGGAAAAGTCCTCATAAGGTAAACAGATATATCTTTTCTGTTTTATCTATTTCAGAGCACCTCTGTTTCTCATCTAGTTTTAGTAGCCCTAGGGTAGAGAAAGACTTGCTCTTTAATATTATCTTTTGCATCACATTAGTCTTAAATTGAAGTTTTTGCTTTCTGTCGCATTTAAACAGTTTGCCCTGAATTTTAACTGGCACGTTGTAGCCGGTGAAGAGAGCAAAGAAGTGGAGTTTCAGAAACTGCGAGAAAAGAGAGTGCTTGAAGCAGTTTATCCTCGCCTCAATGCTATTCCTCCAAAGTATGTTTCATCCGTCTGCATACTTTAATTATTCCATTTTTGTCTTAATCTGACTGAATTCTGATCATCCCATTTTTTTCAGTCCTTCTGTTTCTCCCGGTGTAGAAGTTGAAAGTTACGATGATAGCAGAATCCCTCTTGTTCCTTTAATCCCAATTGAAGATGAGGAGGGTGCAGATGTATCTTCTGGTATTGCTGTCCCAAAAACTGCCACTAACTTTGAGACACCGGCATTGCTAATCCCCCCAGGTCTGTCCAACTCTGGAACTCCTAATATGCCACCTCGTGCTAGTTCAGCAGCAGAGGAACCTATACCTGTTGTAAGCTCTCATATGATGGAAGCTGCTTTGGCTGCCTTAACTACAGTCACAAAAAGCAAAGAGCTGGGAAGTGCCGTCGACACCGATTTGCTTGTTAAAATCCTTAGTGATCCAGAAATGGTTAAGAAGTTAATTCACAATCATGGACATCCAAATGTTTCTCCTGGTGGCAATGTGGTAACTGCACCTTCATTTGTTTCACAGCCAGAAATAGGTCTTACTTCTCTACCCTGCTCAAAACCTGCTGCAATTTCACCACCAACTCCACTTGACAGAAACTCGAACCATTTAGTAAAAGAGTTCCAACCTGCATTAAGTATGCCGGTCTCTAGGGCCAGCATTGCCTCCAATTCGAACATAAGTATGATTTCAGGACAAAGGACAGCAACTTCTACTAGTGGTCCTTACTCAACACTGAACCAGGTACAGCCAGCTCTTAGTATGATGCCGGTTCATCCAGCCCTTACTTCAACAACAGCCGTATCAAACACAGTGAAGGATGTTAACTATTTTAAGAACCTGATAAGGGAACATGGCAGCCAAAAGGAAGAACCTACAGAACATAAAATCTCACAAACCGGAAGTCATTTAAATCACACCCAGAACTTACCCCCCGGTGCATCTAAAACCAAATTTCGAAAACCATGCATGTTTTATAACAGTTCCAAGGGTTGTCGTCAGGGTTCCAATTGCACCTACTTGCATGATAACAACTCATTACAGTGGCCAATTGGCCGAACGTTGGAAGCCCCGAGTGCTAAAAGAATGAAATTAAGCGGGGGAATGTAGGATATAAGGAAAGACGGACTACTTTGTTTTGAGGGGGTGATTTCTTATCCTTTTTTAGGTACAATTTCCACTTCCTTTCAAGGCGTGTACTGACTTTGAAGATAGTTTTTACCCAAAAAAAGAGAGAACTATAACGAGTTTAGGTTATTTTAATAGTTAATTTCTTGATTTTTTAAATTGAATTATATTTTGATTCAGAAGTTGGTAAAAAATCTGTATTGCCTTTTATAGTTCGTTTATTAAATTTTAAAACTAAATATTTAGTATAAGCAATCTAAACCTAAAACTTAAATTTTAATTGTAAATCTAAAATTTAAATTATAACTTACATCTTTAAACTTTAAAATCGAAAGGAGTTAGTGTTGATCAAGAGTTTAAACCTTGTACGAGAAATGAAGATGAAAATTAAAGAAAAAATGACTATTCATTACGGTAAAAGGGAGAGCACATTTTTTATACAATGCCAATAAGATTTTCTTTCTTCTCACAAGTATATTTAATTTAACTTTAAAAATTAAATTTAAAATCTCAAAAGTTCAAAATAATAAATTTTATATCTTAAGTTTTAAATTATAAATACATAAATTTTAAATTTTAAACTAAATCTATAAAAACTCTACATTAAATTTGCAACTTTTCCCGATATCGATATATAAAATAGTTTTTTTAATTGAATTACCAACAACTACCTGTTTTAGTATTAAATTTGAATCGCTCATTATTTATATATAATGTATTTATAATGTTGTTTAATTTAAACTATTTATTTTTCAAAAATTTCATAAAAAAATATTTTTCGATCTTAATCAAAAATATTCTATTTTTGAATTATAAAGCTGATATCATTAAAAAAGTGCTCATAAACTTTAAATTATATTGTTTTCTTGATCCGTTTATATTTTCGATTAAGATCAAAAATAAATATTATTTAATAAATAAAATAAAATATTTTTAACCAGACTAAGTATCGAATCTACCAAACTTTTCAGTTTTGGTAGTCATAGAGGGTTTTAAAACTTCAGACTAGATTTCGATACCCATAGTGGAAATAAGAGGAATTGATTGGTTTAAGCCTTCAAAATATCATCGAGATATAATTGAGTCCATAAATTTTATATTTCTGGTAATTGAGTCCCTAAATTTTAAATTAATGCATGTTTTGAATGATTAAATGCTTGGATTGGTTCTGCCAATCAGAAGAAGACATTTGGACAAGCCCAACCAATCAGATTGCACCGCACATTTAACTTCTCAAGGAGAAAATCGTAAATTCAGGGAATATTTATATTAATTGACCATTTAATCCTCCACTGCCCCCTCCCTAAACTCTCCCCCTATAAACGGCTAAACGCAACCAAAGCGCTTCTTAAATTCTCTCTCTTCTCCAATTGAAAAATCCACCGGCAACTTTGAAAATGGCAACCGAAAATGACGCTTCCAGGGTCGGATCTGGATCCGGATCTCACACCGCCAACGGAAGCGCCACTTCGGATCGCAAGGTCGCGTTGATCACTGGAATCACCGGTCAAGACGGTTCGTACCTGACCGAATTCCTTCTCAACAAAGGCTACGAAGTCCATGGCTTGATCCGCCGCTCATCCAACTTCAACACGCAGCGTATTAATCACATCTACATTGATCCACACAACGCCCACAAGGCTCTCATGAAGCTCCATTACGCGGACCTCACCGACGCTTCCTCACTTCGCCGCTGGATCGATACTATCCGACCAGACGAGGTTTACAATCTGGCCGCTCAATCTCATGTGGCAGTATCTTTTGAGATCCCCGATTACACGGCTGACGTGGTGGCTACGGGAGCTCTCCGGTTGTTGGAAGCCGTTAGATCCCACATCACCGCCACGGGTCGTACCCATATCAAGTACTACCAGGCTGGATCGTCCGAAATGTTCGGATCCACCCCTCCGCCACAATCTGAAAACACACCGTTTCACCCTAGATCTCCGTACGCGGCTTCCAAATGTGCCGCCCATTGGTACACCGTGAATTACAGGGAAGCGTACGGGATTTTCGCATGCAATGGGATTCTTTTCAATCACGAGTCCCCGAGGAGAGGAGAGAATTTCGTAACCCGGAAGATTACTCGTGCCGTCGGGAGGATCAAGATTGGGTTGCAGAACAAATTGTTTTTGGGTAACCTTCAAGCTTCGAGGGATTGGGGTTTTGCCGGGGATTACGTGGAAGCAATGTGGATGATGCTGCAACAAGAGAAGCCGGACGATTACGTGGTGGCTACGGAGGAGTCCCATACGGTGGAGGAGTTCCTTGAAGTGGCATTTGGGTATGTTGGATTGAAGTGGAAAGACCATGTGGTGATTGATAAGAGGTATTTTAGGCCTGCGGAGGTGGATAACTTGAAAGGCGATTCAAGTAAGGCAAGGAAGATTCTTGGGTGGAAACCCAGAGTTGGATTTGAGCAATTGGTGAAGATGATGGTTGATGAAGATGTTGAATTGGCTAAGAGGGAGAAAGTACTGGTTGATGCTGGTTATATGGATGCCCAACAACAACCTTAATCTACTCAATGTTTGGAAGTTTTCTTCTCGGTGTTTAAGAACAGGGTATTTATTTACTTATAGTTTTATGTCGTTTTTTATCCATTTAATTCCCAGACGTTCATATTGATGTCACTCTTGAGTTATTTTGATTAAGAAGGCCCTGAAATTTACAGTTTATGTTTTGATTATGTCGTGATAATGATGGAATGTAGAATCTCATCACATGAGTTGAGATAGTGTGTACAAGATCTGAAATTGATACTTTGGTCCTGTTGTGATCTGTTTTTCTATTAAATAGAAATCTTATATTCCCAAGACAATTGTTGGATTCAAACTTATATGAGATGAAAGTAACATATACATCTTAGTAATTTATATCATTCGGTCAATTAATGGATTTTGTCGATAGATCTGATTGCTACTTGAGCAACTGCCAGACCACTTGGGTACCCGTAGTTATTGGATCATGTTGAAGAGTTGATAGCATGTATGGCCAAATGAAGATTTGAACCAACCAGTGAAGCTTACTTTTGTCGGCCAACTTTCTCTATCCTTTAGCTGCATCTTAAACTTGTCACAGCTGCTTCACATCTAACCCATGAAAGTAATCCATAATCTGTCTTGTACATACATCTTAAACTTGATTGTCAAGTAAACAAAAAACAGAGGAAACAGAATCCTGTCTTGTGCATACAAATTTGATATGTATTCATTTTTAAAAAAATATGTATTTAAGGAGACTTTAAAGGACCATACCTCTGCATAGGAATGGATGACAAACTATTTCCTTTTAGCTCCATTGTTTGTCTTATGTGCTTGTGAACTAGTAAAACCTTTGCTCAGCCAGGTAGGCTTTATAGATGACAAACAAAATAAACTGCAATGTGAAAAACTTTCAGGCTGTCCTTTTAGCTATGGATGAGTTCTGCAGCAAATCTTCCATCATTCACGGCAATGTGAAAACCAGTTCATCCCAAGTACACATAACGAAATATATTATGCCTTGTATAGATGACTCGGCTGGTGACGGTGCAAATAGAAGCACATGGAAGAGAAGCACATGGAAGAGAAGCACAAGGCGGTTCTTCCATCGAATTTCAGGAAAATCTTATCTCTCCAGCTTAAGAACTCAGCTTCGCGAGGCAAATTGATAAAGGTGAAGGCCTCTTACAAGCTCTCAGAAGCTGTCAAAAAGGGCAAAGCCACTGCTACAAAAGGTAAAACAGAGAATAAAGGAAAGGCATCTGCTAAGCCGAAGAAAGCAGAGTCGACAAAGAAGAATCCAGCAAAGCGAGTCGTAGGTAAGAAGAAATCAACTCCTTCAAAGCCCAAGCAGCCTAAATCTATCAAGTCATCCGCTGGTAAAAAGGCGAAGAAGGCCACCGCTTAGACCAAATGTGTATACAGTTGTTAGTTTTATGTATATGTAATGAACAACAGTGTTTGTGAATATGTATTCTGAACATAGTGTGCGGTTCAGAAAGTAAAATCACGATGAAAAGCATGGTTTTAATGGAACTTATCTAGTAAAAACTCAACCCCATTAATAAATTAGTATTCAGAATTTCAATTGATTTATCAAAGTTAGTGTTCATTAAACTCCTACATCTCTTTAGCAGGGGAAAGACAGAAGCATCAAACCCTTTAGGTAGATTGAAACTAGTATTATTTTGCTTCCCAGTCCTTCAACTTCTTGCTTCCTTTTGGTTTCGCTATAGGTGCATTCACGGCTGCCATTTTTGCATTGTACTTTGCCCGAAGGGGATCATTGTATGTCCATCTGCACAAAACCCAAACAATAACAATGGCGTCGAGGTTTGTCAGGAACGTAATTGTGTTTATATCTAGTGGTCAATACAAACATATAAATATCAGCCACAGAATCGTTTAGAGATCTTATCATTGGGGGTTCAAACCTACACCCAACTGAAAAAAAATTACAGGTCCTTTTAGAGAATAAGCTCTTCAAATAAAAGATCTCAACAAAAATAAGCAGTCATTATCTACCTAAATGCTTCCTCTGAAAATCATTATTTTAACTAATTATACTAATCGAGATAATTTCGATTTCAGTTCAGATGACCCATGGCAGAAATTAAGAAAATTTACTCCAGACATGTGCTCATTAGCATCATCTGAAATGGAACAGTTTGAGGCAAGAAATTGCACTAATATGAAGCACAAAGAAACCTAACAGGAGTTGATTAATACCCTCCAACAAACAGATAATGTAATGAAGTTGAAACTAAAAGGAAGCCAAGAATATGCTTCTAGGATATTCTGCTAGACTTTCACTCAATAAATCCAGAACAACTAGTAACAGATACGAACATTTAGACCCAAATAAACCAGCAAATTCAATGCATGTTCCACATAAGTTTCCTTGATTTGCCTCAAGTAGAAACAAACTATAGGTAATAAAAGCTAACATTTCATATTTCAAGCCATAAGTTATATTTATTGGTATTGTTTATGTTAAGGGAGTTCTTCAGTTGATATAAAATACTTATGCAAATCTAAAAGGTATAAAAGGTAACTAATTACAAAGTTAGAATGTAAGAGCTAAAAGCATAATTTCAGAGAGATGAGCTTTATAGAGAACGTACGGATTGTTCCAATCAGTTGTATCCTCGTTGACAAGATGAGTCCATTTGGTTCTGCCACTACGTCCGAAATGCTTGACCTGCATGACCTTGGGTAATATAGTCTTGTCCATCTTGTCATCACCTGTCGGAGCAGAGAAGTCGCGGTGATAAATATTGTGGGCTCCTGCAGTTGCAGCTGGATCATCAGCATCTGTCTGGAAGAAGGCACCCTTGTGGAAGTATTTCTGCATAAACTTCCACTTCTGTTTAGGAGGTGGTGCAGGTTTCGGATTCCTCCTCTCCCATTCTCGTCTCTCTTCCTCTGTCATATTCCTAACCTTCTCGATCTCCTCCCTCTCCTTTATCATTGCTTCCCTTTCATCCCTATCTCGCTTAATCCTAGCAATCTCTCTTGCTTTCCAAGCTTCATACTCCTCAGCCTCATTAATCTCGTCATTAGTATCCACATCTTCTATGTTCGCCTCCAATTCCATGTTTTTCTGAATCTCAGCATCCTCCCTAATCTTCTCAACCACAAGTTGCCTTGTCTCTATCTTCCTATGTTCCAACTTCCTCTTCTCAGCCTCCTCCATGGCCCGTTCTTCAGCCTCCAACCTTTTACGCTCAGCTATAGTCTCTCTCTCCGATTTCGGCACAAAAACCGCTTTAGCCATTGCGATTCCCATATGTTCCTCTTCCGAATCTGTCTCGTACTCCGACTCTTCCTCCTCTTCTTCCTCCATTTCCTCTTCCTCTTCCTCCTCCAGCAATGGAGTTTCCTCTTGCTTCCTTTGAAGTAGCTTCTCCCTAATCCGCCGCCTTCTCTCCTCCAAGGCATCCTCATCTTCTTCCTCGGCATCTGCCCCTTCGTTCCTCCGATTCTCCTCCTCTTCGGTAGACACAATCTCAGCTTGCCTAATACGTCTATGATCAGCCCTAATTTCATCTCTATTATCAACTCTACTCTCAGCCAAACGACGTAACCTAGGATCATCTTTTAAAACAATACCCGGATCATCGTGACTAGGAAAAGCTTTTTCTAAAGCAGCAGACCTAGCCATTCTAATATCGCCATCTTCATCGGCATCATCAGCCCATTCAGGAGCTTTCCCGGGCCAGTATCTTTTAACTTTGGTTTGTCCAATTTTGCCTCTAAGTTTATCCCGAATTGCTATTACAGTATCACTAACACCTGCCGTGACAGACATTTTTCTCCCCTTTCTTTCTGGTTTTTCCTTTCTAGTAATCAAACCGCAAAGCGTAGATGAAAATAACTAATCAACCAAATGCAAAAGCAAAAGAAAACGCAGTGAATAATAATGCCAACGATTGATTGAAGATCGAAACCCTAAAACCTAAAATTACCTGAATGAACGCGAGCTTTTCCGTAGATTCGAATCGGGTCTGTTGTTGATCGAAGTCGGATTCGAGGTCCTTTAAAAAAATCTAAAACTCTTAAAATTTAATCTAAAATCCTTGCCTTTCTCTATTCAATCTCTCTAAATTCGTCACGAGAACATGCAAATAATAAACTATATTGCTCCACTTCTCAAGAGTAAGATTTACTTAGTAGGGATGAGAATTGACCTCTGTAAGATGTTTTAAATTTCAGGACTGTTATACAAAAAGTTTCAAAAATAAATTATATAATTCTTTTTTTTTTTTGAAAAATATAATTCCAATTTTAAAAATGGGTAAATTTGATTAGGAATATTAAAATTTTTCAATATGATATATTCAAAAAAAAAAATAATTTGAGCATTTAAAAAATGGTTGGATATTTGGATTTTGGACCACTAAATTTTACTAATTCACATGTCCAGTCCCGTGACATTCCGAAATGTTGTAAATTAATTACACAATCTTTTATATTTAAAGTTATAAAATTTAAAATTTATATTTTTAATTTTAATATCTTAAAATATAAATCTTAAACTTTAAACTTTAAATTTTAATCATAAAATTTAAATTATATCTTCGTACAACTTAAAACCTAATCATAATCTAAAATTTTAAACTTTAAAATAAAAAATGTACAAATTAAAATCTAACGAATTTGTATATTAAAATATTATCTATAATAATATTATTTTAATTACAACGAAAATCAATTAAAAACTTACGGTTGACATATTTTCCATAAATTCTGAGTTTTAGATCATAGAAATAATTTTATTCTTTCTTTTTCTAGATAAAAGTTATTAAAAAATAATTATATTTTAAAGAAACTATTTTCTAACGTTAATATAAAATGACAGCTTGATAAATATAGCTTTTGGGGCTAATTGTTTTTAACTAAGAAATTTAGTGATTTTTTTTTAAAGGAAAAAGATCATTTTAAAATAAATGCAAAATCTGAATCTTTTAAGAGGCAAATATTATTACCTTTTAAGATGCAAAAGCCGAGACACGTTTTACACAGCGACAAGTTGCCAAATGTACGGCAATGGCTCGTCCTCGACCATGTTCAAGTGAGGTTCCACTTGGAAATTTCCAGGTGCCTTCTTCTTTATCCTCTCGTCCCTTCCTTTGATCATACACCAAAAACCAGCGATCAAATCAAATCTCTTCAAATCGTATTTGATATTTTTTAAAGAAAGAAAATAGCATTCTGAAATGGCTTCGACATTTAGCGGAGATGAAACGGCTCCATTCTTTGGCTTCCTCGGAGCCGCCTCTGCCCTGGTTTTCTCTTGTAAATTGCTAACTCTAACTCCCACAAACAGGATCGTTTTTTGATCGGTGCTAAATTTTCTGTTCAATCGGGTGGTTTTGTTTTCAGGTATGGGTGCTGCCTACGGAACGGCCAAGAGCGGCGTCGGAGTGGCGTCGATGGGAGTGATGAGGCCGGAGCTGGTGATGAAATCGATCGTTCCCGTTGTTATGGCTGGAGTGTTAGGTATTTATGGGTTGATTATTGCGGTTATTATTAGCACTGGGATTAACCCAAAGGCCAAATCTTACTACCTTTTTGATGGCTATGCCCATCTTTCCTCTGGTCTCGCTTGTGGCCTCGCTGGTCTCTCTGCCGGCATGGCTATCGGAATCGTAGGTGATGCCGGAGTTAGGTATTGTTTTTTTTAATCATTTTGCTTCTCTACTCTGTATTGGATTCAGATTTCGTTTAGTGTTGGATTGTGTAGATTTTTTCAACTGATAACAGTAATTAAAGTACATTACTTGCAAATATGTTCATTGCTTTTATTGAAATCGTTTTCGATTTATATTTGGTTTTCTAGATTGATTGATGTTGTTAGAATGTGGCTTGTTTGAATCTGTTTTTGTCTGCATTTATTTGCAGAGCCAATGCCCAACAGCCAAAGCTTTTTGTTGGAATGATTCTTATTCTCATTTTTGCTGAGGCCTTGGCATTGTATGGACTCATTGTTGGTATCATCCTCTCTTCAAGGGCTGGTCAATCCCGAGCAGAATAGAGTGAAAGATTCTGAGACTTGGATGGTTGTTAGTTGGCTTATCTTGTTTGTTTGGACTCCGATTCGTGCATGAAACATTTGTCAAAGTTGTTCTTTTGATCTCATTCATAAGTTTTCCTTAATTGGTTCTCTGATGTTTGTATGATTAGAAGACATTCGATTCGAAATAAATCTTGTTTTACATTACTTTTTCATATCTATTGTTGTAATCTGCTAGTTCAATGGAATGTGAAGACCATTATTACGATCATGAATGCGGATAGGTATTGAATGTGTTTGATCATGCCAATCTTTTAAGAAAATGAAAAATCTGAGTATTGGTATATTGAAGCAGGGACAGAGTCAAGATTTGAGGTTGAAGGCAAAACATAAACCTTTGAAAGTAAGGGCAGAGTGGGGTGCAAATATAAATCTTTTAAGAAATTGAAAAAAAAAATCTGAGTATTTGATATATCGATGCATATTCCGAGGGGTCAGACTAACATGAACGGCAGAAATAAGCAGAAGAAACTTGTAATGATGACCGGAGTTTCATAATGACAGATTCCCCACTAGAAAAGTAAGGAAACATCGATGAAGACGCTGAGGGCAAAACCCTGAAGGAGCAAACCAACATGCTTTCGCTGGAGGAATAGACAAGGGTAGAAAGTGAGGGAGAAACGAAGAGCATCTCCTTGTCCACTGTTCAAACTTTCTCCTTTCAAAAATAGACCCGAACAAGGTCCATTTTGAGCTTTATTCGGTTGGGACTAAGAGCAATGGAATAAATTTTTGAGCTTGATCAATGAACACACTCCTTGTACAGATTCTCCAGAGATGTATATATTGCTGCCGATAATCTCAGTGACTTGTTGCATCAGTTTGATACAGTCATGGAGTTAAGAGGCACAAAAATCAGGTCCGCTTGAGGTTGCACAACGTTGGTTTCCTCCCCATCCGAAGTGGCCTAAATTTAACACCCACACCCACTGTTGGGTCATACTTGATTCTTCGGATGCTGTTGTTGTTCGTATTAAAGAGAGGATACTTTGCATGTTTGAATGACATGGCTACCAGAAGCAGCAAAAAGAAAGAAACCAAACCGAAGTTCAGGAAACAAGGAAAAGTAAGGAGCTTGGATCCCATGGCAGCAAGGTTAAAGCAAGAGACCCAACTCATAAAAGCCAAAACTCTCTTTGAAAAAACTTATGGTGTCCATCCAGCAAACACCAAATGAACAAGTTGACAAAACAAAGCACACCCTTCACTAAACAGTTCGCCCATTTCTCTTTCATTCATTTGTTATGTCTTTTTGCCTTGCCTGTTTATTAAATACCCGCATTTCCCCACCCTTGTCACCAAATCCTAGACGTTCTTGCCATCATCATCATTATCACCAACCAATCCCAACAACAGCTGTCTCTGCTTATCACTTCATCTTTAAAGACAATCGGCTCATATATGCCTCCTGGACTTTAAACGTTCCCCAGGAATTTTATTGCTTTATATTTTTTCAGTTTCCAGGGGATAAACCTGGTGATATAGGGGACATCCGAGTGAGTCCAGAAGTGTCCGAAATCAGTCAGCTAAACCGACAGCAGTAGAGAACCAACAAAATCACAAGGCCTCTGTTGTTCAAGAGATAAATACTGATGCTGATGGCCATCTAGAAATGGATGCTAAAATGATAGATTTGAATATGAAGCCTCATAGAATACAGAGGCAAGCCCCGAACAATCAGGTAAGAACTATTATACACATGATCTTGTTGTTTCAGTGGATCAGTACATACAACCTATATGTAAGGATGGACCTTTCATATCAGATTGTAGCATCAGACTGAAGATATTTCTGAACTTCACTCATCTGCGCCTTAAAAACATGATTAGAGCATGTAAACAAAGTTGTGTGAGATAATATTCTCCAAAAACAGAATATTTCAGTACAAGTGCATGTATTCTGAACTTTGACACAAAATCATTACACTCCATCTCATCAAATTCATTGAAACATGTGGAAAATTGAACACCGATGTTTGTTTTGTTTTGTTTTGTTTTGTTTTGTTGCCTCAAGGAACAATAACTCAGTGTTGTCGGCAACTGTGATGATATGTCCACCTGTTTCTCTGTTAAATTCACCTGTTTCTCATTTTATAGGTTTGTTGACAGCACCATAACTGCTCAACTTATCATCTCCTAGTCCTACTCCTAGCAGAGTTTCATTAGAAATAGTTGTACATTTTCAAGCAGCTTTCGTAGCTTATAGTTTTAGTATATGGTAAAACTTTTGAAGGTATTATATATAAGTGGTATATTTATATTCTGCATTGATCAGTACACTGAAAATATATTAAAATTATTTTTACAAATAAATTATAAATATATAGTTTTAGGGGTGACAATACGACGGGATAAGTTTTTTTTTGCCTCGTCCCTATTCTGAAATTTAAACCGAATTTTAATTCACTTGTCTTGATTCGACTTTAATATATTTTATCTTCAATTTAATCTGATTTAATATAATAAAAATCATAATTCAAACCTGATATATTTTACTTTGTTATATCCATATAATTATAAATATCTCAACATTTAAACTAAACTTTAAAATGTTAAATTGACATGATGTTAAAAAATATTCTATTCAAAGTATTTTAGCTTTTAATATTTTATATAGGATAAAATAATTTATATGTATACAAAAATCATTAATCATTTAACGGTGAATAGTTTAAAATAATTTAATAAAATAATATATTAATAAAAGTATATTTTATATAATTTTATAAAATTATGTTTAATTATGTGTCATTTTGTCGGTGAATATCTTTATTTATATAATATTATCATATTAACGTGTATATCATATAAAATTTATTATATCATTTTAAATATTTATATTAATTTTTTAATAATTTTATTCATAAATAAATTATTTTGATTTAATAAGGAGTATAAAAAATTAAATTTTTATAAAATAATTAATTAATTAATTAAAATAACCATCAAATTAAATATTAGAGATATTTACTTAAGTAAAAACAAAGGATTCCGTGAATTACAATAGAAGAAAAGTGCAGTACGTGTTGAGTTTGAAAAGCATCTCACGGTTTCCTCTTTCTGTCGTTTACCAGTCCACGGGCAATTGTGGCTTTCTCAAGAGTTTTAAACACTCAGATCTCCAGCAGTTTCTGAACTAGGGCCGGCAATGGCAACGATGAGGCTTTCGAAACCGGTTCTCGAGTTCGTCTCGTTATTGTTTGTTGTGGTTCTATCGAGTTTCACCCATGGATTCGTGATGGCGCCTCGTAATTTGATTGACCGTTTGTCTAAAAGCAGCTCGTATTTAACCACCAAAGAGCTCTGGTTCGACCAGACTCTCGATCATTATTCTCCTTACGTAATTCTCCAATTCCCTTTCCTAATCTCTTTTATTCTCATTCAAAGTTTGATTTCTTTATTCTCAAGTTTGAATCTGTTAATTTCATTTACTAATTTATGGAAAAATTAGGTTAACTTTCTATTTTCTCTTTCCTTAATATTGGATTTTTTTCTTCTTGCAGGACCACCGGCAATTTAAACAACGGTACTATGAATTCCTTGACTACTTTCATGTTCCGGATGGACCTATTTTCTTAAAAATTTGTGGGGAGTCTTCTTGCCGAGGCATAAGCAATGACTACATCAGTGTAAATGCTACTATTTATTTTCAAACCCAAATCTTACTTTACAGAGAGAAGGAATTTGATTTGGGATGAAATTTGATTATTCTTATTGTATTGTGATTTTCTTTTATGATTTTCAGGTTTTGGCGAAGAAGTTTGGGGCAGCTGTGGTTTCACTTGAGCATCGTTACTATGGGAAAAGCAGCCCTTTTAAGTCACATACGACGGAAAATCTGAAATATCTTTCATCTAAGCAGGCTCTCTTTGACTTGGCTGTTTTTCGCCAATGGTATCAGGTAAGGTTCTTCACCGTTTTCCTTCTCCAATTTTCATTTAAGCTGCCTAATATTGTCTTAGTGGGTTTTTCTTCATTTAGATGAACTTAACTCAATCTTATCATTAAAAAGAGAATTAATGGTGCTTCTATTTTTTTAGGAATCCTTGAACTTGAAACGAAATAAACCTGGTGCTGATAATTCATGGTTTGTTTTTGGTATTTCGTACTCTGGTGCTCTTAGTGCATGGTTTCGTCTTAAGTTTCCTCATTTAACATGTGGAAGCGTGGCAAGTTCTGGTGTTGTTCTTGCTGTTTACAACTACACTGAATTTGATAAGCAGGTAAGAGATCGATGGTGCTCCCCTTCATCTCACTTTTTTAAGGTTATTTTTCTGTTCATCTGTTATCTCACTTATCTGATTAATTATAAATTTCCAAAAGTACTTGCAAACTAATTCAGTTTAGGATGAAAAATTGCAATTATTGTTCTTTGAATGATAGACATAGGAATAAAGAGATACAGTTCCCATAAATTGTCAAAATGACTGAATATTTAGGATAGCCACTAGTGGGAATTTGATGAGATTGAGTGGTTTAAGTGAGTTCATCTTGTAAATATCAGTTTGTACTCTGAGCTTTTTTTTTTTATTTTTTTATTTTCATGTCCTCAGTATAGTCTCTCTTCAATTCTTGATTTTCCCATCACCTTTCCATGTGCAGGTTGGTGAGTCAGCTGGTCCTGAATGCAAAGCTGTGTTACAAGAAATTACAGAACTTGTTGATAAAAGTCTTGAATCAAATGGAAAGGAACTGAGGAAACAGTTTGGTGCAAGTGAGGTTGAATCTACTTTCCTTTTATTTCTCCATTGCAGAAACCCTCTACTTAAATTACAATGTGACGAGGTTCTACAAAATTGTCATCTCTTGATACCGATGCTGACAATTTGTTAATGTTTACAGCTCGAGATTGATGGTGATTTCCTCTATTTCCTGGCAGATGCAGCTGTTGTTGCGGTAGATTTGCTTTCTCTTATTGCCCTCTCACTCTCCATTACTTTTCCTCAACAGTAATCTTAATGTAATAAATTTGCAGTTTCAATACGGAAATCCGGATGTATTATGCACCCCACTTGTTGAAGCAAAAAAAGCTGGAGAGAATTTGGTGGTATGCTTGTATTACACATTATGTGTGCCTTCACAGTTTTCTGAGGGTATATGATATGTGGACAATTATTTGCCATACCTTGCAGGCTGCCTATGCCAAATATGTCAAAGATTATTATGTTGGAACTTTTGGTGTCAGTGTTGAAACTTATAATCAGAAACACTTGAAGAACACGACTGTTAGTGAATATGGTTCTGATCGGCTATGGTGGTTCCAAGTGTGTACTGAAGTTGCATATTTCCAGGTGGCACCCTCAAATGATAGCATTCGCTCTTCAAAAGTTGATACAAAGTATGCTTCTTAATATCACATTCTGTAATCTCTGATTGCCTTCTGTGTCTACTTCTATCTGTACTGTTGTCATATTGCAAATGCATATGGAAGGTATTCTTTTTCCTTTTATATGTTTGTTCTGCACATCCAGTCGTACAAATACTTTACTTGTATTGCAGATACCACTTGGATCTTTGCAAAAACGTCTTTGGAGAGGGTATCTACCCAGAGGTTGATGTGACAAACACATACTATGGAGGCACAAAAATTGCAGGTTAAGCCATAATCTTTCTTGTTTTCTACCCAGAGGACTTCATTTTCCCCTTCTCTGGTTATTCCCTGTTTGTGGTATTTGCTGGTCTGATATTGCCTTTTCTTGTATCGGTCTTACAAAAATATGAATTTGCAGGTTCAAGAATCGTTTTTACAAATGGCTCACAGGATCCATGGCGCCATGCATCCAAACAAACATCATCTCCTGACAGTAAGCTTCGAATATCATTACCAATTACTTTGTTGAATACGCAGATTTCAAATTAGAAGAATAGACTTCATAGGAAGCTCTCTGTTGCTATTTGTTCCACTTGGCAATGTGGATAATCTGGCAGCGGACACCTAGATGTTGCCTATTAGGGTACCTATTGATGATAACCAGGCCAAAGAACTCTTTAGGTTATGATTAAACAAAGTTTTATTTTCTTTAGTTTGTGTGATTATCTAGAAAATGGAAATGACTTAGTAGTGTTGTTCAATAATTTGCTGGCATTAGCCTTTTTATCATATTCTGCACTCTCTAAGAACTTATTTTGAAATATTTCAGTGCCTTCGTATATTATTACTTGCCATAATTGTGGCCATGGAACTGATATGCGAGGATGTCCCCAATCTCCTTTAAGCATTGAAGGTAAGAACTCTTCATTGCTAATGGCGTCTAAGCTATTTCTAAAATCCCAATAACTTGCAAGTTTAGAGCACATTTTCTTTAGCCAATTATGTGCTTGCTTGGTATCATCGTCTGGTAATCTACGTTTGCTTCTGCTGCTTTCTCTAAGTTGTGATGTTCTCTTGTTTCAGGTAATGCTCAGAACTGCAGTTCCCCTGATGCAGTTAACAAAGTGAGGCAAAAGATGATAGAACACATTGACTTGTGGTTATCCGAGTGCAAGGGCACGGGTAGGAGTTACATGTAAACTTGTACGACATAAAATAAAACCATGTAAACTGCAAACTGATCACTTAAATAACCTTGGTCTTCTGTATATGACCCTGTGAACAGATGTTTAGGTGCTCATTAGACGAGGCATTATCTTTTTTCTTCCCATGTTGTACGATTCGAACTGTGTGGCATTCAACCTCCAGAACTTCACTGTGTCAGTGTTGTATGTGTGGAATCAATCTGAATGGTTGAGGCAAGTTGTCTGGAAAACATTGTAGAAAATCATGAAGTTGTTTCGGATAGATCATATAAACATGTGAAAACAAACACCATGTTAGATATGAAGATATCAAATTAAAAGAAAAGAAATCGTCACCTACAAAAAATAACATTTTTATTGTAGATTATAAAATATTTTACAATAAATTTCATTTTCCTCGTTAAAAATTTTAACTGCATTATTCCCCAAATTTCCCATGAAAAACATATGAAAGAAAGAATAAAGTGATGAATAATTAATTTTATTGGTATTAACTGAATGAAGAATCAATCAGAGCAAGAAAGAAGATTTTCAATGCCTGGGAAAAGGAAAATTGGAAAATTTTGTAATTGGAAACAAGAAATTGACTGTGGAAGAGCGTGAAATTGTTTTAGAAGCTCAAAGTTGAAACAAATTGCGAGACATGGCGGGAGAAAGGAAGTCGTTTTTGACGGCGACGCAGAGGTACGCGGCGGGAGCGTTGTTTGCCATCGCTCTTAACCAGGCTCAGATTCATCAGACTCGTCTTCTAGGACTTCGACCTAAGGATGATGACCCTTCATACGGGGACCGAACAAGTAGCAGTAGTAGCAACGACTCAGTCTCTGAAGATCCCGACCTTTGGGTAAACGAAAACTCGGGTTTGCTCCGTCCCATTTTCAGGTAGTCGCTTCATTCTTCTCTTCTTTTTCATAACCTAAGTTCAATTCATTCGAGGATTGTTATCTGCCCGAGTTGCCTTTTCTATTTTGAATTTCTTGAATTTGGACATCGGCACTTTTAGGATCTCAACTACTGTCTCTGGACATTTCAAATTTCATAAATTTTAAGAAATTTATCCTCTCTCTTTTTGTTTGTTTTTAAAGAATTTGTTCGTTTTCATATGTTTCAGATTTCTAGATATAGATTCCGCAGCATGGCATGGACTAGAAGAAACTGCTGGGTCTGCTCCGGCCAAAAATCATCTGGGAGCTGTATGTTGTTTCCTTTCTTTCATGAATCATGATCACGTTTATGATCATTTGCAGAAAAAATGTGTGCAATGTTTCAATGATTCCTTTTGTTCGTGTTATAAACATGTTTTTGTTGTTTCCTATTCATACAGTTCTTGAGGTTACTAGCTGAAGAAGATGAGGAGGGTACTTCTGAAAGATTGTATCAGCAGATTGCTCTGTCAAAAGCTGTTGATTGTATGGCATCGAGCATGGAAACAAATTCTAAATCTTCCCAGGTTAAAAAGGAGAAGTCTCGTGAATATGAACAGGAGTGTCGTGAGAAATATTCCCCTGCTGAGGTTCCATCAAATTCTGTAGTGGCAAACCAACCTATAGAGACTCCGCAGGAGAATGATACTAGTGTGATTTGCGGGAGTGATGGTCATAATCTGATAGATGATAGTTTGAATGAGAAACCTGTTGAACGGGTTGGGATGCTTACTTATCATAGGAAAGTGATGTTCTTTATGAGCTTCTTTCAGCTTCCCTTGCACCTGCAGAGACTAGTGAAGATAGCAAAAAATATGCCCGACGAAGAAAAGGCTATGATGCTCGGCATCGTGTGGCTCTTCGATTGCTGACAACTTGGTTTGACATTGAGTGGATAAGAATGGTTTGTAATCTCAACCTTTTTTTCCTTTTCGATCTTTCTTACTTGGGGCTTGCAGTATACAATGTTATTTTAGTACGAGCAATAACTGAATATATATTATTTGATGTCAATTTTTATGTGCCATTAAGTACTTACCAGATATGACTCCTATCTAAAGTTTTGTGTACTGTTAATAAGACCCTTAAAATCCCTTTTACGGATTGTCCTGGATTGTCAGAGAAGATCTCTGGGACCTCACTAATGTACTGGCACAGGTTCGGGCCTTGATTGTAGTGTTTTGTCAAGAACCTAGCTCTTTCCAGTTTAACTATTTATAGATTTTCTTTCTATATTATCCCTATTAGTCCACCTTTGTGCTTGCAGGAAAGCATTGAGATGATGGTTGCTTATTCAGCAATGGCTATAGCGAAAGAGAAAGAAGCAAAAGCAGAAGAATCCCAGTCACCACGAGGGAAATGGGCGAAATGGAAGCGTCGTGGTATCATTGGTACTGCTGCAATAACTGGAGGAGCATTGATGGCCATTACTGGAGGTATGTGGTTGTCTAAACCAATTTATCTTGCCATTAGTTTCCCCTGGAAATAAACGTTTCATCTGTCACGACTTCAATGTTTTTGACCTTTTTGGTTCACCATTTTATTATTTAACAGGGTTAGCTGCCCCGGCAGTTGCTGCGGGATTTGGTGCCCTGGCTCCAACATTGGGCACTTTAATCCCTGTTATTGGAGCAAGTGGGTTTGCTGCTGCTGCAAGTGCTGCTGGAACTGTTGCGGGCTCTGTTGCTGTTACTGCATCATTTGGAGGTGAATGACTAATCATGAATCTTCTAAGTTGCCCATTCTTATCATATTAGTTTTCCTTACTGCAGAACTCGTTAGTTTGTTATACTTATAGTTTGATTTCAGAATATTTAAGCAAATATTTCTTGAATGCATCCTAGATACGCTTGGTACATAATTTTATGTAGATGTCTTTTGTATACCTGATTAAGATCTATTTTCACTCTATTCTACCCAGCTGCTGGAGCTGGACTTACAGGTTCTAAAATGGCTAGGAGAACTGGTAACATTGATGAATTTGAATTTATAGCTATTGGAGACTATCATAACCAGGGTGTGAGTTCTTATAGACTTCTTTTGTTTTTGTTCTGGGGACATAAAAAAAAAAACTGTGGTGTCTGTGGATCTTGTTAATGTTCTGAAGATTTTGGTTTTGATTTAACATTTTATTTCAGAGACTAGCAGTTGAGATTTTGATCTCTGGATTTGTTTTTAACAAGGACGATTATACTAAGCCCTGGGAAGGAAAAATTGACAACATGGAAAGGTAGAGAATTTATATACTATACTCATGTATGTGAAACTTCTGCTTTTCCTTTTAGACCACATTTTATGGATAAAAGGAAAGAAAAGAGAAAACATAGTTTCTGACAACGAAAATTATAGGTTTGCTCTGCTGTGGGAGTCCAGTAATCTGATTGTAGTGAGCACAGCAATTCAGGATTGGCTAACTTCAAGTAATGGGTTTATGTCTGATTTTTAAAACAGTCTTTTTGATCATAAGAATTGTCTATATTTGAGATTGGTTCTGCTTGCTGCAGGTATTGCTTTGGAGTTAATGAGACAGGGTGCAATGATGACAGTTTTAAGCTCACTTGTAGCAGCATTGGCATTGCCAGCAGTTTTATTTTCGGCTACCAGCTTTATCGACAGCAAAATGACAATTGCTGTTGACAGGTTTGATTTGCTTAGCTTTTCCAGAGTACTTTGCTTTGAAAAAGGGAAGAACTGTCTTACAGTTTCATTTTATTGTATCACACCATGCTGTATTTACGAAGTCTTTGTGTGGCTCTTGTGAGGACCATTCTTAAAGTTTTTGGAAGTATTAGATCTATCTAGTCATTAACTCTGAACTTAATTAGAATTGTCTGCTAGTGTAATGACCCTTGAAAATAATTGAAAGTGAACCACGCAAGAAATTTGAGGGTGAGGAGAACTTATTTAAGTAAAATGGGGTGGGGTGGGGTGGGGGAGATGTAAGAGTTTTTCAATCATGGAGTGTAAATGTTAGTAGTTCATGGTTTGACATCAAATTTGTCAGGTTTTTGCAAAACTCTGATATCTGGATCTTAGGAGGGAAAAACTTTAACTTTCAAGTCTCTCAAACTGAATAACAAGGTGGAAAATGCTGCAGAGAAATCTATATTACCTGATTTGACTAGAAGTTTCTGTTGATTAACTTTCACAATAGTGTTATCTGTATGAACCCAAGATTGTCTACAAATTAAAATCATTAAAAGCATGCTGCTCTTACTGTTTGTGCTGGATGTAGCTGATACTGAATTTCCAGAGTTAAGAATTTTAATTCTTATTTGAAAACTTGAAAAGTGTTGTAATACATTTTACGAGTCTTAACTATGCCTTTATCTTCTATTTTCAAGGTCGGATAAAGCAGGAAAGTTGCTTGCTGAAGTTTTTTTAAAAGGTTACCAAGGTAACAGGTATACATGTAGCATGTAGGGCATTGTTTATTATACATTAAAAGATCTGCAAAATAATCTTTCCATGGTTCATCTTGGGACTCTATGAACTTTTCAGACCTGTGACACTCATTGGTTACTCACTTGGAGCACGAGTGATTTTTAAGTGTCTTCAGGCTTTGTCTGAGACTGAACAAAATGGTAACTATGACCAATATTTCTGATTTGTTGTGGTGGTTTGTATATCCTAAGGCTATTCTACATGTTTGACAGCTGAACTTGTAGAAAGAGTTGTTCTTCTTGGAGCTCCCATTGCAATTAAAGGAGAGAACTGGGAAGCAGCGAGGAAGGTATTTTATTCCATTTTCAATTAGATGTGCTTTTCTTTATTAGAACATACTGATTAATTTCTAAGGTCTTTTGCAGATGGTGGCTGGTAGGTTTATAAATGCTTACTCTTCAAATGATTGGATGCTTGGAGTTGCTTTCCGTGCAAGGTATGCAAGATGAACAACTTTGAGATGATTTGGAACTGTTGCTATATTAATAAATGTACACATGATAACATATGGCCTTAAGTTTCATCTTGTAAGCTGATGGTGACTTGAAAACAGTTTGCTTACACAAGGATTAGCTGGAATACAACCAGTTGATGTGCAGGGGATTGAGAATGTAAGTTATGCCAGTTATGTTTCTTCCACCTAGCTGCTCGTCGTCACTGTGATTTACCGATCATTAACCCCTTAGAATCTCTTCAGGTTAACGTAACAGATGAGATTGAAGGCCACTCTTCCTATCTATGGGCAACACGAAAGATTTTGGACCGTCTTGAACTTGAAACTTACTATCCCATTTTCAAGAGCAGTTAACAGGAACAACGATACTCGTCGACTTCTCCATCTTGAATTTCATCTGATTATATTTAGCTTAATTTCTTTCATTCTTTGAATGTAGAATGTAAATTTGAAGTCTGGACTGAATAGCAGCCGGGTGAGGCAACTGCCGCTGTAGTTCATACTTGCTAATTGCTGTCTGTATATACCCAAAGAGTGTCTTTCTTGCACAGCTTAAACAAGCAGGCAAGAAGAATGTCGATCATTGTTTGAAAATGAAGGTAAATTCAGAAATAAACCTATTTTTTAGGAACATTTTTTGATATTAACATTAAGTTTGAGTTGGTTGAATTTCTAGTACTTAGATATTTTAAAGATCAAATAACAAATTAATGTAAATATATCTCGAAATTTGAAAAATAATATATATAGGCGATTCAAAACAAAATTTTCTAAAAAAGTTACAGAAGTTATCCATAAATTTATATAATTTTTTTCATATATTTATAAAAAATTTATGCTAGTTATATACTCATAAAAATTCTTAAAGTATTCAAAATATTTTAAAAATAAATTAAATTATATAATCATCAGGGTATGTTTGATTTACAAAATGTATTACTTTGAGTAGGATGTCACAATGATTTATTACCTGAAACATTATTGAGAATATCACATTATTTTGAATGACAGAAATATAAAAATATGTTGTTTAATTGGTAGATTATATGATTATCATTTATTAAATATATTTTATAAAATTATTCATGTAATATATTTTTTAAACAAGTTAAACTTTTGATATTAAAGTGAAAATATTTGAAAATTTATATAAAAAATAATTTTCTATTATTTTAGTTTATATAATTTTTTATAAAGTTTTCACACATAATTTAATATATTTTTTAATTTTATATTATAATATTATATAGTTGAATGTATGCGTACACAATGTATAAACTATTTGTGGTTTATTATAAATATAAATTTAAAAATTAAAGAAAAACTAAAACTCAATTTTAAAATCTAACCTTATTTTTCATCTAGTAAACTCAAAATCCTAAAAAATATATTTTTAATTATCTAAACCCTAACTATAACTACAATTCTTAATTTTAAATTCTAAATACAATGTTTTAAAATAAAGAAGAAAAAAAGTAAACAACTTACGATTTTCATCCCTAAACTGCTATTTGCCTTCTTTTAATGATTTGAACCAAATAAATTGGACTCACACTGTTTTTATTAAATCCTGCAAATACACAATTTTCAATACAATTCAAAAAGGAGTTTTATTCGCAGCTATACAGAATCCAAATTCTTTCTTTTTTGTTGTTGAAATCTTACCATTTTACCCAAATATATTGTATTAACAGTAATAGTTGATTATATAATTGAAATTATAAAGAAAAAATAGAAATCCCACTTGTAATTTACAAGTTGTAAATGCCACCTTCTTCTTCATTCACCCCTGGATTTGCTTTGTATAAGTTGCAATTTCAGGACTCAAATGGATTTGGTTTTAGTTGGAGTTTCCCATTAAAAGAGTGGGCAAACCAGGCGTTTCTTTGGCACCGCATAGAGTCGAGTAGCCCGAGGTGCTGTGAGTCCGAAAATATCGCTCATGTCGAGTTCACTTGGCTTCATCCCATCAGGCAACTCCCACGTAAAACAGTGAAGCAAATGAGCCACCGCCATATCAAGAGCATACAAACCGAGTTGCATACCTGGACATGACCTCCGTCCCGAACCGAACGGTATGAACTCGAAGTTGCTTCCTTTGAAGTCTGGGACGCCTTCCCTCAAGAACCTGGATGGCTTGAAACTATCAGGCTCTTCCCATGAATTCTTATCTCTCCCAATGGCCCAAGCGTTGATCATCACGCGCGACTTGGCGGGAATTTGATAGCCGGCCACCACGGCATCCTCCGCGGTCTCGTGGAGCAAGAGGGGGATCGGTGGGTGGAGCCTGAGGGTTTCTTTGAGGCTGCACTTTAGGTAGGTCAGTTTATCCATATCAGATTCTTCCACACGGCGGTCAAGTCCCACCACCTCCGCCAGCTCCTGTTGGACTCTCTTCATTTCCTCTGGACTTCTCATTAGCTCCGCTAAGGCCCACTCAATCGCCGACGCCACCGTCTCGGTCCCCCCGAACATCACATCCTGAAAATCAAGCCCCCCCAAAATGATTCATGTTTATGTAACACAAATTATGTGGTACGTGGGAAGAAAGGAATTGTACCATGATAATGGCTTTGATGTTGTCTCTAGTTAATTTGATGGAATTTTGTAGATCCTCTGGATCGTTCACTTTGGCTTCTTCACTGTAGAAAGTGAGTAAATCATCAACCATGTCGGTGTCACCGTCATCGGAGCGGCCGTTGTTCTTATTCTTCTTCTCAATGTGATCGTCGATTATGACGTCGATGAACTTGTCTAAGGCACCACGAGCTTTCTCAAGCCTGGTGTTGAGTCCTTGAGGATCCGCCCAACCGAGCCAAGGAATAAAATCGGCAATATTGAAAGCACCAAAAAGCTTCGAAAACTCTTGCAGGATCCTGATAAACTCGTCTTGCCCTTCTTGCGAAATGGAACCAAAAGCTGCCCTATAAATGATGTTCTTGGTAAGATTAAAGATCAACTCACCCATGTTTATAGCTCTCCCCGTGTTGGACGCAACAGCTTTCACGAGTGAGTCAACTTCATCTCGAATCGACTCCCATGACTCGGCTCTTTTCCTACTGAAAAGCTTCATCACGCTAAGCTTTCGCATCTGTCTCCAGAAAGGACCGTAATGAGCGAAAGCCATATCAGCCCTATCGTAGGTTAGATAACTGATGGCGATGGTGGCCGGCCTGTTGGAGAATATGTTGTCTTGAACCTGAAGGACTTGGCGAGCCATTTCGGGATTGGAGATGGCCACCATGTGTAAGAACCCCATCTTAAGATGAAATATGCCGCCGTATTTGTGAGCGAGTTTGGCAAGTCCACGGTGAGTTAACTGGTCCATCATCATCATGTTGCCGATGATGGGGAGCCCTTTGGGTCCCGGAGGGAATGGTCCTCTACGGAGACGAGAGATGAGGCCAAACAGAAGGAAGGGTGTAAGGAAAAGAAGTGCCATGGGTAATGGTTCCAGGGTTTGTAGGAAAGACAAATCCATGGCTTGTTTTAGAGACATGAGTCTGTCTGTGTCTTCACACAACTGCAACTCTTTGAATGTTGCTACTTGGTCTGTCAAATTTATGTGGCATTTTATACAGATTTTTGGGAAAGTTCATGTATGAGGATGGTATATTTACATCTCGGTTCTTAGATGACACTATCGTTATCTATGTATATTAAATTACTTTTTATATAAAATAGGGTGTATTTTACTAACAAAAATTAACTGTTCTTATCTATGTTCATTTTATATGTAGACTAAAAAATATTAAAAATTAAACCCTAAATTCCACGTCTTAAACCTAAACTTACGCCTTAAAAAATACACTCTAGCTACCTAAATTTTTTTAAACACTAACTATAAGTCTATAACTCATAATCTTAAACTCTAAACCCTAAAATCTTTATTTTAAAGTGAAAACACCAAGACACAATAAAAGGATGAACGATTTGTACTTGTTATCAGGGACGAACCCAAAACTTTATATAAGGGGTACAAATTATTATGAAGGTATATAAAAATGTAAGGGGTGCAAAATTACGAGAGTTTAGAGATATAAAATCAAATTATTAATAAAAAATATATAACATAAAAAAATAATTTTTTAAAGAGTACAATTACACCCAACTCTCCTAGATTCATCTCTACTCGTTATTTAATAACGTGAATGCAAGAAAATAGTCGTAAGAAGTAAAAGTACAAAGGTGGGAACATAAACTTACTTTACTCATCCCACTGGTAAGCAAACTAATTATTTCCCGATCTTCTATCTCTTTTTATCATGCTTCTATCTATGTCTTTTGTTAAAATTTTCAAAAAATTAAATTTTAAATTTTAACTCTAGTTTTCTATATTCTAAACTCTAAACCCTATGCTCTAAAAAATACACCCTACTCCTAATTTCCTAAACCCTAGTCATAATTCCTAACCTTAAACCTTACACCCTACGCCCTAAAACCTTTAATTTAAAACGGAGACATGAAAGAATGTATGGAAAAAGGTAGACGATTTGCACCCATAAACAAATACATAAACAGTAAAACCCCAAAATTTTACACTCGTACACAAGCTTATAAGAAAACACAGACCGACATAAAGTTTGAAGTTTCTTTATAATTCACGTCTGGTTTCATAATTGATTTTAGAATGGTGACTGCTGAACTTATTTGGTGTAAAAACTCATTGAAAATCAAATATCTTTGAGATGGCAATGGAGTGGAAGTGAACTCGCAAGCAAACAATATCAATGGTTCCATAAATGAACATCAACATGAAGTGCTTTGGAAATAAATTATAAATTACATAATGAACAACCATGCAGAATAACCAGAAAAGAATATGTAATGAGTTTTGCTAGAAAATCATCCCATGAAAGGTAAGAGATTTGATGCAAGACCTTACGTGTATTTCGCATCGCTGTCTGAATTGAGACATTGGAACCGTTGATGTTTTCATCTCACCATTTGTCATTTATTTTTTGTATGAAAGAAAAATGTGGTATTTGGGGATTTTGAAGTGAAATTTAGGGTTTATTCGAAAGAATCGATACTTCAAATCTAAGATAGTGGGGGAAGAAATGGCGTGTATTTTAGCATTACCTCCACGTCATTCTTCTCGATTCATTTCCGATATTAAAGAGGAACATTCGATACGTGATTTAAATTACGTTTATACACGCTTTTTCGACCATATTATAAAAAATAACGAATGTATTATAATTATTATAGATTTTTATTTTTTTAAAATTTCGGATATTATTTTACCATCATATAATGATCGATCATTGTTATAATACCGAATAATTATTTAAATTTTTACTTCCAATCAAGTTTATTTTTTCATTGAAAGTTATATATTGAACCACTTCCAATGGGTAGATCAAAAATATTTTATGAAAAAGAAACTGTGGTTATCTAATACAACAGTTTTCACATTTCATTAGTCTGATTTTTTTTTAACAAAAAAAATTTAAATTAATTGAGTATAGTTTGATCAATATTGTTGTTGACATGAGACAATATATATAAAATTAAATATATTTAAATGTTAGATATCTTTTGTTTTATAAAAAAATGAATCTTGATAGAATAGATATTCTACATTGAATATTAAAAAATCATTTTTTTAATTATCTTAAAGGTATAAATTATTAAATAAATTCAGCTCATAATGTTATACACGATCTTAATTAATAAGATTCTTTCGATATCTAAAAACAATTTTCAAATAATCTTAAAAAATTTCTGCTGATTGGGTTGGTCTTATTACTATTGCAATACGAGCATGTCATGACTGAATGTGTTTATATATACTTGACTCTAATTTATATGTTACAGGTTTATAAATAGTTTACACATGATAATTTATACCTAAAAAATACAATCTTAAGTTTCTAAATTTAAATACACTTGAACACGTCATTGTTTCTGTTTCAAATGTATCATCACCCACCAATGACTGTGGAACTCGAATCAAACAGACTGTTGCCAAGTTTCCGGTTCCTGTCCTTGTCGTTTGAATCTAGTGGATCGCTTTCGATTTCACCCGCCATTACCCAAGTCGTCCAATAAGATTCCAGCAACCTTTGTCCACCAGGTAATGAAGCAAAGTAGAAACCCAGCTTCACTTGTGTTGGCAGTCAAAATCCCCAACTACAACACTTTCACTTCAGATGATAACTCTGAAGTCTTGCTGGCACTGGGACTCAAATCAACAGAAGACATGGGAGTCTACGGTTTGGTTTCTTGTAGATGTAGATTTAATTTAACTAGTATGTAATAATAGATCAATTTTGAAACCTTACTTCTTTAAGAAATCTTGGATGATTATTTTTATTATATCTGCTAAAAATTCTCACCGATTAGACGATGATTCTTCGATTAAAAAAGAACGATCGTTCCTTTTGCGATACCTTTTCCCATGACATTCTTCCGGATCCATTCCTTTGCGCATAGAGTCTTCGGTGTAGTCAAGGTACAAAATTATCAATAAACTACAACGCCTTTTATGTGATAAATAATTAATCTATATTGTCATATATGTCACGTCTTATAAATTTTAAACTTGATATTATCGTTAAAATTATCAATATAATTACAAAGAAAAATCTTTTATCTCGAGTCAAATAAAATTAAAAATTATATTTTTATCTTATTTTATTCTCCTTAAATCACTATAGTCAATTTAATTTATCCAATTTATAATATTATAATTCAAAAGTTTATCTTTTCATGTAAAAGATTATTCCATTGGGCCACAGATCAAACCCAAGCTCTAATTTAGACTTAAAAGAGTATTCAACTTGAGATTTTTTAAAGAAAATTATTTTCAATTTTTAATTATGTTTTAATTTTAGAATTTAATATTTATTTACATGTAATTAAAAATAATAAATATGAATAATTTTGGTTGTTAAGGGAACAGAAAGTGGGGTTTCTCAGGGTTCTACAAATCGTATTCTATTCCACCACCAATATTTTTACTGAGAAACTGTAACACCCAACCCGGATGTCACATTGGGCCTCCGGCCTAAAATCCGTATTTCAAAATTTCCTTTAAAAGTCCAATAATAAAATCACATAGAGTCTAAAACCAATTTCATAAAAGTCCACTTAAATTAAAACAAACCCAAAATAAATTAAAGTAATTCGGAGCTCCGAAATTATTACAGACCATTTAAAAACATTCGACCCAATTAAAATAACAGAGTTACAATACATATAGGGTCCGACATAATACTATGCCCACTACATCTAATAAATGTACTCTGACAACTCGGTCGATGCTGAAAGTCCAAACCTTGATGGTGCTCCACGGAACCCACTTCACCTAACCTATGCACGAAAACAGATTTCGAACGCTGAGTCACACAAGCTCAGTGGTGTCAACACGATTTTAATACATATAATATTAATAATAATATAAATAAATAATAATTAATAATATATATAAATAATAATAATATAATAATAATATAATATTTAAAAAAAATAAAAAATGAAAAAAAAAGCAAAAAACGTGAAAACTCAGTCGAAGAATCTGGGATTGAGGGGGAGTCCGGCCGATTCTTCAGGGTGGTTAGGGTTGTTTGTGGTGGTCTTAGAGTTTGCCTTGAGTTGGGATTCTGTGATGAATCCCTTTAAAAGGGATTTAACCGAATCAAAAAGGGGACGAATCGACTGGGGATTTTGGAGTGAACAACAGCAGCAGAGGCATTGATCGGCAGCAAGGGAGAATTTTCAAGTTGATTGAAGCAATAGGAAGTTGAAATTAGAGGTATCGATTTTATTTACTTATGTTTTTTTCAATTTTTAGTTTCTGCCGATTGGTTTTGGATTAGGTTTCTGAGTTTAGAGAGCTTGGGGTTTTGTGTTTAGTGATTAGATTCATTAAAACTAGGTTTATCAGGGTGTTTTGAGTGTTTAGATTCGTTAAATCAGCCTTTTAGGGTGTTTTAAATCTGATTAGGAGGTTAGGACGCAAGTTTTGGGTTGATTTGATGGTTTCCGGCACATTTTCGAGTTTCCGGTGACCTCACCGGTGTCGAGAATGGCAGGTTTCACGGTGGTTGGCGAACACGCCGGAGCGGCGTTGGGCGGCGACGGGACGGATTCAGCGACGGTGGCCACGGCGGGGATGAACTGTGTCCATCCGTGTCCATCGTGTTCATGATGAACACGGATGAACATTCATCCTAAAAGTGGTTTCTGATCCATTTTTCCCCTGAATTCTGGGCTTTAGGTGTTTGTTCTCAGAGAGTTTTTGAACTCGGTGAGTTGAACCGAGTTGGGGAGAGGCCCATCTGACCGAGTCAACTCGGAAAAGGAGGTCTTATACTCCTTTGAAACGGCGTCGTTTGGCAGCCGGGTGTGGAGCGGGTCGGATCCGGGTTCAACCCGGATCCGCGCTTTTTAAAACGAATGAGTTAATTATACTCTAGGTCCTCCAGCTTTGAACCGCTTCCTTTTTAACCCCAAACTTTAGTCTTTCATGCAATTCAGTCCCTTAAAACCCAATTAGGTCCCTAAACCTCTCAAAATCATTCAATTAGGTCCCCAGAACCTTAATTAAGCCCTTAGGACTTTAGATTTAATTCGATTAGGCCCCTAGGATCTTAATTAAACCCCTAAATAGGCAATTAAGATTAAATTAATCTAATTTTAGCCTTAATTAGGTTTTAAAAATTAATTCTAGAGATTAAAAATTTTAATTAATTCTTAATTTAAGTTTTAATTTAATTTTTAATAAACTTTAAAATTAATTTAATCTAATTTAACTCTAATATAAATTAATTTAAGTCCTAAAACCTAAAGATTAGACTCTAATTAGGTTTAATTCAATTCTTGAGTTTTAGAAAAAACTTTAAATATTTTAATTAATATTAATTTCTAAAAATTAAGTTTTAGAATTAATCCAAATTAGGCCTAGTTTTTGCCCTTAAGCTTTAAAACACACACCAAATTAGACTTTAATTAGGTTTTTAAAATTCTTAAAAATTAGAAAATAATTTTAATTAATTTTAATTAATTTCTAAGGTTTAAAAATTAAATTTCTTAATTAGGTCTAGTTAGCCTTAAACCTTAAAACATTCACCCAACTTAGACTTTTAATTAGGTCTTAATTCTTAAAAAAATTGGAAAGATAATTTTAATTAATTATTTAATTAATTTTAATTAACTTTCTAAAATGTTAAGATTTAAAATTAATTGAGTCTAATAATTTCACCAAACTTTAATTAAGTAAAAATTAAATTCTTAAAATTAGAGATTATTTTAATTAAAACTTTTAATTAATCTAAAATTTCTAAGTTAATGTTTAAAAATCAACTTAATTAAGTTTAACCCAACATTAAACCTTTTGAACCTAAAATTCACTAGACTTTAATTAAGATTTAAAATTTGAAGTTAAGAAAAGTTTAATTAATTAACTTAATTAAAAATTTCTAAAAGCTTTAAAGTTTAAATTCACTTTAATTTAAGTCTTATCCTTTGTTCAAGGTTTGTTTTCGAATCCTTTGTAATCTTTTTCATTCAAGTCCCTTTGTACTCATGTAAAAGAGAAAATTTTGATGTAATGTGATGTATCATAATTCTAATAAAAATTGAAGTTCCTTTATCTTGCCCTTTTTATTTTATGTTGTTTTGCATGACATATTTTAGGAAGGTCACCTAATAAACTTAGGTTAATTAATTTAGTGCCTTTTTTAGGATTAGTCACTTAAATTAATTAATTTAATTTAATTAGGGAGAAAATCTAGTAACATAACATGTGGATCTTATGTCTCGGATACACTAAAGAGGTTGGTGTTTTGACGCACTAAGATGCTGACCTAGAGAGTGTACCTTGGCATCGAATTCATGTGTTATTAAAAACCTAGAATTTTGATAAAAACTTAGGTTTAGAATTAAAAATGGATAGGTAAATAACTAGTAAACGCTAGTAACTTAGGTCTTAAAAACTTAAGTAATGGAGTCTTTTCTAGGATTAGAACTTAAAATGAACAAGATGAAAAATAATCATGCATTTTACTTTGGCCTTTTGAGGCGGAAGTTACATTCTTTCAAATTTGGGTGAGGTTTCCTATATAGAGGACGTCTCGATCAACTCAAGTTTAAAAGTGGTGTAACTTCTAAATCAAAAGGATATCCAAAACTCAAATAATGTTCATTTAATAATGGAAAATTAAATTAATATCTTTCTCCAAAATGTCAAATGCCATGTAATGTTTTTCAAGGTACCAATTTTTGGGCGTTTGTAAGGGTCGTCCTTACACGTAACCGACTCCCGAACCCAACTTTTTCAAAATGAATCTTTGGTTTATTTTTATGGTGTCTGGCCTACCTAAGTGGCCGGTGACGGCTCCAAGTCAACCTTTTTCAAAATTAAATTATGTTTTCCTAAAATTTGGATTTTTCAAGATTAATAAAATTCATATTTTTTGAAATCGATCATCGAACACTTTTTCACCCTAAAAATCGCGTTTTTTTAAAGGGTCGCGACAAGTGGATACGCCAAACTCGGCCAACACCATGCATATCAAAGCAGTAAAGCATGGCATATAAATCACATGCATGATATGATGGTCTAGCATGCTTGCCTAACACATGGCATAAATGAGATGTATATCCTCGCACACAACATATACACATCAATCAAAACACACAAGGTAGCAAGGCCCGCATCCACACAGTATCGGAATCCCATACTCAAGGATGAGGCCCGCGTCCACACAGCATCGGGATCCTACATCCGGGATTGAGGCTCGCATCCACACAGCATCGGGATCCTCCAATCTCATACTCGGAATGTCACATTGAGTATCTTCGAATGAGGCTCACGTTCACACAGTATCGAGATCCTACACTCGGGATAGTCGTCAAATCATCATCTGGAATATTATATCGGATGGCCTTCGACGTGTTGCAACACTTATGGATATCCGGATTCCAACACAAAAGACTCAAACCACACGAACGATCCACCTAGGATCTTATCACAACAAGATGTTTAAGATTATCTCAATTAGTCTTTCGAAGTTATAACATCAATCTTAGTTCGATAGTTTATTTCGTAGCTTTTAGATTAAAGTAATTATTTACTAAGAACACCGAGCCCAAACTCTACCCATCTTGGCCAAATTACACAGAGGTATCGATACCCTTAGGTAGGGTATCGAAACACCCTGTATCGATACCCACCCAGAGAGGGTATCGAACACATAGGTATCGATACCAGTATTGATACCGTTGACCAACTTCAAAAGTCTACAAAAGGGGAGAACCCGTTTCGATACAAGTATCGATACAAAAAGTTTCTAGACTCCCTCGGTATCGAACCATAGTTTGATACCCCTGAAAGACAAGCCAAAATATACTCATGGGTATCGATACCAGTAGCCCGAGTATCGATACCCCTGCACAAAAGACGGGTCTGCATTTAGAAATTCTAGATTTTCAGCCCTAAACTTAATCTAATCGATTCCAAAGTCTTCCTACTCATTTTTAAGAGTGATTAAGATGTTTTAACATCAATTTCTAACCATTTTATACATACTCTCGGATTTCACCATTAATGACCCATTTTCAAGCAACCCAAGCAAGACAACACACATACATGATTTTCTATATGCTATGCATTCTACCATGAATGGTTGATGAAGAAAGAGTTGGGAGTACCAACCTTAGCAAGCAACAACAACCCAAACAAGCTCCACACCTCTTCAAGCTCTTATCCCTCCTAAGCTTGATGATGGCTCACAAGCCTCTTTCTCTATAAGAGAAAGATGTAGAACGAGTTAGCAAGATCTTGGGATGTTTCTAGAGCTTAAAAACACAAAAGACTCAAATTTTTAAGCTCTCTAAACTCAAATCCCGAACTCCCTCCAAAACCCCCACTAAACCTTCTTCATCACCAAACACACATCTCCTTACCTCGTTTTATAGATCACAACTCCCTCTACAACTTACCCTTCACCGCCTAAACGGGATTCTGAAGTTAGCACAACAAAGATTGAATCTTTCCTACCTTTCTCTTGCAAGGATGAAGGAATGGGGATGGGGGCAAGGTGATCTCACACCTTCAGCTTTCCTGTAGAAAACATAACACTCCCACCCTCTAACAACTTATTTGGCATTTACCAAAATGCCCTCTATCCAAAACCTCAAGCCCAAACCACCAAAGCCCACAACCTAAGGCCTAACTAGACAAACTCGAGGCTTAAAACTGAAACCCAACACCACGGGTTAACCCGACACTCTGATACGAGAAATCCGGGTCGTTATAGAAACAAAGTTTTATTGAGGATGTACAGCACAAAACCACCGGTTCTTCTTTATAAACCTTACTCCAAAAAAATACGAATATTTTATATGTTAACTCATGACCCATCAAGAAAGGTAAACATTATTTGTATGTGACGATTTTATCTTGATTTATAATAATTTAGTATTTTATCGATTTGGGATAAAATTAAGGAAAGTCACCACCTTAAAATTTATTTCCAACTCTTATATTCTCCAAAATTTCTTGTAAGTTATCTTGGTTATATATTAATTTCATAATGTTTTTAATACGTTTATTTGATAACATCATTAATTATTTTTAGTTAGAATGATTATAAGAATTTCCCCAACCTTCTCGAAAACACGAACCGAGCTGAACCAGATGGACGGCAACGCGCGCATGCGAGGGCCCGGTCCATCGGTCTTCAACAAAAGAGGCTTTCAAGGTTCTTTTATAAACCAAGCCAACTTTGTTTTTTCACTCAATGTGGACGAGCAATCTCTAACAAACAGGGATGACTTTATCGAAAGCGAATTAAAAATTTGGTGATTATATAGTAAGTTTTAAAAGATTAGTGATTATATCATAATTTTTAAAAATTCGGTAATTAAAATACGTACACTTTAAAAGTTTAATGACTATTCCGAGAGAAAAAATTCTAAAACGGGCGTTGAACATTGTTAATAATGTTTAACAGTGTTCATCATTAATGGTATTTAACGATGTTCGACATCCGTTGTAGACTCGTCCATCCGAGAGACCTAAACTCGGAGACATGATAATCTGTACATTTTTTTAAACCTTCCCATAATGTTTGGGTCTTGCAGGCTCCACAAATATATGACAGCGATTTGGTGTTGTATTCTTGGATTCGCCAGCACTTGGATCCATGTGGTGTTATTTTAGGCTTTGAAGAAGTCTCAGCAACACAGTTGGACATATGTCATGCAGTGTCCTGATTTTCAGCACCAACATTACCTCATATTACGAATACGATGCTCAAATACAGTTATCATCTCACCTCCATATGCTGTCCGAAAACATTATTTTTCTGGTTGTTAGCTGTTTTTGGATGCATGCCGTGGGAAACATTTGCAGATTCTGTTTGAATGGACATGGTGGTTTCTCAAGTCTCGGTCTGCAGGTTTTTAATAATCACTAATACTAGTTACTTACTCATGTTGCATCATAGGTTTAAAATAATCATAATTCATCATAGTCCTTGGAAAAAGATAATATTAAACTATTAAATTATTATTAAAGACGATGATTAACTACTAGTATAATAAAAAATATAGATGTTAGAGTACAAATTTCAAAGTTATTCAATACTTAAAATAAGAATCGAACACAATCACTAAAGATAAAGTTTACAAATAATCACTAAATTTTGATCAACTATTCAATTGATAACTAAACTTTTAATTGTATTATGTTACCATTAAACTTTTAATTTTGATTTAAATCGGACATTAATTCATTAGCAACTGCTATAAAAATGATATAATAGTTAAATTTATTTTATATAAATAATACAATTATTCCTCCTCATTTAATGACTTGAAAGAAAACCTTGTGATTTCAGCACCCATCTCCAGTAATGATTCAGTTCTGAGAAGAATGCACGCAGCAGAAGTGTTGTATTTCAGTAGAAAGCTCTTTTTAAACCAATAAAACAAGAACAGTCACCATATCACCTGTAATTGGATTTTGGACAAGACCAGTCTACCTGTCTCATATAGTAAATGATACACATATAGACCAAATGGCTGCTGAAATTACAGATACAACAAAAATGCTACTGTTCATAGATGTCTCCACAGACTCCATGGCAAAACAGTCTTCCGAAAGCTTTATAACAGAACAAAAATGCTTCTTGTTGAAACTGAAACGAAGAGAGAAAGAGGGGAAGAAGAAGAAGCTAGACGGATGTCCTGCAGCTGATGCCGCGGAGAATTGAGTAGCTGGCTGGAGAAGACAGAAACAAAATCATGATTTGAGATTGAGGAGGACAAAATATAAACATTTAAAAGTGTAGGGACAAATTTATACATAAATTAAAATTTTTAAAATTTTTTATTAAAATATAAAAGTTAAAAAAAAATCTTTAAAGTTGGGGTGATTGTCTCTCCCCACCCTATTTTACTTCGTCTTTAAAGAAGATAAAACAGTAAAATTAGATCAAATACAAAATTAATTATTTAAATATATAAACGTAAAAGACTGACTGTAATTATATAAAAAAATTAATTGTCAATCCTTATTTAAATGTCAGTGTCTAATTTAAATTACAACTTTAAGTTTTTAATAATAACATTGAAGCATTTTAAAGTTTTATCATCAAGTTGATTGATTTTATATTTCTTTTCTAATTATTAATATTTATCTAATAATAAACTAATTTATTTAGGTGTTAAAGGATACTCCTTGTACAAATAATTTTTTAATTTACTTTATCTACTCTCTAATATTAGAATTCAAATTTCAAACATTTAACCTAGTTTGTTGGAGAGGGTGTACCATTTAAAGATTGCTCCCTCCCTCTCTGAGGCTCCACTTTTAAACTCCCCCCCACCACACCACACAAACTTTAAAATTTTAATTGATTCGGGAGGGAAACACCAAAAGAAACAACGCTCGACAATAGCCAAACCTTCGGTAGTAAAAGCTTTGTCCAAAAACACAGAATTACCTCAAAAACACACACAACAAACACGAAGCTGTGCTCGGAAAAACAACCCACCCCGGACACAAACAAAGAACCTTAAAGCACACGAACTTGTTAAGAGTGCGTCGTCCTCACGCAAAAAAAAGTAGTTCCCTTGGCTTAACACATCATTTCCCTCGTCACAATATTGTTGCTGTCCAACCCACTTTGTCCTTGGAAAAGGTTGAACCGTTTCAAAATCAAAACACGACCATTAATGGAAAATAAATAAATAAATAAATAAATAAAAACTGTAGGAATAATAGTGGGAAAATCAAATAAATAAAGAAAAATACAATAAAGTCGTCTCTAAATCAGTTACATCCCTATGCTAGAAACCTACCGCACCCACCCTGGATTTCCCTTGTGAAAAGAACCCGGGTCTTTTGAACCGGACATAATGATACGGGTTCTTTCATCTCAGTCTCTGACTCTGTTTTCCTATTCAGTATTTTCTTTCCCTGCTGCTCTAAAATCCTACTTTGGCAATAGCGCTATCCAAAACTTGGCACGACTGGAGGAGTTAGACCGGGTTCGGCCTCGCCCATTGTTTCCTTCTTGCGCCGCATCTCTAGCACTTTCCGGTGGTGATTCGAATGCAGCTCGCTTGAAAATGTCGGGCTGCAAGCCGGTCTATACTCGGGTAAAAGCCTGCCGGACTTAAACCTGACTCCGCAAGCGTTACATAGGGTCTTGGCCCCCATTGGACCGGCTCTCCATTGTGGCGTCTTGGTAACTCCACAATGGCTGCACCTACGCGTCGGCTGGATCCCATTAAAACCTATCGAGTCGGTCGACGGCCTCTTCTTATGCTTCTTAACCGGCGGCTTTTCGACAGAAACCGGTTCAGACAGTTCAACGGTTGAACCCGAACCGCTGGTTGGGTAAAGCAGCCAAGGAGAAGGGCTGGAGGAGGAAGACGATGACGTGGAACTCGAAGATGATTCTGTAAGAGAAGGGGAAGCGACAAGGGACCAAACTCGCCCACCGGTCCGAGCACGCTTGCTTCTGGCTTTCGCTGGTACAGGTGTTTCAAAACATGTCGTAACCGGTATCTCCGGTTCAGGAAATTTGTTGCCGAGTAACTTTGCCTTTTCCATTAACGTTCCGGTGGGGTACGCCGTAGAGTGCTCCGAGAAGGAATCCTCAACGAAATGAGATAACCATTCAAGGTTCTCAACATCATCCGCCTGTAAAAATGTCACCTTTTTTCAGTTTTCTCCATTAACAACCGTAACTCCTAAAAACATAACAATAAGAAATAAAATTTCTTAAAAGAAGAGAGTTTTTTTGTTCGGTTTTCAAGTACCGGAACAACGAGTTGGTGGGTGGATAAGAAAGTGCAATCGAAATTAGTAGTTTCGCTGGAAAAGAATGTGTCCCGACTTGGCTTTTGTCTCTTCGGAGAAGAAGAAGAAGCCCGTACTTGTTCCTCTTCTTCTTCTTCATGTTCCCGTTGTTGTTGAAGAAAACCCTCTTCATTACTAAAGTCAAAGAGGTCGTCAACGGAGAAATCATCACAAGAAACACCGTTTTGTCCATTAACAACCCATACATCTTCCACAAACGCTTGTGGACATGATTTCACAGCCATCTCCTTTCTAAAGCTGCTCTTCAAGGCGCATTCCATTTCCTGAAACAGACGCATGAAAGAAAGAAAGAAAGAATCTTTAAACAACCCCAAAAGAAAAGCCTCGAAAAAAAGAGTACAGATTTTGTAAAATCGAGTACCAGAGAGATGAAGATGACAGAGGGTTGGAAGAATGAAGGTAAAGAAGAAAAATAGTAAATAAATACAAGTGTGGTGGAGATAAGTTTGGTGAAGCTCTCTTTAATTGTCACTTTTTCTCCCTTTCTACTGTTTCTTCTACATCCAGAAACAGAACAAAAGATTTCTTGTATTCCTATTTATTTATTTATACGTTAAGTTTTTTAATAACGGCAGAAATTAAGAAAAATAAATAAATTTTACAGAATTTACGAGGAAGGCTGTCAGTCAGATTGGACCAAAATTTCAGATTCTTAAGTTTTAATTTATTTTTAAAAGGAAAAAAAGAAGAAGGGTGTTTCCCGGTCCGGCCTAACAAAAACCAAGATCAAGATTGAAAACTTAAAGAAAACCGCCACCTTGTCCTATATTTTTAATTGGGGAAAATACATAAGATGTCACTTAAGTATAGATTTAGTTATAAACAAGTCACTTAATCATTAAAAGTGAAACATATTTATATATTCTATTAATATAGTTTTAATTTTAAAAAATCAATAAATTTAGATATTTTTATTTAAAAAAAATTATATTGTACTCTCCTAACATACCCTTCGATCATTTGTTATACTTTATGTTATTGTACATTAACTTGATAATCGATAAATATGATAGCTTAGCTCACAATTATTTTACTACAAGATAAACTGACAAACTAATAAAATGAACTTATTAAGACCTTTGATCATTTTACTAATAAAAATTTTAATTATATGATTAACCTTATTAAATGATTTTAAATTAAAATTAAATTAATAAAATATATAAATTTTAAATACTAAAATTATTATTATAACAAATTATATGTTTAACTTACAGTATCAATGTAGTGACATATATATCACAAAATTTTAATTGAATGACATGTTTATTATAATATATTTACTTGAGTAACTACAATTTAATATTTTTTAAAAGAAAAATATATATTTATCACAATTTTTTTAAATAATTAAATTATTACTTAAAAAAAGTAACTTATTACTAAACTTATAATTAAGGGACTTGTGGTGTAGTTTACCCTTAATTTTAAATTTTCCTTTTCCTTTGCTTTGGCCCCTCTCTTTTGACTAATTTACGTTATTTTTGCCTACCCGCGTTGATCGCCGCTCGTCTTGCCTGTTTAATGGTTTAACTCTTTTTTTCCCTATCAATACCTCACTTTTTTTATTTAGTTTATTACGAAATTATCCCTGAAAAAACCGAAAATCAGAATATTATTTCTGCCCACGTTTTTATCTTTTTCTTATCTTTTCTCATACCCATTCGTTACACTAATGCTTTTATCGGGAACAGATACGAAATAAATAAAAATTTCACCGGTTATCTCTTTGATTTTTTTAAGACAATATTTTTAATAAAAATTAAAATAAATTTCCGATTGAGTCAAGAAAAAATAAAGTTAGTTTAATTTATGAATATTATTTTATTATTTATTTATTTAAATAATTTAGTTAAATTTATAAAATTTAATGAAATCAATTAAAATATTATCTTAATTTTTTATTAAATTTAATATTAATTATTTATAATATTATGATATTGATTGATTTTAGTTTAAAGTAATATATATTATTTTGTGCAAACTATCTATTTGGTACACTCATTTATTCTCGTATTTTTTATTTGATCCTTAACTTTTATTTTTGACAAAATTATACCTTAAATTTTTAATTATATATTTTCCATCGATCCTATTTTCAATCTTTTAATAATTAATTTATTTTAAATATATAGTGGATAACATTTCACTGGCACTACATTGGAAAGGAATTTGGCACGAGAGGACCAAAATACACAATTTCAAAATTTAGTAGACAAATAACAAAAGTAATTGTCATGTGTATCCCACGTGCTTCTGTGTGTATCGATTTAAAGTTTTTATACCGATACAATATTTATGATAAATCGTTAATCTTGTATGATCTGAAATTATTAATTTCTTTTTAATTACCTGTAAGAAAATGGTTTTATGTGCAACTTACATTTATACTTGTAATTCCTCGTCATTTTAGATATTTGTTATTTTTTTTATTGTTCTTCTGATTTTTAAGGTCTAACCTTGACTAATTTAGACCGATCCATGTTGTACGCCTAATTTTGATGAGTGAGTCTCTCAGTAAGAATTTTTTCGTGTACAACGTCTCTAACCTAAGACTTATTAAACATTAATCAAGTATGAAAATAAGTAGATTGAAAACAAATATAAAAAAAAATTATAAGAATTTCAATGTGAATTATACTACTAAAAAATATTAATCAGAGCTTAATAAGGAAAAGTGTGGAATGATAATTATGACCAAATATTGGATTTGTGTTGGGGACAGAACATGCCTTCTAAGCAAAGACAAAGTTGTATAAAGGGGACAGCTTTTGTTCCCACGTAACAGAACTCGAATGATTCCTAAATCCCACATGGCACAAAAGGAAATCATAGGAAGTATCTTTACAAGGTGTAAGTAAAGTAGATTCGGTTATATAATATGCCACAGTTTTTTTCTCCTTTTTTCTATAAAGAATTTTTATTGTAAAACATTTAGGAAAGTAAATAACATCACATGGATTTTCGTATATTCGCAATTTAGGTCAAAGAAATATAAAAAAAAATGTTAGAATGAAATTCGAGTTGTAGTCTAACCGATTAAATATTTTAAGAATAATATATTTTTTTAAATTTTTTATTTATGTCACATGAGTGTTATTCTCAAAGAATGCTGACAAGGATGTAGCTATAGATGGGTACGGGTTGGGTCGGATTTTTGACCCACCCAAACCCGACACGAACACAATCACCCTGAAAACGATTCTGACCCAACCCAAATATTTTTAAAAAAATCTAACCCGACCCAACCCAACCTCAAAATAAATACCATAAGCCGACTCCAATTCGACCTATAGAAAAAATAAATTTAAGGACTAAATTGTAAAAGAAATTTAGAGACTTAATTATAAAAAAAATATAATTTCAAGGACTAAATTTAAAATAAAAATTAATTTTAAGGATTTAATTATAAAAAATATATAGATAGAGGACAATTATTATAAATATCTCTAAAAATTATAGAAAATTATATATTTAATCCTGAGTCAAGTCAAATATTTTATACCCTAAATTCGAACCTGATCCCGATTTTTTCATCAAAAATTCGACCCGATCGGGCCGGGTAAAATGCCCATCCCTATACGTAGCAGCCTCTATTTGCAACATACTGCATTTTAAGAATAATAAGCTCCATTGGAAAAGGCAGTCTCATTTACAGAATATGTAGATTCTCTATTAGGCATTAGCCCTTTCTCTCTCTGGTCCATGGCATACCTTGATCCTGTACGGGAGTTGGGGTAATCTCCCCTTCACCTTATGACCAAAAATAGTGTTTCTATGTAACAAACATGACAATGAATGGCAACTACAGCTACATAGACTGCTTTCTATTCTTTCGACTTAAACCGCGGCTAAATTCGGGATACACGGACCAATAGAGAATGATGATAATGATGGATGCATACACGGTTATTCATTTTATCTTCTTCTCCTTTTTACTAAATCAACATGCGTCTATACATACGGACCGTAGCGTAAAAACAGTACATATGTTATCTGTTGCTCCTATCATTAAGGAGACAACCCTGAATACTAGTTTAATTGGACAAATTGAATTTGCAGAAAAGGAAGGTGGGGTGGTTTAGACGTACTTGTAAGCAAATCTCCCTACTCATGCAATACCTTCAGCTCTTCCAGCCAGTCGAATGCTGTTCTCTTTTCTTGGCTATTCGGGTTTTGACGTACTTGAAAACAAATCTCCCTATTCATGCAATACCTTCTTTGGCTCTTCTGACCAGTCGAATGCTGTTTTGTTTTCTTGGTTATCTGGGATGAGTTTTGCTAGATGACGTTCCACGGAATTTTGGTTAATTTCAAAGACAAAAGCCATGTCCCTAATCTGCAAGGAGGAAAATGTCAATTAGTGAAGATTGTAGACTGTAAAAGATAAAGGCTGATTTATTGAAGCTACCTCAATCAAACTGCTTGACCCAAGAGCCATCAACTGTCCAGTAGAAACTTCCTTCCCATTTAAAAACACCGAACTCTTGCCCAGATTCTTCAAAGAGAAGGAACCATCTTCCTCCATTTTTATAATTGCCTAGCAAAAATGATGAGTAATTATTCCCAGGTACATCTGCAAGCAGTATAGGAGCAAAACAATCTAAAAAGGATATTGGACAAGCTAAAAGAAATATCATTCATGATAAAAGAACATGCTCGAAAGGCTAATTAAAGTATGTAAAAAAGAGTATTCTAAACTGATCTAAAGACCTTTCCTAAAAGTATGGTTCTCTGCACGGATTCCAAAAACGTCCCGCAACTGCTATAACGGCCCTTATTTAAGGGTAACGCCGCCGTCCAAAATAGATATTGTTCAAAATCGCGGTAGGAATCAAAATCATGTCGGTAATGGTCCTTAACAGACGCAATATAATGATATATTGGTCTGTCGCAGTGATAACGGGATGTTATCCCATTTTCAGACCAATCACGGATGGTCCGTCGAAGAATTTTTTAACTCTAATCTTGTTAGCGACCGACAGGAAAAGAAACAATTGATAGAGGTTTGTTCGGAACGGGATGAGGAGTTGAATGGTGGGTGTGATGTATTTCACGGACTAGATGAGCTGATAACAGCAAAGGTCGTTCCAAGTACAAAGGGAAGGTAATTACTTCAAGCTTTCCTGTCAATCGCCTGGTGACTTGATGGCAAACAAGGGAACAAAACATGCTTGTAGCATTCTAGAGGCCTCCCGCTTCAGTAGTAGGAGTAACATGTTCATGTATTCATAGATAAGTTCTAAGAAGAGGCAAGGTATCTACAGCTAATAATTCAAATATCTAAACTGAATGATCACAAAGCCTTTGGTAAGGTGGTAAGGGTCAAAGTTCCCTCATCTTCTGTACACTGCCCAAAAGCAAAACTCAGAAAAAAAATGCAGATAACCATTTCAAGCAAATCACAATACCTGTCGTCTAGATATTTTGTTAGCAGACCCTTCCCTTCCTAAGTCAATATCAACATCAACATCCATGGTTGCCCTGCCAAGTATAACCTGCAAAGTAGGGGAGAGCTTGCACTAGATACATGAGAGCAATCTTTCGCATCACAAGTCAAGAAATCAGAGACTAACCAGGCAATATGAAAATTAATACACATACACTCTCAACCAATAATTTTAATACAATCCAAAGTTTCTGCACCACGCATTGAAATATAGAAAGAAAAGCACACAGCATGAGCACCACTTATTTACCCTAAAACTTGAGTGGAAAAAACAAGGGTAAAAGAAAAAAAGGAGTTTGGAAAAGGAATTAAGAAGATAAAAATCCATGAGTAGTATTCCCCACTATATCATGAATTTTTTTACAGAATTCATCTAGAGCATACTGCATGCATTCTAAAACCAAGCAAGGATAAAACTGATTACCTCAGATTCTTTAATGTAATGTTTCATGTGAAGTCCATATAAAACAGCAAGCGCTCCTCGGGATGAAATAGTTCTTTGCATAGCAGTCCGAGCGCCCTGTTCCAACCTAATGATTGTCCTCTTGGAATGCTCATCTTGATATCTTGAGACTACAAATTTAAAGAAAACAAAATTACCATGTGCAAGCATTTAAAAAGTCAACATTACATAAGTTTTTTTTTCCCACTCAGCTCGTACTGATTGATTCAACCATAACTTGACCATTGTTGTGCAAATTGAACTTTCATACCTTCTCTGCTAATGAAAGAATCAAATTCTTCTGGACACAAATCCATCTCAAGTATCTGAAGCGAACATCAAATGATTATTCTTTAAACACCCAATAGAATAAATGTCGATGACAACATAAATAAGTTCTCATAATAAACATAATAGTCAAGACTTACCATGGCTTCAATATCAGAAAAGCTTGAAACATCATCATCGCTTTCATATTCGATCTGATCAGATGCTGTGTTGTTTGCTTCAGGTTCCAAAACAGTATCTACAATGGAACTTGCTTCTGCAAATGTAGAAATATTTTTGGTATTGCATTCATTTGGTGGCTCTCCTTTTGCTGCACCATCTGCAACAGAATTGGGAAATATGTGGGCTGCTTTGAACCTATATGGGTCGACCGGGGAATTTTGAGACTGTCTGGAAATCACAAGACATTGACCATCATGAAACTCAGATTTGACTCCTTGACTAGATTCTGACAAAATGTCCAGCCTTACTATCTTGGAAGCAGTAAAACATCGAGTAAGACTATCTTCTGTCCGTATCAAACTCAATTCTTCTTTACTATCCTCTTGATTTGCAAGGGATGAGGCCTGGTCACTGCCCACTTGGTGACATTCTTCCATAGCTAAATCTTTACCTAGGAGAACCTCATCATTGCATGGGATCTCGGGGTCCTCACTGTTCAACATGCAGCAAATCACTTCACCATAAAGTTCAGGAGAATGAGGATTTGAAAAAGATGCAGATGAAGGCAAATTGATTTCTGGATTCCCAAAATGAGACTGTTCAGCATGTGCAGAAAGTGAATGTTGGTCTGGAACTTCATCCAACTTATCAGGATAAGCAACTTCGGAAGTACTGGGACACACATCTGAAACTATTGTTTCGGGTTCTTTAGTCTTTGATGCATCATCTTCATGAACATCATTAGGAGAATTCAGAAAAAGTGAATTCACACTCTCATAACAGGACTTATCAATTGCATCACCATCAAAGTTTAATAAAGCATCTGTTTCAGCTAAATCACCGCAAGAAATAGCAACTGCATTATTAATTTTATATCCATCTTTTAACATCATATCTGAAGGAACAATATCATATCCAGGTTGACACATTTTCTTACCATCCACATCTTCAGGATGCACAATTTCACCTTCGACATGTTGACATTCATCTCCAGGGCCATCATTAACTGGCATCACTGCCGTTGGAACGTCTTCCATTGTTTTCCACAGTGGCATATCTGGCTGTGGTGACAAACATTCGACCGAGTAAGGTTTGATTCCATCAACCCCAGATGGATGAGCAAATTTATCTGAAGCCCCGAAAATGATATTAGGAGACCCTCCAGACACTTCATTCTGTTCGAGATCCTCCACTTTTTCACCAAAGCAATCCTTCTTTGAAGTTACTTGTAAATCATCCTCTTTTGATCGTTTACCTACACTACCAATCCCTAAATCACCGAATCTGAATTGGTTTTGAACACAATCTCTACAGGGTCCTACAAGCTCACCATAATCTATATTTTGGATGCAATCATGACCGTTAGGTGATCCAAGAAAACTAACACCACTCGAATTTGTCACATGGCGGTTACATGTCCTCTTCCTCATAGCATAATACGATCTTCTAACGCTTTCAAATTTCCTTTTAGCACTTCCATTTTCAATAGGATTATCAAATTTATTCGATTTAGAAGATAAATTAGAAGCAGATAATTCTACCTCAATCATACGAGCTGCTGCTTGATCAGAAATAACAGGATCATAAAGTAAAGAGCGCCATCGATCTTGCAATTCTCTAAAGGTAAACTTCCGTGAAAATCGAACCGCACCTTTTGCTAGTGCTTCCAATGAAGCACCGGACTGTAGTTACCAAAATTTGAATTATCACTTTTGAGAAAAATGAAGAAAATCATCAATTCCACTAAACTTAGGGTTTTATCCTGTCTCGTTTTAGACTTTTAGGTCAGATAAGTGGAAAAGATTCCTTTAAGACTGTAAAATAGGAAATTTAATTAGATCAAATTATAAGGAAAATTAAGTAAAAAGAAGAAGAAAGAGGTTACCTCAACGGCGTTCTTCAATAAGAGATCGTCTTCAGGTATCCAAGAAGAAACTGAAGCAGGCAAAGCTGACATGGGATTTGATTTTTTTTCGTCCTTTTTATATATAACGAAATGCAGTGGTAGGATTTACAAATATGGAAATGATCTTAGAAAATTTGAAAATCAAAAGAGTAAAGATTTAACGGCTAACGGTTTATTTTTGTGTTTGGATTGTTGAATTTAGGGATCCGCCATGGAAATGATTTTTTTCTCTTGTGTTTGGAGAGGGAGCTTTCTAAGCTTCCTTTCAGTCTTCGTCAGTCTCAGAAACGGACGGATTGAAACGAAAGCTTTACAAAACGCGAGCTCGCTGGGAGTGAACTACCACGCGCTTACCAAATTTCAATTATATCAATAAATTATATCGAAGGTCACCTAATTATTAATAAAATTAAAATTAATTATTTAATAATTAAAGTTATAAATAGATTATAAAATTTTAATCACGCTCAGATCATTCCTCTGTTAAAATGTAAATAGACATTTAACAAATTTTAATACAATTCTTAGATTTTATATATTTTTTGATTTAATTTTAATTTTATAAAATTTAATATCTTATATTTAAATATATATTAATTTAATTATTTTTTATCTCAATTTATTTTTTCTTAGCCGTTCATCATTATTTTTATTTAAGTTTTTTTAACATGAATTATGCCAAATTTGATGTTTTTGATTAATAATAAATTTCTATATTTTTATACTATTATTAATAATAATATTACTATTTCTAACTTTATGTTTTATATAATATTTTGTTATCATCTCATTGGTATTTAGTAGTTTATATTATAAAATATAATTATAAATAAATTTCAAAACAATTATACATATACGAATCTTAAAAATATACAGTCAATAGTAAAAACTAATTTTTAAATTTTATATTTTAGTCCCAAATCTAAAACATTTACCTTTCCAAACTCATTTTTTAAAATTATTTCCACCAAAGCAAATATAATATAATTAAAGATTTTTAGATATTTCTTCAAGATTTTATTTTTTAAAAAAATATTTTTTTCTTAATTTTATCCTAAGTCGATCCGATTCTCTAATCAACCTCTCTAACTCTCGAACACAAAACTCATAGCTTTACGATTTTTACCGTTCTCTCTACCATCCCATTGCAACAAAGATAATCTCTCAACTTTGCCTCCTAAAGCTCCCTTGCTAACTCTGTGATTAGATCGAGTCTTAATGGTTAAAGTAACGAGCGATGTTTTTAGAAGTTAAGATTTTAACATAAAAACAATCTCCAACAAGAAGCAAAATAATACTATTTAAAATTTTTGTCGTTTCAAAGACCCGTTGACAGATTTTGGGGGGCAAAAGTGTTGAGGCACTTTTTTTGAAGCTTTCAGTTGTCTTAGAGACAATAGTTTGGGGACCCTAAACCAATGATGTTCCTATACATTACATATCAACTATAGTGCAGTAATCAAGGTGATAAAAAGCATAAAACCAAACGGATCTTCTTCTTCTTTTGTTCAAAACCAAACAGAACCTTTTTAACCTAAGACTTAACTCTTTCATGGAGGATAAAAACCAGAAGGTAAACCACGTTTGTTCACATTTCAACGTAAAAGTCAGTCTTAGAACCACACTGACATTTGTGTCCATAAATCCAAATTAATGTACAACTGCACAAGACAATATCTATCTCTGCAACACCTCCTTAATGCCATCAAAAAACACGCTAGTTTTGTTGGCCACATGATCTTTTGGCTGCTCGAATGTGGCGTTCAGTTGAAGCAAATTTCTTCCATCCTTTGTCTCTTTCAGATAGCTCCAAACTGTGAACTGCGAAAGCTTTTTCACTGATAAATCAATGGCCTCCCACTTCTTTTGCTTGTTATATTCTATATCTATCCTATGTTTATGGACTATAATTCGAACATGGAGATTAGGGTTGCATAATGACATAAATGATGGGTATATATAATGTGAGCATAAAATTTACTGGAAGACAAGATTTTTGAGACAAAATGACAGTTGATGGAGAATCCACCTAAGAGTTTTCATATACAAATGGAAGTCGGCATGTGACATTCCAACAAAAAAAGTGTATGTTTTGGTGGAGCATTGAGCCATGAAAAACAATATGAAAATACTCATCTTGTCGGGGAAAGAAAAGGTGATACAACACTGTGTTGCTTACAGCCGACGTTAGGAACATACTCTTTTGAATTAGCACATACAAGAGAGAAGATGAATGACAATAATGATTTAACTATTGAATGAGTTTTATTACCAATCATACATACATGTCTGGTAATGTTTTTCTATACTTAGGAACCGTACCAAGAATACTCTAGTTTCTGGGACGCAACATCAAAAAAAATAATTTCAGACAGTAAGATCACATAATAGACCAAAGGAATTTATGTAGTATGAGCTACAGCATTTCTTCAATAGGATATCAATCCTAAACAGCAAAGAAACTCAAAATATGCCTAGAATAATGGCTTCTTCAACCCTAAACAGGAGACCATTTCTTCATCTTCTAACAAGAACTCTTTCTTGTTCATAAACTCAGACACCGTTGAGATACTATTGGAACTCTTTCTTGGTAATATTATAACGTTGTAACTTTCTTGTCCCCTCACTTGTATACACACTATTAAATCCAGTCCCTTCACGACTTAACATACTAAAAAAATATTATTTGCATGTTTCAAGCCACATTTAATTTTTCTTTCTAAATAAGTTACTTTAATCCATTTTAATGCACTGTGGCAAGAAACATCCCTTTTAGGTATAGACATCACAGATATATTCAAAAGTTTTAATCCAAATCAAGCTAGAATGTATATCAGATATTTAAATTTAGGTCGTTACTGTTATTTAAATGTTATTTTAAGTTTATGATCCAAAATCATTATTATAAAAAAATAACGGTCTATAATAATCGCAATTCATTTATTATTATTATTATTTATAACCACAATCAAACATTGCGACCAAAAATATAACAGTTACCGCTATTTAAGAGGGTTTATTCTTGACTGACCATGAGTAATTAGCCGTAAAAGAAACGAAGTGCAGAGCGGCTGTCATTATGTGCTTGAAATAATTGAAACTTTCTCAACAAAAATGCCGAACATCTAGCATTTTTATTTTTTTCTTAAACCTTTTTAAGAACTACCTACTTCATCAATGGTGGGTATCTAATGTTAACATCAAGTATATAATGAAGAAGAGACCTAGACGAAAGGAACTGACTTCGGGTGTGGTTTTTAAGATCCTGGATTTGGGAAAAACTGCGTACCAGCCATGAAAGTGTTGAGTGGAGTTGCATATAGAGAGGAAGGGTCTAAAAATGCGGCGGTTGATGAAGCAGTAGCAGCTGTAATGCTACAGCCGCTGTCGTTGACTTCAATAGTAGCCGCGGCGGTGGGATTAGCGGTAATAAGATCATATGGTTGAAGTTGAAGTTGAAGTCCATCAACAGAAGAACTCTCACCTGCTGCTGCTACTTCCGCCACGTTGTAGCTGCTTTCGGGGCCTTGATCATAAAGAATTCCCTTGAAAACATGCCCTGCGATGTTCACAGCCGTCTTATAAGCATACTGATCGTCACCATCTTCAATGTTACTCACTCTCAGGCACCGGAAAACCGCTTCAGAGTTCACTTCTGTCGGAAAATTCCCCACTTCAAACCCTGAAAGAAAAGAAGAAGAAACTGGGCGTTATTAATTTTCTTTGTTTCCATGATTGAGTGAAAAAACAAGGGAGAGAAATGCAAGGAAACATAAATGGAGCTATACAGAGAAAGAGAAAGAGATTGATGTGTAGAAAGAAGAAAAAAGGTTTCTTCCCTAACTATGGAGGTTGATTTCTTTTTCTTTTCCTTTTTTCTGGTTAAAAAACTATGGAGATTGATTTCAATGCACGTAATGGTTTACGATTCCTTTAAGCTTTCTCATTCTTTTTCCCCTTGCACACAAGTTTCTTATATATTTCTAAAAAGAACAAAATTCCATCTTTAATCTTCGAGACTGCAAGGGTTTCACTGTAAGTATGACTATAAAGTATTATAGTTGAAAATTGAAAGCAAAACTCCGGTCCTACCAGAGGCGTTTGTGGGTAAACAACTACAGGCAAGAGAAAAAGATGTGGGATTCTCTCTCTGTCTTTTTGTATTGTCTCCACGAAGCTCAGGTTGTTCCTGTTGTTGTTTTTCCCGGCGCTTGGAAGCAGGAACCCAAGTACTTCTAACATGAGTTTGGCAATCAAACCCTCGACTTTTACAACAAGTCCTACACCTCATGTGAAGGCAATCCTTTTTAGCTCGGTTACCACAATCTTGGCAACTAATGTTTCTTCCACCTCCACTACCCATCAGCATAAAAGCCGATCTCGAGGAGGGATCATCGGCGATGTTGGTGGAGCTCAGGATAGGTCCAACACCTAACCCAGCTACTGATTCATAAAGATCTTGTTGTTGCCAGTACTGTTCAAAACCCTTGTAGGGAACATCTTCATTTTTGTACCAAAACCAGCTGTCTGGTTGGATTTCTGCTTGTGGTTGGTTTTGCTGATGTTGTTGGTTGTTGATTCCTCTTCCTTCTACTGAGAAAAACCCATCCATTGCTTCTTCTCTAAACCTCTCCCAGATCTCAATTGTGACCTAAAATCCATATCAGAAACTTCCCCCACTCCTTGGATTTAAGAAGCCAATTTCTTTTTCCTTTTTCCAAAACGGGTACACGTTTCAATTCTTATGATGTTCCTCTCATTGCCAGTTCTTCTCCTATTGCATGTGTTTTATGCATACATTGCCATCTAATAAATTAATCTTAAAGAACTGAAACTGAGTATAGTTGTTGTCTTTTGTTGGTGTTGGTGTTGGTGTCGGTGCCACTTAATAGCAAGCAAAAGCTGGTTTTTATACTCCTTTTAGACATTCGAACTTGGTTTTCGCTGCGGCAGCTGGCCTAGCTTTTGACTTTACATGTATTTATTGGTGTTGTCAAGGCACAATACAAAGAATTTACAGCTCTGATTTCTTACAACGCCGCCATGACTTTGTCTCTCTCTTCTGTAAACTGTTAAACCTATTAAGAGGAAAGTCTAAAAGAAAACCTAAAGACGAGAAATTATTTTATGGATCGGTTTCACTACGTCATCTATAGTCCTTAAAAATAAAAAACAAATCCACGTTATCATTTTTTACACATCATCTGCATACTCATAATTTTAATTTCCAAATCATCTCTAAATAAAATATATTAAAATTAAAAAAAAATTATGACATTGATTTGTTTTTTAATTAGGGTTTAGGGTTAGGGCTTAGGGTTAGGGTTTAGAGTTAGGGTTAAGGTTAAGGTTTAGGGTTTAAGGTTTAGGGTTTAGTGTTAGGGTTTAGAATAAAAAACAAATCAACGTCATTATTTTTTTTAATTTTAATATATTTTAGTTAGAGAGGTGATTTTGGAAATTAAAATTATGAGTGTGCAGATGATGTGTAAAAAATGATGACATGAATTTATTTTTTATTCTTAAGGACTATAGATGACGTGATAGAACCGATCCATAAAATAATTTCTCCCTAAGAGAGGCTAAAAGAAGGCAATATTAGTACATAGATTGAGTGTAATAAAACCTGAACGGTTATATTTTAAAAAATCATAGAAAAAGGTAAATGAGATAGAAGGTTAAGTGATTAATTACCTTATAGAAAGAAAAAGGGAAGAAATCAAACGATATATTTTTTTTTTATCTTTTTCACATCTCCATATATGAGCGTTACGGGGTGGCTAGAGTTTTATTGGGTTAACAGAGATTCTGAAGGAATTGGGCGGATCAAAGATTTTAAGGATCCTGTGTAATTTATTAAAATACGTCTATTAAAAAAGAATTATTCATAACTTCTACTAGTTCTAAAAATGTGACATTTAGAAGTAATTGTCCTTTTTAGGCCCCTGTGTGATCGTTTCTATTGCGCTTATCCAAAACTTCACTAGTTCTATAGAAACAATAGGAATATGAATAATTAATAAAATTCTAGAATCAGTTATCACATTTAGGACATAATTATAACGTAGAATTTGAGATTAATATAATCTAATGAATGTAGTTTATCAAAAATTTGAACCCTCTTTTTTAGGAGCCCCTGTGCGGTCGCTCTTATCGCGTCGATCTAAAACCCCACTATGAATTTATTTCATTCAAATTTATACATTAAATGTAAAAAGTTACTCATGAATCATCATGATTTTTATATTTTTATTATTAAAGTTAATTTATTTCATATATTTTTTATATTTTAAGTTAATTAATTCTCATTTGTTATTATATATGAGAATAAATTTAGACATCATTTACCTTCATTTACTTTTTCTTTACAATATCATGTTTAAATAGATATTTTATTTTATTTTTTCAAAATTATTTTTTACAATAATATCAAAACACAAATTTTATAATTAACTTTTCAAAATCATTTTTAAAATATTTTATTTTTAACAAAACTTTTAAAAACATTTTTTTAAAAGCAATACTAAATGCACCCTCATCGACCACTGAAGAGCTTTGCTTCAGAACCTGTTTTCTGTTTGGTTTCTCGTTTCTTGTTCGACCATCTTTGTTGGGCTCGTGTTTTGCCCGATTTATGCTGTCCTCTAGTTGTCCTCGCTTGTACAGAAGGTTTAAGTTTAATGAATTTTCATGATAAAAAAAAATTATAGACACTGACCGTACCAATCAAGCTAAACCCCAACAGTTTCTTTTACATCCAAAAACAAGTAATTAACTATGTTGTCTCCCCTAGGATACCGAGGGATATAGCTTTAAATGGAGCAAAGGATACAAAAATATGAGCTACGTTGCAGAAATAATACATCAGTTGAGGTTGAGTGGTAGGGGAATTAAATGAAATGTTTAGGGGAGAGGTTGCTTTCTTTTCTTTTCATGTAACCTTCAGTTTACGTTTGGCCTCTAAGAGGGAAGAAAGCTGGGAACACTTCTTTCTCATGTCCTCCAACCCCTGTTCCAGTTCCTCAATCTATGGATTCCAAACAGACACAAGTTTAAATATGGAAAAGAGTATTAATTTAAAACCAAAAGACACGGAATTGATTATTCGAAAAGTAATACGCACCGTCTGTTTCAATTCTGCTTCCTTCTGTGCCTTTTCCTCACACCTGCACCATAGGATAGCATCGGCCTCAAGCAAACAGAGATAGAGTCAAGTTCTACAAAACCCAACGTCATAAACTCTAAATATAAAACTCTAAGAATGGTTCAATTTAGGAAATTCGAGCTAATCTTAAAACATGAACCAAGTCTCATCGGGATGAGAGACATGCAAGACGCATCATGATTCGTAGATGGCATACAAACAGAAACAGACATACATTTAAGAAGAAGTTTTACCTCATGAAAAGTTGGATGTTCTCCTCACATAACTGATCAACGGATACGGATACCAGACCATCTTCGGCCATAACATCATTAGGAACATCAACACCTGGTTGTTCATCTCTTAAACCCAGCTCGGTATTGTCTGGAATATGGACAATAGATGGGACATCACTTTCTGCTGGCAAATTAGAACTACTGTCATGCGAAGAAGCTGACATTTGTTTCTTCATCTTTGCATTGAAACCTGGAGGCTGATAGCCAACCAAGTGACAATGGGTTCTCCTGTCTTACAAGAAGAATTTCCATCCAGTCAAAAGAGTAATAAAGTAATAATAAACTTCACTCCATTTGAACCAAGAAACATGATGCTTAAATAAAAATAAAGTGAACTACAAAACTTGATGCACCTTTGTTACAATAGTATGAGCTTGCATACGAAAAAAAACAGGGGCATACATATTAGAGAACCGTCTATGGACACTATAACTATAAGCCGGTGCCATCCCTTCTAGGACAGTGTTCTAAGACAACACCATTCATCAATCATGTGCATCAGCTTAAACTAAGATGAACACTACACATAAACCAGAAAGAACATTCAAATTTGCAGGAAAGAACTATAGGGGACTCAATTTAGATATTTAAGTATTTTAAGGCTGCTCATAAATCAACTAATGTCGTTAAAAAAATAATGATTCAACTTAAGGAAACTCTTGTCTTGTCAAATGGATTTGTTGAAGTTTATATACATTTCCAAGGAGAAACTAGATAGTGGTATGATATGCACTCCATTCGTTTCAACCCAAGATAAGTTGGAAAACATACTCACAAAGGGACTGGAAAGCATTGTGTTCCAAGATATTATTAGTAAGCTTGGGGTGAAAACATCCATTCACCAACTTGAGGGTGCGTGTTGAATTATGTAGATTCTATTGGGAAGTTTAATAGTTTTAGTAATCTCTTAAGATAAGGGAGTTAGTTACTATCTTTAGGGAGCTTGTTAGAATTCTAAAGTAAACAATTTTATATATAAACCAGAAGCTGAAACTTGTTTCAGATATGATTAAAATTCATTTTCTTCTACTATTTCTGTCATGAACCAACCAGTAATCATGAACCATCTGTTTTAGCCTATTTTCCAGCCGGACAAACATTGATGACCTCTCAAAATCCTGCTTATCATGTGCTGGTTCTATAAAGTCGGCTTCAAGAACACCTGACAATATAAGCAATGCAACCATAAATAACGTAAATCAGAGAATAACAAACAAGAAATCTAGAGAAAAACATGTTACCAACAACACCGTTCCCTTTTGCAGAGCCATCACTTGTCACCTTCCAGAAGGGCTGCATCAATGTGAACAAACTTGCCAAATCAGTATCATAATCAAGTCTGTCAAAAAATTTAAGAAGCAGAACACCATGTCATACAATTGGCAGTAAGTCCTTAAAATAACTTTAAAGCTAACTTGAACTCACTGAAATTAGATGCACACCAGTGCCAGCACTCACAATCAAATTCCATGTTTACAAAAATTTTAGAACCTTATGCTTCATAATCACTCAAATTCAAAACCTTTTTATTCATAGAGGCTTAAATGTACTGATCCAGGCCAATGTAAGATAAAAAATTTCAAATGAAGAACGTGAGAGAGAGAGCTAAAGGTAAGTAAAGCCAAAGAAAAAGAAAAGCTCAAATGAGCAATATCAAAACATACCCTGATAAGGCGATTTTTATGGTATACATTAAATCCTGCAATACTTGTAGGGGCCTCCTTTATAAATCCAATGGTAGTTTCCACTGAACACTGTAATAGAAGAACATTTTCATAAGTTTTTCAAGTAAAAATTACCTCTAAATTACCACTAATAAAATTAACTTTGAAGATTAAAACCATCAATATGATGATAGCAAAGAATAGAAGCGCAACAAAATAATAGGGATATTACAACACAACTGTCAGCACAATTATGACATTTAAGGGGAACAAAGAAGCCTGAAAAGGAATCTATTTCACACACAACAGAAGATAGCAACTTATTCTTACCTCTTTTGATCCAGTAGCTACTTGGGGTTTGTATGTTACAACATTTGGATACTGTAACTCATCAGCAATATTGTACTGCTGTACAGGTTTCCCTCTTAATATGATTTGGAAGTTATTGAATTTTCGGAGGTATAGCATTGAAGCATATGCCTAGGCATGGAAAAGAGTGATAAGTTCAAGCATGTAGTAGCAAGCAATTGAATCTAAACCCAAAAAGAATTTAGCATGTTACCCTCAGTGAATACCGGATGCGGTAAGAAATATGGGATCGAAGTTCAACAACCGTCTTTCTGGGCATTCCAGTGGCTCCATGTAGAGCTTCATCTCTTAGTCGAATATCCTTTAGAAAAAAATAGAAAAATAGTACAAGCCTTGAGGTTAAACTTCTCATGTCTATCAAATATAAATAAATATACACATCACATTCATAGAAACTGCAAGGACAGGATGATCAAAACGTTTCATTCATAAGTAAAGACATTGAAATTCCAATGCCTAGGTCTGAGCAGAAACACACAAATGCTGGAAAATTTTACTTCTCAAAGTATATTACTAAAATTAGGCCGCAAGAAAAATCTCGTACAGATTTCAATGCTTACAGCACCATGCATATACCTCATCATCATCATCAAAAGCCAGTTCATATATGCCTTCATCATTCAGCCATAAGTTGTATATTATTATTTTTGTTCCATGTGGTCCAATATCATCAAACTGGGAAAAAAGAGAGAAAAAGTCTAGTTAGAAAAAAATGCATGTAAATCGCTAGATAACTGCAACTTAACCCCTCATCTAGTACTTTATGCAACTTTATTTGCAGTTTGAAAGGCATTAAGAAATTTCCAAGTAATTGTTACAATTACTTTTGTAATTCTAATTCCTTCCTATGTAAGAATACAACTTTAATGACAAAACAGTTTAGAAAATCTGAACACGATGATTGTAGTTTAGACTTTATACAATCAACAGGGTGAATCATCGTGGAACTCTTGAACAGACCTAGGAAAGCATAGTTGTCAAACCTGTAGCAGCAGCTCCTCCTTTGATGAAAAGGGAGACCATTCCAAGATAGTTTTCAAGTTAGAAGACCAATCATCATGCGAGCTGTAAATTATTGGCTCTGCCCAGTGACCAGAAATGTCAAAATCAATCTGCAAACAGAAGTAAAACAACAATGAAATCGAGTTGTGGACATTAGGAGTTAATCCAATCCTAAAATGTAACTCCTCAAAAGGACTAGAAAAAAGAATCCCAAAATACTAAGGACACAATGAATTACCATAGGAACAATGACATCATCCTGTCCAGTTCTGCGTAGAAAAGTGTAAGAAAGAAGTCCCACGCTCTGTGTTGCTTTGCTAAGGACAGTTTTGGAGTAACAGAAAAAGTCAAAAGAACAGTTACTTTTATTCAAGTTAGAAGCAGAAGCAGAAGAAGCATTTAAATTGGAAGTGCAGGGCAGCTTAGACCAAATAAATTAAAAAGAAAAATAGCACCTTTTACCTTCCCCCCACCCCCACCCCTCCTGTTTCTAACCTTGTAAGGTTTATTCCAAAATCAAAAACCTGACTGCCTAAGGAAGTACCATTCTGAACAGTAAAACAGATATGTTAAGAAATAGAGGGGCAAACATATTTTCCACAAACAAAAAGCCTAAAGTCTCTAAGACAAGAATTAAAGGAAAGAAGTAACATGGTACCAATTAGAGCTAGAAAACTTTATAGTGCATAACAAATAAAATGAAAGGCAATTCTCCATTAGAGAATGTAAATCATCTTCATTGAAGAACGGAAATCAATGTGGATCACTGCAAAGAATGCAATACCTTGCCCTATTTGATCGACTAAAAACAATAACATCAGCACCTAGCCGCATGGTGCTTGTCTTGAACCCATTGCCATCTGCAAAAACGTACACATTCAAAAATCAACATAAACATCATAAATGAATATTTGGAGTTACTGTAGCACAAAAATGCATTATTTTATGAAGCATCATTTCAGAAAAGTAAACAGAGAAATGAGCTTGGACAAAAGGGAAACAAAATCATTGAGTCAAGGAATAAACAGATAAAACAAGAGTTACATTGTCCAATCGTAGTATTTGATTTCTTAGAAGAATAACCCAAGCTCATGCATTTCCGCATCAATGAAGGGTCCATTCCTCCACCATCATCTGCAATATTATAAGTTAGAAGTTTTAGACTTTACATCATAAACCACGATCATTCTAGGAGTGAAATAAGCAGGCCGGAATAATATCATTATACCTAAAAAAAGTAAAGCTGGGCCTGGAGAATTATCCTTCATTACATCAATTTTATCGACCTTAATAAAAGTTGCACCGTGTTGAATCTATACAGGCAGGTAGAAAATGTCAGTTAAAAACCTATTCAAAACAGAGTGATTAAGGGATCAATAAGCAAATATTCAGATTAAAGCTTACCTCGTCGGCAGCATTGTCCATTAGCTCCGCAATTGCTGCAATTTTAGGGGGGGGGGGGGGAGGCTATAAATCCCACTAACGCATGCAAAAACAAAAGGTTAATTCCAGAACTCAGGTAGTGCGAACTCCATTTACCTCCAAACGCCCACTTATGCGACGTCGCATTTGAATGAAGAAACTTGGGATGCACACGAGCATGCTCCAATGAGCCTTAGAATCAAATAAGGAAAAGAAAAATCCGATAAAAAAACAAAAACTATTTTAATGCACAAAACTTTAGTGAAAAAAGAAAGGGAAAAAGGCGAACCTTGAAGCAGAGCTGGTTTTGAAGACGGGCCAACGGCATAATTCCCGGCCTTCCAGAAACTTCGAGAGTCTAGGGTTTTATTAGAGCTCATTGCCGACGGCGTGATGGGTCCTGAGCCGGACATCATTTCGGGTCTAGACATTTTCAGTTGCAGTGGCTGGTCTCTGATTAGATGAAGCTTTCTTCACTGCGATATTTTGACCTCCGCCCTCATCTTCTTAACAGAGACATTAAGGGAAAGTTCCAGGATTCGATGTACAGAAGGGCAAATTTTTGAGTTGTAAAAATGGAAGGAAGCAGAGGTTTAATGAACTAGGAACAAAACGACACTGTTTATTTGATGCAAAAGTGCCAAGCGGTCGTGATCAGGGTTGTACAAATAATCATCCAAAATTTTAGATATTTATCTATTTTTTTATTATTTAGTTAATTCATATTCATATTTGAAATTTTTAAATTCGATACGAATTGTTATTTCACATTCGAATTGAGTATTTAATTATTTAAAATTTAAAATTTATTTTTTATAAATATAAATATTATTGCATTTAATATTTTTATTTATTATATATTAAAATTTAAAATTTTCATAAATATAAGTCTTATTATGTTCAATTTTCATAAATACAAATTATATATTTAATTTTTTAAATCAAATATAAATTAATAAATTATCAATCTAAAATTTTCGATATCCGAAAATACTCCTGCTCGTGATATTTTTTCATCCCTGCTCTTAATTTGTTATTTCCGTTACGTTGCATGGGAATATTCGTAGGGTACAGTCTTCAAGAAATAATGGTAAGATCGTAATTCCAACAGAATCTAGGTCTAGGGCCCATTAGCCACAACCTTAATTTTGCCTATTTATTCAATCCACTGCATAATACAGCCGCAGACAAGAATTCTGTTTATTAAAAAAACTCTGTTTTAAAGATCTCAGCGAAAATGGCAGCAGAAGAAGGACAAGTAATCAGTTGCCACAGTCTCGATTCATGGAAGGAACAACTCCTAAAGGGAAATGAATCAAAAAAGCTGGTATTTTATTTTAATCCATAAATATTTTAATCTTTTCAGAAAATGGATCTGATCTGTTATCTGCTTTGAGTCTGCCTTCATTTGATTCAAATAATATTCTATATATTTTGATTTCTTTGTTTTATATGTACGGATCTGGAATTTTTATTTTAAAAAAATCACGATATGTATTGTACTATTGTTGGAGGCTTTTTTTATTATATTGATGACATATTGACGAGGAACTTAGTTTTTTTTAGCAGATTATGATTTGATGTGTTTGTTTGTAAGGAAAATTTTCTGTATCCCGATTAAGTTTTGTAACGTGTTTTTCAATCCATTGGGAACATAGTGTTGAAGAAAGATTGTAGCATCGTATTAATACGTTTTAAGTTTTGCACCTGGTGATGGTGAATTGGTTATGAGATGTTGATATTTGCTTATTTTTTCTCTGTTAACATTTTCCATCATTTTCTACCTTTTGTTTCTTCATAAATGGTAAATGCAGATTGTGGTTGATTTCACTGCTTCATGGTGTGGACCCTGCCGTTTTATTTCACCCTTTCTGGCTGAACTGGCTAAGAAGTTCCCTAATGTCACCTTTATCAAGGTGGATGTGGATGAATTGAAGGTATCATGGATGCAGAGTTCGAATGACAATTCGATGTTATCAGTTGGGTAATGATTGAGAGTCTAAAATGTGGATTGAACTGATTGATTTTCTTTTGTTTCCAGGAAGTTGCTGCTGAATGGGAAGTGGAGGCTATGCCAACTTTCTTGTTCCTCAAGGAAGGAAAGAGGGTTGACAGAGTGGTTGGTGCAAAGAAAGAAGAGCTTCAGCAGACTGTGACAAAACATATGACTACTGCTTCTGCTTCTGCTTCTGCTTGATGGAGAAATTATTAGTACTACAGTTCATGTTCTGAGGAACTTGTTATTATCAGACAAGCATCTTTGATGTGCTGCTATTGATCTACACATCTCTATGTTGAACCCTAAGTTTGTTTCTATATCATTTGAGGTATTTTTATAATCATACTACAGCTTGTTTTCATGGTTGATTTGATTTTGAACATTTGCATTGCCCTGGAATATATCATTTGAGGTACCTTTAACCTTTGCTAAAAGAAGGTGACATGGTTGTTAAATTTTTTTATTTAAAAACACATTTTATCTTCTATAGTTATATATTCAATCAATTTAGTCATAATTCGAAGAAATTCAATAATCTAACCCTATCAGATTTAATGTTTGGGAATTGGTAAATATGATTCAAGGTTGACATTAGAAATTCCATGAAAAGAAAAAGGCATATTGATTCAGGAACTGCCCATAAACAAAGGCCATGCTAGGAACCACTCCCAACATGAACCTAATAGGGGTTCAATTTTCCCCCACTGCCGCTGATACAAACAGAAATCACACCAAATACAACTAGTCTCTGTTTCTCCGGTGTCCGTATATCCGGTTAAAAGTCCGGGGACACACGCTAGAAAATTCAGTCTTAAGAAACTCACTTATCTTATAATCACTGATTTACAGAATCCTAGTAACTCCATTTAACCTTTTTTTAAATAAAACAACTCATTGCCTATAACACTGATGACAGAACAGTGAACAACTTTTGCCAGAGCACTCCATTTTGAAATGCTGTGGCACTCAACCTAACCTAACTAAGCGTCTACTCTTTGCACTCTTCTTTTTTATTTTCTTCTTTGCTGCTTTCTTCAAATACTGATAGTGTATGGTTAAATTACTAGATGCAAACCTTCTGGAGTTGTTCTGTGAGTTTTTCCAATCTTATTAGCCTCCCCAGTTTGGCTGTGCTGCTGTTGAAGATATAGGAGCACAAACAGCTTCGACAGACAACCGCTTCAACACATTTGGGCATGGATCTTGCCCGAAGTTACTGTTGGCTATGGTGACAACACATCTTTGCTTACCTACACACTTCTGTAAAACAGGAAACACGGTGAGAAATGCTTAGATGCAAGTTTTAGCTTATCTCTCAGACAATGGAAGTTGGAATACCTTCTCCAGGATGCCATATGAAGCAGGAGCATGGCAAGGGCCTTGTTGGTAACTTCCACAAGTTCCTAAAGGAGTTCCAAAACTTGCAAATTTAATGGAAGAGATTGATTGTCCGGGACTACAGCGCAAGTGAATCTTTGGTCTGCGGAACTCTTGTGCCTTTCCGTAGCTTTCAATCTGCCAGTTCTTAATATTAGGGTGATATTCAGATACATCGGCACAAACACTGGACATGGATCTTTTTACAAGTGAGATTCTTGTGGGATCTCCTCCTAGCTCCTCAAAAAGAACCAACAGATTCTGTGTAGGTTTCAACCAAGAACGAGGAACATGGTACCTGAGAAAGAAAAGTAAATTAATTTATAACACACACTAGAAAGGTTTTTGCATATCTTCGGTCAAAAGAATGGTTACCATCTTTGGGTTGGTTGGCCACAACCAAGCTGACACTTGGGCGGTCGAAACGTTCCAGCATAATTACAGCCATTGCAGTCACCATGAGCATATGCAGTCCAATATCTACCTATGCTCTCCCCATTAATCCAGATTTGACCTTTTCCCATACTCTCCATGTCCAAAGCCAATGGCTCATCACCCTCAGGTGCATTAAAATAAGACTGCAGCATTAAAAGGGAACCACTTTGAACTTTTCAGAATCCCCGCCTTATCCTGCAACCACTTGCACTATTCATTTTTTGCTTACCTTATGCCATCTTAAGGGCTGTTGTTTTTGTGCAGCCAATGATGTTTCCATCCATTCAACCGAGGAAAAACCATTTGGTGCGACTAGATCCATGGCCTCTCCTTTAAGCCCAACCTGTTGAAAGAGGAACATGAGGAAAACATATTTGAAGCGACAATAAAGACGATGAAGAGGTTCATTTCACTACCTGGTAAGTCCATTTTTGCCGTGATAGGTCCCATTTTCCTTGGTCAAGTCCACTCAGTGCAACTGGACCTAGGATACCTGTATTCCATGTCTCAAAGTGTCCCCCTATATTCTTCAATCACCAAAAAAAAAAGTCATTTCCCATCTCAAAACACAATAACCACGTCACTGTTTTAAAACTTTTGATGATTTGAAGAACTAACTGGTAATCCAACGGCAACACTCAGCAACGCTATTCTGTTTGTTCCGGCATGCAGATTGATCTTCCCTGTGTACGTGAATCTCCGATTTTGCCTTGTTCCAAAAGCAGAACCTGTTAAACACCATGTTAAGACTTTTGTTTCTGAAAACAAAAAGGGAGCTAAAAAGCAAAATCCAGGGAAAAGCAATATAAATATGTACCTGCAAGTTGTCCATTGATAAAGACGTGTACAGCATGGCCTGTTGATTCAACAATGAGAGTAGGGAGTTCTCCTCCATGAAGGAAGGATTCAGATGAACCAACGTCAACACTGTATCATATAACATATATTGGATTCAGCACTGCGAGTAAAGCAATCGGAAACAAACAAAGATGTGCAGAACTATAATAAATGTTTCTACCAAAATAAGGGAGATAGAAAAGCAACCCAAAATGATGAATCCAAAATGTAAACTGAGAGCGAGGACAAAGCAAAAATATTATTTGAATCTAACCATAGGTTCATCGGTCTCACCTAGTAATGTACCACAGGTAATCACTTGCATCTCTTGTGACATTTACTTGCTCTAATAGTCCATCAGCAGTAATTGCTGACCTGTCATCTAGTGAAGAAGGATCTTCATCATAACTTTCCCATGAGAAAATCTCGGAGTTTGTCGGTACCATCTGCATTTGTGATGTCTGAACTCCGACCTGAAGAGAATGAGCGTGAGTTACATAGAGATCCCTGAACCTTTTATAACATAATCTAAAAAGCATGCTTCAATTCCCATAGGTCCTCAAACTGATCATGCAAATTCAATTATTTCACGACATCTATACCTTTGCAGTATTAAATACTGCATTCCTGCAATCAGGAAGGATGCTGATGGACCAAGGAGGCAAGTTATAATGCATGTTATTGAATAGCACTCTCGCAGCAGATTTGGTGTCGTAGTTTGATAGGAAAGCTGCGCAATCTCCTGATTCCGTTGTGTACATATAAGCCTGGCAAATGCCAAACAGTGACTAGATTAATGAACAATTAAAGCTCACATATCTGCTGGAAATATGGACCTTGAGAATATAAGCAGAAACCTGTTGGGAGCCTCCTAATGAAGTAATAATAGGATCTGCCGAAACTAAAGCTCGCTCACACATCTTAATAGCCCTGTGGAGCTCCTTTAGATGACCATATTTTGGTTGTCTAATTAAACCTGTCAGTTTTAGCATGAATTAGAGGTGAGGCAACGGGGAGGATCGTGTAAAGGGATAGAAGATGTGATCTTCCCATTTTTGTAAACCAAAATCAAAGGAAATAAGCTTCTTAGAGGTTTACAGGAGAAGACATAAGTGAATAAGGATATGAATTCTTCTATGTTTTAATGCAGCAAACATCTTGGAAGCAAGAACCATGCTTTTTCTCACCATATTCATCTATTGGAGCATCATAATCATAACTGGTAGTGATGAAAGGACCTCCAGCTGTACGTCCGAAATTGGTCCCTCCATGGTACTGTTCCAAAACGTAAATAAAAACCAGGTGTCCATTGTAAAATCTGTATACCCTTTGAAAAAAGTGAAGATAATAAGAAAAAGAGAGAAACTTACCATGTAGTAGTTAACAAAAGATCCTCCTTTTTGAATGAATCGAGCAACAGCAAATGCCAAATCTTCGGCAGGACGATGGTGAAGTGGACCACCAAACTCGGAGAACCTTTTGCATAAAATGGTTGGACTCACAATCCATATAAGATTCTTCAAACTAAGGTCACCAAAGAAGGGAAAATAAAAGAACTTACCATCCACTCCAAGCCTCAGTCCACATGGTTGGCTTGTAGGGTTTGTTGGGTTGGAATGAATCACAGTAGAAACCATTGCATGTGTTTATCTATCAAAGTACACATAAAACTCAATTAGAATCCACATTATGCAAATGACAATTGAGATTTATGACACAAAAAACAGAACCATATGTTTTGAAAACATGAAACTGGATTTTGCATGCATTTGTTCACAATAAAACCAACTATTTCCTTAAAACACTAAGATCATAGAGCAAGAGACTTGACATGCTAAAATTTGACTGAAGTACTTACCACTGGGTCTGGGGCATCTTGTTCCTTGCACATCACCCAAGGGACCCCAGTTTCGGTCTCTATCGCCATTTTCGCTGCCCAAGAAATATAATTGTAGCCAACGGCCCCTTGTAATTTACTCTGAGCCCCATACTCATTCTCAATCTGCATTCAAACAAATTAAAAAGAGTAAAATCAAGGTTCATGTTAGATGTTACCATTGTAAACTAATCTGGGATGCTAGAACTATAGTTGCATAAATCGAAATTCTAATATGTACAAAGATAAAAATGAGGGGGGAAGGGAAAAGAAAATAAGAAAGCTTTTACCTGAGAGAGAATAATGGGACCACCCTGGGACTCAAACAGGTTATGACTCTTCATCAGTCCCACAATCTTCTCAGTGAACCCTTGCATAGCCCTCTGCAATTATATCAAACGCATTAACAACACTTCATTTATTTCTAGTAACAAATGGTTAAAACATATCCTGAACTAGAACTGTCTAATTTACCTTCCAGTAAATCTACTCAAATTAGTTATGCAGTAAAAACAAGGAAGAAGGGATGTACCTTGAAAGGTTCATTGTCTGTTCTGAAGCTGATGCCTGGTACATATTTTAACCATACAGGAAACCCTCTGGACATGGTAAAAAATGTTAGAGGAAGCAGCAAATACAACAAAGAAGAGAAAGAAGAAATGAAGCATAGCTAGACTTAGAGGGAGATGAAGATCTAACCCAAAATTCCACTCTGCACAAACATAAGGCCCAATGCGAAGATGAGCATACAGTCCTGCTCTCTGTACTGTCTTTATGAATCTCACAAGGTCATATCTTCCTTCAAAATTATACTGAAAAGAAAAAGAATAAAATCTTTAACAAGTTCAATTCCAAGCTCTGGAAAAAGAAAAGGAAAACAGACTAGAAAGTAAAAGTATTAGTTTCATATTGTGGAGGAAAATGCAGGGAAAAGAAAGATTACATTCCCAGGAGATGGCTCATGAACATTCCAAAAGACATAAGTTTCAATCACATCAACTCCTCCATCTTTAGCCTTCTGTATAAGATCTTCCCACATCTACAACAACAAAAGTTTTCCAGAAAAGAATCCATACGCCAAAAGCTCTAAATTTTTGAATAAAAGATAAAATTTTGAAGTACCTCAGGAGTGCTTCTGGGATAATGAATTGAACCAGAAAAGAGGATTCTCCTCTGTCCATTGATTACAATGGCTTTCCTATCATAAGTAACACTGCACTGAACCAATTGACAACCCAAAAACAGAGCTAAGCAGAATGTAATTAAAAGCCATGAAAATGATCTTCTTTCCATGTTTTGATAAAATAAAACAGCACAAGATTCAGCCTCTTTTACTTCAAACCTCACAAAAACAAAGCTTGAAACTAGAAAAGGGTGAGGATGAGAAATAAAATAGAAGAAGAAGAAGATGTGTTATGGTTTAATGAGAATGAAATGAAGAAGGAAGAGAATCCATTTCACACATGAGACCCTCAGCAGACCTCAAATATATAAGTGAAGAAAGAAATGAGTGTTACAGTTTTCAGCTTACAAGTGTCCATGGTCATTATAACAAATACAATTAAGGAAAATGGGAGAAAAGATTATGGAAGTTTTATTCTGTAATTAAGTGAAGATTAAAAGCTTAATGCTGGTAAGTTTTTCCCACGCTTTAACAGATAACTTTACTACTTCAGTCTCTTCCATTTCCCCATATTTTTACTGAAACTATGAACAGGTGACATGTAATTATATTAAGTACATATCTACATGTTTTGATGTATTAAAACAAATATTTTTTTCATTTTATTTCTGGACATTATCTTAACTCAGAACCCTACTAATTGTACACTTGACTTGAGCAAATAGGAACCAAAATTTTCTTTTTCCTCTGTGGAGTTGGATGGAATGTGTCAAGTCATAAGACAAGCTAATTCTTTAAATCCAGTTGTCAATATCACTACAATACCACCAAATGGACATGCATCAAAATCCTTGTCTCATATACTAATCTAAGTCCAAGTTTAACCTAGCAAACTTACAGAGCCAACCGACAACACTCATTTTATAGCACCAGTGTTTGGGGTTACACTTGGTAATATACCCTCTGACCAAGGACAGCATAGTCATAAAAAAGAAAGGACTAATTAATGAAGGGCAATACGTTTTGCTGATTGCTGTAGCCTTCCTTTTGCGTTTAGGGACCCCTTGCAAAATCTGTCTCCATTCCTTCAAAGGTATTTTCCATGTGAACACTGAATCAACATCTCAGTTTCATGAACCTATCACTCTTTCTCTCTCAGGTTGATAGTGGTTTCGGTAAAAAAAAATGTGTTTATTCTAAAAGTTCCGGATTTAAGTAAAAATATGAACATATAGTACTACGTATTCACACTAATATATTAAAAAAAACTTACATTTATATGAAGAAATTTCACTGTCGACAACACTTGAACCCACATACAGTAACTTGTTGGCTATTGTGAGAGTTATTTTGCTTCTAATTGACACCAGCTGACGTTACAATTTATAGATATTTTTGGGTTTTGGCGATTCTTCTCTCCAGCCTAAACCATAATTCTACACTGTCCTTTTGATGTCGTGCTTATCTTATTAGTTATTACCAAACTATATTGTGAATTTGACCCTGCAAATGAAATTGGTTTCATATTTACAAATCTCGGTTTTTTATTTTTAAAAATTAGTTAAAAAGATTTTGTAGCTTCATGTAATGAGTTAAAATGGTGAAAAAATCCTCTGGTTATCATGCCTTCAACCATGTTTCCTGTTGAAAATTTTTAAAAGATTGAATTTTAAATCTAAACTTTATTTTTATATTCTAAACCCTAAACTCTATACCTTAAGAAATACACCTTACCCCTAATTTCTTAAACCTTAACCACAACCCCTAACCTTAAACCCTACCCCCTACATCCTCTAATTTAAAGCGGAGGCACGAATGGAGGCATGAGAAAAAGGTAAACTGACGTTTGAATTAAAAATAAGTATAACATAACTTAAAATCTATAAAATATAACACTATTTTATTTTATTTTAAATGATTTTGATAGTTTGTATAATTTGTCATGTTTAAAAAGAGACACGGCTATTAATCCCACATCAAAAAAATAGAATTCTTAGAATATATAAATGATGGTGTTGTACATCTTATTAAATATATGTTTTGAGAAGAGAATCTCATATCTAAAAGGAGAAATCATTAATTTATATCTTGAAATATATAAAATAGTTCCTAATGCTCGAACACATAACTTTTAAGAATAACAATCGTTCCTTTAATCGATAAAATTAAATAATTCATACAAATATTAATAAGTTCACGTTTATAAGGTTGACATTTGAAACAGAATACAGCTAAGTGACTCGTGTAAAGTCAAATGTATTTATTATTTTAGGATGAGAAATGGAATTGAAGGAAGGAAGTTGACAGAAACAAGAGTGTATCCACTTATTGAAAATGAGTATTAAAATCAAGTGTTGACAGAAACATGAAGTTGCAGATTATTTTTGGAGGATTTTATGTATTATTTGCGAATGGTTAAGCGACCGGGGTATTAAGGGGTCAGAATTCAGAAAGGATAATTATCTTTAAAAACTTAATTTTTATATAAATTGTCTTAAAAGTTATTTTTAAATATTTATATTTTATTCTCTTAATTTCAAATCTTAACTTCGTCCTGTAAGTAAGGAAACCTTTAATTAAAGTAATCATATAAGTCAAAGCAAGGGTTGATTAGAAGGTTCTTTCTAATATGTTCTCACATGGCTTGCACTTCATAATTTTTTTTTGTTAATTAATGCTACCGACTTGATCGACAAATCTAGATCGGGTTATGTCTAATATAAGGACAATCCTTTTATAATATATTTTTTCGTTCATAACATTAAGATTTAAATTTATGATTTTATTTAAGAGATTTAACGTCTTATCCCGCTAAGTTAACTTATTGTTGGTAAAGGTGAGAAACGGTGAAATATAGATAAAGCATTCATCAGCCACCAAAGAAGCCCCGTTGTTCCAATCCCTCTTTAACTTGTGTCTAGTGTTCCAACTTCCTTTACCTTTTCAACGCCGAGACGAGCGGAAAGTAGAACTCCCCATTCCAACCGCAGTTTATGGATATCATTAGGCCACCAACTGCTGCTCTTTTATGATAATTATTAAAAAAGATAAATTTATTTAGAGCAGTAATGAAATGGGTTTTGGCAAGTGAGTTCCATCACTCATCATGATTCATGACCAGGTTTTCATGTCCCTTGTCCTGGTGCATGCTGTTTCACTGTCTGTAAGCAAAATTATACTAATGGGGTTTCCTAATTCTAACATCATGTTAATTAATGACCACTAATGTTTCATTGCTCCTGCATGCAGGATGAGCTTTTTTCCCACTGTTTACTTATGCTTGGCCTGCTGCTTGTTGATGATGAATTGGTCCAAGTCTTCCATCTGACTACTTTGGTTTTGTATTAAAAGAAACATCATTTTCAATTTTCTTGACTGAAAGCTACCATCCTCCAACTCCTAAGCTGTACAGCATAAAGTATGTGTGTTTGTAATACAAATTTACCCTGTTTTGGTTTGGTTATTTCTTGCTTCCAAATCAAATCTTGTTTCAACAACATGTTACATCTATGTTACTTCATCCATCAAACTCATTTAATCCTGTCCTAATCCACCTACATCAATAATTGGGGAATCAACCTAACCTACATCTAAATTATGAGGGGCAGGCAGAAGAACAATCTGTGGTAATAAAAAGGCTTGTGATTTTTTTTCATGGGATTGGCGACACAGATGTCTAAGTAACTAAATTGAAGCCGTTGATTAAGAAGGCTGGAATAAGCAGAAAGTGCCTATTCCTAACATAAGTGGGCAGTTAATGCTGGATCAGCTTTGCCTAATTTTGTTATCAGATCTTTTCTGTCTGCTGCCATAATTCAAGGGGGGGAATTTACTGCTGAGGCACAAACTTTTAGGACCCGAAATACAGGGTTTGTTATGATTACTGTTAGAATTAGGGTTATGATTTATGAACCGTTAAGCAGGGGAAAAGAGAAAGAGGAAGAGGAAGCGTTAGAACAGTTGATTTGAGAAGGGTCGTTCCACGTCTCTTCCTTTGAGTTTGATTGGTTGGTTTGATGACACGTGAAATGATCGCAATCGCTGGGCATCAAATAAGATGCTTTTGGTGCGTGATTCAGTTGTCGGGGGTCCAAATACTTCTTCGTCCAGCGTCGGTGCACGTGACGCGCGTGACTCTCCTTCTTCATTTTCAATAAAACTTAACACAAAAATAAATATTTAAATTATATTTTTTAAAATAAAATTTATTATATTAATATTTTAAAGTAATATTGTTAAAAATTAATCACCTAATCAAATTTAGTATATTTTTAATTTTTATAAAAATAAAAAATATCTCATTATTATCGATGTTGAAACCCATTACTCATCACTGATAATTGACAAGAGACATACTAATCGAACGTTGAATGATTAAAACTTTCACATTTATCATTCAATTGACACTCCTCCAACTAGTTAGCAGCGATGAGTGATTAAAAAATAGGTAATGACATTTAACGATGATAACGATAAGGTTCGACAAAACTATTAACAACGAGAGTGACATTAATTTTGGATTTAAAATTCTAAAAATTTAAAGATTTTAAGACTATTTTATAATTTTAAGAATTTTAGGATATTATTTAATTTAATTTCAGTTTAGTTTAGTTTAGTTTTTTAAAAAAATACATGTTAATTTGTTATTTTGTGATAACTTATTTAACAGTGATACTTTAAAATATTAACGAAATGAAAATCTATACATCTAGTTTAATAAAAGTATTAGACATATTTTTTAAAAATGTATAATTTGAAAATCTATTTTTGAGTTAAACCTTTTTATAGTATAGTTTTAAGATTCAAAAGATGACTTAATAGTCAAATAAGTGCTTAAATTTTATATTTTAAAATAGGTATTTAAATTATATTTTGAGCTAAATAAGTGTGTAATATTTTTTTTTATGATCCATTTTTAATTTTTTCGTCAGTGGTCGTTAATAAAATTATCATTTAATCGAAAACATGATATGTGATTTTTTAAATATTTTAATTTCTAAATTTGTTAGAAATCTAAATTTCTTTAAAAATCTCAAATTCTTAATTTTTTTAAATCAACGTTTTAAATTACATCTCCCTTACCGTTTGACATTCTCATACATCAGTGGTTCATTGTTCACCTCTCAAGTATCGAGTACCTCATCATTCGATATTTTTCACTCTCTAATCGTCGATTGAAATCTAATCGATTTCTTATTTTTATTATTGGATGTTCATTGACGTTTAAATCGATGGTTCATGTATTAATTTTATATGACAAAATGATAAAACTTTTAGTAATGAGCTCTGATAAAAATAAGAGTGATCAATTGAATCGGTGGTTGGAATGAAGAAATTTAGAGATTTAAGGTGTGAGTTTAATTTTTTTTATAAAAATAAAAATTATGGGTTAATTAATATTTTTTATTTTCATTTTAAAAATGAAAAACTATGTTACATGTTTGTACTTTATTGGATAAAGAAGAAATAACGTTCGTCAAAAAAACTTTAAATACACTCATTTACCAAAAAAAAAAAAAATCAATTATCTATCTGAAAATATAATTTAAGCATTAATTGAACGGTTAAGCTTTCACAAGAATGAGAGAGAGAAACCGTGATAAACGACGTTAGTTGTCCCTTCCATTTCCGTCTTGATCCGTTAACGTCGGTGGAATCACCAAGAGTATTTGTCCTATTTGCCCCTTCCCATTCCAGTTCTGGAATATGCTTTATAGGTATAGGAATGGGATTGCCGGCGGTGAGATTAGGTTGTCCTGTGTATCTACCAACACATTATATTATTATAATCCCGTGATATTTGTTGCAGATGATGGGGCATGTGTCCCTCAAAGGAAGGGTTGGGAAGACCGAGATGGCAGAGGATCTATGCCGGATGGCGTTGGAATATATTGCCGCCACCTGCTTAGATTTGGTCCCGTTAATTACAAAGCTAAGATGACGAGTTTAAAACCCATGACCTAAGAAAATATGTTAATCGAGAGTTTTTAAGACACTTCATTTTACTATTGTCTTTACGAAGCTAAGTCCTTGACACCCAAGACTTATCATATTTTTTTTTCAAAGGGTGACATTTTGAGTACATCATTCTCCCACATGTCACTCTTATTGTCTTTTCAATATCTATATGCTTTAGGGGACCTATATGTTGCTACCTTTACTTAGCATTTTGGGTTTTCATGGCCCATAAATTTCACTTCTTTAGGCCTTCCTTCTCTTCTATTAATACTATTTTTTTTTTTCTGTTCCCTCAACTTTTTACCCCATTTTGTTTATTGTTATGAGTTAAAGTCTTGTTGGATTCCTTTTGCTTTATGCACTTTTATCGGTTATGGCGGGACATTACAACAATCAATCTCTTTAACGGTAAGAATGTGCATGGCACCCGCGACAATCTCGCTGTAATATCAACCTTTACTTTACTCCCATTGTCATCCAAATTGATTGTTGATCGTTAAAAGAGATTTGAGTGTTATAATGTCAGACAAGTAAAATATATAAATGATCATCGAATTTTTTAAAATGTTATATTTTTAAAAATTTATATTGCAATTATCAAATTTTTAATTCATTTTCAATAAGTTAGTTAATATTTTTCATGAATAAAATAATGGGTAAACTATACTTTTTATCACTCAACTTTTTTTATTTTTATTTTAATCATTGAAATTTAAATTTTTACTTTAACATTTTAACTTTTGAATTTATCATATTTTACATATTCTCGATTAATCTTATTAATAACGTGGTGAAAATAACTTATGATATAATTTTTTTCTTTGTAGTCTTGAATTTGAAGTCAATTAAAGGTAGTTAGAATTGGGTACCATCATTCCTGGTTCTGGTCCCTCCCTATTCACTACTTGTTCTTTTAAATGCATGCTATTTCTTTATAGTTTTAAACAAGTAGTCAGCAAGAAAGACCAACCAACAGATAGACAGATGTATTCCACATACTTGTCTTGTCTGACATCATTGGGTTCAACTTGTTGCTTGTTTCTATTAAGGTCTTTCACTAAGAATAAGTTCTATTAAGGTCCTTAGTTATGGAGTTCGATAATTTAAATAATATGGATGCAATGTTTGAGTATTCTAATATCAATAATAAAAACGAATTATCTCAATAATTTAATAATATCTGACATAATTTATCCAAACTATTATTATACCAAATTATATCATTATTCTTCTAATATTTAACCATCAATAATATATTTATAACTTAAAAAAATCAGATAATATGTTTACCCTACAAATAATGTTGTAAAAAATTGGGTGATTTATTGGGTCAGATCGTGTGTTGTGGAAAAATAATGTCAAAGCTTAGGGCTCAAAAGCCCAATTGTTTCTTCTTCACGAACCCTTTCTTTATCGTTCTGGTTTACAAGATTAATACTGCTTCCACTCTGCTAAAACAAAAACGAACTCTTGATTTTCAGTCCATTTTGACCATAAAACTAACTGTTTCATGATCTAGAGAAATGGGTTTTGGCGTTTTAAGAAGTATAGTTCGACCGATATGCCGGTCTCTCTTATCCCAGGCCTCCCCCGCTTCTGGAATTATACCCAGTCTTTCCTCTTCGTTTTGGCCTAAAACCTGTTTGAACTCCGGTTTGAGTGTCAGTTTACCGCCAATCTCCATGGATCTCGGTGTCAAATCAGTTGCATAGCTTAACCGATACTCGTTTCCCAAAGAGAAGGCCTCAAGACAAGCCACGCCGGAAAAGAGCTAGCTTAAAACCCCCAGGTCTTTCACTAAACGTCGCTTCATTTGTTTTTCCCTATTCTAATTTTTGTATCTTTTCAGGGTTTGCGTTTAAGATTTTTCTCTCATTTAGTAGAGTTTTATGTGGAATTAGGGCTTTAGAAGCCATTTAAGAAGAAATTCTTTTCTTTCAAGATGCTAATTTGACTAAAGAAAATACCCAGAGTTATTGTGGTGAATGAATGGGGGATAAGGAACGGGAATGCTAATGAATTTATGAATGCAGGTCCATATGCATGGGTAAAACATACACCAGGGGAGCCTATTCTTCCAAATAATCCGAATGAAGGGAGTGTCAAAAGAAGGAACGAGAAAAAGAGAATGAGGCTGCGCCGCTCTTTTAAATTGGTTTGTTTTTAGATAAATCACATTGCAAAAACTTACTGATTTCATATTCACATAGCAATTGCGAAGTTTGTGGTATTTTATTTTTATTTTTACGAATGATGAAGAAGGCAGTGCCTTGTATTTTTAGTTATCTGCATAACTGGTTACCTTGTCTAATATATTTAGCAGAGATCATGAAGATCTATATTTGACTTATGTTGTCTGTAAGTTATCTTTTAGTTAGTCGATTTTGGGACATGAAATGAGGGCCGGTAGGTTCATGTTTCCCGAGTAGATTGTGTCCCATTTTCAGAATCATTGGGAGGTCTGTCCTGATAGTTGGACTGGTATAGGTTTTACCATAGCCCGAGATAAACGTTCAGGCTCTTGTTGAATTTCTTGCATGGTTGAACCAATTGATTTCATAATTGTGGTTAATGTCTTGTTCATTTTTTCTCGTCATTTCATTTAAAAACCAGCATTTGGTTTCAACTACTTTATTGAAATCTGTCATTGATCTGTAATTCTTAATTTCTTATTATGCCTCTACCATTGCTTCCTGGAGATTGCATTGATTCTGGAGAAATTGCTTATGTCTTACCATTGGGTCCTGCAGGCAGAGGCAAAGAAGAGGAAGGCTTTGTTGCAGGAAGCTAATCGAAAGAAGAAGATCAAGCAAGTAGAGCGTAAGATGGCTGCAGTGGCAAGGGAAAGAGCTTGGGCTGAAAGGCTGGTAGAACTGCAACAGCTCGAGGAAGAGAAGAAAAAGGCCATGGCTTGAAACTTTCACTTGCTTATGCCCCTTGTGTTCCAATGCTATGCTGATTTTGAGACTTTTTTTTTATAAGAAACCCTAGATTGTGTTTCCTTTCTAATGTCCGGCCATTGTTCGCAAAGGTTCGCAACTTAATGGCGTTTAGAAATCAGATGCTGATTTATCTAGTTCTACACTTACTCTATAGACTGCAACATTCGCATCTTGTGTGTAGGATTAGGAAAACACAGGCGCTGAGAAGTACCTTTGATGAGGACTTAGTTTTAAATAGGTGAATCAAGATCTGAAATAAGTTGGGGTTACATTTTATTGTTTGAGACCCCATTTCTCACCTTTTGGGGGGGTACATTTTATGAATGTTATAGCTCAAGGTTTAGTATGGAGATTCTCCCAATCCTAGATATTTTGATACTTTTGTGTTCACCAGCACACTCGCAGTAGATTTCCTGCCAAATTTTCTGGCAAAAAAAGCCAAAATGAAATGTAATATTTTTTTCTTATTCCATGACACTTGTGTATGGAAGTTGATTGTTCCTAATGTTGTACATTAAACCAATGTTTTCCACCATTTAATTTAAATCAATATTATAGAGTTTTGAAATAAAAAAATACAAAGACTCAATGTCATAAAATTAAAAAAAAAATAAAAATAAGTCAATAGGCTTGTAAACTAAAACTATTAATCCTCTATCAGCATTACAGAAATAAGCTACTCTTTCATTTTTTAATGAAAGCCTGCTACCATTATGAAACAAGAAAGAAATGTGATTTCAATGCAAAACCAGGAAACTAGCTCCAATACAACAAAAGCTGTGGCATGCAAAGCTGCGGAAGGGAGCAGGTCTTCAACTGGCTCATCCACATGCAATTGCTGCTTCATCCACATTGTTGTAAAACGTGCTTAGTTTAGTTATAGCAACTGGCTCTCCAAAAAGTGATGCTCTCGAAGACTTTGTTATATGAACTTCTACATAATCGCCGATCACAGCATTCCTTTTGTTATCCGTTTGATCATCCCGGTCGAGCAAAGGAAGATTAACAAATGCAACTTTATGGCCTTTATCACTTTTTCCAATAAGCTCTGTATCTGGAGCTCTCCTGTTTGATCCTTCAACCAGTACAAGTTGAATGGTTCCAACCTGAGAGTCGTAGCGCTGACCCGTACTCTCACGGAAAGCTTCAATAAGTTCAGTAAGCCTCCTTTGCTTGATTTCTTCGGGAACATCGTCAGAATAGTTCCTGTGGGCATGTGTTTTCTCCCTCATGCTGTAAGCAAACATGTATGCCATATCATAACCAACAGCCTTTACTAGGCTTAGCGTGTCAGCATGTTCCTCCTCTGTTTCACCACAGAAACCTGCAACGAAGGATCCAGATAATAAGAGGGGAACACCAGAAACTCGAGGCTAACGTTCATACATAATGAAGATCTGTCATTGATAGCTGCAGATCATCAAACACCAACAGAACTAATTTTTACAATAAATGATAACTGATGTCAACCCTTCATAGTCCATGCTAAAGGTAAAATGCCCAAGTTCAAAAATATAAGTCAATAATCAAAATAGTAATTCAGAATAACAGGGTAATAACTTACCGCATATAAAATCACTGGTTATTCCAACGTCTGGGATGATTTTGCGTATCTTCTGAACAAGCTCTAAATAAGCCTCTCTACTATAACCTCGACACATTCTTTCAAGCACTGTGGTACTCCCTGTTTGTGCAGGCAAATGTATGCTCTTGCAAATATTATGGCGGTCACGCATAATATACAGTAATTCATCTGGAAAATCTTTAGGGTGCGGGGATGTATATCTGAATCTCATCTCTGGAAACTCAGTAGAAAGTCGATCTAAGAGGTCAGCAAAACGCAATCCCATATTTTTCACCTTACACATGCTTTTAAAGCCATCACTCAGTTCCCAATTATTTCCTGGTTCAACTTCTTTTTCACTTCCAGATGCATCATTATAACTATTCACATTCTGTCCAAGAAGTGTGACCTCCTTCACGCCTTCTTCCCAAAGCTCCCCCACTTCTTTCACTATAGACTCCACGGGACGAGACCTCTCTCTACCTCTAGTAAACGGAACGATACAAAATGAGCACATATTATTACAACCCCGCATCACAGACACAAAAGCCGTAACCGAATTCTTTGAAATCCTAACAGGGCTAATATCCGCATACGTCTCTTCTAGGGAAAGAAGAGTGTTAATTCCTTTCTGACCATAATCAACTTCTTCCAACAATCTCGGCAAGTCTCTATAAGCATCCGGCCCACAAACCACATCAACCATTTTATCAGCATCTAGAATCTTATGCTTTAACCTTTCAGCCATACATCCTAACACAACCACTTTCGGAGGGTGCAATGAAAATGACCTTCCTTTAGCTACATTACTCTTCCAACGCCTCTTCAAGAACCAGAAGTAATTAAGCCTTTGCCACACTTTTTGTTCAGCATTGTCCCGTATGGCGCAAGTATTAATAAATATAATCTCCGCACTCTCAGGAACTTCCACAGTTTCAGTATATCCAGCATTCTTCATAATTGATAGCACAATTTCCATATCGTTTATATTCATTTGACATCCATAAGTTTCATGATAAATTCTACCTTTTGAAGCAATTTCTGAAATCGGTGCATCACTAGACAAAATACTAAAACCAAAAAACACTAAATCAGATACATTAAACAAAGTACTTGTTTTTCTCTTGTTCTAATTATGAATTTTCATCTAAAAAGTTAATCTGATTTCATAATTTGTATAGAACATAAAATTAGTCCAATTGAGTAATATTCTTAAATGTTACCATCATATATATATATATATATATATATATATATATATATATATATATATATGGAAAAACCCATTCTGCAATAAATCAATATATATATATATCAATAGTTGAAGTTCATAGGTTTATCAAATAATTGAAATAAATTCTCAATTATTGTAAATTATGAGAATCAAATTAATACAAATCAAAGGCAAAATGACCAGCTTTTCAGTGTTTTTTCTTTGTAAATAAAGACAAGAAACTCATAATTAAACCCCTTTTTTCATAGTAAATTTAACTTAATAATTCCTAGAATAAGAACAATCCCTTTTCTCAGAGAAATAAAACATGACATCAAAAAATTCATATTTAAACAGCAAAAAGTAAATGGAAAAAGAGACTTACTCAGGCTGTGGCTGAGAGGCGGTGAGTGAAGCTTGAGCGATGAAGTGATGGAGAGTGGGAGCATCGGTGTTGAGGAAGCGGTGAGATTGAGAGAAGCTTCTGGAAACGTCGAGAGCGAAGCGTTTTCTGAGCGGCCGGTTCGAGAAATTGCGATGAAGATTGGAACTGGAAACTAACGGCTTTGAAGAAAAGAGCCTAAGAGTGTTAAAGCAGCACCGCTGATTGATTCTAATGCAGCAGATGCCCGGTTGAGTCAGGATGGAGATGTAGGCCATTGAAACCACTTCTTTGTGAGTGTTTTCTGTATTTTTACTGTACAATGCGAGTACACCGGATAGGGGGATAGGGAATTAGGGAAAGAATAAAAAAGCTGTGTCCAAGAAAGCGAAAAACAAAAGGTTAAATTATGAGTTTGATCCCTTTATCATTATAAATTTAGAATTTAATCCATATATTTCAATATTATTTGGAGCTCCTACTTTTATAATATTAGTATTAATTAGTTCAAACCTTTACAATTAAAATTTGATATATTTTTTATTCTTAGTAATATTTGTTATAAATTTAACGTAAATTTTTTAAAACACCTTTTTATTAGTTATTTAATTGGATTTTTTAAAACTAAAAAGGTAAAATACGTATATAGTCTTGATTATAGAATATTTTTTGTTGAGCTCTTTGTTTATAAATGGTTACCAAATAATTATCTGATTTAAAAATAGATTAATAATAAAAAAATTGACCCATAACTTCTACACATTTGTGGCAACTAACAAAGGAACACCAAGAAGTGTGTTCAAGAGTCTTGTTCCCAACCTGGAAGTTGTTATTTTAGATGGCCATCATTTTCTCCAACAAGAAAAACACCAAGAAATGTCGGAGGAAATTCTTCAGTTTCTTCGAAAATTTCCCGAAGAATAGCCGACTCTGGTTTTTCACCATGATTTTCCTGAGAAAATAACTAGCCTCTGTTTCCTGTCATTCCTTTGTATGCTTGTTTAGTATGGTCGTGGAGTAGGAAGTGGTTGAGATTACAAGTAAATAAGCAACTTTATCTTCAGTATGGACAACCTCTATAATGAATTCCCTGTTCATGAAACTACCTACAGATCAAAAAAACATTATTCAGACTAAAATTCTGTCATAGACGAAGCATATTATCATCGAAATAGTTCGAATTATGTTATTCGCATCATACAAGATCTAGCTTTGTTCCAGGATATAAACTTGTTCATAGCAGTAAATAATAAATGAAATCCATCAGGGGGCACTGGAAGAATTCTTTACAAAATGAATCTCTTGTCAAAGCTCTAGAACAGATGGTTTAGAATCATCAAGAAATTATAGTGACCATAAATGAAAATGAGAACACAATCGAATTCAGCCGCAACGGAAATCAGTTTTTTTCCGAACGTTCTGCTTTATCAAGAATCCTGAAATTGATCTCAGTCACCCGACTGTAAGCACCATCCATCAAAATCAGTTACTCTGCATTTTCATAAACCATTTGAAAATGCAATGTACAACATCCTAGTCCCATTTCCCCCGAGAAAATCTAGCAAAGTTAAAACAAAAAACACAATCAGTTCATGAAATTAATAGATCATAACCAAACTTTACTTCATGTAAATGTAGTCCAGTATGTTTCACCGAATGCTAGAAATAAATCATGTTTCCCAATCGTTAGAGCCGCATTGTTTTAATTTTCGTTTAATATTGTTCGTTTACTGGTCATCATCATTGCAACAGACCCGTATGCTGTCAATACACTAGCAGATGCAATCTCTACCCATTCCCTCTTACCCCTACCTCCCACACTCACCCAATGTCTGTTACTGTTCTAAAATAACATACCCTCACCGAAAGAAAATCAAGTCCATAAAATTGTAATCTGCATCTTGTATGCATTCATTCATCAACCAATCTTACCATATCAGTATAACTGGAACTGATTTTATTGGTTTCTAATTATGAAGATACATTAATAAAACTAATAGTAGCAGTGAGCAAAATATCACTGCAAGATTTTGTTCCCAAGTAAATCAATGATCTGTGCACAGACAATTGGCATTTGTACATAACAAGCATTTGTACATAACAAGCAGTGTAGTTGAAATTTATGTACACAAAGGCACCAGTTCTGAAGAACTTATAAATCCTATCATGCATCATCTCTTCCCAAGCAACTATGAAAAGCTAAAGACTTGAAAAAAGTATCAAATTATAAATATAAACTTTATTCAGATAATCAGAGCTTAAAAGAACAGAGTAATTGAAAACGAACAAGGAATCCAAGTTAACCAAAACTCTCGTACCTCATTCCATGGAGACTTTACCTCCCACATCTTTCATCTTCTGAATAATCTTCTCAGCTTCCTCTTTAGTGATCCCTTTCTTCAATAAAGTAGGCGCCTTTTCCACCAAATCTGTAAACCCTCGAACTTCCTTAATAACCTTAATCTTAGCCGCCGCATCGAACCCTTCAAGCTTCACATCAAAAACCGTCTTTTCCATCATCATTGCCATTACCGGCATCTCTTTAACATCCAGTTTTTGGCGGAGGACTTCGGTCAAGTCCATGACTTCGAGTAGAGTCAAACAGGAGAGTTCATTGACGATTTAGGAGACATTTTCTGAAGGAGATCGCTTGTTGGATTCTTGTGATGGGGTGGTATAGTTTCGTGTTGGAGTGACGTTACCGTTGCTTGAAGATTGGATGGAAGAGGAAATTCTGTGACTTTGAAGGTTTTTATGGATTCGTGTTAGATGAGAGAAGACAAGCCGTAAATTTTTCATTTCTCCCTTTCTTCTTGTTGTTTCAAATTTCAATTTGGGTGTTCGTTGGTTTGTTCTAGTGAGATCATCGAAGTGCAAAGAAAGAGAAACTAGGAATGTTTAGAGGGTTTAGGCGTAACTACATAAGCCCTACGGATAAAAACGGGTCGGGTCAAACTCTTCAGCTTAAGAAAATCAATTCCGGTTTTCATCCCTCTATTATGCTAAAATTTGAGATTTAGACTAAATAATTACCTAATTCTAAATGTCTATTCATCAACTGATGTTCTTGTCGTAAATAATCGTTTAAAAAAAAACCTAGATCTAGTTATATTAAAAGTATATGGACTGATTTGCAAATATTAACATAGTAGATGGATGAAAAAAAATCACTTTTACCATTTAGAAATAAGCAAGATTTTCAAGACAAAATACAAATACATTGCAGGAATGTAATTCTATTTTCATTTAAAAGGAGGAAAGCAAACAATAATATATTATATATAACAGACAGGAGACGATATACAAACTTTTACATCATAAGATTATACACTTCTTAAATGGAATATTAATAAGCATTAACCTTCCTGCAATTCTTCCTGATCTCACCCTTATAACCTGTCAACGGGGAGATATTTCCCATCTTAATCATGGACTTGGCAAAATGTTCAAAGAAAAGTTCCTGGTTGTAAGCGTATTGCTTCACCAACTCCCTTGATGCAGCATTTTTGGTGAACAGAACTTGGTCAGAGTTCAATAAACCCTTGCTGGCCATCAAGTTCTTGAAGTAGCTGTTATCGAACTTCACAGGGCTCACAAAATCTAAGAAAAACAGGTTCTGGTCACCACCGGAGCTTGGACAATGGCTACGCAATTGAGCAGCATATGATTGGTCAAGTGTGTAATCTGGTTTTCCATTGCCTGATTGGTTGTAAAGTCTCTGCCTGAAGCTGGTGCATCGAGCATTTCCTATAGTGTGGCTCCCTATATGAAAAATACAGGGGTGTGTGTGTGTGTGGATTTGATCATGTTGTTAAAGTTTTGCCTTCTTGAATGCAAGAATACGAATCAAGTAAGTTTACCGGAAAGTGCTACTAGATCGACGATGTCGAGGCCATGTAGCTTGAACTTGGTGAGAATTGTTTGAAACGTGTTGTTTGGAGCAGGGATATTGTTATTAGAGCCACTCAAGCTTGCACCTTTGGAGTCCCTTCTTCCAAGAGGGACATCCCAGTAAGGTCCACCGGTCTGCGAATCCGAAAGAAGTTAAAACTCAATCCAATGTTTTGGCTAATTAGAGGGCATAGGGTGAACTTACAAGAACAGTTGAATCTCTAGCAGCCAGTGCCATGATATCAGCACATGATACTGTGTGAGGACACTCTTTCTCTATTGCTGCTTTGATCCCATCTAGGACTTCGAATCCCCTAACCGAATCACGGTTAGGGTTCGACCTCTTTTCGCTTATTATAGTCCCACTGCTGTCTAGCAAGATTGATGCATCACAACCCTGTCGAAAATAAACAATGTGTTCTAGGTATCAATTACTTTGTGATATACTAAAAGTACTGTTATTTATGGCAAGCAATATATAAAGCAAGACCTTGACAAAGCAGTCATGGAAGTGTAGCCTAAGCAGTGAAGCAGCCATACGAGGATCCTCTGCAACAGCTTTGGCTACGAAGTGTTTTACAATCTCTTGAGCTTTCGGACACGAGTGGTCGTAAAACTGAGGGTAGAGGTATCCTCCGACTGTGTGGCCAGAGAAACAAAGGGGAGCAAAGGCAAAAAGAAAAATAACTGTGACAAAGCCAATAGAATGAGCCATATTGATTCTAATAGCTTTCTACTTGATTTCTAGACCAAAATCTAGAGAATTGAAATTTGAAGACAGGAGAAATGTTCAGAAGATGCTTCTGATGAGAGCTAGCAAGGGATTTATGGGTATTTATATAGGAGAATTGTTTTGAATGGTCGTGTAATAATAGATGGAAAGAAGATTAGGTAAACTAGCTTTGCATCAATCATAAAGTAGGGAAGGAAATGTAGAGGTTGGAGTTAGTAGTAGCAAAATTCCAATATTTGCATGCAGATGGGTATGACCAATGCCCATGAAATGTATTAGTTGTAAGCAAAACACCCTTAAAATACAATAAAGCATGCTTTTGGATGTTGAAAAAAGAATACCATTTTTTAAATATATCTAAATTAAATAAATACATATTTGTATCTAATACGAAAAAGAGAATATCATCCTTTAAATATCATCAAACGTTACTAGTTTGAATGTTCGAATAGTAAAAAAGCTGGTTGATTCTTATACGAATCATAGTCCAAATAAATTGAGGTACAGAAGCAAGCAAGCAAAGCAATCTTGAAAACATGCTTCAATGTTTAACATAGAATTGGAAACCTAGCCATTAAAAGAAATAATTATCTTAAGTCTTAACTCGATCTTTATAGATACAGTTCCACTTTGGGGATATTGCGGTTACAATCCTTTATTTGAATCCCTGCTCTTAACTCGGTTTTTATAGATACAGTTCCCACTTTGGTAATACTGATTGTGTTATAATTCTATACGAGAAAAGTTCATATTTAAGGATGGTAGTTTATATAAGAATGGTGAAGGCCGCTGCCTGCCAGACTGTAGATGCTGCAGTCTCCTGTCGTGACGCCATCGGAGAGTTCTGGTAACTGGTTAATAAGTAGGCTTCAACAAATCAGTAGGAATAACTAATACTTACTTTACAGGCAGAATTGTGGGGGCTGTTTATCGGATTGCAAAAAGCTTGGTCCCACGGCATGGAACTCCTACAGGTACAAACAGACTGTTCTGAGTTAGTGAAGCTCATTGAAGAAGATGAAACCTTGACGAGCCCTTTGTCACTTGTTAGAGCCATTCCATTAAATTTGCTAGAGCAAACACATTCGGCCAGTTGGCCAAACTGTTTATTTTTGTTCTTATATTTCTTTAGGTTATGGGTTCTGCGACAACTGAGCTGGGATACAGGTATCGTTTGGGTACTGTAAAAACCCAGTCTGGCCATAGATATCAATACTACCATCCTTACAAGGTTCTTCCCTGAGCCTTGCCTGACCTAACTTTCAAGCAATTGAAAGATTCATACCTTGCGACCATTAGGTTTTCCATGGATTTAAGTCCTTGTCATAGCAAAAGCAAAGCAGTGTATAAGTTTATATGTATCCTTTTTATGCACAAATGCTAAAGCAAGATATAAGGGGAAAAAAGTCAGGATTCACAAGAAAAAGAGAAAGCATTCTTTATGTGTACCTTTCCTCTCTAAATTATAAATTTTTAATTAAAATACTATATAAAATTACCATCCACACCCATTTTTCTTCATATTTCTTCTCTAGAAACTCAAGAAAAAATATTAAATCTTTGAATTTTTATGTTGTAGATTTTGATTTAAAATTTAAATTTTTGTATTTTTCTCATCAAGATCTTTAAGAAAAAATAAAGATATCAATAAAAGGTGAAAAAATAAGTTTATGAGTTATCGTGAAATTTTAAAGAAAAAGAGATAGATGATGTTTTAATCTCAGTTTATAGTCTAAAGTTCGTGTTTTTGTCACCTTTTTAATATCAACCGAGTAATAATTCATTTTACAACTTTCTTGTATAATGAAAGAAAGTAGAGTGTAACGTCCAAAAATTAACCTAGTCGAATTTTGAGTTTCAATGATCAAAAATTTATTTTTGACCGAAGAAAATAAAATGAGTAAAATGATTTAATTTGATTACAAGGTGTCAGGTCCAATTTGAAAAATTAAAGAACCAGGGCTAAATTGTAAAGTTATGAAATGTGAAGCCAAGGTCTAAATTATAAAGATGTGTGGTTTTGAGTCATAAGTATAAGAAATGGAGAATGGAATGGCTAAAGTATGTAATTAGACCACATAGTGACTAAAATATAAAAATTAAAATATATTTAGTAGCTAATTTATAAATAAGTAAAGTTAAGAGGCTAGAGTATAAATATGATAAAAAGATCAAAGACTTGTGAATTAAGATGATTAATCCCCTATGCCCATGGTTATTTGTATTTTTATAATACATGCCTTGGACGATTAATAAAAGGTAAATACATAAATGATCATATAATAAGACCACTTAATTATTTAAGTGATCTTGATATAGTAACTTACCATTAAAATTTAACAAAGAGAATGATGTGATAATTAATAAAAATTAAAAGTATGATGCTCAAAATAGAACCTCTTCCATATTTAAGTGACTATTCGTGCAATTTTATGAGCCTGAAAAAGTAACCATTCCTCGGCGGAGAGCATCGAACCTGAAAACCAGGTAATTCCATCCATAAAAAACCCAGTAAATCCAGAACCAACTCTCTTGAATGTGTCCCGTCTCACTCAGCCAAATCTACAGTATCTGCTGCACCAATTCGGCAACAAACAATGCCCTGAAATGCCAAAGCTAGCATCGGATCATACCCAAGTCTATAATACTAGCTCTAGATCCAAGAGAAGAAGTCGATGGCGAAGCACGTCGCCGCCTCTGCCGCCGTTGGATGGGGCGGTCATCACTTACAGAAGCGCTGGCTTTTGGCTCTTCTCGTCATGCTCTCGGTTTCGACGGTTATTGCTTTCTTACTCAGAGCCGCTTTCGATTCGTGTGATCGGAATGTTTCTGGCAATGATGTTATAAGCTCGGCTCGGAACGCCGTCCAAATCGCCGATAAGCCATCCCCGCCTATGGTTGCTGCAAAACCTAGCCCCCTCAGTTTCATGAAGTCGAAGATCGTTCTACTGGTGTCGCACGAGCTCTCGCTTTCTGGTACTCTATTTTTTTTTCTATTAATAACTTTCTTTGTGGAGTTTCATTAGTCGTTACTTTTGAAATTAATTTATATTTTTTTGGTTGAATGTCAGTGTATTGGAGTTTGTTTAAATTGCCTAGTTTTCATGTGAAGTGACTTGTTAGGGTTCATTTTACTGTATAATTTACTTCCATTGAATTAGCATTGCAAATTTATCGATTTAGGAGGGAGTAACTTTGAGATAGCCTTTTCCCATTGTCTTTAGGCATTCTTTGCATAATCATAGATCGATTCATGGACATATATAAATGAGTTTTGATGTAGTTTACTGGAACTAGCAAAGAATCTGCCATTACAGTTAGCATGTTGTTGAAGCCAGGCAAAATTTGAAAGGCCATGAATCGATCTATAATTAGAATTCAATTCTGCTTATCTTGTTTCTTTTTATCACGTTTCCTTTTATTTTTTCCAGGTGGACCATTGTTGTTGATGGAGCTAGCTTTTCTATTAAGAAGTGTTGGTGCAGAAGTTTATTGGATTACTTTTATGAAACCATCCGAAACTGATGAAGTAATATATAGTTTAGAACATAAGATGTTGGACAGAGGAGTACAGGTAGCAATTTAGCTGGAGTGCTAAAATTTGGTTATATATGTCTATGGTGCTTATGCTATGTAACGGTGCAATTTTATATTACTCTATTGGAGTGCTTGCATTGTATTTGTGAAGGCTCGGATGATTCAACTGTAAATATGTATTTTCCTTCTGTTTAAGATTTCTACCTGTCTTTTCAGGTTTTCAGTGCATATGGAAAAGAAGCTATAGATACTGCTCTAAGAGCTGATTTGGTGGTTTTGAACACTGCGGTTGCAGGGAAATGGCTAGATTATGTTCTTAAGGATGATGTTCAACGTGTTCTACCTAAGGTCTTGTGGTGGATCCATGAAATGCGAGGTCATTACTTTAAATTAGACTATGTAAAGCATCTTCCTTCTGTAGCTGGTGCCATGATTGATTCACACATTACAGCAGAATACTGGAAGAATAGGACGCTAGAACGTTTGAAGTAAGTTTCCAAAATTTTCATGTCTACTATTTCTGTGCTTTTGTTGCTTACTTGCTTTAAAATGTTAATGGTCATTCTATGCATTGCGTAAGAAACATGCTTTTCCTCAATTGATACATGCATTTCATAAAGTCTAGTCTTCTTTTCATTTGATTTACATTTTGCAGGATTAAAATGCCTGAAACCTATGTTGTTCATCTTGGAAATAGCAATGAACTAATGCAAGTTGCAGAAGACAGTGTAGCAAAAAGGGTTTTGCGTGAACATGTTCGTGAATCTCTTGGTGTGCGCAATGAGGATTTACTCTTTGCCTTAATAAATAGTATGACCTTGAATAAAATTTTCGTGTTTTTTTTTTCATTTCCCCCAGTCAATGCTCCAAGTTTTATTTGCTTCAATGAAACTGAAAAAGAAATACTTATTTCAGTTTGATAAAAGGAGGCTTATTAGAACCAGTTTTGCAAGTATATACTTTTTTTATTTGGGAATGTAATTGATGAATTACAATTTGATGTCATTTATGTTGTTTCATTGTGTGCTTAATTTTGTTGTTTGTGTGATTGTCTTTTTGAGAAGGGAAAAAATGAAAATCATGTAGCTCTTCATTCTGTCCGACCGAAGGCTTTTATAAGAACTGCAACCTGGTTCTTTAGATCACCTTTTGTATCAATTTTTTGTTTCTCCTTCAGTTGTCACATTTTCCTCCATTCGCCACTTGTCCACTCTACTCTTCCCCTTCCTCGAGTTTTGTAGTTCTCCAAGGCATATGAAAGATCACTAATAGTATTGGATTACCTTTTCACTGCAGGTGTTTCACGAGGAAAAGGACAGGATCTCTTTCTACGCTCATTCTTTGAGGCCTTGCAACTGATCAAGCAAAAGAAATTGCAGGTGCCACCATTGCATGCTGTAATTGTGGGAAGTGACATGAGTGCTCATACAAAACTTGAAACAGAATTACGAGATTATGTAATGCAGAAGAAGATTCAAGATCGTGTTCACTTTGTGAACAAAACTCTAACGGTAGCCCCATATTTAGCTGCCATTGATGTCCTTGTTCAGAATTCCCAGGTAATCTATTTTGTTTAATGTTTTCTCCTTTTCAGCTATAGTTTTTTTAACCAGTGAAATTTATCTAATTTCTCATCTTCTTGATATAAATTCTGCTGGCTCAATTGTTTGTAGGTAAATAATTTTACAGAGAAGCTATTATTAGATACTAACTCATATATCCTTAACTACTGTTGCTGTTTTATATTTGGAGGGAGAACAGAGAAATATATTGTATTTGAAGTTGAACGCCCTTTTATCATATAATTTCCTAATATGAATGATAAGACAATGAGTCAGCATTCATTGACAAAATTTGATGTTGGTCATCTAGTGGTTAGATGTCCAGAACTTCTTATATAGTAATAGCAATCATTCATATGATTTATGTCATTATGTGCACTTTCAATCGTTGTACTTAGATGTAGCCAAGTCACATGATGTCACCCAGAATAGTAAAAATTCCAAGGGTAAAAATTGAACTATTATGCTCTAAATATGTATATCATTGGAAACTTGTAAGCTGCGCCTTAAGGTCAAATTTTTGCTTCTTTTGATCATCTAATAGACAGCAAAACCCAGAATCTAGATTGATTTAGATAGGTTCCTTATCAACTAAAGGAAGAAAAAAAATTCAAAGGATGAACATGAAGGTTTTGAACTTCTCTTACCTCTGTGTAGCTGGTGAATTTTTACTACCTTTTCCTTCTCCTTTATTAGCATTGCATTACACTATGAGAACACCTTATTCTCTACAAGGAATCATGAACAGCTTTTTTTATTTGTAGGGACGGGGAGAATGCTTTGGACGGATAACAATTGAAGCGATGGCTTTTCAATTGCCTGTACTGGTAATCTGTTAACCTTACCTGATTTTATCTAGGGCACATTCTGCTATTAGTTCTTGTACTATGTGTAAATTGTGGATTAATCTTTGTATTCTAATTTGGTCAGTTTTAGTTCCTTTACTTTTTAAATTTTGAAATTTTGGTCCTGACCCAACTGATAGTTGTTAAATCTATTAAAGACAAACCCTGCCTATTAGTTCCTGTGCTATGTATAAGTTGTAGATTTAGCTCATGTTCTCCCATTTGATTAGTTTTAGTCATTGTAATTTTGTCATATTGTCCCAATACTATTTGGTTCAGGACAAAATTTTTAAAAAGCGCATGAATTAAAATTGATCGAAGTAGAATATAAGATTAAAATCACAACTTATGTATAGTACAAGGACTAATGATAGAATTTGACAAGTGATTACATTTTAGTGAGGCTTATGAGAGCTTATGTCAAATGAAGTATTTGAAACTCACTCACCGCACTAGTCACCTCACAGGATCTGGGTTCTTTTTTCCTGATATTTACCTCCTTTACTAATGCAAAACAGGGAACGGCTGCCGGAGGCACAACAGAGATAGTAGTAAACGGCACAACAGGCTTCTTTCACCCTGCTGGAAAAGAAGGGTTGACGCCTCTGGCCAAACATATTGTTAAATTAGCTACGCATGTAGAGCGTAGGCTTACGATGGGGAAGAGAGGTTACGAACGGGTGAAAGAAAGATTTCTTGAACAGCACATGGCAGAGAGAATTGGTGGAGTCCTTAAACAAGTGTTGAGGAAGTCTAAAATCAGATCCAGTAAGCAACTTTGATTTCCCCCTCCCCCTCCCCCTGGCCCCTACAATGAGGTATGTCCTGTTGCTTGACCCTGGTTTTTCTTTTCTCCTTCTCAATCTGTGTACATTATATTATTACGAGTCACAGTCCAGTATGTGTCTATTTGTCGAACAAGTTTATTTTTTTTCCTTGTTTAGGATCATAATGAAATTGAGTTATATGGTGTACTTAAGTCTTTCGAATGGGTGTAAATCCAAGGCACAGAGTAGTGATCAAAGTTCAAAGATTCTGCACGTCTTCCCCAACGGAATTAATTACGTGTTTAAATTTTAATCCTAGTCTTCATTCCATTTTCAAATAGATAAATAGATTAAATTGAAATAATTAATTGCGTACTTGATTAAAATATCCTGTTCTTTAGATTTAAAAAATTTCACAAATGGTCACCGGTCAATTATTTAATTTAATAATTAATTTTTTAATTTTGTTTCAATTTGATCATTAATTTGTTAATAGTAGTTAGAGGAAGATGTAATTGTTAAAATATTTAAATAATAAGATATTTTTTTACTAATAATTGGGGTCTCATTAAAAATTGTTTTTAACCGACGCAAGGGTGTCGGGGAGAAAAAGAATTCCCTTATTTTATTTAATACTAGAAAAATCTTTTACCTAAAATTACCTTTAATCTGAATCCGTGAAGGGTTGCACCTCAAGATCTTCCTCGTCGGCCAGGGTTTTCATCGCCTTCATTGAGCCCCTTATCTAATAGGCTTTACAAATAACATTTCGCACAATTAATAAATATCAATCAAAATTAAGAAAAAAATATCATATCATATTTTTTAATTACATTTTAAATTAGTGATTTGATTTGAATCATCATATTATAAACATATACTAAATTAATATTTGATTTATCATAACAGAAATCACTTCAAAAATACATAGAAAATAAATTAAATTTCGGGTAGAATTTTTTCATGGTTTTTAACCGAACCAGGACCAACAAGATCAACACCAACCTATAATTTATTTCGAATACACTGATTAAGCTTATTTGTTGAAAATGACTTTTTGGCCAAAAGTTTGAAAATGACTTCACAATTGAAAAAGACTTCAAAAATCAACTTTAATGTTTTTTTAACAAGTTAATAGTGATTACAGTACTATCTGTTCTAGAATATAATTCTCGCTCAATCATTCTGCTGATATCGCCGGTGCTCGAACCCGTAATCTCTAAAAACAACTATTTTATTAACCACTTGAGCTAAAAAACTCGTGCAACTCTAATATTTTTTTTAATACACAGTTTTAAGTGTTAGTTTTGGTACAGCATGGTGGGACCAATTTATTACTCATTCCATCTTATAAGAATAATCTCTTATTGATTTTTAAATTTAATTTTAAAAATTAATTATAATTATATTAAATGTTTTAAACAATTAAATTTTATAAAATATATATTTAAAATTAACTTAATTAGAATTACGATCGCTGGTGGGACAGAAATATTATTAATTATTATTATTATTATTATTATTATTGATTTAAAACTTGGAGAAGAAGAATGATAAAAAGAAACTTGGAGAAGAAGCACAATTGCCCAGCGGCTGCCACGCTTTGACTTTGCATCTTTCTTTAGGGAAAACCCCAAACGTGTTCGTTTTGATTTTAGAGAGTAAAAGTTGTTTTTTATTTTTTTTAAATATAAATAATTAAAAATGTTTAATTGTAAATTTAGAAAATAAAATAAAAAGTTTTAAAAAAATGTTTACTATTTTCATTGGCTATGCTTTAGAGGATTATAGAAAACAGATTTTTTTATTTTAATTTTTTAACCTGAATTTAAATTCTTTTAATGTCAATTTTTTATTATTTTTGAACCTTTACTTTAATTAACTATATTTAATTATTTATTATATATAAAGTATTTTTAATAAATATATTTTATTTTATCTTAATTATTTTTTTAAAAATCAGATAGTAAATATATTTTCATTATTTTCATTAGACAAATTCTCATTTCTATTAACCAAAAGTATCTACTATTTTTAAAAATAAACTGAAAATTAAATAAAAAATTAGAACCAAAGAGACTAAACAAAATCGGGAGGGGCTAGAAAAAGCTCACTTAATGTGAGCCTAAAAAAAGCCCTCTAATAGAGGGGTATGGGGAACCGGCAAACAGCCGGTTCCAATTTAAACCATTTTTTTTATATAAATAATGATTATTTAATTTATTTTTATATATTCGAATAAAAAATATTCGAATAAAAATATTTATAAAATAAATATTCGAATAAAAATATTTATAAAATAAATATTCGAATAAAAATATTCATATAATAAATATTGAAATAAAAATATTTGAATAATAAATATTTGAATAAAATATTCAAATCAAAAGATTCGAATAAAATATATACGAATAAAAATATTCGCATAAAAAGATATTGGAATAAAAATAGTCATATAATAAATATTTCAATAAAAATACTCGAATAAAAATATTCGAATAAAAAATATACGAATAAAAATATCTGTATACTAAATATTCAAATAAAAGTATTCTTATAATAAATATTAGAATAAAAATATGCGTATAATAAATATTTGAATAAAAATATTCGTATAATAAATATTCGAATAAAAATACTTGAATAAAAATATTTATATAATAAATATTCGAATAAAAATATTCATATAATAAATATTGGAATAAAAATATTCGAATAAAAAATATACAAATAAAAATATTCGTATAATAAATATTCGAATAAAAATATTTGAATAGAAAATATTCGAATAAAAATATTCGTATAATAAATATTCGAATAAAAATATTCATATAATAAATATTGAAATAAAAATATTTGAATAAAAAATATACAAATAAAAATATTCGTATAATAAATATTCGAATAAAAATTTTTGAATAAAAATATTCGAATAAAGATATTCATATAATAAATATTCGAATCAAAATATTCATATAATAAATATTCGAATAAAAATATTCGATAAAAAGTATACGGATAAATATTATACACAATTCCTTACAAAGTATACACAATGACCTACAAAAATCGTAAGAAAAAAGGTATGTACACAATTCCTTACAACTTCTCACCATGAGCTAAAGGAGCCATCCAAAGGTAAGGATTTGTGTACATACACAATTTACTATGATTTTCGTAAGCCGTTGTGTATACTTTGTAAGAAATTGTGTACAAACATAAATCCTTACCATTTGGGTGGCATATTGTGTATTCTTGTAGGAAATTGTGTATGTACACAAATCCTTACCCTTGGATGCCTCTTTAAGCTCATGGTTTTGAAGTGGTAAGGATTTGTGTACATACCTTTTTTCTTACGGTTTTCGTAAGCCGTTGTATATACTTTGTAAGGATTTGTGTACAAACACAAATCCTTACCTTTTTCGTGCCATATTATGTATTCTTGTAGGAAAGTGTGTATGTACACAAATCCTTACCTTTGAAAGCCTCCTCGAGCTCATGATTTTGAAGTGGTAAGGATTTGTGTACATACCTTTTTTCTTACAGTTTTCGTAAGCCGTTGTGTATACTTTGTAAATTGTGTATTCTTGTAGGAAATTGTGTATGTACACAAATCCTTACCCTTGGATGCCTCCTTGAGCTCATGGTTTTGAAGTGGTGAGGATTTGTGTACATACCTTTTTTCTTACGGTTTTCGTAAGTCGTTGTGTATACTTTGTAAGGATTTGTGTACAAACACAAATCATTACCTTTCTTGTACCATATTGTGTATTCTTGTAGGAAAGTGTGTATGTACACAAATCCTTACCTTTGAAAGCCTCCTCGAGCTCATGATTTTGAAGTGGTAAGGATTTATGTACATACCTTTTTTCTTACGGTTTTCGTAAGCTGTTGTGTATACTTTGTAAGGATTTGTGTACAAACACAAATCCTTACCTTTTTCGTGCCATATTGTGTATTCTTGTAGGAAATTGTGTATGTACACAAATCCTTACCCTTGAAAAATTCCTTGAACTCATGGTTTTGAAGTGGTAAGGATTTGTGTATATACCTTTTTTTTACGATTTTCGTAAACCGTTGTGTATACTTTGTAAGAAATTGTGTACAAACACAAATCCTTACTATTTTTTATGTTTGTACCGTTTTTCTTACAGTTTTTATAAAAAATTGTGTATAGCACAATGTGACCGGATAAACAGGTTTAGGCTTCTTTTAGGCTTTTTTTTAAGAGCTTTCCCTAGAACTACCCAACAAAATCAAGTATTCCTCTGATTCATCTAATTAAAAGCAGGCGCAGCCGTCCCCTTGGAATCATTCTTTCGCTAACGCTAAGCATATTATTATAAGCATCTTTTAAGCACAAAGAACTAAACTCACTCACATTTACACCCATCTCCAAAAGAGTAGAAAATTTCTGACATGTCAATTTTTATATTAAAAAAATTTAAAAATTAATTTTTAAATCCTTAGATCTTAAATCTGTGCTTAAAAAAATACACTCTACTCTTAATTTTCTAACCCTAATTATAACTCTAATATTAAACTCTAAACCCATTATTTTAAAATAAAATACTAATAGAGATTTAATAAAAAAACAAATGAATCCCACCCTCTCCGAACCACCATTTCTTACTGTTTAAGGGTATACTAGTCCTACTCCGAAGAATGGATCCATTACAATTTTCAACCTTTTTGCACAGTATTAAATTTCTTCCGTTTCCTAGAAACTCAGGATTTTAAAAAAGTAGTCTTACTGGGGCCATGAGCTCTGTTCTACTCAACCCATTCCCACCGATCATCTTAATTTCCAGGACATTTCCAATCCTTTCTCACCAACACGTCTCATCTTACACCGCATCACACAACCATCTTTACACTACTATATATGGAACCCATCCATGAACTCTTCTTTCCTATGTCACCGTTCCATTTCAAAGTTCCTTCCTGCTAACTCTGTTTCAAAACAGGGGATATAGAAAATGGCTACAATGTTGAAGGAGTTGCCTTCTCTGTCCACTCTTCTCTCAGCTTATGCCTCCATCTCAGCCATGGCCATGTTAATCAGAACAATACTAAACGAGATGGTCCCAGAAAGGATGAGGAACTACATCACCTCAAAACTTTATGATCTCACTGCTGCTTACTTCTCCTCGGAGTTCACCTTTGTGATTGAAGACCGATGGCGTGCTGGTGATAACCAGATGTTTCGAGCCGCTGAGGTGTATTTGCCGACCATCATTGGACCCTCCAGTGACAGTATTCTTGTGGGGTTCGATGAGTCCAGCGACCCCATGGAGCCACCAAAACGAAACATTCCCGTAGATTGCACCATCACAGATGATTTCCATGGCATGCGATTGAAATGGTCTTTGTCTTCGATTGAATCAAAAAAGTACTACCTCCCTAATAAGAGATACTTCCATTTGACCTGCAAGAAAAGTGATAGAGAAAGAGTTGAGCAAAGGTACTTCCCCTATATCAACAAAACAGCCCAAGCGATTCTAAGCAAGAGTGAGAGCCTCAACATTTACACATATGATCAAGACTGTTCCATGTGGGAGCCGACCGTTTTCAAGCATCCTGCAACATTTGACACACTGGCAATGGAGACCGAGCTTAAGGAATTCATAATGAAGGATCTCGACTCATTCGCGGAACGTAAGGAGTTCTTCGAGAATGTAGGCAGGGCCTGGAAACGAGGGTACCTTTTGTATGGTCCACCAGGGACAGGAAAATCATCACTGGTTGCTGCAATTGCAAATTACATGAGATATAATGTATACGATCTTCAGTTTCAAAGCGTCCGAAACGATTCTGATCTCAGACGCATACTAACATCCACCACAAACCGGTCGATTCTGCTGATTGAAGACATAGATTGTAGCTCCAAAGTCACACACGATCGCTCCAAGGTCAAAGAAAACAGTGAAGAAGAAGATGAAGACGAACTCAAACGTCCAATGGGTACCGATCCTGGGGTAATTCGTTTGTTCCTTTTCTTGGTTTGATTCGAGTTGAAACAAGTCTTCCACTTCTCTAATTTAACACAATTTTGCAGGTAACACTGTCAGGCTTACTCAACTTCATTGATGGATTGTGGTCAAGCTGTGGGAACGAAAGAATCATAATCTTTACCACAAATCATAAGGAAAAGTTAGACCCGGCACTGCTACGGCCAGGGAGAATGGATGTGCATATCTGCATGGGATATTGTTCGCCAGCAGGATTCAGGAAACTTGCATCTTCATATATTGGAATCAAGGATGACAAACTGTTTGGCTGCATTGATGATTTGATCAAAAGTATTGAGGTTACTCCAGCTGAAGTGGCACAACAACTGATGGTCAGTGATGAACCCAGAGTGGCACTCCAAGGTCTCATCGAGTTTCTTAACTCGAAGAAGAAGGATATAGAGGAAGCTGCAGTTGAACAGAAGGAAAAGAACATTAGAGAAGAGAAGGAAACAGAAGAAAAGGATGAAAGGAAAGATTCAGAGCTTGCCGAGTCTGAAACAAGATGCATATATTTAACTTAGTTATTTGTAAAGTTATGGAATAACAAATATGTTTGCTTATAATTAATTACTTATTGGTGCTTAAAAGGGATACATGTCATGAAGAAGACAATTTTGCTTTGGAAATAAATAGTGATGACTTCAAACCAACCACAAAAAATCAACATACAAAATAAAAGCCCCCTCACAAGTTTAAATTTTGTTGTTGCATTTACAATGACTTGACTCTAGCACCACAAGAATGTGTGACAATCTTCATGTTCTCATTTCATTTCAATATCGGATTTCGAGTTAGGATCCAAATAATTTCTATCGTGGCAACGATGAAAGAGGTAGACCCTGGAGAAAGTTATATGAAGGTGGAAGTGTATCTTTTGCCGATGATAGAGATCGAATTAGCTCATCTACTTGCCGTGCAAACATGAAAACTACATCCCCTACATTCTTTGCTATCCAATCTTCATGTTCCCTGCAGAAGTGGGAAAACAATTTTAATGCATTGAAACAAAATTTAATACTGGTAAATTCTATATATTGTTAATAGAAAAAGAGATGCAATCTATTCATTACACTAGCATAATACTTGAGGGGAAAGAAGATGAATGCAAAATTAAATGTTAGAGGGCATTGACAGACTTAGCTACCTTGAACAAGGAAATGAAATAGACATTGAATAAAAGAGATTCAGTAATGATACCAACGAATTCTTCCACGTGTCCAAACATTTATATTATTCAACATATATATTCTGAATTTTGTAAAAGCTGACCATTCAATTCTAACAGATATTTCTATTTTTATCCTTCAAGCGAGCGAGTTTTATTAGTGTCAAGTCAAGCATATAATTCATTTATCACTTTGTTTTTCTTTCTTGTTTCAATTTCACCTATGGGAAAAAATGAGAACCCAATTCTTGTCAAGAAAGGAAGGACATAAGACCAAGGGCGTGGCGTCAAAAGATTCCTAAATATGAAACAGTTAATGCAATCTGTTAAGCCAGTCAGAACCAATGAGCTTATCGTGCTAACAGAGGAAGGAGGAGACAATCAAGAGCAAAATGAGACGGACCTTAACTGAGATGTTGCAGTTTCACCACAACCAGAAAAGTTGACCTTAATAACAGGGAGTAAATCTAACTTCAGACTAGATTCAGCTGCACTAGCTGTGTCCAAGCAATAACCAGAGTAGCGCCATGAATTTGGATTTAGCAGAATGATTTGCGCCAAGGGACACTTGGTTTTTAAATCTCTAACCAAAGTTCGAAATGACAATTCATCTTTTGCATTTTCCAGTAGCTGATTAGTGAACATTCTTTCCAAGCTATATTTCCTGTCCACGATGAGCAAACTTTAAGCCCACAGTATGAAATTTATCAATCACAATAAAGCACCATTTCACATCTATGATCTATCTAATCACCATAATGATTCATATTCATATAAGCAAAAATCAGAACAAAATATCTTTTTGGTAATTGAGCCCAACTGCCAAATGGTTTTGTGCTCACCTGAATAAGTCCCCTGATCCACCAGCCGATGCACAAGTTGAAATGTAGCATTTGAAGAATCGAACTGCACCATCAATGGGCACACCACCATTATCAAAAGGACAAGCTCCAAGAATTGATAAACAGTTAGGGCATACAAATTCCACCCAATCAACATCCATTGAGAGATTGTAGGATTTAGCCATAAAGACATTTCCAAGAAAACCATCAAGGAACAATTTCTGATTAGCCAAGAGTTTTGATGTGTTTTGGTCCACCAGACAAGTTTCAGGAACATTGGTTAGGCTACGTTCATCAAAAAGATTTTGTATGTGATCTGCTGTATGAACACAACATCCCGGCATTGATGTAACGGTATCAGAGAAAACTGATACAGGTGACGCAGAAAAGTTTTCATTACCACTAGCTTCCTCCTTATTAACTAGCACACTTGTACTAACACAATTATTCTTAAGATGAATAGAGCTCAGCTTCTCGCATAAGTCATCTGTTCTTTCTTGAGAACTTAACATATCTTCACTCAAACCAGAGTCACTAGCAAAATCTAATCCAGGCAGGTATTCATGAGTTCCATTATAAAGTTTACAAGCCAGAAGATCATCCTTGCAAAGAATAACTGTTGTAAGGTTTAAAAGACACACACCCTTTGAACATCTATAGGAATTCGCAAATCTAGTCACCAACTTCTCACTTATACCGCCAAATGAACAACAGCAAGTTCCAAACCAGTTATCAGCAACCTCTCTCCAGTCAATTGATGGCATTTCCATGAACTCCCTACATAAATAAACCAAAATTCAAAAAATTAAATAAAAACACAAAAGGCAACAAGCAAAGAGGTACCAAACAGTACATATACTTGAAACTGATATTAATGAGCACAACGGAACTAAAACATGTGAACTACCTGAGAGGATTTTTAGTCAGCCTAGTTGAGCAATTTCTGCAATAGAAGTGCACTCCTTCCATTGATGACAGACTCTTCAAATCTAACACAAAAAAGAAACAAATGCATGAGCCAATAATAGAATGATTTATGCTTCCAATCAGTTGTGCCCTAAGAAGTGACCAAAACCCCAAAATGTAAGTCGTGCCCAAAAATAGTTCTTGCGTATAAAATATAGCAGTAGAATCTGTGTCACTTTTTGTATTTCTCTATTCAAAATAATAATTTCATTTATCGTTAGAAACACTAGCTTTTGCTTTCTTACTTGCAGAGTAAAACGTTAAATACTAAAAATAACAATTAAATGAAACTTAAAAATTGAACTAACCAGTATCCACCACCAGCGGCTTTGCAATATCGAATGAGGCATTATCTCCATTTTCAGATGAATCCAACATCACATCAAAGCTGGAAACGATGGGATGATCAACAGGAAGAAGCAAAACAAGCTTAACCTCAATATGATCATCCAAAGCTCTAAAATTCACGTCAGCTTCGGAGTCGATCAAAACTCGAGGAATCGGAACCCTAAGCGACACCTCTTCCTCATCCCCTTTGAGCCACGAAACGAGAATATGAGATTGAGAGAGATTGAGTTGAACTTTGAGGTTTCTGCATTGAACCGAAGGTTCTGTTTGAGAATCGAAGAGGAATAAACGTAGGTTCGGAGAGTGAGACTGCGCTTCCCATGTGAACCGCCATTTTTTAGGGTTTTCAAGGTTGGACATTTCCCCCCTTTTTCTGGGTTCCTAAAGTGTTGAGTTAAGCTTAAATCAGTGATAGTGCGCTTAAATTAAAAAAGAGTAAATTACATGTATCTGAAATTTGTTTAGGGTAAACTATTCCAGTGACCATCTAATTAATTGAATATAATTATTTTAGTCATCAAATTATAAAATTTATCAATCAAGTTATCGAACTTATTAAACTGATCTATTTTAATCATTATTGTTAAAAAATTAATAGAAAGGTGATGATTAATGACGTGATAGTTAATAAAATTTCATAAAATTATACATTTAACCTATGTTATTTATCTATTATATTAATTTATTTTTAATTTAATTCTCTAAAATTAATCAACTAATCAAACAACGACACGTGTTATCACCCGATCAAATAAGTTTATTTTAATTTTTATTTTAGTGCCTCAACAAATATTTGGCTCACATAAAAATTGAAGTTGTAAACTTGAAAAGTAGTGCTCGAATGGAATTTGGGTCGATGGGGTATTTGTTAGATATCGACATGAATTTAAATTGATGATTAAGTTAAATTTTATTATAATTTTAGTAATCGAAGAATACTTACTAATTAGGTTTATTTAATGCCTAAATATTTAATTAGATAAAGAGCATTATAGTTTAAAATTTTTTGGTGGCCAATTATTTTTGCTCAATAAATACAGAGTATCTTAAACTTTAGAATTATGAGAAAAAAATATTTTAAAGAGATGTAATTACTTTTAGAATTTATACAAGTATAACAATCATGTTGTAGAAATGAGTATTGTAAGAATGTCAGAGAGAATATTTTTGTATACAATTAGGATTATATATATATATATATATATATATATGAAGTTATGTGATTATAATTGATATTATATATTTATACTTTTTGTTTAAGATCAACTCTGGTCATGATTAAGCCTAAAAATCAATGACCAAGATTAGAGTTTACCAAGAAGAAAATGCATGGAAACCACATTAAAGGGGGGAAAGGGTGTCAAAAGGTGGATTAAAGCCACAGTAACCATGATTAAGCCTGAAACCTCTTAAGTTGCAGAAGAAATGGCCTGATTTTGCTTACCATATAATTATAACAGAGACTAGGAATTAAAAAATAATGAAGATTACCACTCATTACATATCACCTGCATTCATCCAGGGGGATTTAATTTCTTCCCTTTATATGCCCTGGATTTCAACATGGAAGATAAAGAAAAGAAAATACAAAGAATACACAATTTAAATGTGCCTGCCAACAACTTAGATGTACATTGATCAACACAGGCGGATTCAAATTAATGTAAATATAGTAAAAAACTTCACATTTTCTTCTGATGAGTGGAATGAACCAAGATTAGAGTGCTTTGCGGGCGGCTTTATAAAATCGAATTGCCCCACCACTGGTTTCCCAAGTAATCTTGTCACCATCCAGATTTTCAGTGTTTACCAGAACTGGGATACCAGCAAATCAATGTCTACTTCATGTCAGTTGTACTGTTCATATGCCAAACAAAGAACAAGAAGAAACAAAAGATAAATGGGAAATACTAGTCTGATGGCTTACTAAGGTCTTCTTCTTTTTCTTCTTTTTCTCGAGGTACGCTGCGAGTTCCTGTTGTTGAGCAAGCGAGTCTTCTAGTGCCTGAAAAAGAAAAAAAACAAGGGCATTGGCAATCACTTTAAGTGCAATGCTGCATGTTATTCCTACATGTGTAAACTTATATTTGATGTTCTAGTTTGTGTTGTTCTGGTGAATTACATGTCACATACAATATTTTGTAAACTGCAATGTTTACCTTCTTGGTTGCCCTAAGCTCTTGCTCCAAGGCATCAGCTCGGGCTAGTGCAGCATTCAACAATGCCTCCTTATCAGGGGGCATTGCTGAAGGTTTCATGTTAATAGCACTTAATCTCTTCTCCAACTCCGCCATACGTTTCATGACAGACGTCAATTCTTCAGAGGAGAGGGCTCCTGGTGGGTGAGACTGGGACGAAGGCTGTAGGCTCCTATCCCTTGTGTTTACGCTCTCAACTTGACTTGAGCATCTGTTGCTATCAGTCGGTTTCCTGGGCATGTTGCGCGACACTTTTATCATCGCACCAATGCCCATAAGAAGGGTCATGACGCCAGTGAAAAGATGAGAGCTAAGACCAACAGGAACCATGCAAGCTTCTTTCCTAGAATCTACCATTGGAACAATAGCCAGTTCATTAGCTGTTATAATTTAGTTTAGACATACCAGAGTTAGTATCCGATCCAAGAAACTGAACTTTATGTGCTTAAATGAAGTATGCAGTCCCTGATACTGAACTCTGTAGTTCATGTTGACATGTTCAAAAAGATCTAGCCCGAAATTAATACATATATATAAGATGGGCTCATAACAATACGAAAAATCAGTCTCCTTAAACTACATTGAGGAACATTCAGAGAAAACATCCACATTAAGCTACTTTATGTGTGTATGTGTGTGAATATTACATGTAACAGTCTAAAAGTAAGCATGTACCTCTCAGTACAATTGCAGCATTTTCATTCTGCAAAGGCAAATTCACAGGTTTATCAACCACTGGAGCAACTTTCTCAGTTTCGATCCTTTGGACCTGTGAGATTTATTTATCAGAGGAAAAATGGACGTGATGAATTGTAATTTTCATAATACGTCCCAAACAAAACAAATTTCAATAGTTGCAAAAAGAAGAAAAGGAAGAAAGAGGAAGCAAATAGATTCAGTGCTCAAGATACATACAAACTCAAGTACTTTGTCGGTATTGGACATCACATCCTCTAAGGGTTCTACATATTTTACAAGTTGGGTCAACTTTGTGGTGTACGTTGGTACCACTAGATGCTAACTCAAAGCTTGAAATCCTTAATTATAGACAATATTGTTCAAGAAGGCTTCTAAACTATACATTGTCATTAACGGGAGCTAGTAGCTCTAGAGGTGGTTTCTTTCTTGCATCTGGAGCAACATCAGCGTCCAAGGATTCATTAGCCTGCAGAAACCGTGAAACAAACTACTCAGAATAGACAAAAAACGTGCAAGAGCTTAATAGTTCGGGGACAGACTGACATAGAATGAGACAAGATAAAGCAAGCAAGTCGAACCTTTGGGATTGCAGGCTCATCCTCTACAGTTGTTTTCTCTTCACTGCTTTGAGCCTGAGATTTCTTTCCAGGTCTGTGTTGACCATTTTGAATCATCTGCAAGTCAAAGAATTAGTGACACTCCAGGGAATAAACTATGACTGCAACTGAGAATAAAAAAGATGGTAGTGATCAACCTTCAAAATCTCTGGGTCCTTCCATGGGCCCTTATCGGAAAGCATGCAGCCTCCGTGATCAGCACAAGTGCAAGTACCTCCCAAAAAGTCTGGTAACTCGCTGATAGAGAGAGACAGTAGGAAAAGAAATTATAAGTTAAAAAAAAGAAAGAAGCAACACCAGGAAAATGTTTGGAATAGGGGATAACTTTCTTTGGTCTTCTACATTCTAAGTTAGGATTGGACTTACTTAGCATCAATTATTTCAAGCAACTTGCTTTGAAATTTGTTACCAAGAACCTGTACATGATAGATTATACCGATTAGATTCTAATGGTCAAACTAGCAAATTCAGTGAGAGGAAGTGGATGCTTACATTGATCTTGGCTGTAGTCTTAGGATCGAGGAAAGACTTAACAGTGTTCCACAACATTCTAAATCCAGACCCCGCATTAATGATGAACATACGGTTCAAAGTCTGCAAGAAAGGCACAATTTTGCCATCTCAAATCCTTCATCTACCGTTAAAAGTCAGCCAAAACAAAAACTTGGATAAAAGAAAATCGGCACCTCAGGGTAATTGTCACCATCAACCTTCTGAAGAATATTGATGAGTTCCCTAGCAGCTGTGCTGAAACTTTTAAGACCCTGTGTCATTAAGCCAGAGGAAATTCTTATAAGTGACTTATATAAATGTTATATATTGTCCGAACACGAGTTATAATTTTGGAAATAAGATTTGGATGATTAGGGGTAGTGTTTTTGGAGCCTTATCAAAGTGATTACAGGAACTTTAATCAATTTCTTGTATCATAGATATAGTGCTATTGTTCCTCTTACCACTCCTTGCACGTCCAAGATGGTTGTACTTTGGTCAATGTGCTTCTTGGAAGCAATAGTGCAAGCTGGAAATTTAAATTGGAAGGTCTTCTCAAACTCCCTCACATGGTATTTGAGATAGCGATCCATGGTGGTGACTTGCAAGAGTTTGGTTGCATCTACTAGGCCTATTCTCTCTATGTACACCGGTCGTCCATCCTTATCTACTCCATGGTATCCTTGGGGATAATATTTCACGACCTCGTCTCTCTCCTTGAAATCAAAGTCCTTGAACCAATAGTAGAAAATGGAATGGAACTCAGCCAGAAAGTCATTTTGAGGGGCAGTTTCCAAAAGGCAATATTTGAGAGGATGCATAAACAAATAGCAGAATTATAAGTTTTCTAGAGCTGAATTTAAGAATACCTCTAAAATTGTGTCGGTACCGAATTCCGTCCTCCACTTGAGCATATCAGACCACATTTGCTTCGTTTTCTCAAGATCAAATCTTCTGGCCCTACAGAACCTGCATTACCAGAGTGGTACATTTACAGGTTAACAAGCATAAGACAAATGCAAACCAAATCCAAACTCAGCAACAGCAGTAACCGCATTTTTGCTTGGCTAGTTGCCGTAGCAAGTTCTTCATTTCAATAAAGAGGCCAAGTAGGCATATCGAAATAAGGCAGATACTACAACACCAATGATTAAACAGGATAGAAACTTGCCTGAGCATCATGTGATAATCATCGTGTCTTTCAGGCAGCAGGTCCTCCGCTATAAGCGCCTGACGCAAGGATTCAACGGACTGCTGCTCCTCCACGTCCCGCTCATCATCAATTTCAACAGATAGTACTCTACTGCTCCTCCTTTTCCTTGAATTCCTGAATCTATTAGAGGCTGTTTTCCTGAATGACCCCCTCATGTATTTTTCTTCCTCCGAGGCATCAATTTCTGGAGAAGAAATCATTATACATGCAATGAGTAGCATATAAACCATAATATCCCATTACAGCTATGCACTAAAACCATGCAAATGCAAATCAAAACATTAACATTGTACAATTATTCATTCCCTACCTTGGTTTTGAGGTGGAATGTCGGACATGATCAGGGGCTTTGGGTTCTTGAAAGGTGAGAAAACAGTAAAGGGCAGGGGAATTTAAGCACTCTTATTGTCTATAGTTCCTCAAATTGGCTGCACATAGTATAATAATTATAATTTGGCCACCCAAAGCACTCAAACATTAAATGAGGAACCCTAAAACTAAAACTATGGAAAGAATATACCTCTGGAAAATGGGAAGGAGGTTTGGAGGGAGAATAATATAAGAGAGCTAATCCTTCTTCTCTTTCTATGGCTATTTTTAGAGTCCTTCGAAAATGGCGGGGAGACAGATAATGGGGCATGACAAGACATGCCAATAGAAAAACATTCTTTTTTTTTTCTTTCTAATGTTTTCCTTGTTAATGTTTGTAAGAAAACAAGAAATTGCTTTCTTTATTTGGCACTGGGATTTGTTTTTTCATGATCTTTCCTTGTCCAAGTGCCAACATATGAATTGGCTTTGAATCCGAAATGCAAGGCCTCTCCATTCAAAATCCTTTCCCACGATACATAACAAACGGCAAAATCATACCAGGTTCGGGTTTTACATTCTTTTAGTTGTACCATCTTTTGTTCAAGTTTATGGTTTTACCTTCTTTAGTTGTACAAAGCAGTGGGAAAGGAAGCCAAAACGAAAGTAACTAAAGATTGGTCAAAGATGCATTGTGAATAATGATGATTTCTGGTAATCAGGATGTTTTGTTCAATTACTTCATACTACTTCCTTTAAAGAGGGAAAGGTCCCATCTCTTTATGCTTCGGTATCTATATAAATATACTTCTATATACGATAGAAAGTGGCAAAACACTTTGTCACTACTGATGACTTCACCCCCAAGAAATGTCGTTCACTAATCTCTCGGTATTCCCCATGGCCTTACCTCTTCAATCAACTTCTGGCTTCTCAGCTTATTACCGAGTTCAGACTACCCATCTCTGGATCCATAGACAATATTGCAATATGTTGAACGAAAAAATACTATTAAGTTTCTAACTTTGAGAGCTGCAATACTGTCTGCATGCAGTTTTTCCAGCTCAGGATCCTACCTGACCGAATTATTCTTTTGAATTATGTCTCAAAGTTGCTCATTTCTCATGATTTTTTTCAACACATACGTCCATGTATAAATCAAGGTCAAGCTCCTACTTGACCGAAGTTGATGGCGTGGCTTCTCTTGGGCAAGCAGCTCCTGCAGGATCATCACATAAAACACATACCACTTGCCACTTGGCATAAGTGGACAATCGTACAACACAGTTTTACATCTAATTCATGTCACCATTTTAACATCATCATCAGAAGAAGAATCAAAAACATCTTTTAATCCAAAACAGAATCTCAAGATCATAAGATACAAAAGAATAGAGACCTTCAATAACCATGAATTCAATTACATATCTTTATACTACCTACAAGTGGAAGCATACAGGTTATCTCTTCAATTCTCTAACAAATTACAGTCACTTCAGTGACTTAACAGTGAGTAACCCACCAAAGGCAAGTAGCTATCATATTCAACAGTGACAAATAAAGAAACCCATAAAAAGGAACAAAAAATTAGAGAGAAAATAAGTGAAAAAGAAAAACTTTTGATAGTCAGGATCAGGAGCAGCTGCTGCCATTAGATTTCCAAATGCTAAGTTAGATACAGTTGATTTTACTGAATCCGGATCCATTTCTCTGCCGCTGAAAGATTAAAAGAAGAAAGTCATGGAAGCTCTAGAAATTTGTAATGAAGCAAGGAGATGGAGGGTACATGGTAGAATCCCAGTAGCTTATTAAACAAAAATAAATTTCTACTATTTTTAATTTATACAATGTTTTAGTATAAAAAAAATTTGGGGCGCACGGCTGTCCTCTCAACATTTTTTTTTTAAATACCATTAAATTTTTAAAAATATTCAAATTTAACATTGAACTTTACATAATATATTTTATATTATTTATATATTAATTCTATTTATATTATTTTTTGTTATCTCAAGTATAATTTAATATATATAATATTTTTTATAAAATATTATAGAGTTTTAGTTTGGTGGCTAAGATTTACCTTTTTGCAACCTACAAAGAAAAATCATTGTTTAGAGCTAAATTAGGTTTTAAAACTTTCATACCAAATGAAATTGTTTTAAGTTAACGGTTCTGTTAAGAATTAATAGTGACATGATATAAACGAGATAAAGTAAAATTTATTGTTAAGTTCGTACATTCTTAAAGTTCGATGATATTTAAAGTCAGTGATAATTGTTTAGTGATATCTAGTATAGTTTACCCTAAAATATATAATGAATTTAAATTAAAAAAAATTAAATATAATATGTTATTTAAAATAAAAAAATGAATATAATAAAGTTATTTGATAATTATTATCGAATAAGACTTGATTCCAACCTTAAGCTTTTCGAGGAACATAATGCTAAAACTAAACCAAATTAATCCTTGTTCAATTGACTGAGTGTTCTTTAACACTGTTCAAATCTCATTGATAGTTCCATTTGAGCTCTGAAGAAAACAATACACAGCTGACATATATCCTGCATGTCTAAAATCCAGCAATGCTTCAAAGTTTTAACGCCTTTTGGCAAGTATTCAAGTGGATCTGGGAGTTCAAGAAGACAATGGTTAAATCATAAACTAAGCTTAAGTTGTATGTTGGGGTGAACCAATATGAAACAAGCTATTAAGGGTTTTACAAACACAAACCTAAGATTTGGTGAACAACAGTTGAAATCTTCAGTAGTGTTGCAGAGAAGATTTTATTGGACATTTTCACTTGCAGTGATTACATTCTTCTCAACCCCATTCTTTTTCTGTTCACCATCATAAATTTCTTTCGATCACCATCTGTTTTCAATCTTTTAACCCTTGATATTGCTGCATTCAATCTTCTGATGGAAGAACCAACTTTATCACATTCTGCTGGTTTATTCTCTGTTTCATTGTCTCCATCTCTCTTGCGTTTCAGGAAATCAACAAGACCTTGTAGAGCTGTATTAGCATCATCACACCTCATCAATTCCTCAGCTACCTCCGCTGGTGATGCCTCCGTGCTTTTAAGTAGGCCATCAATTTCCCCAAAGAAAGGATTGTATTTGCTGCCAATTCCTAGATAATTGGAAGCCAGAATCCTAAATCCGTCAGCAGTGCAATAGGACATGTTGATGTGCAAGTCCATTCGTCCCGGCCGCAACAGAGCAGGGTCGATTCGATCCTTGTAGTTAGTTGTAAACACAATGATTCTCTCATCCCCACAGCTTGACCACAGTCCATCAATGCAGTTTAGTATACCAGACAGCGTCAACTGCTGTATGTAGAAATTGTAGAATCAGGAAACAAGTTTAGTTCAAAACAAACAATGTCTGAACATGTCTTTTAGTTTATATTCTGAAAATGTTGTTCAAACTACCTCAAGTATAGGTTTTACTGGTAATCTTAAGGTTGTTCTAAGAGGAATTATTCCAGCTCAAATTGTCTAACGTGCAACTAAAAAGAGGCTCTTACCCCAGATTTAGCAGCTTGCTGTTTTTTTTTATTTGTGTTCTGTCGTTCTAGAACCTCAGAGCTGCAATCTATGTCTTCGATCAACAGTATAGACCGATTACTTGTGGACAGCAGCGTCCGCCTTAACTCGGCATCAGAGCGTACACTGGTGAGCCCCAAATCATATATATCAAACTTGAGATAATTAGCTATGGCGGCAACCAAACTGGATTTCCCTGTGCCAGGAGGACCATACAGCAAGTAGCCTCTTTTCCAAGCCTTTCCCACTTTCTTATAATACCCTTTCCTCTTTAGAAACCTATCTAGATCATCAATGATCATCTTTTTCAGATCTGGGTCCATAGCCAGTGTATCAAAAGTAGCCGGATGGTCAAGGGTTATTGAACCCCAAGAACACCTTCTCTCACCATCGTCTTCACTGAAAGGACATTGACGGCTGTAAAGCTTTATGGCCTTGTCTTTGCTTTTAATCTCCTCGGCTTTGAGCAGAACGTAAGGCAAGTAAAAGTCCAGAACTTTGTCTTTGTGTTTCTTGTTGAAGATAAGCTCGAAGTATCTTTTCTCCCCTGAGTGAGGCTTCTGGCCTTCCGCACAAACGAACCTCCATGCCAATCGAACATCTTCGAAACGATCAACCACTGTTTCTCCCTTCTCGATGGCGATGGTGAGATGCTTTTGTTTCCTGGTTTTGCAGACTCTGAGCCGCTCCGTCTTGGGGCTGATCCTAGTGCCGAGATACACTTCGGCAGCTTCATATACTTGGTTCTTGCCCATCCCGCATCGCTCGTCGATGGCGAGGGTGAGATCGGGGGAGAGAGGAGAAAAGAAGTAGCGCAATGCGTTGAAAAGGTAGGATCTAAGAGGACGGGGAATGAGCTCGTTGGCCATGGAACGGACCAGCATCATGGACCCTGCAAAGGAGGCGTAGGCAGAGAATAAGGAAGTTGTGGTTTTAGAGATTTCTGAAGATGAAAACATGGCAGCCATTAAAGGAAGAATCAAAGCAGAGAGTTCAGAGATTCAAGATCGAGTGGGTTGATTCAGAATCCGGTGGATTGGTCATGTTATATAGGCAATCGCAGTACCCCAGTCAAAATCAATGGTCTTCTTCATGCTTGGGAACTAAGAAATGTCATTTATAAAAATATAACGTTAAATTATTGAAACAATCATTTATATTTTCGTTCTATAAATTTATGCTCACTTAAATATTTTTTATGGCTAAATATTAAAGAAAAATCCATCTGATAGAGATGAAAAGTTAAGATAAACTATTGAATTTCATTTATATTTATTAAGTGTATACTTTTTTGACACTAGTTTTAAAAAATATTGTATAATCACTTATGTTTATATTGTATAAATTTACGACTACTCGAATATTTTTTATCAATAAACGTTAACGTGTCTTCATAAACAATGTGTAACTAATATATCAATCCGAAATTATCGAAAAAACATTCTTAAAGCCTTAAACCTCATCTTTATAAGTTACTTTTGATGTCAGTGTTTATCTAGATAATCACATCTAAGAAAACAAATTAGAGCCGTTTAAAGTTATTTACTTAGATAATTATATTTAAAAGGTACCAAGATTTTTTTTGGATAAGCATTCATCTTCATTAATCAAAAGCAGCCAAAGCTACTACCATATACAATCTAGGAGTTTAACCCCAAGCATCTAATATAATGCTCTGTACAGAATCTAATGAAACATTTCTATGGTGTAAGCGAATATAAAGAATAGATTTGATATACTCACACAACTCAGCATTGCTCCTATGAACATTCCTAAAACAACGTCTATTCCGCTCCTACCAAATGACATATACAGTTGTCTGCCATGCTAGCCTGAGAATAAGCACCCTAATCGGTCGTCCTCGCATAGCCATTCTAACCCACCAAACCTCTCCAGTCCAATCCGTAATAAGATACCAAGATTTATCCTTTCAGGATTTTAAATTTTTTTTTTTAAAATATACAATTAAATTTAAATTTTTATAATAAATATAATTTTTTTTTACTAAAATCACTTATGAGTTCAACATAAATTTTGTTAATGTATTTTGTTTATTTATTGTATAAGAGTATGCGGATATGTTGTCCAAATTTAAAGTTATGTCCCTTGTCAAAACATTATATGCTCCATTAACATTTTATTAAAATATTATATTATTTTTTAAAATTTATATTTATCAAACAATTTAATTATATCTCGTTGAAGGATCTCATGTTTGTCGGTCGGGATTCCAACAATAGAAACGTTATGATCTAAAAAATGACTTCAATTTTAAAGTGTTTTTTTTTCCTTTCTTTCAATGATCTAAGAAATGACTTCAAATTTTTAAGCATGTACTAATCACGTTCTTTATGTCTTGTCATTGAAACGAATTTTTTTTCATGGTAGATCAAAGCATGTTCTTGATATGTATCTTAAATTATTGGAAAATAAATATTAAAATAATTAAGAAATAAATAAATATTTTACACTTAAAATTTATGTTTCTTAAAAAATAATAATATTTGAAACCTACTCTTTGTATACAAAATAAATATTATTAAATATTTAACGATTGAGTAATTAAATTCTTTTTAATAACAATGATTAAAATATTTTTTTTGTTTTTAAAAGTATCAAAACATAAAAAATTGATTAATCATTTTTATAATTTGCCATTTTCATTTTAAAGTATGAAGTGCTGATATTTCTTTTTTTCCCCGCATATTTTCAGTCGTTTTTATACGAGAGAATACAATAAAAATGATAAATAAATTAAAAAAAAATCATCTATATTTTATTATACTTATTTCTATGTTATATATTAAAATTAAATTTTAATTTTTATATTTTAAATCTTAAATCATAAACTTTAAAAATATAATTTATCTTTAATTTTTTAAATCTTGATTATATCTTTTAATTTTAAATCTTAAATCTATTAAATAATATTAAAAAATAATAAAATTATAGACCATTTATACCAAAAATTGTCGTATAGTCAGCTATAATGGTAGGGCTACCGACTTTCTTGGTTTTACTAATTAAGAAGTCATTTTCCTTTTGCTTTGAAATGTGGTGTCAGGCTATGACTAATTTACTATTCCTTTTACATTTTTTTTCAGACAAACTGTGCAAAGTAGAAAAATTATATCATCGGTCAGTCTCATCATATGTTTATGAGACCAATTAATAAAAATTATCCAACTCATCAATTTTTTTATATCATAATTTTTTTCCAAATAAATCTTCACTTGAAAAATTAAAAAGTAATGAGATAAACAATTTTTATTGGTTAGTCTTATAAATGACATAGTAGAATTAACCTATGATATAATTTCTCGTGCAAGTGGCTTGTCTTTATCCCAAGGTGCAAGGGCAGTTGTATATCATAATTATAAATGATGAAGAGTTTTAGGACAAAGACATTAAATTTTTTATGTAAATTAATAATTTAAAATCTGGTTTATTGTAATAATAAACTTTTTCCATACATACGTGAACACGTGTAATCAACCCAATTCATAGACTTATTCGTATGATATAATTGCATGATAAGATGTTAGAAATCATAATTATTTGATCGATTATGTAAGGATTTATGTTGATTTCGAAAGGATGGGTACTTAAAATCTCATGAGTTAAAAATAATAGTATTTTTTAAGAGAGTAAATTTTAATATAATTTTTTATCATATAATGAAAGGGTATTGGAATTAATGTTATTAAATAACTGAATTAATAAAAATTATTTAAATAATAAATAATTTAATATGGTAAAGTTTATGTTAAAACCTAATAACGGTACAATTGGTCCATTTAATTTTAGCCGTAGAACTGCCCTTGCTTTTCAACCTTTTTTCGGGGAAGGCGTGTTCCAATGAGTGTGCTTTTCAGTTTTTATAATCGGTATAAAAGTGCTTTTTCTAAAATTATTTATTATATAGAATTGTCATCACGTTAAATAATTTTAAAATTCTATTATTTTATTAAATAATCAACAAAATGATATTATTCAAGTAAAAGGACAGTATTTTGTTTATTTTTCCGACACAAATATATTTTTGGTAATTTAAAGAATAAAAAGTTGAAAATATTGTGGGGTATAATGAAATATGCATAAATAGAGAGACTCCTGTGCACGAAAAATTATTAGGTGAACCTTGTTTACCACGTCATCTATGGTCCCAAGCAATCAGGACCGTTAATCTTAATTTTTTTCAAGTGAATCATCACCTCTTTTTTACATAGATTTAATAGGTGGATAGTTATTAGGTGGTTATTTAAAGATCAACGGTCATGATTGCTTAGACCATGGATAACATGATGAACATGATTCACCTAATAATCTCTCCCTATCCACACACGCCTTCCTTTTTTTTTTTAGTAAAAATACTTTTATTTCAAGAGGAAATACTGTTGGGATTCTGTTATGATTGTCACTGCCACTGCCACTGCCAGGAAGGATCTCTTGTCTAAAGATCCTAGACAGAGATCTATGATCCCTGAAAACATGAGAAATGAAATGAAACCCCTGCATACGCATGCATGGTTTGCTTCGTTTAGCAGTAAATAGTAATTTATTAAACTACATATAGCGTGCTGCGTGCCTCACCCACGGTTCTTTATCAAGTTTATGAACAACAAAACGAACTGTTTGGATCTCTCTATTTCATCCCAACACATGAGATATCAAGAATGGAAGATCGAACCTCAGTTGATGGATATCGATTTATATTGCTGAACAGTACTCATAATAGCTTGTTCAACTGGTAGCCTCTCCATGCTCGATGCCCCGTAAAAACCATGAACTCCCTTTGTTCTCTTCAGTATGAACTCTGCTTCTGAAGGACCGGATATTGGACCTGCAAAATGCACCAGATTTTGTCACTGATAAGAATTCAAGGGACTAACAGCATTGTCAAAATAGAAAATGAACCAAAATAATAATCAGAAGTTCGGTATAAAGAGGGAGCGGGGGATGTCCTGAATAGTACCTCCATGGCAGAGCACAATGACATTAGGATTGATGGAATGAGCAGCATCGGCAATGGCTTGAACACGAATTACACTTTCCTCTAATGAGACGGCTGTTTTGGCACCTATAGAACCAGATGTAGTGAGTCCCATATGGGCTACAATGATATCAGCACCCACTCTTGCCATTTCCACAGCTTCATTAGTGTTGAAAGCATATGGAGTTGTCAAGAATCCCATTTTATGTGCTTTTTCAATCATTTGAACCTCCAACCTGAACATCGGGAAACATAAAGAAGCTTATAATGAAACAAAAGCATAACCACATAATTATAAGTGAAACCAAAACATTTGAGGTATAGTGGCATACGCATATCCCATTCCAGTCTCTTCTAGATTTTGTCTAAAGTTACCGTCAAATAATCCAACAGTTGGAAAATTTTGTACTCCAGAGAATCCAATTGATTCCAATTGCTTTAGGAAGAATTCTATTCGGCGAAAAGGATCAGTTCCACACACTCCAGCAAGAACTGGCACTGCCTTCACCACCTATGAGCATTTGGAGCTATGTATCAGAAAGAAATCATAAAAGGTGACAGTGGAATTAGCAGGAAACCGGAGGAGGAAGTTTTTTAAAGTAAAATAATCTCAAATAAGACCAGTGAGTTCTATTATGCCTTATCTGGTAAACTGATTGTTAATCAATGAAAAATAAATATAATGATTTAATAGAAAAAAAGAGAGGGGGAAAGCACTTAAAAACTTACTGGCAATACTTCATTCGCCATCTCAAGGACTATTGCATTTGCATCAGCAAAGGGCAATAAACCTGCCAAAGAACCCCTTCCCGCCATACGAAAGCGTCCTGAATTGTACAAAACTATCAAATCAACACCACCAGCCTCCTCAAATTTTGCAGATATTCCAGTTGCTGCACCAGCTCCGACTATAGGCAGTCCTTTAGATATTTGATCTCTGAGTTGCTGCAGTATTCCCTGAGTTTTCTGTAAAGTTTCTGTCAAGAATCAAGATATTAATAGTATCACAAGTTAGATTTCAACTTTGAAACAAAGAAATATATTAAATCTAGCTACTACTCATTGAAAAACATTAGCAATAGTCAGATAGTATAATTAATAAACATATTGTTAAATTAGCATATTCGTATGCAGAATTATAATCTTGAAACTCATGAACAGTTATACATGTAAGGGCAATGGTGGAGCAAGGAATTTCATACTGTGGGGTCTGAGTGGAGTATGAGGTATGTGAGATTCCCATACCACTACAATAAGTATTGTTGACCCTATACCTCAACAAATCAAGTGGTGTCGATTCTAATATTTCTTATGAAAAATTCCATATTAGCTCCTTGAAAACCTCATACCCCAACAAATCAAGTGGGATTAATTGCACCCCTAAATTTAAAAGTAGCTCCGCATAAGGGTGTAAAAGCCAATACATTTACAGCACATGATGCAAGTTAAAGTATTGTAATCCTGTTTTCATCCTTATAAAACAGATCACTTAACAATAATCCAACCTGGTCTTGCATCAGGGAAGTTGCTAGGGCTATAGGTAGGCCCCCCAAAGCTCAATGAGTTCACATTGTATACATGATCCTTTTGAAGTTCCTGGCTGAACTCATGAGATGCAACCTGGGGAAGACTAGGGTCTGTAGTATTGTTCGAGCAGATCCCCATAAATGAGTCAACCAAGGCATTCGCAAATGCAGGTTCGTTGATATGGTAAGGATACATCTTTACCTATCAATAGACATAATTTCAACTTCATAAGCAAAATTAGAATGCAACTTGCATCATGTAGTGAAAATGAAACCTGAACAAATAAATTAAGTAAAAAAATTTAGGTATACACCATTTAATAAGCAATAATGATACCTGGCGATCTTCATTTATCTTAATAAGTCTCTTTAGTTCATTTAAAAGAGTACCAGTAGCCTCAGGATCATAGAAGGGTTTCTCTGATGCATCCAATGCTGAAACACCCTTCTCTGGAAGGCAAACACAGACCTTTGAAGATGACTTGTTTAGTTTATCAGCAATAAAGCCAGCAAATTTTTTATTCTCGTCTACTGTGGTCCGCATGAGCGATACCTGCAATCACCCATCATTAATACATGGAAGACACATTAGACAACAACAAACATGGTACAATCCAGAATGATTCCTGCAATCTCCTATTTTTTTAAGCAGACAAAAGATTGATCCAATTCATTGTTTTGGCAAAAATTACAAACAAAACCCATTTAAACATCCAATTCCAAAAGAAAAAAGAAAAAAAAAAGTACGATAGAAATGATATAACCTTTTCTTTACCATATGGACAATGAACTGACCAAACTGCCATGAAAAAATAAAGGTGGTTTTTGGAATTATCACCTGGGCATTGTGTACGTGAATCTTTCTTTGCTGGAAACCAGAAGGTATGGTATCTCTAGATCCAAAGTTCACCATATCTAAGGCTCCAACGCTGAGGACCAAAGGGATCTTCTTCTCTATAATAACATCAAAACGAGAACTGTCACAAGCCATAACACCCCCTACTACATAATCTGCAACCTCTGTAGTTGTAATGTCCAAAACTCCCTATTACAACAAGGAAAAACTGGGGCTTAAAGAAATGAATAATTATTAACAATAGAACTACCATAGGGAAGAATACAAAGTTAAAAATCCTCAATGCTTATGAATTTGAATATATTGCTGCAGTGCAGCTTGACTAAGCACAAGCATCTAGGTTCAATCCTGACAAGGGGTTTCAAACAATGACAACTTCCAAAAATCCAGCATCAAACGGTAAAGTCATATCACCAAAGAAATGCATACACTTCATTCACCACAGATAAAACAATTCACATTTCAGTGAAGATTTTCGGAAGCAAATAAATGACAACGAAAGTCACCTGTATATATCCTTCTCTAACCAGTGATTCCATAGTCTTACCCCCTACGCCTGTGGCGTGGAAAATGAGGGTTTCATAACCCTCCTTCTGTAATCTTTCATTAATAACATTAACGCAAGGTGTTGTGACTCCAAACATAGTTATACCCACTGTGTATTTTCTACTTTCATTAGAGGACTGTTGGAACCTCTCAAGCCTTCCGATCACCATTCCAGAAAAAGCGGCTCCAGCATTTGATAATACAACTTTACTAACACTATTAATCCCACAGATATCCACAATTGATGGAAACAAAACCAAGTCCGTTGTTCCAACATAAGGTTCAGTTTGACCACTAGCCACAGTAGATACAATGAGCTTTGGAACTCCAACAGGAAGAGATCTAAAAGCAGATGATAACAAAGATGTGCCTCCAGAGCCTCCAAGCCCAATAGCTCCAGCAAGAACACCATCAGCTTGAGCTCTCTTAATAAAATGTTCAAGTGCTTTGCTCATAATATCAACAGCTTTACCTCTATCATCAGGAAGCACAATTGGGTTTTCTCCAACTGATTCAGAAAAGCATAAAAGAAGTTCCTTTCTGGTCACAAACTTGATATCACCCGGAAACTCAGTTTCCTTTGGACCGGCAGAAACATCAATTATCACAACTTCTACCTGTCATTCACATCAGTAAGAAAAAAAGGTGAATTTTTTTTATGATTTTTTCCATCAAAGCAGAAAATTTAAAAGAAAAACAGAAAAATACCCACATTGACAACATTCTTAAACTTGAATTAAAACCAAATAAAATGCTAAAAATATCTTCAGAAAGAAAAAATATCAAATTTCTCCTCATTGTAAAATCCAATAAAAGACCATCAATTATGTAACTAATGAGATCAGCATGAGCAGACGTAGAACGTACCTTAGAGGAAGCGGTATTAGAAAATGTGGTGAGAGAGGATCGAACTGAGTCAGACAGGAACCGGAGTTCATTAAGCTTAGTATCAGCTGTTCCAACACAGAAAACTTTAGCAGGAATACCCATTTTGTGTGGAGCCAAGCCAAGCCAAGGGTGAGAGAATTAATTTGGGAATGAGTTGAGACAGGAACCGGTATTTTTCTTATAAAGCAATCTCTTTGTATTCTGGAAGTTTCGACTTTTGAGAGTTTGGTCGGAGTTGGGAGATTGAAAGAATGTCCACTGAATACTCTGACACTTCATCGATCCACCTAATTTAATTATTTTTATATGGAATCAATTAGTCGAGTAATAAACAAGTTTTCTGTGCAAATCATCTTTCGTTTTCTTATTCTTTCATTTACGTCCCACTTCAAATTAAAGATTTAGGGTTTAAAGTTTAGGGTTCTAAATTAAAAATTTTGGTTAGGGTTTAGAAAATTAGGAGTAAGGTGTATTTTTTAAGTATAGGGTTTAGAATTTAGAATATAAAAAATAAGGGTCTAAGGTTTAAAATTAAAATTTTTATAAAAAAATCAAAGGAGGTACAAAAAAAACATAAAAAAAGGACAGAGGTTTTTTATTCATCTATTACTTCTCTACTTTCTAATCACCATTTTGATTTAAATTTCCAACTGACAAAAAGATTATTTTAAGTTAAGTAGATTTTATTCGATTCTTCTAATCATCGACCGAAATTTATTATTTTTAGTGATTAAGAATTAAATGGTTTGTTTACGATATATATGTCTTACAAAATAATTAAAATTAATAAAAATAATATTTTATAATTAGGTCAGTATATAAAAATATAATTATAAATAAAAATAAAGAAATATGTTTTTCTAGTGTTTTTTATGCTCTTGTAGCACGTTTTTTTTTATCCCTATTCTCGATATTTTCAAGTTTTTCCCTTGCTCTAATGGCTGTAGTGAATGATGATCTGGCGACTCTTACATTCAATAATGGTGATGATGTGTCCTCCTACCGTATCCGATGAGAAATTATTCTATGAACCGGTTCTACCATATCATTCATGGTCCTTAAGAATAAAAACCAAATTCACGTTATCATTTTTTACACATCATCTGCATACTCATAATTTTAATTTACAAATCATTTCTCTAAATAAAATATTAAAATTAAAAAAATGATAACGTGGATTTGTTTTTTATTCTAAACTCCAAACACTAACCCATAACCTTAAACCTTAAACCTAACCATAAACCCTAAACCTTAAACCTAAACCCTAAAACCTAAAACTTAAATCCTAAACCTAAACCTTAAACCCTAATTAAAAACAAATTCACGTCATCATTTTTTTTAATTTTAATATATTTTATTTAGAGAGATGATTTGAAAATTAAAATTATGAGTGTGCAGATGATGTGTAAAAAATGATGACATGAATTTATTTTTTATTCTTAAGGACCATGGATGACGTGGTGGAACCGGTCCATAGAATAATTTCTCCAGACTGACTTAGACTCAATCTCCTCCTTTTAGTTCTTTCCAAGTGCAGTATTACCAACAAGCTCAATTAGAAAAGGTAAAGCAGAAACTTAAAAACCTTGTTGATTTTGATCCTGATGATGTGATTTTAGCAGTGTAAGTAAAGCTTGCATTAAACATGTCAGCTGATAAGGAGGAACTTTATAGAGGGCAGAGAGTCTGAACTAATTGGCTTCAAAAAAGAGACCAAAATACCAACTTTTTTTTCCCCATCACTGGGCCTCTTATAGGAAAAAGAAGAATGGAATCACTTCTCCTGTTAATGAAGATAGAGGATTATGAGGTAGGTTTAAAGATTAAAAAGCTAATAATGTTTGATGATGGAAATAAAACAATTCTATTATATAGCATTTAGCAACAACCTGTTACATATAAGATGAAACAAAGCTCGAGTCTCTTCTGTTTTCTTTTCCTTCCAAGCTGACAGTGAGTCTCCTTGAACAACTGAGTTTATAAAGTGAAACAAAAACTACAATACCCAAAGCTTAGCTTAGCTCTACTCTCCTGGAGGAACAAAGCATTCATCACTAAGAGAGTAAACCATTTTCCAAAACAAACTTGAAGCAAACGACAGTAAACATGTAGAGTATACTGTATACTCATATAAAGAAAATGTATGTTTTTCTTTTTCAGTTCCCAATGCGCTTGCCCCTGTTTCTACGATGCCATTGACCCCTTCTCATGGCTCTTGCTCTCTTCCATCGCTGCACATTTCTCATCCTAGTAAATATCTTTCGGATTTGGTCGAGTTTGTGAGATTGTTGGGAAATTATATTAGATGTTGAGGACCTCTCACTCAAAACTATCTCGTATCCATCCCTGAAAGAGTCCATTCCTTCAGCTAGAAGTTGCCAAAACAGCCCGCCAGATGCCGGGCCTCCTGTTTTAGCCGATGAGTAAATTTTGTAGTAGACGGTGTTGAACAGTTGGTCCCTCTGATAAGTGCTGAAACCAGGGTCTTTCCATGATTTCCCGAATTCCGTGAGGAGTATTGGCTTTCGGAGGACGAATTTCGCGTCCCGGATGTGAGAGTCAAGCCAGTTGTTCAAGAAGGATAGCTGATATTGTTCATTTGAGGTGGATAACCTGCTCGTTCATGCAACAATGAGGAATTAAGATCAAGGCTTTGTTGCAGTTATCTTAATTGACAATTGGATTCAAGTTTCATAAATATTAGTACCATTGATCAGGATACGAGTGCACCGTTGCGAAATCAATGCCAGGAATCTGACTATTTGCAATGAAATCTGTTCCAATATCCAAGCTGGGATTGAGTCTCTTCTTCTGAGGAGTTGATGGTCCATAAAATCCTTCTAAACCAGCTTCCAGCAAGTGATTCCTGTCTATAGACTTCACATGGGAAGCCATTTCCATTATCCAAGCCTACCAAGCAAAGCACAATAAGCAAAAGTGGAACCAATTGCAAATAAACAACATTTAAGAATTAAGATAAAATCCAGATCTAGCTATGGAAGATTGTTAAAACCTGAATGGTTCTTCCAGACGGATCTGATGTGCATCTAGGCTCATTCATAAGCTCCCAGGCCATTATTGTTGGGTCATCTTTGTAGTGAATTCCAGTAAAGCTATTATATCTGTTGAGAACAGTCTGCAAAATTGAACTAGAATGTAAAATATATATGCATAATTCATAATAAAAGAGGAAAATAAAAATTATTTTTTTAGCTTACCTCGACATGATTCTTATAGTAGCCCTTAACAACAGGATTTCTGAAGAAATCATCATCAGATGTAAGGTACTGGCCTTGGCTTCTTGCCCAGTTCACATATTGTTTCTTTCCTCCAAAGCTTTCATAGTTATTAGCTAAGCTTAGGATGAGCTTGATTCTATACTTTCTTGCCTCAGCTATCACAAAATCCAATCCCTTTAAAACCATTCCAAAATGAACAAAAACAAAAACAAATCATACATCATCATCTTTTAAGCAACTAAATTTTACTGAAGTAAATCTGCAGAAAAAGATACCTTAAACGTTTGTTCATTGTAGGAACCTGGGGCATACTGTAAAGGTCTGTAACCACCATCACTGAAAGCCCAAGTTCTAGCCACAGAGAGGCCATGAGCGGCCGCATCTCTAAATGCAGCGGAGACTTTAGGCCTCTGAGACGGGTCAGAGGCCATATACATCAACCAGTAGGCATTGAACCCATTTGCAAAGTAAGGGTTGCCGTTCAAAAAGAAATGGACACCTCGGGTCCTTATGAAACCATCCCCTGCTGCTTCAACATGGACAGTCAGAAGGTGTTGTGTGAACAGAAGAGCTAGAAAAGAAGCCGAAGCCAAAGCCAAATGTTTCATTTTGTGTGTTTCTCAATGGAGATTGGAGAAGGGTTTTTTTTGGTAGTAGAAATGGATGAAAGGGCGGTGTTTAAATGCTGCAGAAAAGCAGATGAGGCTGTTAAAACCGTTTGTCTTCATATAACTGCAAAACTTAACAGGAAAAAGAAGGGGAAATCTACAGTAAGTGTCGGTGTCCCTGTCTAAGGTTAGTTTTGTTGGATCGGTGCTTGAAAAGCAAAGCATTGTGTTGAGATTATTATATATAATTTAATGTACTATTTCTTTTTATTTTTCTTTTGCCTGGTAATCTAATCCCAGAGAACCAGGACCGTACACATGGGGTTCTTAGGGAAAAGAGAGTATCAAAACATGTCTGAAGCCGTTTTGGGTCCAAATCCAAGTGAGACACACCAGATCTGTGGTTTCTAAACGTACCGATCATGTCTGTCTTTACCCACCACGCGGCATGTGAGACGCAGCAGTTGTCATCTTCTGCATGGCCCATCCACCACCCATTTCCTGTGTTATCATTTAAGACTTTGTGGACTGCATGTGCCAATGCTCCATCAATCACTCCAAAAGTTATGCACCATTTTAGGTAAAGGGATAAAATCAAAAGCAGTTTTTAATGTTTTATTTTTTAAATCAAAATCAAAATCAAAAGTTATGCACCCATTTCCTAGTTAAATAGAAATCGTTGGTCAGTTAATGTTTTTTTCTTTCATTTTTAAAGAAGAAACGATTAATAGAGAGTTGACATGTGATACCTTTCTATTTTGTTATTGTGGAGACTCGAATCTAAATATATAGCTCTTGTCTTTTGACGGGGGCATTACAGATATATTGTTTATTTTTCTTTCATTGAAAGAAACAGGAAAATTGGGGTTTAAAAAGAAAATAAGCAGGAAAATTAACGAGCAACAACTGTTTGCACATTCTCCTTGATGGTAAACATAATCAATCAAAGCAATAGAGCACAAGTACACACGCCTTGGATGACTTGAACATCCATGTGTTTGCAAAATGAAGTTCAACTTCTAAAAGATGAAAAGGATGATAAGTTTGACCAAATGAGTGTGCACACTATGACCACCAAAATTATTGCAACTGATCCGCTGATGAAAAACATACCCAGTGACGTTGAATCTAAAACTAAAATGTGATTGATCAGCTCCTAAGCAGTTTTTGGCACTTTATCAGGCATAATGTTATCGGGAAGGACAAGCTCCGGTGGTGTCTCCCGAACAACCCCAAGCATCGAATCGTATTCCTCATCACGGCGTTCAAATTTCTTGCGGAGCATCATCTCTAACTCGATTTCATCAAACCCCTTTGCATTTTCAGCAGCATGAACTTGTGCCAAATTGGTATAATTTAGGGCAGACTGGGAAATGAAGGTCATCTCTTCTTCTGTTAGCTTTCTTAGGAACCTGGCCGGGTTACCTCCCCAAACCTGAAATTGTAAAGGAAAATATTTGTTAACAAATTTAGAATTTAATAATAAGATGCTTTTTTAGCTAAAAAGTTGGATCAGTTCATTCCCCTTGTGTTAATCTATTATAAGGGGTAAACCTTGCGAGTTATGACTACCATCTCTACATTTTAGCAAAGAACTGTATATCGTTCTATGTTGACTTCAGCACTAATATCATATCTATTTTACCTATTTCATGTATCTTTAGACTATAAAGATTTGCATCTAAGAAAAAATAACAAAGATATGATATTAAATAGAATAGATATGATTAAACGAAGATTAACATCCAAATGCCAGTGAAAAAGTGCCCAGAGACCTCTCCGCATGGGATCCTAGTGTTCTGCCTCACAAGAGCTCCGGCAGCAACCATGGCATGCTTCTCAACATAAACACCATCTAATAGGGTAGCCCCCATACCAACAAATGCTTCATCCTCAACAGTACATCCATGTAAAACAGCACTATGACCTGCCAGTTTCCATCAGTGATTACTTTTTTCATGATATTAAAATCATAGGCAAGGGCTACCTTAAAGGATGGGTCACTCACCAACAGTAACGTTACTTCCAATAATAGTTGGTAAAACCTTCCCACTTAAGTTAGATTTTGCAACATGGACAAGGGAGTTATCTTGGATATTTGTTCCAGACCCAATACTGATGCTATTGACATCACCTACACACATCAAAAGTCAGATTCAGAAAAGAAATCCAGGATGGGTTTATAGCATGGGATAACACACAGAGATAAGAGAGAGAGAGAGAGGGAGGACGTAGAGATGAGAGAGTAATTCATGCTCCATAAGATACAAGCTGAGGAGTTTATTTCAATCTCATTTTTTTAACAGGGACACCATAAAATCGATGGATCAACGAGGGATCATGACCAAAAAAATACATTATAACCCCAACATTATTCTTTTGCATAATATCATATCTATTATAATAGATTATGACCAAAAAAATTCAGCACTAATATCATATCTATTATAAGGGATCATATTTCAATCTCATTTTTTTTTAGCAAAAGAGCTAGATAATCATTATTCTGTGAGATTCATATTTTATTTGTCATAAAAGCAACACACCCCAACATTAGTTACAGGCCTATTTCATTACAAATTTATAACCCCAGCTCCCTCATTCAAAAGTTATAAGTTTCGGTGTCACAAGATACCATGGTGTTAAGAAAAGCACTAAGAACTAAGATCGCCATATCATACAAATACATTCCTGATTCCTTACAGTCATTACTATGGTGGCTATCATCTCATGCCCTAAAACACATTCTTTCGCCTAACCATAATTTCTTCCACGTATAAAACATCAGCAGCGTTCTCAAATTCAATCATGGATCTTGGATGTAAAATGTTCCATCTTTGAGACAAGATATGCAATTTATGATTATACACCAACCACATTGGGTGCATGCTTGGTACAAAGTAACAAGCAACATCCTTACCTTCATTTTCCTAAGACAATAATGTTTGTAAACATGCATTCCGAACCTTGGTTTCAGATATTGATCCGATCCAAAGTAACAAACAACATCCATAAACCCCCATAAAAACAAAAGAGAAATAATTCACAAAATAAATGCCGTTCACCAGTCCTCAACTAATAATAATAATAAACTAGACTGCTTACCTCTCAAAACACATCCATACCAGATCGAAGAACCCCGACCTACTTGAACATCACCGATAACGGAAGCGCTAGGAGCTACAAAGGCATCTCTATCAACAACGGGGGCTTTGTCGAATACGTTCATCAACGTCCGATGCCTCGACACTGAAACAAAAGTCAATTCCAAACAATTGACCAAAATCTACGCCTATTTCGATTTAAGAGTTTAAGTTTTGATATATATAATTGCATTTCAAAATAAAGCACAGATTCGTTACAAGATGGATAAAATTATGAAATTGAAAGAGTGAGAGTTAGGGAATTAGGTCACCCACGTTGTTCTTGGAAGTAGTAGTTGCCTTGGAGGCGACAACCAAGGCGATCGAGGGCTTGGCCGGTTTCTCGGATCCAGAATCCAACGGAGTAGATTGCTTTCCCCAATGTTCCCATCTTTCTATACTTATTGTACTTCAGATTGACGGTTATTGCCGTTTTCCCTTGAAGATCCGAGAGAATTTTTTCCCAACCGGGAATGCGAGCTTTAAAACTGGTGGGAAAAAAATAAAAAGACGGAGAGAGCTATTCTCGTGTCCAGCGACGATCTTCTGCTTCCCTACTACAGTTTCGCATTCTGCCACGTGTTTTTCTGCTTTGGTATAACTAGAATGCAAGCGAAACGCCGTCGTATTGATAGGGCTTACTCATTATTTCTCTAATCTTGAGAATTACATATCAAAATGCTTCGTCTCTAATTTGTATAACTAGAATGAATGCTTGGGGCGTAGATTAGGAAGGTTTAAGGGAGGAACATGAGAAATTATATAGCATCAGCTATGATCTTATCTAATTATAATTATCTACTTTATCATAATTTTTTAAGTTAATATTTTTCGATCAATGAATTTTCAATTAGGTTTTTTCATGTCATTTAAAAATATATTTTTTAAAATTATATTAATAACATAGATAATTAGTGATTAAATGAATAATTTTTATTAGTTAGGAATCACGACTGACGTGACAAAACAAACCTATGATATAATCTCTCGAGGAAGAGAGAGTTTCATCGAAACCACCGCCATTTTCTTCGATTATTAAGCGTTGTCTGTGCCGATTGTAAAATTGGAACTGATATAACTAGAAAGCAAACAAGTCTCTTTAAAACCAACGATTGGTGACGCCTAAAGGGTCTAAAAGCTTTTGGCCTTTGGTCAGTTTTTGTGGTGATGCCATTATCGCATATTCATCCCTTATTTATTTTTCTATTTTTTGACACCAACGTATTAATAAATAAACAGGTTTAATACCTAAAATGACCCCTCAACATATTAAAAAATTGTGTTAAATAAACCTCTGATATCAAGAGGAAATGATCTCGTCCAGTTGAGGTCCTTCCAAGCAAATGCATAACAGTCATGGTGTCAAGTTCCACACAGATACGTGGAATGCCCAGCCTGCGTGATTCCGGCCTTCAAACACCCCCACGATGTAACCACTCCAATTAATTTGGAGAAGCCCGTGATCCAATCCCCGACTCATTTCAAAGCACCCTACCACAAGACAAGACGAGCGTCCACCAGAAGTACAACGTGAACCATCAGGATTCAGGATTAAGATTAGACCAACCAGCACGAGCCTGGAGGTCATTGGCAATGAGTCATCTTTCGAGTGTTTAGAACATTAAATCGACGGAAAGGAATAACGGAAGCCAAAGCCAAACGATACTCATCATCTATGGTTACTACAAATATATTTGTTTTTGAATTTCGTAGCAACCAATCCTAGGACTCCATGGAGAAAAAATAATGTCATTGGTCAGGTTTAATCCTGCATAACTAGGTAGCATAGGCAGTTGGAAAAAATCGGAGAAGATGATCAATGGTGGTTTCCAGCTCGCCACTGCACACTCCACTCCGAGCATCAACTGATCTGTCTCCTAAACCCATCCGAATTAGTCGAGAGTGTGTCATGAGCAGCTAGCCAATAAACAAATTATGCGTTAGAGACCACTATATATAGGAATAGTAGACCACATCGGATTAAAATCAGCCGGGTATTGCGGTGCTCGAATCCTATAAGGTGATTTAACCAAAAAATTCTATTTTCATTGTAACATCACTATTCGGTCAGAAAAAAAATCAGATCGAAAATGTCAATGAACTACAAAATGTAGAATTGAAGAATCAAATTATAATAAATAATTTCAGAACAAATATATAACATACATAATACCAGAGGAAGGATTTAACCAATTTGAAAAGTTTTTAAAATTTGAGAACTAAAATGTAAATATTTAAAAATTCAAGGATTTAACCAAAATCATTTCCAACTTTTATTTTTACCCAAACAAGCCTTATCATATTAAATTCATTGGGTTTTATATATTTGGGCTGAATTGGGTCTTATTCATGTATATAGATTGTTCTATATCCAACCTTCCCATTTACATATTATAACAATACGATATAAGGATGTCATGTTAAAAATAAACTGGTTTACCCATTTTTTATCCTGTAGTTTTTGTTTGATAGATTAAGTTAGAACAAGCTGTCTTGGCTCATGATGGGAAATGGAAGGCAAAGCTAGCTAGGGCCTAGGTGACTACGAGACTGATGAATGAAACGTCGGCACTGCTGAGCCATGGCTCACCCAACAGGCTGTTGCAGCTTAAAGACACCAACAGATCCCCATAAGGCTATTAAGCTAAGAGGTTGAAACCCAAGTACATCCCCAGAGACAAACATGGAATAAGTGGCGGAAAAGGAGTGCTGCCCAGCCAGTTGGGGTTTTATCAGGGTGTTGATGACAATACAATAAGTACTGTCTCTCAACTGCCTTACAATTATTGCATCAATATCTTACCCCAACTGATCAAGACCACAGACTCATTATCGAGTTATCACCTTTCAAGTCATTGGTTACAAGCTTTTAACACTGATTGAATTCGAACATGCATGCACGCACACTATTGATTGGTACATGAACCCTATTACTAAGTCTAGGTGGTTCTGAACATATATATATATATATATACTAAGAGCGATCAAAATTATTTACCTTTCGATAATGTATCCTTTTATGTCTTTTTTAATTTTTTTTAAAAAAATTAAATTTTTAACCATAACCTTTATTTTTTATATCCTAAACTTTATACCCTAAAATTATCTTACCTCTAATTCTCTAAACCCTAACCACAACCCCCAATTTAAACCTTAAAGATTTAAAATGAATGCATGAAAGAAGACATGAAAAAGAGATAGATGATTTTCATCCATTATACAGGATCTCAAGGGAAAAAACTTAAAATGAGTTAAATTAAATACTTATAAATAAAATTACACAATATCCCTTAAATTTTTAAACCGTCGGTACAGCATGTCTATGCTTTTTACACCCTTCCTAAAGCAAAGAAATATCATTGAAATATACTTTGCTCCCTCAACCTGGTTCACTCATCATTAACATTTTCCAAAACCCTTTGTTCGTTTGTACAGAGATTCCCTAAAAAAGTTGTATTGCTTATGCTAGCAAAAATAATGGATTTACTTCCATTAGCCACACCTCGTATGCTTAAACTTACTCCTTACTTGATCCATTAACAAGATTACGAAACCAAATGTTTATACAACTGCAGGTAGAATTTAAGTCTTTTGGACGTAGAATTAAGGATGACAAAGGATCGGGGTGAGTTTTTGGTCGTCCTGAACCTACCGTGACTCGCGATATATTAACCTTAAATTTAGTCACATTCTGTCTCAAATTAAAATATTAATTTATTCGATTCAACTTGATCCAATATGTTATTTCTTAAATTCGACCTCAATCCGACCTGACACAAAAAATTTAAAAAAAACTTCGTCGATGATAATAGTAGATTCAATCAATCTTTTACCACAATCATAAATTATAGTTTTTAAGTGACTTTAAACCTATATAAAAATAAATAAAAATATACCTAGACGGAGTGAGTAATTTCAAACATATATTCAAACTCGTCCCACCCAACTTCATGATGTTAAAACTCCGTCTCGATCTCGAAATTAAAAAAAAGTTAATCAGATCGAGACAAATTAAATCGAGACGTCTCAAATCAAGTCAGGACAAAGTAATTTGCCATCAGAATCTAGCCATGAGGGAATCAGAAACGTTAGCTATCTAGACAGGCATCATTTCACAATTTGTCCCTTCGGTAAATATTTGAGAGCATAGCAACCATAAAATGAGAACAATTTCCACCAAAGGTAAAAATGGAATCCATCCGCGTTCCTTTGGAAGAAAGAAATAGGGTGATAAGGGTTCCAAATCTTAGCTGCAAAGAAATATGGTTATTCTAGGTATTTAAGACGAGTATTTAAAGGTTTCTATTCTGCAAATGTATGATTCAAATTAATGGTATCTGACTGTAGGCATATGTCTGATTATAATAATACTTTGAAACAAGAAAGCATATGGCTACAAAAGGATAGAAAAAGACGACAATATTTTCCGTACCTTTCTCCTTTTGTCTGAAAGCAAATTCTAGATTCTAGCAATGAAACATACACATGATCACAGTCCCACATCCAAAAGGCCACTCCACAACGTACACACAGGTTCTGGGTATGGGTATCTGCCAAGATATTATCTTTTCCCTTCTGTATGCCTCACAGGCCAAGAGCTAATTTACAGTTCACTAACAATGTAGTCCATAACTTGATTGGAATAATAGAAAGTGGAAGAAATTAATGATAAGAATCATAGAAAGAAGATCTTCAAAGATTTGCAGCAGTCCAGGAGGAATCACAGTTACAGACTTCAGTTTTCTACCCTGAACTGCAACCTGCATATTGAACCTTCTGTTCAGTAAGCTAGTAACACCACTGCCTTCCTTCACAAGAAATTCATCATAAGTTTGATGCATACCTCAAGCATATTGAATTCCATATAGCTTGAGTCCAAACAAGAGTGGGTGTCAAAATCACATTGGGAGATTGGTAAAGATAGTTTCCCTGCCCATCCTAGCTCACTCTTCTCCTGGAGAGAGAGAGCAAAAAGTGGAGGGAAAATGATTATTCATTACAGAGTGAGACCAATTGCCCCTTATCCTAAAGGACAACTATGTATTGCCATGTTTACTGGGATCTGGTGGCATAATGAAAATGAAATTACCCATACACAGCTTTAGAGCTGCAAAAAAGTATACAGCTATATCACCACCTCAATCAGGGAATAAGGATAATTTGCCTTCACTGGTTGCAGATATTTCTGGAGTTCTTACTCGTATTCGTCCACACAGTCATTGAACCATCAGCAAAGGACAACTAAGACTTGAAAATCCTTCACGTGCTTCAGACACAGATTTTTATTTGTTTGCTTTCAAAATGGATATATAACAAAGTAAATTAGTGCGCCTGTCAAGAAAAACTCTAAGCTGCTAGAACTTTAGTTAAGAATGCAAGCAATGGTTTGTTAATTCATGGATCATTAGGACACAACAGAGGATGGTTTTGGTACAGCTAATAGCATCTACATCTGTTTGTTTGTTTGTTTCACTGAGTAGAACTAACAAGGCAAATCCCACATGCCCCTGACCTAATCAAGGAATACGGTTTAGTTTAAAAGAAAAACAACAGTGTACTTTGATTCTGATTCTTCTCTTTTACTTGTTGTTCCTTGTGCTGCTCAATCTTGTGGTTCCTAAGGGGACGGGTCACATTATACTCTGCCCTTTTGGAGGATATATTCACCCAACTTGCTTAACCCAGCTACACTTTTCCTCCAGCTTATAAGGAGCTTCCCTCATCATACCTCTCAGACACCGCCCCTTGAAGTAATCTTCTGAGACAAACACCTCATCTTTTCCCTTCCATCATCATTGCGAGTTTCATTTTATTCATCCTATCTCTCAAATTCATTCGCGGGCATAAATGGCATCGAATTCTCTAACTTCCTGGACTCCTAAGCAAAACAAAATGTTCGAGAAGGCTCTGGCTAAATATGACCAGGACACTCCTGACCGGTGGATTAATATTGCCAAGGCTGTGGGTGGGAAGTCTGCTGAGGAAGTGAAGAAGCATTATGAGATCCTAGTCAGGGATGTCCAAGACATCGAGTCCGGACGGTACCCTTATCCATATCCAAGTGGGAGCAGCAACTAAAGTCTAAAGCCGTGAGTTATATCAGCTTACCCTATCCTAATGCTAATGGTACCTTGTTAGTTACTCTGTACCAGCTAGTACAGAACCCCATAATCAGCTCAATCCAGATTCTAAATCCACTTTTATATGAGTATTTACAGCTCTATTCACATATCAATAATGTAACCAGAAATGCAAGACCATGTTATAAGCATGAATTTGGCATTCCTATCAATGCAGCTCATTCCTTGGGATACCTATATCTACCAAGTATATTAATACCCTATTTCCTCTGCAGACCCACAAGAACTCTTAAATCATACACTGCCATTTCCAAACTCCTCAAACATCGACCTTGTGGGTCCGTACAACATAATCCTGAAAAAGTGGGGAATAAGAACTCTTCAGGTTCCCTTTTTCTTTGTCTGTGATCCATCAAATTCTCGCTTTTCTATCTCCCACTAAGCAGTGGAAACAACTCTGTTAGCCTCAAGTTTCTTCACTGTGTTTCCTGACAAAACTCGTAATGGCTGCTTCTAAGCCATAACAAAGTGTACATGAGGCATAATTTATTGTGTTTCTTCACTTGCAACAATCCTTTTATTACAGTTTGCGCTTTACAAAGGACCAGACCAATTGATTTTGAATCTCTCTTGAATTATTATCTGCATTATTATCGGGGAGGAACTAGAATTTTTTTTTTATAGAGGGACTAAAACATATATTTTAAAAATCTTTTAGATCGGTGGGGACTGGAATACAATTTTTTTAAAAAAATAAATTATATTTGTTATTGTTTTATATTATGTAATATACGCAAACAACAATTGGAGGGATCAGAGTCTAGACCACTAAATCCTCCTATGTTTCGTCCCTGATTATTACCTCAACGGATTAAGTACTATCAACTATCGATTATATTTACCAAACACTTCATACAATCAATTAATATAATCTGCTAATTAAATTAACTAATATAATCAATTATCAACTAATATAATTCTCTATCATATATACTATAATTGTCAAACAAGGCCATTGTATTTTCATTTGACATCGGATTAAATGTTAAATAAATGGGTCAGCTATATTAATGCTCATTCAAGTTTTTTATGCTTTTATTTTGATTATTAAACTTTTAAAATTTATATTATAGTCATTGATCTTTTAATTCATTTTTGGTATGATCCCATATTAAAGGATGTTGATGTAAAATATTAATTTTTATTTCGAAAATAAAATAATGGGTAAACTACAATGTCTATTAGTAAACTTTCTTCTTATTTTTATTTTGTTTACCAACATGTTAAAATTTTTAATTTAATAACCTAATTTTTAAATTATTATTATTTTAATCACTTTCGAAAAAAAATCAGTTTTGAGTTTAACACCTTAAGTGCTACCAAAATTTAGTTTAGCGTCCGTAAACTTAAATTTTTACCAAAATATTTAACTTTTTAAGTTTAATGAAATATTTTATTCCGCTTAAATCAATTTATATGCTTTAAAAATCTAAAATATTATGAATTTATTTAATTTTTTAATTAAAATATTTCATTTATGACCTAAAATCTTACAAAATTTTAATTTGAAGATAAAACTTTTTAATCAATTTAAAATATTATCTAAAACTTAAATTAATTAATCACATTTTAAATGTCTCACCGCATATCTTCCTCCATAGTAACGAAAAACATGGACTGTTGCCCAAAAAATGAGTGGAGAAGCACCAAGCAACAAATACTATAAAAATGGGCCACGTCAGCCCACGTGTTCTTTTTTCCAACAAAATGTAGGTATATCATTCAAACATCCTCATCTTCACTGTTTTCTTTTCTGCTATTTTAACAAAGTCCAGAGCTGTAAGTTTTCATTGAATTTCTGATCGTTTTCAATCAGGAACTGTTTAGTGAATTGGCGATGAGTTTTCGGGACGACAATGAAGATGGACGGGATCTCAAGAAACCATTTTTGCATACCGGAAGTTGGTATCGTATGAGTTCCAGGCAGTCAAGTATTATGGGATCTTCCGCACAAGTCCTTCGTGATGGATCAATCTCCGTCGTCCTCTGTGTCCTAATCGTTGCCTTGGGGCCTATCCAATTTGGTTTCACAGTATTATAATTTTCTACCCCTCTTCTCAACCCCATCATTGGTTTTTGCCCTTATTATAATTTCATTTTCAACTGTAACGATTATTGTTTGGTTATACAGTGTGGATATTCTTCTCCTACTCAAACTCAAATTATCAGTGATCTTAATCTTTCGATTTCAGAGGTATGAGTTTGGTATCTGCCGAGTTCCCCTTTTTGATTTGAATTGGTTTTATTCTGTTTTCCTTTTCATTAAATCGGTCCTTGTTGTTCTTATTTTGGGGCAGTTTTCTATTTTTGGTTCCTTGTCAAATGTGGGAGCAATGGTTGGGGCAATAGCCAGTGGTCAGATTGCTGAATATATTGGCCGAAAAGGGGTATCTAATTCATTTCGTATTTTCTCTTATTTACATTTGATTAATGTTTTCTTTCAGCTCAAGCTGAAAAATTGTAAATTTTATTTATCAATCTTCTAAACTAGTATACGTATTTACACTGTATTGGATCAAATACGAATTTCTTTGTTCCACTTGATCAATTTAATGTTGCATTTGTTGTGTTAAATCTGCAGTCGTTGATGATTGCTGCTATTCCTAACATTATAGGATGGCTGGCCATATCATTTGCCAAAGTGAGTGACTTTTGGTAATTTTGTACCTCTCGTTGTGTCTCCTTTACAAAGCTTGTTGCTAATTTCCTCCGCATTGGGGATTTGTAGGATTCTTCGTTTTTATTTATGGGAAGGTTGTTAGAAGGGTTTGGCGTCGGTATTATTTCTTACACGGTACCTTGAAAGCTTTCAGCTGCTTTTTACTTATTTTCTTGGAACATTTGTTTTAGTAATGCGTAAAAGCATAACTCCATGATTTTACTTATGTCTAGGTGCCTGTATATATAGCTGAGATAGCACCCCAAAACAGGAGAGGAAGCCTTGGATCGGTGAACCAGGTTTGTTCTACATTAGTATCCTTCTTGGTATCTCATATTACTTTTATCAACTGATTAGTCAAGTAAAGATCTTTTATTGGATAGCTATCAGTTACTATTGGAATAATGCTGGCGTATCTATTGGGACTGTTTGCAAATTGGAGAGTACTTGCAGTTTTAGGTAAGTGGATTGATTTTTGTTAACTTAGCTGCTCTTTCCAGAAAGACAACCTCCAAATGTTGCTGGGGAAACAATCTCCAAACATTTTTATTATTCAAACAAATTCAAAAAAATTGATGATTTCATATTGTGCATGGCTGCATGCATGTGAGTTGTAATTGAATTTAATTGAGATTTTTTCTAGGAAATTAAACTATTTTGTGGAAATCTCTTTTTTGTCAAGAGAATTATACCTTTTTTGTATTTAATAGTGATAGATGACTAGTAGGCTCTGAAGAGACTACTTTGTCCTATGACAATGAACTAATGGCATTTTTTTCTGTATGCATCTATGCTTTTATTGAAGAAAATCTATGGTCAGTGTTTATCAATAATCAATCAGATTTGTTATTGAATGTACAGTTATCGCTAACAGACTGTTGTGCTTCTTTTTAGGAACATTACCATGTACAATTTTGATACCTGGTCTATTTTTTATACCAGAGTCTCCCAGATGGCTGGTAAGGAACGTGTACCTGAAATCATTTGAGTGGACCTTTTATACCTTCTTATCTTTTCCATTTTTCTTCTTCCATATAGTATTTTGTTTATTATTGTTTTGTGAATGGGTTGCATCCAGGCAAAAATGGGAATGATGGAAGATTTTGAATCCTCTCTGCAAGTTTTGCGTGGCTTTGATACAGATATTTCTGTTGAAGTCAATGAAATAAAGGTATTGAACTGAATCACTGCAATATGTATTTTTTAACTTCAACCAAGGCTCATAGATTCTGGATTGAACTGCAAGTGTTAAGCAATAGTTTGTGTCTTAGAGACACATTTTTCTATTATCCTTATTAAGTTAAGATCTAAGTGGCATCTCTGCAGAGAGCTGTGGCATCATCAAGCAAGAGAGCAACAATTCGTTTTGCAGATCTCAAGCGTAAAAGATATTGGTATCCTTTGACGGTATATTCTTTGTTTTTTATATACATTACAGAATTTTTTTCCTATTCCCTAAAGATGTTGATTGAACCTCTAGTTTTAGCGATAATTTGCATGCTGCAGATAGGGATTGGATTACTGGTGCTTCAACAACTCAGTGGTATCAATGGTGTTTTATTCTATGCCAGTAATATCTTCGAAAGTGCTGGTTAGAACAACATTTCTTTAATGTTTAACAATAACTTTACCATTAATTGAATATTTAGATGGTGAATAAGTAAATTCTCCTATAAATTACCTCATTTGGGATAGTATGCATTATCAAATTCAAATTTGGTAAGACAAACTTGTAATTCAAAATATATGTAGTGCATGTGCCAAATTTAGTAGGAAAGAATGCATTTGTCTTCCGTTGTAGATTTGCGAATGTTCTCTTTATACATCTTGTTGATATTGTTCTCTCTTAAGTATATGAGGGTCATTCTTGTTAATCATTAACAAGATTAACCAAATATGAATTCACCATTCCCATCCCTTGCTTCACATTTTAAGGTTGCAACAGTTTTGGTTTCCATCTATTTGTTTATTCCTTATGATTCACTAATTTGACAGTACAATAAAATTTTTTAGGGGTTTCATCTAGTAATGTTGCAACATTTGGGCTTGGGGCCATTCAGGTAACGTTGGCACCTACTTATTGTCATGCAGGAGGTCATATATTATCGGAGAGTGTTATTTCTGATTGGTCTAATAGGTGTGTATTCTGTGTAGGTCGTTGCAACTGGTGTGACTACATGGTTGGTGGACAAAGCTGGCCGCAGGGTTCTTCTTATGGTGTGTTTGAAACCATTCACTCTATATTTGCTACTGAGCGATGGTTAAGATTGAAATAAATAAGATCCATAATCATAAATGATTTTGCAGATATCCTCATCTGGAATGACTCTGAGTTTGCTCATTGTTGCAATTGCATTTTATGTTGAGGTTGGTGATGTTAGGTCCATTTATTTGTAATTTATCTTCCCTTTTCTAATTTTTTTAAATGTCATTTTCAATACTTAGCAACCCTACTTGATAAATTCTTTCTTGATCATTCTACTACTGCTTCTTGATACCTTCTTCTCTTCTTTCACTTCACCGATACCAGAAAATTGTCGCTGAAGATTCTGACTTATATCACATAATGGGAATTCTTTCACTGGTTGGTCTTGTGGTAAGATTTCTTTCACACGTGGTGAAGTTTCTGAATATGAAAATAGTACGGTTGTATATATTATATATATCACGTACTCTACTTCTATCAAGTAGAGTTCTGATTGAATTTTTCCATCCAGGCCTTTGTTATTGCCTTCTCTCTGGGAATTGGAGCAATTCCATGGGTCATAATGTCCGAGGTATTCAAATTTCTCTTATAATTCCACCTTACATAAATAGGAAATTTCCAAATTTCTCCGTTATAGGATTCTATATGAAATAGCACTTGATGATGATGGGTGAGCGTAAATCTCATCAGTGATTATACAGCCTGTGATTCTATATAAGCAACAGAGAACGATGAAAAAGGAAGATTTTAATCCTTTTAAGCAAACCTTTATTATCATGATTAGTTGGAGGAATATATCTGCCTAGCAAAACCAAAAATAATTGTTTTTCTGAGCATTATTGCTTTGTCTCTCGACAGTGATATTTAATCCACTGGGACCATTATAACATGTTTCTTACCTATTGCTGCTAAACCAGGTGTTGTGTGTATGTCATCATGTAACCTGGGTGGCATTAATGTATGTATTGGCTTTAGTTATAGTGCGTGAGATAGGCAGCAAGAAACACACCTGGGATACAATTTGTAACATAAGCCCATGCAACCAAAACAGCATTAAGATTCTTATATATTAATTCCGGCTGCTTCCTCACTAGAGTTATAAGTGTACTGAGTTATAAGTGTGCTTCTTATGACGTGTTTGTGGATCTCTTGTATGCATCTGTGCAGTATTTTGGAATTTCTTGCACAAGTTGTTACAACTATAGAATATGATATTTGGTTTGTCTAAACAGAAATTAAGTGTAGAATTCTGCATTTAAGCATTTGTTACTAGTGATAATATGATCTATAGTGTTTGTAAATCCGTTGTCGGTTAAGTTTGGTGCTTATTTTCTCGAAACTTCATCTTTTCAGATACTTCCTGTAAACATTAAGGGTCTAGCTGGAAGTGTAGCAACATTGGCAAATTGGACGACAGCGTGGGCAATTACCATGACCGCAAACTTGCTTTTGACCTGGAGTGGTGGAGGTCATTCTCTTTCTCCCATATCTGTGTTCAGTTGCAAGTTAAGAATCTATAAAATTGACGTGCTTGCTTCTTCTGAGCAGGAACTTTCACATTGTATGCATGTGTGGCAGCATTCACCACTGTTTTTGTGGCACTTTGGGTCCCTGAAACCAAAGGAAGAAGCCTGGAAGAGATTCAGTCATCTTTCAGATAAAAAGGTTCTTCCGTGTATGCATATCATATTTTTGTATTTATTTCCAAAGTTCTTTTGAGCCGTGTATGTGCTGTTCATATCCAGCGTTGGCTTTAGCGAACCTGTATCTTGCATTGCTCACCAGTGTATGAATAAGCGTTATTTGATAACATGTTTGCATTATTTAGTAAAAGATAATTTGTTCCAATTTATTTTAGGGTAAACTATATATTAAATACCCACCCGTGTTTCTATTTTCTTATTTCAACTATCTTTTTGATAAAATGATACCCGACATTATATTTCGTTTCTATTTTAATAACTCTTCCGTTTAAAATTAATAAAAATGGTGATATAACTTGTTTTAATAATAATTCTAGTCTAAAAAATTTATAAAACCTATCGATTTAGTCTAAAAGTCTATCAATTTAAACCATTTCAAAATTTGGATTAAAAGTGCAACTTTTTTTATTTTTCTTCTCTTCCCCTCAAAACTGCTCATATATTTGGCACCTTCACGTGTAATAACCCATGGTTCCCAGCCTTCATCTAGTTATAGTGATCACTCACAACAAATAACTGGCCTTCAGAAAGGTTATTACAATGGTGTTTTGGATCATTATTTGTATATTGGTCATGGTTGATGAAGCTTGAGTCTTTGATTATCATGATTGATGAAGCATGAGTCTTTGATTCTGTGAGGACTTAATTGGATAAAAACAGAAATATTGTGTATTTTGTGCTATAATACTTCCTTCAGTGAAAGAGAAAAAAAATATAGATCTGCTCACGTGTTTATCTTGCAGATGACATTTGTATAACATTAACTGTTCTTAGAAATTTTACTTGAATGTTTGCACAAGTTTTGTTGAAAAATGATTCAACTCACTATTTTGCCAATTATTAGAGTTGGAACCTATAACCCATCTGTGGTAAATAGGTATCAGTATCTAAATCACAACGTCATTTCTGTTCATTTTTGCTAATTTTTGTCAAGTTTAAGTACTAAAATAGAAAGGGGTACTAAATAAGTAGTTTACCCTTTATTTTATAATCACTTCTTTTCTAGAAAATGGAGAAGTTTTAGAATAAATAACAATCCATTACAACAAGAGTTAACACCACATCCCAATCTTTTTGTGTGTTTTCATGACAGTAAGTTTTTCCATGGGACATAAATAAACCTGAAACACTCACGCCTTAACGTTTTCAGCAATCAGTGAAGCCAGAACACGCTTAAGACACCTATTATAAACACAGGGTCGCTCCAGGTGAACCAAGTGACCAGCTTTCTTTATGCCTTCCAAGGTTGTATTCTCACCTAATTGTCTGCAAGTATAGAAATATATAAATACACCCGAAGCTAAGCTACGTAAAGCATTAAGATAAACACGTACTGTTTCATGTTGTGGGCAAGCTCGTGCTTGAAGATTTGATCTTCTTCACCCCACAGAAGATGGATTCTCTACAAGACCATATATAGAAAAATGGTGTAAGAAATTTTAAACGTAAGAAGCTAGCATGGGTGAAACTGCAAATGGTAATAACCTGAGGAAAAGATGGGACAGTGGCATCCTTATTACTAATGACCAAACCCTCCAGCAGTTCAGCCCTCTCTTTCCTGTTGGTAAACATCACCTGTAGTTTCCATCCAGGGCCATTGATGATCAGATTTCAGAAGGTTTCTAAATATAATAATAACTACAGAAAAAAAATGACTTGTACTCCTTGAACTTTGATTTTTTTTTTTTTTGAATTCAAGAATCCATTAATTTTGATAGGCCCATCTGTAGCTGTAACTAAAGCGATGGGAAGAAGCCAGAGTGGTTAGCCATCACAGATATGGGTGAATTTATTTCACTTAGTACAAGAATTAGGTACAGTTAGTTGAACTACTTAATAAACCTAGTATAATTTGAAGAACATGTTTGTTTATCATTCTTTTGTTGTCCAACTCTCAACTAATCTAATTTAATAGTTAGATGATAATCATTAATTTAAAATTATAATCTTATTGCATGGAAAATGTTTATCTAGCAAGCTTTATTTGCAAGTTTTAACTGTACTGTAACTCTCTGAATATTTTAGCCATAGATATATTAATCCCAACCCACAAAATTCATATGAATCACCAGTCATGCATGCAACATGTTCATTCTCAGGTGAGGAACAATATTTCATTCTTAAACTAGAGAGTTCATTAGGTGTAAAAAAATGAAAATCATTGAATTTGAAGATGATAAGAGAAAGAATATGTTGAAAAACCTCAAGGTAGTCTTTGTGTAGTCGATCTGGGAACCAAAGTTTCTTATGTGCAGCAACAGAGAGAAGAGCTTTAAGACCCTTGACAGAATTGGGCAACAACAATTCTGCAGAAGATGAGAAGCCTAGCCTGTTTAAAGACTCCACACTTATGGAGTCGGTCATGGCCAGGATGGAGCCAGAAATAACCATGGCCTGGACCATATGAGGGTACAGTTGAGCCATCTTAAATGCCACCATCCCACCATAGCTAAATCCCACCACCACACACTTTTCCACGCCGACTTTGCTCAAACCCTTAACCAAGTACTCGGCTTGGAAAGTTGGTGAGCGGTCGGGTTTGTCTGTAATAGAATCACCGAAGAAGAGAAGATCAGGTACATAAACCGAGTACTTCTTCGTTAAAGCACCGACTTGGAATTGCCATGTGACGATGCCTTCTGCAGCAAAACCATGCACTAAGACCACCACTGGTTTCGTCGGTTTCTCCAAATGGCTCACCTTTTTCTCACCCTTCTTAGGTTTCTTGACTGTTTCACAAGGAACCCAAAAGTTCATGACCGTACCTGGCTCGAGCTCTACCGAGTAAGGCTGAACCCCAGCCATCTTCATTAGGCCATGCAACAATGGCTTTTGTGCTGCTACAAGGTTCACCATTTTCTGGTTATGTTTGCTTTTTATTCTTCTTGGTCTTCGCCTGGTTCTCACCTCGATTTAAAGCACTGAATTATAAAACGTGAGGTAATGCAGTGGATTTAAATTTACGAGGAAAGTCGTGTTTGGTCATGGGTTGTTATCAGATTCATTAAAAAAGAAGGTTAGAAATTTCAACCTCCACCATCTCCGTTACTCTTTGAATTACTACTGGGGAAACCAAAACCAATGATTCAAAGGCCCACCTTGGAAAACCTGATTAAAGTAAGGATGGAAAATCAGAGTTACTTACTTACACGAAACACTTTTCTGAAATGGAAACAAGTATTTTTAAGCGTTTTAATTGAGAGGTGGTTTGATTTTTGATCACCTGTACTACCTACTCTCCTGCTTGTCTTTCGGGATTTTTTAATAGGGTAAAACTATATAATCATCACTTAATTATAGAGATAGTATCAACTAAATCACTATATTTTTATTTTTAATAAATATATCACGTAATTATTTAAATGAATTCAATTAAGCCGTAAAACATTAAAAACTAACATAGGGATAACGTAATTGTTAAAAAACTTTTGTATAATTATAGGATGAGTCTACCATGCGCGCCAAACATTGTTGAACACCACTAATGATAAACACCGTTGAACACTATTAAATTAATTAATAAAAATTAAAATTCTAAGGACTAAACATATAATTTCAAATTATTTAAATTAAAAATTTTAATATATATATATTATTTTCATTTTTTAAAATTATTTTTTAATTTAAAAAATAAAATTATTAAATCAAAAACTTAAAACCTAAAGTCAAAGACCTAAAATATTAAACCCTAAACCCTAAAATCCAACACACTAAATCATAAACTCTAAACTTTAAAACAATAAAACCTCAAATCATAAAATCTAAAAATATAACCCAAACCCTAAAATAAAAAAATATGAAACTCTAAAAGCATAAACCCAAAACTTAAAACCCAAAATTAGTTTAAGATTTTAGGTTTAGGGTTTTGGTTATTTTAGGGTTTAGGATTTTTGTAATTTGGATTTAGTGTTTATGATTTAGTATTTTTAGGATTTTGATTTTATGTTTTGGATCTAGGATTTTAATATTATATTTTAGGGTTTGTAATTAATGTTTAGTGATTTAGATTTTTTTTGATTTTAGGGTTTAGAGTTTAGTTTATTATTTTTAAATTAATTTTTAGGGTTTATTATTATTTATTTATTTAATAAAATAAAATAAAATATACATAGAAAATACTTTTAACAAAAATTTAATTTAAATAATTTATAATTATATTTTGAGTCTTTAAATTTTTTTAATATTTATAAATCAATTTAATAGTGTTCAACAATGTTTATTATTAACGGTGTTCGAGGCCCGTTATAGAATTTTCCATAATTATATATATTCTTCCATATTCTTCCATATTTATATTCTTCCATAATTTTTTTAATATATTCATTATTCATCACGGAAGTTATTGAATGATTTAAGTTACTGCTAGTCTGCTACTATGTAATTTTTTTTTTTATAAAAGTTCATGTTATAGTTACTACTACCATGTAAGTCACTTAACTTTTATTATAAAACAGATTTCTTAAATTCTTTACAGGTCTGTATTTTCATTAAAAATATAAATTTTACAATAATTTTAAATTTTTTCTTCTTATTTTTAAATTATGCATTAACTATAATTTTTAGGGTTTATAAAATTTTGGGTTAAATGTTATGCATCATAAATGTGTCATCACGTGATTAAGAAGAAAATAAATTAAATAAAAATAATTTAAACCCTTAATAAGATAGTGACATGTATGTATGAATAATATAGATTAAATGTATATTTATTTTATTTTATTTTTAATTATTATATCACCGTTCCGTTAATTATTAACAACGGATGATTATATTAAAATTATTTTAATAATTAAATATTATATTTGATATAATTTAAAAAACTAACGATAATAATTTCAACACAATCTTATAATTAAATATTTTTATATACTTTATCTTATATTAAATTTAATAAAAGATTTACATTGATAATATTAAAAACTAGATAGATATTGAGCATTTAAATAAATAAGCATACAAACGTTGAACGTATAAAGATCCAAGAAAACGTCTAGGCATTGTAGTCAATATCGAGGATCGACAGTGTCTGTCTGTAAGTTTTGAAATGTGGGGTTTGTTTGTTTGCTGCATTCAAGGTCGAACCATGACCACATATTCCCTATTTGCCCTGGTTTCAAAGCTCACTTCTCCTATTGGCTTATACTTAACAAACAGGCTTTTTGGTAATTAGACTCTCACCAGAATCCATATAGTCCATGACGTTAAATTGAAAACAGAAATACAATTAAAATAATCGTTGGAAGAAAAATAGGGTTTGCATTTTTCAGAATGAATGACCCAAGTTGGGCATTAGAGGGCAATTTGACGGTCAAAATAAATTTTAGTGACGTTTTTTTATCTTATAGTGGTATCTTTTAGTGTCGCTAAAGTTTTTTCGATGTTTAAAAAAATATCACAAAAAAGTATTACTGAAATTAGTACCCAATAGTTCATGGTGTTTTTGAATAAAACATCGCAACAAGTCAAGATCTATAACGGTATTTTTATTTATAAGCTCGTTTGTAACATTTTTTCATGACTTCGTATCACCAAATTTCACAGTTCAAAATTAGCAGCATTTGCTTTTAAAACGCCCTTAAAGTGCCGCTATATGCTAAGTTTGGTGTAGAGTGGAGCTAATACAAGTGGTGCTGAACTTAGCAAGATCTTGATATCTGATGTAGAAGAAGAAGTGATGAGGGGAGTGAAAGTCGAATTCTCGAAACTGGAAGGTTTTAATATAAAACTGAAAGTGAAAGAAAAAGTAGAAGAGGTTGAAAAAAAGTGAAAACAATCAAAAGCAACTAACAGGCACAGCATAGACTGATCCCATTCTTAGTCCTCCACCTATTGAAGACAGACAAAGGAGACAAACAAAAGAAAGCAAATACAATAAAAAGAATTTTGACTACAAGAAACGAAACGAAGACCATGTAAGCGTCGCCATCATGGCCGTGCTACGTTTCATTGCATGATATTGACCGTTAATGGGATTGGGAAGAGAGGTTTCTTCTTCTTTATTCGTTGATGTTCCTTTTATCTTGTAAAGTCGTGCACAAGGTTTGCTGGTCTATCTGTAACGTTGAGTCTCCAAGAAAGGTAAGGAATGCCGATGTCGGAATCTCGGTCACTATCTTCAATGAACCTGAATTCGTTAAGAGGGGAGAAACATGGCATTCTCTGGTTCTGCGACTGATGATGAATCCATGAATTGTTGTGGTGTTGCTGTTCCAGCATTAAAGAGTTGTTGTTTGCATTTTCTGCGCTAGCTCTTCTTTCTTCTTTCTTGAATCGAATTCCACAGGCATTGCAAAGGGTCTGCCATGAAATAAGTAAGAGATTGAGAGACATAGAATTGTTGGAATTTGTAAGTTTTTGTATTACCTTTGGACCTCTTGGCCCGTTCCTCCAAAGCGGGGTAGAAGTGGTGTCGCAGTTGGTACAGCGGCGAGCTAAGAGAGGATCACTGCCGGAGCTGTTATTGCTATTTCCATTGCTGCCGCGGCTAGCTTTTGTGGTTAGCTGTGAATAAGGTGCGTTCTTGTTCTGGATCAAGTCCGAGCAAGACATGAAAGGATTACCAAAGGTACGTTCATGGCGGATGTGCCTGTCATCGTCTTGGGAGAGACGAGTTGATGGAGTTCCCAAGGAGAGAGTGCAATCAACGGAAGACGAAGAAGACATGAAAGGGTACATGTTTGTTTCATCGCAAGATCTGTGGTTGAAGTTGGGCATGGAAAACAGCCATGAGCAGTTGCTATGGCATTGAAACAGACCACATGAACATGGACCCATCATGTTTCCCTGAGAGCTACTGCACCTATGCATTGTTTTCTCAATCTGTTTCTCTATGATTATGCTTCAAAGCCTCAACTTCAGCGCTAGGGGATTGAAGATGAGTCGAAAAAAGAAGCTCATGCAAACGGAAGAAGAATTAAGAATTTGATGGTAGGGGAGGAGTGTATGATTTAAAGGGTAATGGTACGAACCAAATAGTAAGACTGAGAGGCAAGTGCAATAATATAGTTTTTGAATGTAAAACTGGAAGAGAGAGAGGGGTGGGCAGCTTTATAAGCTAATAAAATGGCGAAATACCAGTCAGCAGCACCTGCAGTTCACGTTGTCGTCAAATGGGAATGGAGAGAGGTACATGCTCGAATAGCAAGAGAGACATAAAGATACAGACAAAGAGGGTCCCAGGTTGCATGGTACAGGCTTTTAGAAAACAATAAACTTTGTATAAATATGTGTAAAGCCGTAAAGGGCACAGTTCAAATACTACTAGTATACAAATACAAGTACCGTTGAATAGGTATTATGGAAGAGAAAAAGAAAATAAGTCAGACAGTCAGAGTGGAAGTATAGAATAGAGAAATGAGGTTAATGTTTGTGAGTTGAAGAGTTTGGAAGGGGTGTTGATGGATGATGGTGGCATATAGCCGCTGCACGAACTTGATATATAGCGACGCTTTCTTGAGCAAAACCCACTAATATTAGTCCAATACTGTATTTATTATGATGTTACAGTATAATCGCTACAAATGGCAAAATTTATGATGTTTCTACACAAACGTCGCTAGAAAAACATATAGTGGTGCTTATGCGGAAAACACTGCAATAGATCAATTTTATTGTCGTTTTGTTCAAAATGTCTTAATAGGTAGCGACGGTTAGTTATGTAACTGTCGCAATAGGTCTTGTTTTGTAGTGACGATACGTAGTGAAAACTTGACACAGGGGTACAAGTACGTCAATACTCATTTTGCTAATTAGAAATTACAAGTTATTTTGCTTAAAACACATCCGTATGCCTATAGGCCACATTAGTATAGGTAAAGGTAATTTAAAATTGGAAAATTCTACGATGGGCGTCGAATACTGTTGAACACCACTAATATTAAACATTGTTGAATATCATTAAATTAATTAATAAAAATTTAAAATCTCAAGGACTCAATATGTAATTTAATAAAAGAGTGATAATCTCAACATATAAGTGATATTGTATGATTAGTCTTCTAGATTTTTATTCTTTATAAATTAATTTAATAATATTCAACGGTGTTTAAGATTAACGATGTTCAGCGGTGTTCGACGTCCGTTGTAGACTCACCCTTTAAAATTTTGATTCCCAGTAAAAATAACAAGCAATGATCATAATTCAATTAAAAAATATTAAAAATTTAATATCCTATATCAGTACACTTATATCCCGTACCGATACTCCTTTACTAATTTTCAAAAAAAATAATGAATGTTATATATTAAAAACATAAGCAGTCAAAACGTAAAATTTTCAAAACCAGTGACCATAATCAAACATCCTGAAATTAAAAGGAACCAACAATGTAGTTTAACATAAAAGTTTATGGGTCAGTTATGTTATAACAAATGAACGTTGTCTCTTTCTTAAAAAAAAAAAAAAAATGAACGTTGTCTCAAATTTATTGGGCCTAAGAAAACCAGACAGTTCCCTACTTGACCCAATTTTAAATGTAAATGGTATTTCCTCTAGTTTAAACCCTGCACCGCCTGCTTAAACCCTAGCAAGAACAATTCTTATCTCTTTACGCAAGTGACGATGGAGACTGAAACCTCCATATCCTCCATGTCCATGGACTTCAAAGTTCAAGAGTTGTTGAACGAGGTTCATCTCCAGTGTTCTCCTGCACTTACCAAGCTCGTCGATGATACCGTTTCCGCAATCAAATCTGCCGTTGATCAAATTCCTGAACATCTTCAGGTATTTTAATTTTCTTTTGATTAGTTGTTTTTTATCCCCATAAATGCGAAGGGAATGATGAATGTATTTCTTTTAAGGTTACTGCGGATTGGGCTCCAGGTTTTGTGAGAGATACTGGTGCAGACAAAGCGGAATTTAAATTTAAGAAGCCAGAATCTATTGAAATTGGTGGTAGTTATTCAATAGGTTGCGTAGCAAAACCTGATGTCAATGTCGATCTTCTCCTCCGGTTACCGAAGGTGCATTTATTTTCAATTTCAAAAGTTTTATTTGCTATAGTATTCAATTAACTTATAGCGTATATATTCCATGCGTAGAATATGAGAAGTTTATTTTATGCAATTGGGCATGACATTAAGTAACATGCTTGAATTTTGTTGTTATCATTCGATGAGTTAAACATTATTACTCTATGGTTTTAAGTTGGGTTAGTTAATTTGTACGTTAATATGTAGTTACAAACAAAGGTGAGTTCTTTTTCTAACAATTTAAAAATAATGCAGGAATGTTTTCATGAGAAAGACTATCTAAATTATAGATATCACGCGAAAAGATGCCTTTACCTTTGCGTTATTAAGAAGTACTTGAAATCCTCTTCATCAATTCAGAAGGTTGAATGGTCTGCTTTGCAAAACGAGGCTAGGAAACCTGTATTAGTTGTCTATCCAGGTTTATTTCTTACTTGAATTCTCACTAAAATCACTTTCGGTTGACAGTTCCCTTAACTCTTTTGGCAACCCTGATTTAGTCAAATTCAAATATTTACATTGTAGCTGCAAAACTTGATGAAGTACCTGGGCTTTTTATAAGGATAATTCCCACCGCAACATCCCTATTTGATCCTTCAAAGTTGAATGAGAAGCGGAACAGTGTTCGAGCTCTGAATACAGGTATTACATAGTTGCTGGTTCATACCTTTTTTTTGTTTCTTGAGCTGTAGGGTGAATGTCCATCTTTTTATCCTGATGCTATTGTCTATAATTGTTATGAAGGAGATGTTCCTCAGCCTACACCTATATACAATTGTAGCATATTGGAAGACATGTATTTAGAGGAGAATTCAAAGTTTGTTATGAATTTCTTTTCTGGATGGAAGGAATTGGGAGAGGCCTTAGTATTGCTGAAGGTATGATGTGATATACTTTAAGAATTGTAGACAGTTTTTCATTCCTATTCGTTGCAACTGAAATTTTAGCATACTTCGGTGCAGGTCTGGGCTAAGTTGAGAAGTTCGATATATGTTCATGATTGCTTAAATGGGTTTCTAATATCCATTATAGTGTCATACCTTGTGGCGAAAAATAAGATTAACCGTGATATGATGCCGATGGGGATATTTCGTGCCACATTGAAATTTATTGGTATATTGTTTTATTTTATCTATCTATCTATCTATCTATCTATATCTATATATGGAGAGAGAGGGACAATAATTGTCAACTTTAACTGGAAATTCAAATTGTTATTGTTCCACAGAAACTTATCCACTGTGGAAGCACGGGCTATACTTACCAACAATAGACCAGAATACTTCCTCAAAGGTCTGTTATGGTTTTCATTGGCTTTTGTAGTTTTTGGTATATGATCCTTGAATGTGAACATTTTATTATTTAAATTTACCTTAGTTGAACACAGCATGTTTTGGATGCTTGTGAACTCTTCTAGATATAGCACTAATTAATTTATGTGTTAACTATTAAACATCCTCAATACACATTTCTTTAATTGGTTGCTGTTTAAAATATTTAAGCTCGATACCTTGTATTTTACATGGATGTTCATTTATGTATTTATTCATTGAACTTTTGAATTGCAGGGAAATGAGAAACTTAATTCTTCAACTCGTTTCAATTTGGTTTTCAGATTTTCAAGTGTTGCTTATCCCGAGGTACTACTATTTAGCATTTGTACTATATGCAATAATTGGTGCTGCCGGATCCTCATATAATTATGGTTCAAAGGCCTATATGATGGTTTTCCAAAATTCCATCGAAGTTATTCTTCAAAAGATTCAATATCTATATATTAATTTTTACTGCTATGATTTGAAAGGGCATATTTAAATTTCTTATTTATTCTGACTGCATCAAATTAATCTAAGAAGTGTGTTTTTCCTCATGCAATCAGCTACAAGATGAAGTTGTGTCAACACTTAGGTGCTTAGAAAAATGCAGAGATGGTGGATTTGAGGAAATTTTTGCTACCAAGATTGATAATGCTGCTAAATACGATTATTGCTTTAGGTATGCATCGATATCTTCATTGTTCTTTCTCTGTTATTTCTTGTTTCATAGAAAGCAATAGGTGTTTTCTGCGATCAAGAATTTAGTTTGTTCCTTCCTTTTTATGATTATAAAACAAATAAACAATTGCACATGAGAATTTTGAAGCAACTCATGTCAAATTTTAATTATTTCTCTGTACTTTCTGTTTTTATCTTATGGAATCAATCAAGGAAGAGACTAGTTGTATGGGGTAGAGTAACTTGACATTGTTATTTTATTTTTATTCTAATTTCAAGCACACAATTTTTTGTTTTACTGAATGCTTTTCTCTTGGAGTCTAGCTGTTTAAAACAACGGTCAAATGGCACATTCTTGTTGCTACTTGTATTTATGATGCTTGTGAGAGGCTTGTTTGTGAAGTCTATCACTTTTTCCATATCTTTGTAATGATTATTTACATCTTTCACTTGTCAGATTGAACTTGAAAGGAAATAGCGAGGTCCATTCTCTGGGATTTTGCCTGGACGATGAATGTTGGAGAGTGTATGAGCAGGATGTACATAGTCTGCTTAATCAAGGATTAAATGATAGAGCAAAGTTTATCCGTGTTATTTGGAGGAACACTTATTCAGACTTTAATGTTGAAAATGTACAGAATCTACTATTGAATTCAGTTTCAACTTCTCTAAATTATAATTCTACTTCTAATATTATGCATCAATCCAGGGCTTATCAGCACTCAATAATGAGCCATTATTTGTTGGAATTTTGGTGAGCTCTGTAGAGAAGGCTTTTAGGGTTGTAGATATTGGTCCAAATGCTGAAAAGAAAGATGAGGTATTTTTTTTCTTCATTTTCTTTTTAAAATGTTTATGAGTTGATAGCCTAAATGTTTGAGTTTGGACTAATTTTCATTGTCCTGTTACAGGCTCTTATGTTCCGAAAATTTTGGGGTGAGAAGGCTGAGCTCCGAAGATTTCAAGATGGTAAAATTGCAGAAAGCGCAGGTTAGAATGTCTTGCTCCTGCATCGGTTGATTTGTGAACCTAGTTGTCTAATTACTCCTGCAAATTTTATTCTTCAAGCAAGTATGAAGAGAGATTAAGCTTGATGATTACTCATTTTTTATAGTGTGGGAAAGTGAGCAAGGTTCAAGGCATCTCATTTTAAAAAGAATTGTTGAGTTTTTACTGGAGCGCCATCTTTCTTTATCGAAGATGGATGTTGTCTCAGTTGTGGATCAGCTTGATTTCTCTCTGCTACATGATGGTAAAGGTAATTGCATTAACCATTGAATCCTTGCTGTTCCTTGTTTGTTTTTCCTTTTTGGTTTAAACATGCATGCTTTGATGATATCATTTTCTCAGATCTGGGATCATACTCTGGAAGATTACTTCGAACATTTGAAGAATTTTCTAAACGTTTGCGCTCTATTGAAGATGTTCCCTTGAAGATATCCAGTGTGCAGCCTCTTGATTCTGGTATTTTTACCTTAGTAAAGCTTTCCTCCTTATCCGATGTTCCTTGAAGCAATGGATAAGCCGGTTCCTGCTGTTTGAATAAGCAGTCGTGTTTTTCTTGTTTAATTTATCACATTCACAGCTTTCAGGTATACATCTGTTTTTCCTCCTGAACCTCATCCTGTGGCAAATAAAAAGGTTGATGTGGCAAGGCTACATAATTTGACCCCATTCTGTGTCCAATCGCTTGAAATTATGATTCAGGCAAGTTACTATTTTGTCAAGTGATTCTTTTCTTTTTATCCTATTCAGACATTTGATTTGATTTATTTCCCCCCAATGATTTAGTTGGAAGGTTCTGGAAATTGGCCAATGGATGATGTCTTAATTGAGAAAACTAAATCAGTTTTCCTTCTCAAAATTGCAGAGAGGTAAGTCTTGATGGCAACATTTAACCTAGGCTATGTTAAATATAGCTTCTTTTTTTTTTTTTTTTTTTTTCTAGTTAATGAAGTATTACAACAGTCTCCAGGATAACTGGGGGATGACATGTACTGCTTCCGAGGAAGACGTGGATGTTTTCATGGATGGATATGCATTTCGCCTTAGAATTTTGCATGAGAGAGGCCTGAGTCTTGTGAACAAAGAAAGTATGTACTCTCATCTTGATACATGGCTTATTTATTCTTGAACTGTTGTCATGTAGAGTTACAGAATTCATTTTTTGTAGTTGGACGTGATCAAATGAAGCGGGTTCCAGCTGTCGATAAAATGCTTTTTGTTCGTAGTCAACATGCAAGCATGATTAATGGATTACAGTTCCGTTACCCGATATTTGGGCTGGTTGTTAGGTGCTAGTTTGACTTGTTTTAGTGTGTACAGTCCTTTATTTTAAATTTTGATTATTGAAATATATTTATCCGCTTTAAAGAAAAGATTCTTAATCTTTCCGTAATTGTGTTGATCTGTTTGTGAAGGCTTGCGAAACGGTGGCTTGCTTCACATCTTTTTTCAGCTTGTTTGGCAGAAGAGGCTACGGAACTATTGGTTGCCTATCTTTTTTTGAAGCCTCTACCATTTGCTGTGCCCTGTTCTCGGATCACTGGATTCTTAAGGTTGATTTCTCTCTTTTACTTTGATGTTTCATTAAGAATCTTTCTTGTGCCTCAAAACATTTAATGCTTAACTCCTTTTTTATTTTACCCAAATATGCTGATAAACCTTTGCTTTACTTTCTTAAATACATCGTGTTGTGTAATTCACCTTTGGTTGAATATGAATTTCTAGCTTTGACTTTATATTAAGTTTTATATTGCAAGATCTTAAAGTTGCACTTACTAAAAATGTAGAATGCGTTCAATGTGTCCTACTTTATAAGTCTGTTGTCAATTTGACTCACATGGATCTCTTCTGTTGATTGGTTCAGCTACAATATTAAAACTGCAGTGATGGACTACATAAACTGTCCATTGATGTTTCCTTTACCTTTTCCTTCGTTTCTTTTATGTTGAATATCAGGTTCTTGCGACTGCTAGCAGAACATGATTGGACTTTTTCTCCTTTGATTGTTGATATAAATGGCGATCTGAGCCAAAATGATGAGAAACAGATTGATGTAAGTTCTGCGGTTTATAAAATGATTAATAATTAAGAGTAATGATATTGTTCCTTCATGTTCTTTACTAAGTTGCCACTAATTTATATATGCTGCTTGTCTAGGATAACTTTATGCAAAGTAGAAAAGCTTACAAAGAAAACACCCAAATTGAAAGCAAGGCCATGTTCCTGGCTACTGCTTATGATAAGTCATCTGAAGCTTGGACCAGATGCTCCCCAAATCCACTGGTTAGTGATCTTTGATTTTAGTTTTGCTGCACTTAACTCTGCCTTGAGGCTTTAGTAAAACTGCTTATGTCTATTAATTGATTCCTTTTGTTGATGCAAAAGGAGCTTAAAAGGTTGGTGGCTTATGCTCGAAGCAGTGCCAACTTGATGACAAAACTCATATTGCAAAATCAGACTGATCCCCATGGATGGGAGGTGCATTATACATACTTGTTGACTTTGAGTATTTCATTCCTGTTTTTCTGCTATCGCCTTGTTTCTAAACCTATTACTTATATTGTTTGTTTTTGGTTCCCAGTGCCTTTTCCGAACTCCACTGAACCTCTATGATGCTGTTATCCTTCTCCATGGAGATAGATTACCTTACCCAAAACGTCTCCTCTTCACATCTGAACTGAACCAAGGTATGCTCATTGGACGAAAAGGTTCAGTCTTCACCAATATCTTTAGTTTCTTTTTATCCATTACTTGTCGTGGTGTTATTATTATTAATAATAATGATTTGTTCAGGGCGGCATGTGGCTCATGGCAATGCTAGCAGTTCTTTCCACCCTTTCTTATTGCCTGCAGATATGAAGGGTAGCTTAGAACAGCTTAAAACCAAGCTGATGGTAAACTTCGATCCACTAAGGTGCTTTGTTGGAGATGTAGAGGTAATTATTTAAAAAAATAAAGTTTTGATGTCAATCTTAGCAGCATTGATATTTTGTGCTGACATAAATTTTACATCTGTAGGCAAAGTTCTCCAACAGATTAAAGTTATGGTATGATTCCTTGGGAGGCGATGCGATCGGTCTAACATGGGTTCAGTCAAAGGTATGATCAACAATGCTTTGAATTTCTATTGATAGTATCTGTGATGTAAAATAGTCTTCAAATGGTACTGATTTTTGATACATGTATATGCTTTCGGAAGAAACGAGAGCGAGAAGAGGAAGAAGCGGATGACGGAAAACATGCAGTTGATCTGTTGAGAAATGTAGGTGAATTTGGGAAAGGATTTGTGAGAGATGTTTATTTGTTCAAGGCTCCCAGGCTTTCTAATTAAGGGAACCATTGTTCAACATTTGTAGCAAAGATCACCCAACAGATAGAGCAAATCCCTCAAGTTTTGTTTTATATTTGATGGTTTTGATTTTTAGAATTTTACCTTTTTAACTTTGTAAAATGGTTTTATCAATTTATGATTGCCTAGGTTATTTTTTGTATTTTTTTTCTTTTTATTAAGAAATAATTAAATGGTTAAAACATAAATGAAGCGGATTTTGATTAATATGTAAATGGATAAACAATCTATTTATTATTCTTCATTGCTGACGTTTTTTAACATTTATGTACTAATTATATTCAATAATGCATGTGGATTGCCTTGAATGAGCTTTGATTAACTAAGATGCATTGAAAATGGAGGGAAGAACTTGGTGGTGACATTGGCGGAGCGAAAGCAACGAAGTCCAAAAAATGGCTACTGAAGAAGATGATGGAAACATAAATCTCATTGAAATGTTATATTACTTGAAGAAGAATGTGAGAAGAGCCTCGCTAATACTACGCAATGTCACTACAACGCTTGAAAACCACTAGTCAGCCGCTTTGTCCAAAGGTGATGGCAGTACTGACGGGAAACTGAAAGTCCTTGAGCTAGGGTTGATACTGGCCTTGCCGGAATCATCAAAGGCGTCTTGTTAGGAACTAATGTGATGGTAATGGACTTGCCATTTCAACGTTCGCAAGCGCCGGAGTGGTATCTGGAAAAGACAGGACTGTCAACATGGTTCCATTCAGGTTGGAGAAGATGTCGACGTCAAGGTTATCGGGCGGGACTTCATTCTTCCTTGGCCTCCGATGTGGTTTATCATATGCATCCATTCGAGTCGTTGGTCCAAACACTCTGTTTTAAGTTGATGTGAAAAGAAAGCTTTCATTATGGCTCACCGGAAAAGGTAGAAAAAGGAATATGTTTCTTCAATAAAGCCAACAAGTTCTTTGATGTTGAAACTATACATACTGACCCTCCCAAGGAGAGCTCTAGAATAGGAGTTGATAAAAAAGAACACTCACACAAACGATAAATCCTGAAATTGGAACTAGGGACTCATGATTCAACATCAAATGACTCACCCTTCGACCATTGTTTTCAACTTCATAACCACATTACCGAACACCCCGATTATGCGTAAAATGCACACTAGTCCTTACAAATAAGAATAAATGCCTCCAAAACTGTTTCTGAGCATTGGAGAGGGGCATCTTTTCATGAATAAGAACAATACAGCCTACTGTATGGAGACTCGGAATCATTTCTTCCTTAGTTGTGACACTTTGGATACTGCTGTCATACTTTGTGAATCTCTAAAGCAAACAAAGTGGACCAGGGTTGTCCCATTTGGATAAACGGCAAAGACGCTTGTTCCGAGTTTCTTGTGGCAGAGAGAGCACATACTGTCACCAGAGATCTTCACTACAGCTTTTCTTTGGTTGTAAAGTTCATCTTTCACCTGTTTCAAAGAGGTGATTGGATGAAAGAAAACAAAAAACAAGTAATTTCTGGGAAACCATCATATTGATGAAGTATATACATACACAAACACACATTCTAACATGAAAATCTCAATCAGTATAAGTTATTTTATGTGCTTATACAATTTACATACCTGTAGGTTTTCACTCTGCCTCAAGCTCTTGATAACAGAGAAGTTTCTGTATGCTTCACTGGATTTTTTCACAAAAGGTCCAAGAAATGGAAGCAAGTTCTACAGGTAGAAGGCATATACCTTAAGAAAGTGTTTATAATTGGTTCTCTGATGCACAGAGGGAACTTAACAACTTAGATATCAATGAACAACATATACACCAAGATGCAACTACATCAGGAGCTTTGTAAACAACTGAAGATTTTAGGACATACCTGTAGTTTAGTCTCCCTTGGTAAGAGTCTGAGTGCCTGAGCTCCATTGAGTCTATCCCACCTTCGGCTCAAAAGATCAAGTACCTGATCAAGCATGATAGAAGAACCTCCTTCCTCGTTAGATTCTTCAGCATCACCGTCGCTCCTGCTACTATCAGTATTGCTGGGACTAATACGCATATCCTCTGCACCTTCGATGGATGCGATTTTCTTTCGTACTCCTCTAGTTTTAAATGAAGCTGTTGAACTAATCTTTGGGATGCTTGTATTTGGGGATGACACTAAATTTGTAATTCTCTTTTCAAAGTTCTTGGTTGTTTTTTGAGGATTCAGATATATCTGTAACAGAGTGAGGTATATATTGCCAGTAGCTTTTGCTGGTGGCTGATGAACAACTGACTCGTAAATCCGATCACAATACGACAGTGCCAGTTCAGGTACATGAAGCTATAAAGATCAAGAGAAATCCATTTACTAGAAGCATACTCACATTGAAGAACAGGTGATTTAGAGAAACAGGTTGCGATGAACTAATACCTATTCAGTTATTTTTTCAACAAAAAAGTGTGTTATAGTAATGTTAGTTCAATCAAACATTCAACAACTTTTATCTTTTCATATAAACCAGAAACTACCTTATGAACATATAGTGATAAAGCAAGTTCATGTTGGTTCATTTTCCCCAACAGAATCGCTCGCTCTTCAAATAGAGCATCAGGAGGAAGACGTTTCAACAAAGCATCAGGATTGTAACCTGAGATGCTTTCCAGGGCAGACAGAAGTTTCTTCCTGGTTGGAGAATATTCCTTTTCATCCCATATCTGTTGAGCATTTAGTTCTGAATACCACTCAAGAACTTCAGAGAGATAGATTTGTACCTAGAATAGTCATTGCTAGTAACATCAGCTGCACTGTCACAAACATGACAAATGATAACTGAACTGAGTTATTTTCATAGCAAACAGAGAGCCTTTACCATTTCATTTTGCAGGTTCCCTGAGATCCCATTTTCATTCATTGCAATCATGAGCTCCAAGTACCTGCCCTGCATGTTTGGAGCATGCTGCTTCAAATAAGAGTTGACCAAGTCTGCTTGAATATTTCCAGACAAAAAAAGCTCTATGGTTTGTGTTGGACAGCTTTCAAGAACAAGCATCGAGAACTCAAGTACAAGAATGGGATCAGTGCCACAGAGGGGCTGCAAGTAAACAATACAAAGTATTCAGCATATAGAAGTTTCATCGGATCATGTTCCTGCGCTCAGACAGTAGAAATCATGTGCCTAATGCTAACAGGTTATGGTCTGAAAGATAAAGCCCTAACAGAAATAACATTATATTCTAAATTAGTAAGGGCCAAATATCAGTCTCCCTTCTATTGAGTCCCTTTTACTTTTCAAAAAATATATATACCAGTCTCCCTTTATCCATGGTATCCAACCCAACCCGCATTAAGAGCAAGTTTCTCACTGACTGATAAACTGACCTTGAGATATTCAATAATTGCCTCAGGACTGAACTTTTGGATGAGTTCAGCTTGCGACTGGTTTGATTTTGACTGTTCTACTAATTGCTGTAGAAGTGTTAATGCCTCCCGATGCATTGAGTTGCTTCTGTAAAGTTCTAAAAGAGCAGCATAATGGTTTCCTTTTTGAAGAATCTCTTCACATATTTTTGCATCACAATAATTAAGACCTTTAAGCAATTCAACAGCTGCAGATGATTGTCCAGTAAGAAGCAGAGCTTGGAGGAGGGCTGTATCCAGTATAGCTGCCACCTCCCTAGCAGCTGAGTTAATTGGAACATTACCGCGACCCTAAGAGACAAAACATAGTGTTAGACCATCAAAAGAAAATAGATTATAAAAATGTGGGATTTTTTTGGGGGGAATAGGCATTAACGGAAGCGATTGCAAGATTTTTTTTTTTATAATGTATTGGAATTGAGTTTTCGAGTATTTAGGTCAGTTTATGTCCATACATTGTGCACTTCTGAATAAAAACCAATTCTAATGTATGAATTGACAGAAAATAAACTTTGCCGTAACAAAATATTGGCATTTACAAAAAAAATGAGATCAGCCTCACCTTACTTGATTTCTTAAACCTGGAAGAAGTAAAACTATCACCAACAGCATCTAAAACTACCTCTTCAGTTCCCTCAGCGGCAGCCTTCTCTACAATACTGTATCTCTTCTTCTGTAGGAACTTAATAAGAGCCATGAGAGTATTGTGGCTCATTTTCTTGAACTCGAGTGCAGAATTCTCATCAGACTCTGAAGGTGGGAGAAAGGTTTCCAGATCATCAGACAGTCCAGATGAACCTCTTGAAAGGTGTGGAGCATCCAGAGAAAGGTCCACCGGCTTCTCTGGTTCTGGAACTGCAGTTGTTTTGGGAAGAATAATGGACTGATACAAAGAAAGAACATATGTAATATCTACTTGAGATGCCAGAAAGTGATCCATTGCTTCCTCATAAGACCCATTGTCAAAAAGATAATGAGCGTATCTGCAGAACACGGCCATTTAACTGGAATGTGTTACTGGAGGAACAAAAATAACCTGAATAACCTATTGAAATTTATGATAATATACCTTGGAAAATATAATTTCCTAGTTAGAAACATATGCTTCGTATGCAATGTTTTTTTTATATGATTTCTTTATAAAATAGAGCATGGCCATGTGAAACTGTTCTAAAAGGTGTACAATGATAACATGGCATTTTAAAATTAATATAAGCTTTGTGAACAATTCATTAATTTGTATTGAACATGATAAACCACACATAGCAATAACTGTTCATGAGGAAAAATGCACCTTATATGAATTGATCCCTCCTTTGCAGCTCTAAGACTTGCATCTTCAGGTGGAAGCAGCTTACACAAGGCCAGTGCTTCCTCAAAATTTCCAGATGCTGTTAATTGGACAATCTGCAATGCAAGTAGGAACCTTTTAATGCAATATTCAAAGCATTTCAAATAAGTGAAAACTTTGAAGGTAGAGTATAATGAAAAAGAAGGATAAAGATTCATAGGAGAAAATTAAACTTCTTAAGTATGCTAGGAATACCTGTGCACCAAGAGGAACAGGGAAGAGTCCGTGAACAGAATTTTCTAAAGCTACCACAATGGCATTGTTAGTTTTTATAAGACGACGAGCAGCAGGAAGCACAATAGTCTGTATCAATGGATAAGGAACTCGAAGAGAACGAATCTGAGAAGAATAAATAAGTGAAACTGCTTAAATATTAAGATAAGCAAAACCCCACTTTCTTTAGCATTTAATCACACCTACCTCAACACGCCTCTGAAATAGAGCTATTGCATATGGTTTCTGGATGACAACAGCTGTAGGAGCTTCTGACCAACATATCCTATCAGCTTGAAGAAGCTTTCCATTTTGATCCACAAAGACACCAATATTTTCCTAAGTGACAGCAGGAACCACATTTTGATATTATCATATAGCTAAGAGATATATAAAATATTAATGCCGAAAATAAGTTATGAAACTCAGTCATTACCTTCCCAAGAATAAGTTCCCCAGAGGGAAGAGCTACGACCAAAGGCGGGGCTATCTTCCCCGAAGAAAACACCTCTGACAATGCACCATTCGTGGCATTTAATATCATGTATTCCTTTCTAATACCTAGGCATATGTTCTCGCCACACCATGACATAGACTTCACCGTATCTGGTACACCAAATTCTTTTACCTCCACAAACCCTCGCCCTCCTGCACATTACTTTCCAGATCAATTTCATTCAACAGTCACCAGGCAATAAACATGAATTCCGAAAATATAGAACACATTTACCAATTCTATATCAAGAGATCACATCAATAAGGCTTGTTTCATTGTTACCTATGCCGTTTGCGTTTTGATTAATAAAAAACGTTGCTAAACAGCAAAACCTTAAAATTAAATAGCTAAAAGTTAAAAATTGATTCAATAGCGACAACGATTTTAATTAATCATTCTAGATTATAGTAAAATCATGCATTTATTCTCTATGAATACCGCATTTTAATAAAACCTTTGGCTTTTATTCCCTTCGTTTAAAAAGTTGAGAAATTTTTAAAAAATAAACGGTTAGAAACATTAGAATTATGGGTAATTGACGAAGAAATATCAGGAGACGAAATTTAATGGAATTACCGTCGTGCCTAAAAATACAGACTCTCTTTTGCCTAGCAAAACAAAGGAAACCTCTCCGATCGTCCCAAGAGTAGACATTAGCGCCTTTAGCTTTGGTGATCACAGCAATGGTCTCCAAATTGGGTAGGCGATGGAAAGCGATCGATTCAGATAGTGATAGCAGTATCTCTCTTGATTCCAGAACTTCCATTGAAATCAAAGCCTTCTTCGAGAACCCAGCAACGGTTCTCTCCAGCGCGTACGTTTCCTTCCGCAAAGCGTTGGGATCGGACGGAGGAGATCTATCGGCGTCTGAGGGATCTGAACCGTATATTCGAAGCGATCCATCGGAGCAGCCTAGAAGCAGCTTCGAACCATAGGATTCGATGGCATCGATTTTAGTAGGACAACCGGTGAGGAACTGGAAGGAATCATAGGCGCTGTGCACCATTTTGTTGGATCGTTTAATTCTGATCTTCTCAAATCACGGGAGTTTTTACTCTCGGGAATAAATATCACAACGACACCGTTTTCTCACCAAGCGTGCATCAAAACACTAGCTTGACATGATGGCCGCGCTTTACCGACCACGTCGTATTCAATAAGTGACCCATTGGCCATTGGTAAGTTGTAAACACAGCCATGGACCCCGGGAATCGACAAATATCCTCATCCTCACGTTCAATGTTTGACAAAATAGTTAGGCCTCTCGTATAAAGAGTTTAGGTTGATTTTAATAACATTTTATTTTCTCGACATTAGTTTGATAATGCATTCAAATGTCTTATTTACTTTATTTATAATATCGATAAACCAAAATTATATCATAAATTTATAATATTCGAGAGAAACATCAATATTCTAAAGAGGTTTACGAAAGAAAATGGAAAAACTACTTAACTTTTATCTTTGTGTTACACTATTAACAAACATTCATTACATATATATATTGTCTATTTTTATATCCATCATTAGTTGTTGAAGATCAAATTTCAAGTTAAAAATATCCTTTTTGGACTCATCGGTACTAGTACACGGGTTACCCATGGTGTTGAAAACAAGTGAAGAAGATGCCGTAAGGTGACTGGTATATATGCCGTCAATAGCGGTCGGAGATAGCTAGTGTGGTTTGCTTCCGATGATGTCTGTGGTATTAAAGGAAAAGGGGCTGCGGCGAAGTATCTTTGTGAAGTTTAAGCTCGACGTCTTTTACTCATGGTCAAGGAATGGAAGTATCAACTGGTTGAGACTTTCCTTCAAGCTACAGGAAAACGTGGTTGCCTAAGCTATGAGTGGTTTTTTCTTGACTCCAGGTTTAACAATGAGAACTGTATCCTTTTTGAACAATGCTTTCCTTGGCAACCTTTACATATCGATCTTGGAGACTCTCAAACGCACGACTTCGAGTTGTATGAGATTTAAATCAACACGTTTTAAAAATAAATACCTTGAAGTTGTATTAAATTATAAAATTAGAAAGAAATTGAGGTTAATTTTAAGTTATAAAGAGTTTTATGAATAAATTAAAAAAAATAAAAAATTAATAAATTTAACGCGTAATTGATCTCTTATATTAAAATCACCTGATTTTTATTAATAAAATAATATATGATACGATTCAATTGATCTATAATTTTTTAATAAAAACAAATTATATAAAATAATTAAAATTACGATTTTAAATTTATATACAAAAATCTATTCTTTTTCAAGATAACTCTATACAAATATATAATTTATGGTTCCTTGGTGTCATTGAACCTATATTATATTTATCGTAAAATTTCTCTCGTTTAAAATGTTTATTCGGAAAATTGCATGTGATGTGTTACAATTTTGATTAAAAAGAAACGAAAAACAATAAAAGAATTGTATCTTAAAGTGTGAAACGGCACCGTATTAGCGTCGGTGGATTATCTCATATTATATGAAAATTGGAAAAGGCAAAGAATATTCTCAAAACCGTTGAATATATCATGAGATTCACATCAACGGTCAACATAAGTGAAATTAATCACTGTGGTGGCCCGCATACAATTTTTAATAAATTGTAGACCATTTCCCTCGAAACGGCATATCAAAGATCTTCCGAATCCAAATCCAGACCATTTCCACTAGATCAACAACTCAAGAAGAAGAACAGTAAAAGAAATTCAAGCAAAAAGGAAATGAAGGAGGACGATACTCTGCCTACGACAGCGGCAACGACTACTTTAGCTCATGTGAAAAAGGAGAACTCGGATTTGAGTTTATTTGGTAAAGGCGGTTACAAGTTCTGGGCATTGGCGGCAATTTTGTTATTGGCATTCTGGTCGATGTTCACCGGAACCGTTACTCTCAGGTGGTCAGCCGGTAACCTCAATCGTCTTTCCGATGATCTTGATAGCCACATTCACGACGATCTAGATGTTCTCGTATGTTCCCCCACAAATTTCTCTCTCTCTCCCTCCCCGGTAATTTTGCTTTTGTATGAAGTTCTTGCTTCCTTTTTGGTTAGGAAATGGAGGAAAGAGAGAAGGTGGTGAAGCACATGTGGGATGTGTACACTAGCAGCCGTCGGATTAGCTTACCAATGTTTTGGCAAGAGGCGTTTGAAGCTGCCTACGAGGAATTGATCAGTGATGTGCCCGGGGTTAGGGATGATGCAATCACTGAGATCGCTAAGATGTCCATACGCTCCATTGGCCTTGATTCTCCTCCATTCCGATCAACGGTGAGGATTTAAGTTCTTTTCCTTGCTATTTATGCTTAGATTTTGATGATCTAGAATAATTGTTGTAGATCTTGTATTTCAACATTTGATTGAACACGTGTCTTGCTTAACATATGATTCATCAATTTACCTTTTGGGCATTTAGTATTGAGTGAGTGGGAATGGGATCTGGAATTTCTATTCATGTAGCACTCTAGCAGGTACCAACTTCTTTGAGAGTATTTAGTCTTGTTTTAACTGTCCTCCATTTTTGTTCCAAGAAAGGAGATACAAGTCTATAACATTTCATCCCTAATCTTTTATAGCCACTGTTTTGTTCTTTGCCGTAAAGTTGCCCTTCGTATTAGCTTTATCGATTCTTTTAGTGGATTATGGGTTATCAATTTTTCTTTTATAATAATCCACATTAGAGACTAGACTTTGATGAATGCTAACGACCTGTCTACCTCTTTTGGTGGGCAAAATCAGTTCTGAGTTTTGACAAAGATATAGTCCTAATCTGGATTAATTTTACCACTAGAATTTGAGATTCAATTAAGTAGCATTTGCCTGTATGCATGTTAAAAAATGCAATAGGGTGATGTAAGGTTTGGTTGTTCAAATTTCTTTATTATTGAATTCTAACGACCTGTCTACCACTGTTGGTGGGCGAAATCAGTTTTGAGTTCTGACAAAGCTATAGACTAGACTTTGGTATGCTTATTTCAGAAGAAATGCAAGTGGGTGGAGATGTAAGGTTGGTGGTTCACGTTTTGCTATTGAATTCTTTGGTGCAAATGGCCAAAACTAATTAAGAGATTAGGTCAATTGATTGTACTGGTAGCTGGTAAAGGTTATAGCTGAAAGGCAGATAGATCTGGTTAATGCAGTAAGCAGTATGTAGGTTTACCGTTTATGCCACTAAACCTGCATGACAGTTGGAGCATATCTGAGTTTGACTTGAGTTTGCAGCTGTAAACATCTTTTTATATATATACATATATATATATATATATATATAAATTTTAGCATGTTTAAGGAGTCAAACAAACCATGATCTGAAGCGTACTTGCTTTTCTTACTATGAATTCCCCTGTCCTTATGTATATTTGGAGTTTCCCGAATTGCAATACTCTCCTAACAATGGTATCAGTATATGTTCTTTTGTTATGTGAATGTCTTGCACTATGCTGTGATGATGTAATTACTTTTAGTGAGAAAGTGATTACCTTAAAGAAGCACATGTAGCCAATCAAATTATGTTGTTCTTTCATTTATTCTTCCAATTCTTTTTTCTTTAATTTGGCGAATCATGAGGATATTCTAGAATACACAACCCATTTATCCGATAGATTATATAGTCAATGTTGTGACCGTGGTTATAGTTTCTTTTAGGGTTACCAGGTCTCAAACCTTGTCATGGTTACAGTGCCAACCACCTAACCATTGATGCCAAGAAAAGAGATGGTAACGTTGTGACTATGGTTGGATGGTATTGATTGCTCATGATTCAACTCTTGTGGCATTCAATGTCTTAATGAACTGTCTCATTCTCATAGTAGAAATCCTTATCATGGATCATGATTCGGGGTTAAAATATCAGTTAAAATCTGAAGGTAGGATACAAGTTTCATATCGAAACCAATCGAATGTATGAAGTTTTAGAAATAGTAAATTTCTTTACCCGATGCTGTGTCTTTTTGTTAGCTTAGTGGATGAGCTTTATTTGGCATTGGCCTTGTGTTTTGCAGAAAGGTATGAAAGGAGCGGTGAAAGGTAGATTTTCAAGTGGAATTGGTGACTGATGTGTTGTGAAGAAATGCTGGATGACGTGAGGCTTCGAATCTTCTGTACTCTAATTTTGTTCGGCTATTGTCTAATGCTTGTGTTGTCTGATCCGATTGACAAAACCTCAGTTATACATTTTTCCCTACAGAAACAGAACAATGTATTTGTTCTCAATTCTTTTTAAAAATACACATTTTGAAACATAATACTCTCTCTATCCTACTAAAATTATACAGTTTTTGGTCTAATTTTAAAAACTGAATTTTATGATTTAAAATTTATTATTATATAAAAATACAATATATATTGAAAACCTATAATTGAAATTTTTGACCAGAAAAATGTCATCTGATAGTTTTGGTGAGATAAAGAGAGTAGTAGGGGATCAGTAAAGTATTTAGAAAAAAATATTTAAATATTTGATTATCTGAATATAATTTAATTTAAATATTTTTTGGATCTGATAGTCAGATTTATGAAAAATTTAAAATTTTAAATATAATAAGATTCATATTCATAAAATTTTAATTTTTTGGATATTCAAATTTATGAATAATTTGAAACTTAAAATATTGCATTCGAAAATTAAAATTTAAATCATATTCTCAATCCAAAAATAAAAATTAAATCTAATATTTAAATTTTTAAATTAGATTAAAAGATAATTGGATATGATCGGTTAAATCGGATATTATAATAAAATTTTATCCATTATAGAAACATCTAAACTTTGATCACTCACCACTTCATCAGCTTTATAGTTACATTATGCAGCTGCTTGCCTGCTTATTTTGTTTTAGCAGCAACAATTGCTGCCTTCTCTGGTCAGCATGTAATTGGAAGGATTATTGCTGTCATCGGAGCATCAATCATCATTTTCTTACTAGCTTTGACGATCTTCATCAGCACAATCCATTTAGGTAACAATGCGCTTTCGTGCTTCGTATACGCCATACATTTAAGTTGGCTTGATAAGCAAGTCACTTAAATTTGAACTCATCAAAATGGTAAGAAACTGGCCACAATTTCCTGAATGTTACAGGTGGAGTTGGAATAGCTGATATGGTCCAAAAGCTGGCGAACAAAGAATATATGGGATTTGAAGACCTTTGTAAGCTGTCTTGAGTTCTTTTCTGCTCCTATTACATAGGTCGAATTTCTCAGCAGAGATCAACTACATAGTCATACACAGTAAACTCTTGTCTATCCACCTCAGTTTCTTTCTTTTTACCTATAGAAACTGCGTTTCCACTTCCCCCCATTTTATTTGGCAAAATATGTAAGAACTAATAACCCTTTGGGCTGATTAACACAAACTGTTAGGAAGTAAAGAACAACCAGTATGTGTTTTGCTTGGTTGTGTGGTTTTCAGTTAACCCATGTTGTGTTGGTCCCATATAAGGGACCATTTTAATTGCCTTCACCCTTAAACATGTCTCAAGATGAGGATGAGGATGAGGATGAGCAAAAGTAAGAGCAATAAAACTTAAGTGCTGACAAGAAATGGCATGATTGCTCTTAATTAATGAGCATATGGCCCCCCAACACATGCATTCAAAAGGAATGTTGGGTTGGGGTTTCTCTCTTGTCTACTACTTGACTAAGAACAATACTTGACTTTATCGTCCATAAAGGGAACTAACGAGAGATGTTTGGCAAAGCCAAAGGATAAATTAATAGGGTCAGTCCTAGCAGAAGGAACTGAAACATAGTTGGAAATCAAAGAGTCATAGGGGAATCATGTTTAGATTCTCAAAGTACTTGAACAATCTATGGTGGTGTTAGTCTTGAGAAACCAATCATATGAGGTGAAGTAGGATCCAAGAACAAAAGCCAGGTTAATTTAATTCTGTTGCCATCAGAACTTTTACAAGTTCGAGGCAGCAACATTCGAATATAATCCATTTGTCCTTTTTTATGTTTCATTAATGATTTTATATTTTATTTATAATACACGTGATATAAAATTATTAATAAAACATATAAAAAAATATAGAAAGTAGACAAACAAATATTATTTGCAGGCATGGATTTTCTTTAACTTAATTAACCATAATGTCTTTGAAAACTTTAATTATTATGGTCATGTCTTGACTCAGCATATAACTTGAGTACCATCAATTGAAGATCCAACTCAGCCGAAAGCAAAAAGGTAGATCCTGGCCTGGCCTGGCCTGGGACATAATTCCCAGTGCCCCTTTCTACTGAAGTTGTTTCTAACGTGGTAAAAAACATAAAGCTCAAAGGGGATAATAAAATGAAAAATAATGGGACTTCTTTCTTTGTCTTGTTAAACACATTTAATGTTGTAGGACTAATGACTACTGCTTCTAGTCACATGAAAAATAAGAAAATAAAATATATGTATATTTAAATTAAAATATATTTTATATAATTAAAAAAATTATTTAAATTAAAATCAAACCGTGTTATAATGTGATAAATAATTATAATTATATTTATATAAGAATTTAAAAACTCGACTTAATTCAAAAAAATCTAATAAATTTGTAGTTGTAGAATATAACTTATCATATCGAATAACTCAAAATATTTTAATTTGATTCGATCGAACTCTCGAGTCTTACTCTGTGCATGATCCTAAATGCCTGCCTGGACCACAATTTCTCCCCCTCCTTTTTTCTGTATGTCTTCGTCCAAAAATTCTTCTCCACTCCTCAAATCTATTTATTATAGTCGTGGGAAAGGTTTTCTTTCTTGAACTAAGAAAATTGTGGCTCTGTCCCTATTAATAAGTCACTTAAAATGAAACGTTAAATCAATTTAATAAAATTAAAAATTAAAATTTAATATTAAAAATAAAAATACAATTTGATTCGAAATAATCTATCAATAAATTATAAATTACACGAAAATCTGGTCTTGCGTCCTACCAGCTTTTAAAGTACATGGTTGGAAGGCATTATTGATTCTGGTCCCACTCATCTTTTCACCCACACGTGTACCTTCCACCACGTGTCCCACACCCGTCCCCGTTCATGCCTGCAATCATTGAAGGCAATCCCTCGCCGCACGAGTGATTACGTAACATACAGAGATTTCTAACCTTTTCCTAGCCTTAATAAACAAAGTAAATGTACGAAAGTGAAAAATATTGAATGTAATATAATTATATTTTCATCCTTCTTGCCATGTTATTTATAAAATTAAATAATTAAAATTATATATAAAAATTTATATAATAAAAAATAATTAAATAAATATTTTTAATTAATTAATCTCATAAATTTAACAGCGAATATTAACTTAAAGTATATTTGCATGTATATACCATTTGAATTGGTTTTATGTTTTTTATGGTAATTCAAAAATATTTATTTTTAAAATAAACTAACTGGCTCTCCGTCTGTTTGACTGTCCAATCCCCATTGGCCCGATTCTGGTTGGTTTTCTGTCCACTCACAGTGCTTTGGGGCTCTATCGCAATTATTACAGTTTGACCTTTGACTAATGCTATTTGCATGAAACTTCATTTCATCGCACTACAAATTAAGCAATGATCTTCTATACAAATATAGAAAAGTATTTAATACAGGAAGTTACTTAAATTTATTTTAACTTTTAGAAGTTTGTAGTTTAAAATTTTAATAATTAACAACTAAATTTATAGCATGAATAGGATGATTGTGTAAATAAAAAAAGTTTGATTAATCTTACATCTTAAATCTAAATTTTAAAAATAAATGTATATCGCGCTGATAATTGATTAGTTTATTAGAATAAAATAATAAATGTTTTGAGATAAAAAGTTTAAATATTAATATTATGAATAGAATAGGTCAGATTAAGATTATTGTCTCTATAATAAAATTTTATAATAATATATGATACAGGTTAATCTATTAATGAATTGAATACTAATAAATATATTCTAGAATGATAGAATCAAGTTACACATCATAAAACTCTTTAAATTTTATATATTTTGAGATCATTTTAATTCAGATTAATTTTTTTATTTTTTTCAAATAATAATTTTTATATAATCAATTATTAATCGTAATTATCCGTTTTAATTATCCAGCGATAAAAAAACATGCAAAAATCTGACGCTTCTTTAATGTTAAAAAATAGGCCATTGCTCCCTTTATTTTTATATTTATATATCGCATAACAGAGTAAAGAAAAACAGAAGCCTCAAAAGGTAAAGATTTATAAATTTATTTCTCTCGTGTAAATCCAACTCAGTCTTTGCCACTTTCCGCTCCTTTTAGCTTAGAAAGTTAACCCAACTTATTAGAGCAGAATCAGCATGGTTACTGGCTAACTCTATTTTCAAACATTTCTCATTAAGTAGCAACCGGTCCTCAAGTGAGTCTAAAAACTCAAGAAATCGGATTCCCTTTTCAAACAAAGTAGATTTCTGATTGCTTTCTTGGAGGAAAAGAGAGTTTGAGGAAGCAAAAGGGTCGGTCTCCATGCCTGACTCACAGCATCTGTTCTTGTTCCTTCCATCGCTTCTGTCTCTTATCCTCTTCTTCATCCTCTTCAAGAGAAAGCAAAGAAGGTACAATCTTCCACCAGGGAACATGGGGTGGCCTTTTCTGGGTGAAACAATCGCTTATCTCAGGCCTTACTCTGCTACATCACTAGGTGATTTCATGCACCAGCATATATCAAGGTAAACTTCAAGTTTAAACTTCGACCCCCTTTTTTCACTCTTACAATGAAAAAAGAAGAAAAAAACAGAACCTTTCTTTTATGTTTTTGATTTAATCCAACATTTTCAGGTATGGGAATATCTACAAATCAAACTTGTTTGGTGAGAAGACCATAGTTTCTGCAGATGCTGGGCTGAACAAGTTCATATTACTAAATGAAGGAAGACTTTTCGAGTGCAATTACCCGAGAAGTATTGGCGGCATTCTTGGGAAATGGTCGATGTTGGTTTTAGTTGGAGATATGCATAGAGATATGAGAATTATATCACTCAATTTCTTGAGCAATGCCAGGCTGAGGACTCATCTTTTGAGAGAAGTGGAGAAGCATACTTTGCTTGTTCTAAGTACATGGAAAGAGAAGTGTGTGTTTTCAGCTCAGGATGAAGCAAAAAAGGTAGAGTTCCTTTACAATAAAAAGAATACTCCTAGAATAAATTTGGTAGTTTATGTTTTAATGGAGTTTTTGGTTTTGCAGTTCACTTTCAATTTGATGGCAAAAAATATCATGAGCATGGACCCTGGACATCCCGAGACTGAGCAGCTCAAGAAAGAATATGTTACTTTCATGAAAGGAGTAGTTTCTGCACCTCTCAATTTACCAGGAACTGCTTACAGAAAAGCCTTACAAGTAAACTATGAAACCAATCTCCCAGATATATAATATGTTTCTCTTAAACTGTGAATTTGATGCTTCACTTTTTGTTTGTTTCTTGGGCAGTCTCGATCGACTATCCTAAAATTTATTGAAAGAAAGATGGAGGAGAGGATAAGGAAGGCAGAGGAGGGAAAAGAAAACCCAGAGGAAGATGATCTTCTTGAATGGGTTTTAAAGCATTCAAACCTTTCGACAGAGCAAATCCTGGACTTGATTTTGAGCTTGCTTTTTGCTGGACATGAAACTTCATCGGTAGCCATAACATTAGCCACCTACTTCTTGCCTGGTTGTCCCATGGCCATACAACAGTTGAGAGTAAGCAACTACCCACTGTTGGTGTTACTGAAAAAAATCTTTCTTTCCTTTTTCCTTTTCCTTTAATTTTGATTTTATAAAACTTTGATTGAAGGAAGAACACCTTGAAATTGCCAGAGCCAAGAAGCAATCAGGGGAGACTGAACTCAACTGGGATGATTACAAGAAAATGGAGTTCACACAATGTGTAAGCTAAGCTCAAGCTCTCTCCCTTTTAATCAAAATCTACTGTCATTTTGTGTCACTTTCCTATCATATTAATGTGTTCACTGTTTTGGACAGGTTATTAATGAGACACTTAGGCTAGGTAATGTGGTCAGATTTCTCCATAGAAAAGCACTTAAAGACGTTCATTACAAAGGTAAAATTAAACCAAACAAGCCGTTTTAATGAAGCATGTCTTTAGTTTAAAGAATGTGAGCCTGAATTTTGACTTTCTTTTGTGTTGTTGGAAAAGGTTATGATATTCCCTGTGGTTGGAAAGTGCTACCAGTGATTTCAGCTGTGCACTTGGATCCCAGTCTTTTTGACCATCCTCAACACTTCCATCCATGGCGATGGCAGGTGAGTTAGTAGCCTAAGTAAGTATTTTTCTAAAGATTTTAACCCAGGAATAAAATGGCTCAACTTTGGTGATCATGAGTAGTCAATTTGTATCACTATTTTGTAACCAACTTAGATTGTGTTGTCTTCAAACAAGACAGAAAAACAAGTCTACGTTACAAAACATGACAGATGCGTCTCAAGTCTAAACTCCTCGGTCTTGACTTTAGACGGTTAAAATGTGTAGGCACTAGGAATTTTATTGGCTCAATTATTAGGGTAAGGAAAATACCCATGGCTAAGATATGAACTGTCATCATCGATAAACCCCTCTTTGTTGCAATACTGTTCAGCCGTAGGCCAACCCCTCCCCCAAAAAAGCAAAGAAAATGGAAAAAATATATATATTTGCGGCGAAACCCTGACAGTAATTTGTAAAAGCAGAGCAGACCATTCCTTTGGGGGGTTTGGGGTCGGGGTCTGGCCTCTACTCGTGCATGTGGTGGGGGGTTATTGTTTAAGATGATGATTAAAGCCCCCATGTGACCGTGGGGTTCCCGCGTGCACGTGCAGGGTAGTGGCCCCTCTTCCATTGGGTCAGTCAGGTCATGCCTACACACAATTGCATTTAATGACAAATCCCCTTTTCCATATATTTTTTCCAGAAAGTTTAATACAAATACATGCAAGTTTGCTGATGCTTGATGGTATAGATTGTTTAGTTGAATATTGGTTTTTCAAGTACGTTGATTATTGATATAATATTTCACTATTGATATAGCAAAACAACGGCACTCGTGTGTCGGCGACATCATCGGCATCGTCTCCGAGTAATTACTTCATGCCATTCGGGGGCGGACCACGTTTGTGTGCAGGAACAGAACTGGCTAAACTTGAGATGGCCGTATTCATCCACCATTTGGTCCTCAACTACCAGTGGGAGTTAGCCGATACAGATGAAGCCTTTGCTTTTCCTTTTGTCGACTTCCCTAAAGGCCTACCTATCAGAGTCTTGAAATCTTAAAAGTGACGTCTCACTATCTAAGGTAGCCTGGCTGGCTCAGCCGCTCGTGTTGGATAGACAGTAGTATATAGTACATGAGAAAAGGGCAAGACAAACAGATTCAAAGTATATGTTTATATTCATATCCACCATAGTAATGTAAATTTTTATTTTATATTGGTCCCTCCTAGCCCTAGGGGCTACTGATTATTATTACCATTATATATGTCTTTCCCTTTTCTTTTTTTAAGGTTGTTTTCACTAATTTTCGAAATGTTATAGAATGAATTGTTTTAACTAAAACCCATTTAATAATTAACACATGATATTTAACAAAATAGGTGAGCTTTCATTTTAATTTAAATCTCCTCACTAATTTAATGACTCTAAATTAGTTTACTTCATAAAGGAGTGATGCGCGTAGGCTGAAAAGACGTCGAGGCCTGAATGTGTGAGTGGGTCGAAGGAGTGGACACAAGGAATTACGAGAGTGATGCGCGTAGGCCGAAAATCCTGCATGTGGAGGATGCCGTTTAGAGGTGCTATCCTCCTCCTGAACTTAAAGTTATTAACCCCGAATCTTACTTAAAATAAAAAATTATAGCTCAAATTAAACCTTAATTTATTAACCTTTGTTCTCCTCAAAACCCATCAACAATCGTTAATCAAACCCAACCCTAAATATTAAAATAGGCTCTAAACCATGAATTAACATCAAAATAAAAAATTAAATCATTTAATCAATATTATATATTTTTGAGTAACTTGCGAGATTTTCAAGTGTGGTATTGAAGAGTTTATTTCGGTTTATTAAAATCTCAAGTTGAATTTGATTACGAATTAAACCTATTTAAATCAAACTTTAATCAAATCAAATTCTAGTAACTCGATATTTATCTTAACTCATTTGAAACATTGAGTTGTTAGAAAAATTATGTCCACCACATTTAGTTGAAAAAATAAGGCATTGTGATATTAAATATTAATATTTTATTTTATTATACTTCTAATGTGATATATAATATTTTATGTGGATGGAATGTAATAAAAAAATAAATTTGTTGATTTTGACCTTAACGAGAGTTGTTAGGTCTGTAACAAGCATACAATACCCATATCAATAAATAATTTCGATTCACCTATAAAATTAAGTGTACGATACAAATCAATCTAAATTAATTAAGTCGAAGTCTTAAAAACTAAAAAGATAACTGAATATAATCTATAATCTATTCTAATAAACTCTCAAGTCATGCATACTAAATGAAGTTTCATATTGATTTACAAAACAAAATGAGGAATGATATCTACCGTACATCATCATGAGAGTTCGTGGACAACTTCAATGGTACCCTATCTACCATATAGATATAGTATGTATTTTCCGTGTAAAATGGGATGAGGTAGGTGAGCAAAGCATCAGCTCAGCCTCAGCCTCTCCACCTCGATACTCGATCTCATCTTGGTTAGGTTTCCTTTCACTTCCAATGCGTTATATGTGTTTGATGTTATCCCTCAATGATATCAAATTCACGATTCACTCTTCATGTCGCCTGTCAAACTCAAACATTGGATTTCGTTGCAATGAGCCACGTTGGCAATTGGGTGCAAGCTTGTTCAATCAAACTGTTGTTTTAGTCCCCAATATTACTGAAATTTTGGATTTAGTCCATAACACTAAATTCACATGATCGTAACCCTCAAATGATTAAAGATGTTATCTGTTTTTAAGAGAAAAATGTGTTGTAATGTCAACATTTTGGACTAATTAGCAATACTATAAAGATACAAGATCAAATTAAAATGCCATGGTTTTGAGTAGACAATACCAGCATTTGATCCAAATAAATGCCTTGGGATTGCATCTTTCCAAAATTTTCCTGTAGATGATTGAGAGGTACTGAACTGCCGACACGGAGACAATTGGTCACTGCTCTGGTATGGGAACTCAAAATTTACACTTTTCAAGGGCAGTAGGCCCATAGAATTTAGGCTCTTTTAATTAGGAGACCAGCCCAAAAACATTGAAACCGAATAATATAATTTACCAAAGCGAAAAGAAGGCTGTGAAAATTTCAGTCAGACCAAGTACGTACTACGTTCACTCCCATCCCATGTAAAATGGCCTAGACAATCAGTTCATTAGAGAAAATAATTAAAATTAGAAAACAAGAAGCTATACATACCATGTCATTATAAAACTAAGTTTTTGTTGAATATATTTCAGATTAAAGACCCTCTTTTTGACCTGATTTCATCAGCAATCCCCATGAACAAATGTTCAAAATTAGCTTGGCTTACCATCACCACTCTTCAATACCCACGAGTTACCTTTGTACTCGCAAAAATCACTCATTACCTGCAAAAGGAAGTCGAGACTGGTAAGATTTGGCCAGCACGATCTATGTCACGTAACACTCATCAAAACAAGACATATCTACATATCTTAATTCACAGAACACTGTTCTTATATGATTTTCACTACAGTGTTCCAACTTCCAAGTAGTTCTATAAGCCGGCAGCAAATAGCATAGTTCTTCTCAATTTTAACTTGTATTTAGTACAAGAAAGCGAGATGGGACTTTATTATTTATGTATACCTCATGCAAACAATTATCCATGCCTCAAGCCTAAAGGAAGAAGATCACGAAAACAAGATGCTATCTACACAAGATACCTTGTTATATTCATTATTGGTAATTTTCCTCTTGAGACTAAGTTGGGCTGCAGCTTCAACATCTGCCTTCTTGAGCTTTTCTTTCACACGAAGAAGATGAATCACAACTTCCCTGCATTGAAAAGAATAATGAGATGAAGAGGGAAATTTGTAAAAAAAAAAAAAAGACACATAGAGACCACAATTGTTAATTTAAGTTTAAATTTTTAATCAAACAGATTTATACAACCTCAATGGATCATATTCTGGATTCTCTGGGGATGACTTCATAACGAAAAGACCGCGAGGAAGTTCTACTGCAACTTGACTTACGACTTCCTGGAGCTCATGCTCAGGTGCGTCAGCACCAAATGCTGCCTTAACTGCCGGTCGAGCATCTGCCTTGGGAAGGGTGGACTCAGAAAGTGCCAAATCTTGTAGACCCTTGCGAATCAGTTGCAAGCTAAAAACAAACAAGCAGTGCAACAAAATTTAAAGAAGCTTTCATCAGAAAAAATAAATCAAGGTTTACATATTCAATATAGGATGAAATAGCGAGAGAAATTGTCGGGATGAAATGTCTATGGTTAAAGCCTCTAACATTCTACCTGCAAACTTTGTAAGTTTGAAACACTTTCTTCAATGCCTTTGGTATAGCTTCTCGAGTTTCATTAGACATTGTCCTACCAGCTTGTGCTCCAGGTGCAACATTTCTTGCCACTTTATCAGTGTTCACTGTTTTTTCTGGCTTTATGACTGTGCCAGGCTTTGTTCTACTAGGGCCACCTTTTGCACCTCGACAAATATGAGTAATTACATTGTGTTCTCCAGCTTTCCATTTCTGTTCTTGATTTTTAACAATATCTGGATATTCTTTTTTGAATTTATTATCAGCATCCCATTTTAACTTCCAATCCTTGAAGGCCATCCTTTTTACAGCTAAAAGGTTCAGAATGCCTTTCACTTCTTCTTTGCGACTTGTGGAAAGGGCATCTACTTCTGAAAAGCTTATTAAAGGGCTTTTGCTAAATAAGAGAAGCACGTAGTCTCTGGCTAAAGATTTAGACGGATTCTCCGGAAATAATAATGAACTCTTAGGAACCCAGAGTCCCTGCACTAATAGAGCATGCTTCTGAAGGGCCTCAAAGAATTCTTCAATTGGGACCTCTTCAGCAAAGGATCTGAGAGCGCTGAACCGGTGTAGAGATGGTCCCTATAAAGAGAAAATAAGGAGTCAGAGAGATTATATGGGATAAAACGTTATATTACCGATATCATAATTCTTACCATGACTTGTCAAACAAGTAAAATTTAATAGTCAAAACCTTTATTTTTCTTTTCCAAGACATAATATAAATATGTGAAAAGAAATACAAGATTTATAGCATTCTTAATTCAAATAAAATACTACATTATAAGATCATGATCCTAACTTCATGCAACAAAAGCATTAAAGTAAAGATGCATGTCAGCTAAAAGCTTAAGTTCTTACAGAATGGATATGGAAAAAGTTAAAGATAGACACAGTCTGCAGTGTTAAATTTTGGGGTGTAAAACTTCATCCTTTTATGTACTATATCCGAAAGCAGCCAAACCATGCAGACAGCATACACACTGAAAGAAAAAGTGGAAGCTCAAGTTGAACAGACCTTAGTCAGTAATGTCTTCAAACGTTCTTCCAGGGGAATTGAAAGCAAAAACCTGAAATAAAAAATCTCATGGTCTTTAAATCATTAAACATAACGAAGAGGCTGATGATGCATTTTCAACCACTTAATAAAGCTATGAACATATCAAACACGTTATCAAGTAACATACATATACCAAATTGCATCTTCTGAGTCATATGCCTATGGAAGCTAGAAACAAACTAGAAGGGAATCATACCTTCTGGATGGACCTTGTGATTTATTGCTGCTGCTTGGTAAAGGACATAAGGAGTCAATGTAATCATACCTACAGATAATGAGAAACAATTCAAAGAAATATATAATTAGCATGTTAAAGCATCAAAAAAGTAACTTTGAACTTCTCTCCAAACTCTTAGTATACAGGCCGACAAATAAACAGGTAATAGGTAAATCACATACGGGCTCATGGTAAACTCAATTGGACAACTTTGTTCTTCCATCATTCTATGCAGATACTGAGCAGAGAAATCACTCTTGGAGCTGTGATACTTGAGCGGAACCCAACACTGGAAAGAGAAGGGAAGGAACAAAAAATGAGGGAATGAGCAAATCTAATTAATTTAGTGAGTGATAACGTTCACAGTGATGCTGTACGATAAGAAGGTAGAAAAGAATACCTCTTTATCTTCTGAGTTTTGCTCGGTCAAGGACAGTTTCTTGTTCTGCATCAGAATAAACATGAAATTCATGTATAGAATTAATATGCAAAGGAAATAACAGGGTGAAAATATTTGCAGGGTCGAGGACAGTATTTTCTTGTTCTGAATCAGAATAAACTTGGAACTTGTGTATAGAATTAATATGGAAAGGCCATACCAGGGGAAAAATTAAAAAGATATTTCTTAAGAGAAATTGAAAACAGATCCAAAAGCAAGGTTTGTTTCAGACACATTTTTTGAACCTTCGGTCCAAAAATTTCATAAAAACACAAGCCAAAAATCAGGAATAACCTGTTTGGTTGATGGACCAGGTGCTTTCCCATCATTTTGTTCTTCTACTTTAACAGCAGCTTGTGCATCAGCAGCCACCATGTTCTTCTTCTTTGACACACTGGACTTGAGATGTTCCAACGACGGTCGGAGCTGAACAACTGCATGAATAGGATTTAGGTACAACTGCACCATAAAAATAACCTTATCACCCAAGAGAAATCAAAGAAGAGCAGCTGAAGATCAACACTGTATCCACTTCAATATAATGACAGGAAGATGCACATACCTTATCACCCACTAAAACTCCAACAGCAGAGCCATAGCCAGTTGGGCGTGGTGGCAGCCAAGAAGAAGATAAAGTCTAAAAAGTAGCAACAATACAAAATTAATTTACCAAACATAGATTTGGAAAACACATTTAAGAGCACTACAGAAGGTTAAAAACAAATCAAAGGCACACAGAAAATTGAATTTTGTTTAACTATATAAAAAACAATGCGGTGATGCAAATTATTAACAAATGCCGTTTCTAAAATATTGATTGACAGAGAAGGCAGACCATATTTCTGGTGGTGGTGGTGGGTACTAAATCTATAAATAAATAGATTGAACTTTGATTAAATGTCGAATGAGCCGAACCTGCTTTGTCATCTTCAATTTTTTCTCGGATTCACCGTCATAATTTATTGAATCAACATCAACAGACATGTCAATTTCCACTTCCCCAGTAGCAGGTTTCACCCTTACCTACAAAATAACTAAAGAATAAGATCGGTCCAAATAGAGAAAAAGAGAACGGGGGAATAAGAGGCAACCTCCTCGCATCGTTCTTCTAATTCGTATGGTCGCCAGCAAGGCCTTAAAGGGTATTGCAAAACATATAACTGCGAATTTATTCCAAAAACAAGCATAATAAGCAAAACAGAAAATTGAACAATAATGAAAACGAAAAAGACAAATATGCAATTACCTGCGTGTTGGCTGCAATTGAAGGAGTGTAGAAGACTTCGATTTCACGAACAACCATATCTTCTTCTTCTTGTTGTTGTTGTTGATCTTCATCTCTGCTGGCTTCAGTCATGATCTCATCTTCTTTATTTCCCCCGTCGATCTCCATCTTCACCGCGCCATTTGATACAGATTGTTCAGCTTTGAGTTCAGCAACAACCGGTGGCTTTAAATCCTCATCATCATTTTCCTCCTTTTTCGAAACTGATTCCTCGGGTGGTGGTGGTGGTGGTTGGGGTGCGGTGTCTTGTTGTTCATGTTTGGTTGACGATTCAGGCTTTGGCTTAGAGGCCGGTTTGAGCTTGGGTGCGAATTTGGAAGATTTGGGCGCGAATTTGGAGGTTCTAGTGTTTACCTGACTTGAACCGTCGAGTTCTTCTAAATCATCCAGATCCATTTTCCACGTTTTCTTCTCTGAGTTGCTCTAGGGTTTCCAACGACTAGGGTTTGGGGTTTTAGCACTTTGAGTTTGAAGAATGAATGCTGAATACTGGAGAAAACAAGAAAGAAGATTAAAATGCCAGAACAGTTGATTAGCAAGGTCTAATAGGCCTTAGGGTTTGTTTTTTTGGAAGAAAAAAATTGTGTAGGCTTAATGGCAGGGTAATGCAGAGATTTTAGGTTTTGACGCAGGGGATTTGCTCTAAATGGATTTGGTTCGGGATTTTATTTACCGATGTACATAAACAAATAAGAACAATTTTCAAAGAAATACAAATATAAAAATTAATTTTAACTTTTATATTTTATGGTGTATTTATTTTTATAATTTATGAATTAATATTTTTTCTACCAAATACATACTTATATAATTATTATGTTATTTATAAAAATATAAAATAATCTTTAATAGCAATACTAAATATTTATATCACAAATCAAAACAAAAAATTAATCAGAAAATTAATATCTAAAACAATTAAATTAAAAAAATATATATTAACTTTTTATAATAATATCAATTATTTAATTAATAAATTAGATATGTTTGTCATATATATATATATATATGAGACGGGAATCTCCGATCTTCTGATTCCTTCAATCTTCGGGGCTTCTTTCTTTTCTCTCAACATCTTCTTCAACAGGTTCTTTCTCTTGCCTTTTATCTGCTTCTAATCTCCAATTGTTTGTTGGGTTTCCGTTTTTCTGATTTATATTTCTCAGCATTCAGATTCTCTAAATTTACAAGGTCTTGTTCTACAGTAGCTAACAAAAGAATTAAACAATGCCGCCAAACCATTTCTCATTGAATTTCAGATATATTGTTATTTTAGTTAAATACGATCAATATTCAAATATAACGTTGCATACCGGAAGGAAAAGGTATCCAGAAAATATTGAAATTCTAATCTCTATTCTTTTCAGCTGAAGCTTTTGTATCTAAGCGCAATTTGAGAAATTATTCAGTTATGTAATTACTTTAAGTGATTGAACCTTTTTCCCATTTTGTGTGTGTGTGTGAATTAGATGAGAGTTTTATGAATTTTAGCAACAAGCCTAAAGACCAGATCTTATTATACATGATACACCTCCACTTTCTGTGCTGTTTTCAGATTTCAGAGAAACATGCTTCTGTGAAGAAGAAATTTCTGGTTTGTTATATGCAGGTAAATGTATAACCTTTTGTTTGCAATTCAAGGTTTGGTATTCTGTCAGGGAGTGCTTGAATCAAGGGGACTTGATACAAGGGTTAAAGATGTCAGCTATTGTGTTTTCTAAGATAAAACCTGCAATATATACTGCTTTTCAAAGGTCACTTACAGGAAAACCAGTTCAGTTGTCAAATTCACCAAGTTCACTGCTTAGCCAGCTCAAATTTTTGTCTCTCAATCCAGGGTTGATTTCGTCTTTGCCTTATTCGGATAAAGCTGTATCCGATAATAGGTGCATTCAAAGCCCATTTTGTAATAGGGCAAAAACAATGGCTGTGTCTGGTTCCAAGGCTATCTTCGGAGATGTTTATGTGGATGGGATAGTATCAAGTTATGGGAATGGCTTGGACTTCCTGAAACCTACTGGGGTTTATTTTTCTGATCAAAGTAATAGCAGTTGCCGAAAAGCTAGCCTGATTTTGAGAAAGCGAGATCAACACAACAAAGAATTTGTTTGTGGGTACAATGTTTGTCATGCAGTGAAGGGAAATACCAAATATAATCCTCCTTTCGGTCATAGTATGAAAAGTATCCACACCTCATCTTTGCCATGTACCTCTTCTAGGGAAGCTCACGATATGTCATTTGATGCCAGTTCTAAGGATGAACAGACCACATCTGTACGGTATGTCCTCTCATCTTCTCTTAATTTTCTGTATGATACATTCTCTTTTTCCCCCTCCTTTTCTTTTAAACTCATTTCACTTTTCAAATTATCTGTAACTGTAAGTAATGATATACAATATAATATACTTTAAAATTTTTGGACACTAGATATTCTCTAGGACTTTTAAGACTGAGGTTTCATTTGTACTAATTTCCACTGTTTGGTTCTTTGATGTTGATTTCAGAACTATTCCAAGTAAGAAAAGCTTGAAACTAGTTTCAGGGTCATGTTATCTCCCGCATCCTGCTAAGGAAGAAACAGGGGGAGAGGATGCTCACTTCATTTGTTTCAATGAAGAAGTCATTGGTGTAGCTGATGGTGTTGGAGGCTGGGCAGAAGTTGGCGTTGATGCCGGAGAATTTGCCCGTGAGCTTATGTCTAATTCAGTGGCAGCAATTCAAGATGAACCAAAGGGTTCCATTGACCCAGCCAGAGTATTAGAGAAGGCCCATTCGAGCATGAAATCACAGGGGTCTTCAACTGCCTGCATCATTTCCCTTACAGAGGAGGTTTGTTTGTTTTTTATGTTGATAAAGATGAGCAGAGATAATCTTTAGATGAATTTTCCTTGACGTATATTGATGAGTTCACCAGGATGTGATATACTTACAAGGAACAGAAAGCTTTCTTAGATTCCTTTTCATTCATCTTCATGATACCCTGATATCAATTTTAAGAATTTAATAGATATGGTGACCTCTACCTGACGTATTGCATAGGTTTATGCTTATTACTGTTGTTTATCTTGTGGAGAGTTCAACACCTTACTGTGACCAAAATGGCATATTAGGTTTATTTTTTGTGTGAACAATTTCTGAGAATTGAATTCCATGCCACATTGATTTCCTGTGAACTTAGCCAGACCATTTGACTGTATGAACAGATGAACCTATTGAAATATCTTTACTATTTCAGCTAGAACAGATCTATGATGTTTGGGGTGCTGAATTTTGCCACAGACACCCATGCTCTTAGTTCGGCAGCTGTTGTTGAGTCTTAAATTTTTATTTTCTTATTTATATTCATCTATTTCAATATCTTCGTCTTTGTTTTAGGTAGACCAACAGATATCATCTGATTCCATGTCTTTATACTGGACGATGGAGACTTATGTTTAATGGCCCTAAAGAATTTATCTAGCTTGATTTTAGGGCACGTTGAATGGCTTGATTGATTGAGTCTAAAACGGTAAATAAGATTTTAGCAAGCAAATTATACATGTGGTTTCATATACTTTTCTCAACAGGGAATACATGCAATAAATCTGGGGGACAGCGGTTTCATTGTGGTTAGGGATGGTTCCACCGCCTTCCATTCCCCAGTACAGCAACACGGTTTCAATTTTACATATCAATTGGAGAGTGGTGATGGTGGTGATCTACCAAGCTCTGGTCAGGTTAGTTGATGAGTTGATGTCCCACATCATGCTGGGGATTGATCCGTGTTTTTCTCTTTCTTTTTGAGCATTGAATAGGATAGAAACTCTTGCCTCTCTTTTCTCTCTTCTCTCTTTCTAGGATCTTTCATGGTTAAAAAGTTAAAACTTTACATTAACTAAAAGTTGTTTTAATTTTGATTGTTGGACCTCATTTGGCTGCATTTCTTCATTGTCTTGGCCGCTGGTGTTAGAGCTATTAGATTCATAAATACATGCTTATTATATCTTGTTAAGGCAGACATAGTGTTCTATTTTCTTTACCTACATGCTTTATGATATGATGATCTGGGATGTTTTCTGTAGATGATATGAAACTATTTTGACTATTCCAACTTATATTTCCCTAATCTATATCATTTTGGAATAATATGGCCAGGTTTTCAGAATTCCTGTTCTGCCAGGTGATGTGATTGTTGCTGGAACAGATGGGTTGTTTGATAACTTGTATAACAATGAGATTACTGCTGCTGTGGTTCATGGTTTAAGCGCTGGCTTCAGTCCACAATTGACGGCTAAGCAGATAGCAAATTTGGCTCGCCAACGAGCAGTGGATAAGAACCGGCAGACACCATTTGCCAAAGCAGCTCAAGATGCTGGGTTTCGGTACTATGGTGGCAAGCTTGACGACATCACTGTTGTTGTGTCCTACATTGCTACCTCTTCCAATACGTGAGTCATGGTTTAGGACCAGCTTTTGTGGTGTCTGTAGGATTTTTGGAAAGCTCTAGTGAAAGAAACATTCATATTTGCCTAATGTCCCTTGTGAATCACAAAACTTCTTATCCTTGATTTTTGTTTAATAAGTAATTTACTGGTTTCTCCTTGACAATATGCATAGAGTTTATCTTCCTCGTTGATATCGTTTTTCTAATCGCAAGCAGGTGACAGTAGGAGCGTGTCCAAAATGAAAAAAAAAAAAACGTTGTTTCAAGCCAGCCATCGGTGAAATAAAAGGAAAAGAGCTTATTTAACATCAAGATCCAGAAAACATAGGTTCATAACATGGTGTCCGATTAACTAAACTTAGGTAGCTTCATGGGACAGTTTTTCTTATTCACTACTTCCGTCAAACGAAAGACCGGAAAATCTAACCAGGAATGATTAAAAGTAAATCTCCCACGACTTCTTCTTAATCGGCCTCGGCCCTTGCTGACCTTCTCCTTCGCCTTGACCCTTTTCTTCATCTTCTTTTTCGTGTTGCCTCCTTTCTTCTTCTTCTTCATCTTCTCTTGCCTTCCTTTGTCGTTGTTCTGCCTCTCTCTGAGCTTCCTCTTGTTCTCTCCTTGCTTGTTCTTCTCTTCTCTTCTTCTCCTCTTTCTCCCTTTTTCTAGCTCCTTCCTCTTCCCTTTGTCTTTCTGCCCTCTCTTCTTCTTCTTCTTTCTCTTCTCTGGCCTTCCTTTGTCGCTGTTCTTCCTCTCTCCGAGCTTCCTCTTGTTCTCTCCTTGCTTCTTCTTCTCTTCTTTTCTTTTCCTCTTCCTCCCTCTTCCTAGCTTCTTCCTCTTCCCTTCTTTTTCGAGCCTCCTCTTCCTCCTTTTTCTTCCTTGCTTCTTCCTCTTCCCTCCTAGCTTCTTCTTCCTCTTCTCTTCTCTTTCGAGCTTCCTCCTCCTCTTTTTTCTTCCTTGCTTCTTCCTCTTCTCTTCTCTTTCGAGCTTCCTCCTCCTCCTTTTTCTTCCTGGCTTCTTCTTCTTCCCTTCTCTTTCGAGCCTCCTCTTCCTCCTTTTTCTTCCTGGCTTCTTCTTCTTCCCTTCTCTTTCGAGCCTCCTCTTCCTCCTTTTTCTTTCTTGCTTCTTCCTCTTCCCTTTTCTTTCGAGCCTCTTCTTCCTCCTTTTTCTTCCTTGCTTGTTCCTCTTCCTTTTTTTCCCTTTCAATTTCCTCCTCCATCAATCTTTCCTCTTCCTCTGCACATGATGTACAATCTAATATCATTGATTCTTTCTGCGGTTTTAAAAGCTGATCAATTGTTGTGCCGGACACATTGAGTGACAAAGCCAATATCTCTCTATCCAAGACACCTAGAGCAGACCTCTTCCCTACTAAAAATTGAGGATCGTTTCTTGTTGTCGATGTGCTGAACCCCATGAAAACAAATGAATCATTGTTGAATGACATCTGAGCCATCGGATAGAACCTCGGCACTGCGATTACATCACCTTCCCGCACTCTATACCTCATGTTTCTGCACTCAGATTCATTGGCATTACTAGAACAAACCACCCGAACCATCCCTTGACCCTGCAGCACTATTGCTATCTCAGAAGCTCTTGGATTCCAATGTGGCGCCATCATCGAACCCTTCACAAAAATTCCCACCATTAGAATGTATTTTTTTTAACGTAGAAAATGCTCCTATTTAAGAAAACCTATAGTAAAAAAAACAACCTTTGTCAAGTTCACCATGAAAACCCCAATGTTGGAATGCTTCAGTAACTGCAAGTCTTTCCTGTCTACAGTTAGACTCCACCCGTTACAGTTCTCGAAATCTGGATCTGCTTTAAAAACATTGTATGTTTTCGTTTTCTTCTTATGCTTGCCATTGATAGAGCGGAAGAAGCCACCACGATTGCTCCCTAGAAAGGCTTTCAACAGTCGGTCTTGCCATTCGCCGAACAAGTTCTTCTGCACTGCATGAATTATAGCGGGTGCTTTGCTTGCCCCCCTCAATTCTTCTATCACATCCTCGGGTACCTTAAGAAACAAGTTTCCGTTATATATACAGAATTATGCAGGAATATTTGTAACTTTAAAATCATACCTTAAAAGCTGCTTGGAGGACTCTGGAATCAAAGCCAAGAACCACATCAGCGATGCTTGAGTAAGCCCCAGTGGATGGCTCCTGAATTTGTTAAATTCACAGACCAAAGTTCAAACATATGGAAAAAGAAAACATTAGAGGAACTAAAATAATAAGGAAGACAAAATCAATAGCATCATACATATATGTCATCTTCTGTGTTAGTGAAGATCGCATAAATTATAAGCTTCTCTCTTTCAGCCTCTAAGCTGCTTTGCACATAGAAAACTGACCCTTGATTCAGCATATAGATATCTCCTTTCCGAATGTCCACATTCCTTATATCATCATCATCAGTCCAGCTCAAAGTTCCACTCCCTAAACCAGAATTTTACATTCATTAAAATATACATCATGTTTCGAATCTACAAGAATTTAAGGTTCAGGGTACCTGTGTGGACAAAGAAAACCATGTCTGCATGTAGCTGAACCGGAAGAAACAAGGAATTTGGCTCCAAGGTAATGAACTGAAGATGGTAAGGGCCTTTGGTCCCATCCGTGACAGAAGCAGCCGAGATTTCACCATGTTCTGTCTGAGTTAAGATCTCCCTGTGATGTTTAAGAATCAACCGACCAGCAGGTGAAGCATGTTGATGCGAGTAAGCTTCGACACTGAGGAAGGTGGTTGAAGCGAGGAAGAGAAGTGCTAAAAATGAAAATGGGGAAACCAAGGTTTCCTTGATCATTGTTTCTAAAGGTTAGAGATGGGGAATCTAAGCACGGTTTTTGTGAGTGTTGTAACAAGGAACAAATTGGTTTGGTCTATATAGAACAGAAAAAAGTGGGTGATGGTGTTAGAAATTTACGTTACGTGGTGTTGTGGGTCGACACGTGCATGGCCATGCAACAGGTGGCAGGAGCTTACGACTGCTTTTCCCGCTAATTTACAAAGTGGTTAAGGTCCAACTCAACAGAGAGAAAGAGAGCATTGCATGGGGGATTGAACAATTCGACGTGGTTTCAACATTTCCGGATGGGTAAATTTTGAACAAGACATTTAGATTTTTTTTAATTATTTTGAGTTTAGTTATTTCATATTCATATTAAATTAAAAGGACACATTTCAGTGGTTCATACGACAAGGAAGAAAATTCTTACTGTCCCTACAAGCTCAATTCTGGTTAAACACTTCCTGTATAATATTGGTAAAAAGAATATTACTGGCTACAAAACATTTTCTTCCGTATCTCTCTGCAGGCTAGGCTTCCTATTAACTATTCCCCTCAGCGTCTCAGGTTTGAACTATTGAAGACGGATTCTCTTGTTCGGCTTTAGCGACGGCATCCGGTCCACACATCCTCGATAATTCCTCCTGTTATGGAACAAGTAAATAGTGTGTGTTTATTACATATTCAAAATTATGAGCAAGGAAGAACAAACTGATTGCATCACATTAATGGATTACTAGTACAACTAGAAATCTAGAATAATCAGAGGCAAGGTTAAAGCTGATAGTTGTGGCGAAGAAAACAACAAGATCTCAGGTGAAGTGGCTGTTTGTATACCTTAATAGAACTATTTTCTGATGCAAGCTTCTCACATTCATCGGAGAGCTTCTTCAGTTCCCCTCTAAGGGTGCAGTTTTCATTCGCCAAGCTTTCCAGCCTGGCTTGTAGCTCTTCACAAACTGCCTGTGGAAACACCCAATACAAGCTTCAGAGTCTTGAGATTCGAAACAAAGCTAAACGATACTTCGTTGGAAATAATTCTAGAATCAATGGTGGAGGAACAAATATAAAGCAGTCCACCTGTTTCCGTAATCTTGATCTCCTAGCAGATTCCCTATTGGACTGCTTCCTCTTCTGTCTTTTCAACTCACGCTCATCCTGCACGAACCACAACAACCCCAATGTAGTTAAAACAAGAAACTGCAGAGGCAAGTCACATGATATCCAAAACACTCTAGCTGTTTAAAACGACACAACAACGGAGTAAATTAAGTTGGGACTACAACGGAGAGAGTGGTAATGGTTAATGAATGAACAAGCAAATTTAGAAACACAAATCACCAAGGCTCATACTTGAATCCACTGGTCAGGCATTACAATTCCAGGAGCAACAGCAGCTACAGCACCAGATGCATTTGGTCGCAGTTTTGCAGCTCTTGTGGCAGCAGGGGATCCACTCCACACGTCCATCCCCATATTCAAAGTAGTTCCCGGCATAGAGACTACGGACTTCCCAGGAACCAAAGTCCCAGCAGCGTTATGACTCTGTGTATTGGCTGGTAATAAGAGCCGTTTGTAATTAGAAAATAAAAAACTAAGTTTGTTATCATAAGTACACTTAAAAAACACAAACATAAACTTTTATTTTCAAAACAAGCTGAAGCTTGTTTGATTTGATTTATCCTACAACCGGTAGAAATTGGATGAGGAAGCTTAATATACCATCGGCAAGCATCTGTTTAAAGCTTCCTTTTTTACCATAAGCAGGTTCCTACATATATCAAAAGGGAACATAGTCACTAGAAAAGGACAAATCATCATATTAACAAGCTAGCCGGTAAACCATGATGACATGGAGATTGATTCTGAAACTTCTAAAGTAGGTGGTACCTACTTGTTGATTATTCTCATCACTTTCATTCGACGTACCGTCACTATCACTTTCACTGTTGTTAACAATTAGAAAAGGCAAGCACAAAAAACGATGGATTTTTTTAGATCAAAATCCAATGGTGAGAGTGAAGGAGAAAATTGTTTTAGGGGCAAGATCAGAACATCAAAAGGACAGTGCACCTTTGAGAGCCAGCATCTTTTCCAGAGCCTGAAGCCGCCTTTCCACTCTCTCTAACCTGGCTTGCTGAAGTTCCCTGGGAAGTTTTGATGGCACCTCGATCCTTGTCATCAGCACTCTTCGCCTCATGGTTGCCATTATTCTGTGCAAAACTTGGAGTCTATAGAAAAAATTGCCACGAGTAAGGGCATTTATCTTATGAACAGCTAAGAAACAAAAGGAAACGTAAACCACAAAAGGAACACAGAGGGAAAAAAACTAGAATTACCATAGTCATATTAGGATGTGCATATACTCCTCCTGGAGGATATACAAGTGGATATGGAACTGGGGTGCCATACGGAGGCATTAAAGGATGCTGAATGATAATAAACAGAAAAGTAATAAGACCCTTACTCGGACAAAATATTGAAAGAAACAGATTATTACACAATGGGTATTTTAAAGGTGGTGTCACCTGGCCTCCCCACATATATGGATGTGGAGTTGGGGAAGCAACAGTTGAGGCAAAGAAGGGTGGTGGAGTGGCTCCAGCACCATAATAAGCCTAAACAAGAAGCTGAGTCGTAAGCTTTAATGATAATTTACAGGACAAACACTCTTTAGGAATTTCCTACACGAGATCAACAGTTGAAAAATAAATCAAACACGTTGTTTTATGTAATGTACAAACCTGCATCGAGCTTGACCAATCAGAATATGCAAGTGTTGTTGGCATTTCCTGCTAGTAAAAGATAGAATAATCAGTAAGGCTCGACCACATGTAAGTGATGAGAGAGCAACAATGAAAGGATCATACTATTAGCTCTTTTCTTCTGGTGTAGAGCAGGCAACTACTATATACCTGAGTTGAAGCAGTAGGTATGGAAGGCTTGGAATGTGTGCTCTCCTCTTCTGTTCCCATAATCACTTTGGTAATCCTCTTAATTTCATCAAACTAAGAATTCAATTTCAATAGACTAAATGACTTTTATGAACCACCTGAGAATCCGATTCCAAGTAAACATGTATATCAGGAATGGGAGATCACAAGAAATTGTCAACCAATGCCACAGTTAACAAGTAAAAAAAACTATAACTAGCAATTATGAACATGCAGAATCATATTTTATGCGAAAAAATATGATTCGTGGAACTTAAATTTAAACAAATTTAAGTCAGAATATTATCATGAAGGGACTACAATGAGGAAGATAATAGAACTGAAGTCAAATCTCAGCAACAAACACTCACATGATCCAACAGAAGACAAAACATACCCAGAAAATATTGTAAAAATCCTACACCAGTTTCAAAATAACCCATATAAAGAAAGCTAAAATCTAGAAATAAACAAGTTGCTCCATTTTAAGATGTTCTCTTATCTTGGTGTCATTCTCTGGCAGCAAATAAATACTGAATGATAAGAATTGGGTCATTCTGCTCTTGTCCTAACAAGTGAACCACTCAGAGGACAGCAAAAACAAAGTGGAATATCAAACGTTTCCATAAAAGGGCAACCTTGAAATATTAAGAAAGAACAATCCTGAAACTAAAATCTTGATAGTATAGAAAAAACTAAATGCTTTTAGAATAAAAAAGTAGACTTTGAAAGAAAGTAAAGGAAAAGAAAAGACCTGCTTCCATGGCCATGGCGATGAAACAGAGAAGTAGGCAGTCCAAGTGGAACCATTTAAGTTTAAACAAAATAACTTGGGAAAAGAGTTGTCTTTTTCTTCTTATACTTACTTTATCCGACGGCTGAGAATGAAGAAAAGAAAGAGAATTTGACTTTTTCTTGTCTGCATGTGGTGGTGTGGCTTCCACGTCATTGAAACATTATCCATTTATTTTTTGCTTTTTTTACTAATTTCCTGTCGGCTTTTATAGTTTAATATTATTTGATGGGCCATTGCTTGGGATTGTGTAACCATTAGCCCAAAACTAAGCCCACTTGGATCAGTTGTTTTCAATTCAGGTTATAGTAAAATAAAGGGAAATTTGTATTATTTCTCACCTAATTATTGTCTTTTTGTATTTTTACCATTAAATTATTTTTTTACCATTATTTTTTTATATTTGTATTGTGTATCTTTAAGTTTAATTTTTTAAATATTTTCATTAATTATTAATAAAAGATTTTAGAAAATAAGATTAATATTTTTAATAATTTATTTTAATGATAAATTTTAATATATATATATATTAAATCTAACTCCAAATCACTAATATTATTTGTATTTAGATTAAATTTTAATATATTTATTATGTTACTTTTATTTTTTAAAAAAATTTGAACAAATAAGTAATAATGTGAATCATATACTCGATAACTGATTTTATGAATATCTAAATTTTACGAGTATTTAATAATTATAGGTCAAGACATATATAATTTTGAGGTATAGAAATTTTTTAAATTAATATTATTTTAAAAAAATAGTATTCTTTCTGATATTCGATTTTTAACATCACCTAAAACTGATGATTGGTAACTAGGGTTTGCAGGTAAGAAAAATGTTTTTATCGATTTTAATTTTTATATACTGAATTCAAAAATAATGTACCGCCTGTTAGACATTCATTGGGAAACATATTTTTTTATTTTTTACGAATACTATTGAATTTTTATTAAATTTATAAATAATTATAATTACAACGTAATCAATAAGTAAAATAATTAGATTAAAAAATTTAAAAATTTTTACAACCCAAAAACAAAGAAAAAAAATTTTCTATAAAAATAAGGATACCGATAAAATTCAGCAGCTTCCTGAATCTCATTGTCTCTATCCAAACGAGACGTATAGTAAAAGAAGGAGTTGTAGGCGATTTAAATTGTCGTGCAAAAAGTACCGCTACCTAAGACTGATTTTATCGGCAAATAATCATCAACCGAGTGGGGATAAGTCTTTCCAAGTGACCATCGACAAAACAATAAATCAAAAAACTAGCATCGATTGAATCTTTATGCGAACAACAACCGATCGCTAGGGTATGTTGCAACATGCCATAAAGACAGACGAATCAAACCCTAAAACAAAAATAAAAACATGTCACAAGGATAGAGAAAAGCGTGTCACAAAAATAGAAAAAAGAGATTCTTATTAAAATAAAACAAGAAAAAGAAATAGATCCGGTAATCGACAACTAACACTAAAATTGATTGTCGACCACCGATAAAAATAACAATACAGAATTCAATATTACTACTAAAATGATTGATTTTAAAATGATACGGAATTTAATATTACTCACTGTTTTAACCAAATTAAGAGAAGAAGAATCAAATTATTATTAATATATATTATGTATTTTTATTAACAAATATATATTTTTTGCTTGTAATTTAAAGGAAAATTGTAGAAAAAAAAAGGAAGATGAAATTCTAAAAAATATTACTAAAATATATATGATAAATTAGTTTAAACAATTATTACTACTAAAATGTCATGTCTGAATATTTACATTTTATACAAAACAAATAATGAATTAATCAGGTCTGAATCCCACAAAGAAGCAGTTCTAATTAGTACAGAGACTGAAATTCAAACAGATTTGGCTGCATTAAACCTGTAAGCCAAGTCCCAATAATTATTATTAATACAAGAAATAACTATGTTTTCTTCTGATAAGCTGTTCTCTTTTTCTTCCACCTGAATTTTGCCAATTTCTCAGATTTCCATCGTCTGTATTTTTCTCGATTCTTCATCCATTCACCATAATCTTTTCCTGGTTTGCACTCGATGAAGTCGGCTAAATCTGCAACAGAAGATGAGTTCTGGGAGCCTTGTAAAACACATCTGAGAAAAATCTCACCATTACATGTTCCCCCAGTACTTTCTTCCTCGATGAGAGCTGATTCAACATGATTCAGCATATGATTTTTCTCTGAACTTACTGGTTCGTGCTCTTCAGCTCGGTTTTCAGAACTCGTTCGAGATCTAGTTCTGCAACAATGAAGAAAAAGGAGAATGAGATTCCAACCACCCCACCCCCTAAATATAGACAATAGTGGACTCTAAATCACTGTTACTCGCACTATATTGTTAAGTATCTATTAAGGGTATTTGTCGATAAGGCTATGTTCAAATTTGTTCAAGTTTTTGAACATATTTGAAAGGTCCTTACAAGGTCAGATCCTCGTATCCGTATCTAAATATACGTTAGAGACGAATACTTCAAATAAAATAAAGAGTTATTGCAACATAGCTATAAATAGCCCCCCAAATGTTCGACTTCAGAAAGCCAGATTTAAACAAGTCTTATTCAAAAGGACTATCAGAGACTTGAAGAAAGAAAAACAGTGAACTGAAAAGAAATGTACACCATAGACAAACAAAATAAAGTGAAAGCAGAAATTGGATCAATTAGGCATTTGGCATAATCAGCAAGAACATTTATTAAGATGAACACAAAAATGTCACCAACCCCAAGTACAGTGTCCGGATTTTCTGAAATTGTAGAGCAACAGCATGACTAGATTTCTGATCCACAAGAACCTGAATCATCATTCTCAATTAGTTTCTTAAGCCAAAGATGTAATGAGCTTGGCAAATGATAAACAAGAAAAAGAAAACCTTACCTCGCTAGCATTATGTAAAGGTTCAGATTTTCCCACTTTTATATGGGATTTCTGTGATGAAGATTTTACACTTGAGTCTAACAAGGATCCAAATGCATGTAGATCACCCGCTTCATAAACAAATAATTTCAACAGTAATACCAATGTAAATATGCAGTTTTTAACCAGAAAATCAAGTCCACTAGCATAACTTAGTGACAACAAGCCTGAGAAATGAAAGAACATCCATTTTGACTTCATATGCCTTGTTGGTTGAATTTCCATCATGTCAAGTAAGAACTTCTGAACTGGTAAACTTATACCAAACTGCTGAAAACAATTGAAAGTAGAAACCAAAAAATCATAATCCTTACTTAAGGCTACATTTTCCGATGTTTTCAAAGACCCTGAATTTCTGCCTTGTGTTAGAATCCTTATAGCTTGTAACATAGCAGAACTCATTAGCTTCAATATAGATGCAAGGAGACAAATATCTTGAGGACTAGTTTCTTCCTTGTTATGCAGTATAGTGTCATCAACATCGTCAGAAGAACTCCGTAGTGTTATACAGCTTATGATTGATAGAATGTCATCTCTAGTGGATTCCTCAACAACATGAAGGGTCTCTTTTGTGTATGCAACAGAGGCAGCAACTAGCTCAGATCTTTCTTTTAGTAAAGTACTGCTTAAATATGAAGTCCATAAATTATCAGATTTAGCAATCAAATTATGTATTTTCTCTTTTGTAGCTGGCAAAAGACAAGATTCAAAATCCATCTTACTGTAATTTGCACAAAAATGTGATTTCACAAAAGAATCATCTCCTGCTATGGGATAGCCTTCTGTGTGCATATTGGACATGTGTCTGGTGTACAAGGCAACTGACCTTTCAAAAGCTGATAGGTATACTCTTAGTTCACTACTAGGAATCAAATGCTCAGAAGACATGCTAATTCCAATGACTTCGGAAACCAATAAAATCAGATATGCCTGAAACATTTTGGGGGCAGACAACATGATGGGGTTAAGAAACAACGACAAGGCTGTAGTCAATGTCATTTCTGGAACTCTGAAGTTATTGTTAGGAAGCCAAAATAATCTATTCAGGAAATTCTTAAATGCTTGGTCATCAGAAAGGGAGAGCACAAAGTGAGCAGAAAGAACCTCCAGCACACTCCCAATATTACCATGGCCAAAGGGACGCGTGAATACAAATTCATTCCCACAAGAGAGAGAATCAACAAGCGCAAGGTACTGCCTCACTGATTCATGCATCAGAAGCTCGTCTGCAAATACCTACACATGGCAATTTGAGTATTATAGACCTCTTTTTCCTGCTTAAGTATATCCTAATAGTTTCTCATGGCAGCAGCCTAACTATCATGAACTATCTATCTACAATGAGAATAAAGTCACTTCAAAAGGCATGAATGAAACTAAGAAACCTAAAAAAGCAATGTCACCATTTAGTTTGATAAGTTGCCATATTTTTTGAGAACAAAGTGCCACCAATGTAGAATGATACCAATAACTGCTTAAACCATATGCAAAGGTGATGAGTAGTAGAACACAAGTAAAGCCGTAGGCATGGCAGAGTAATATCAGCAATCTATAAGGAAAATTTTGTGTCGAATGCAGCGAGAAGGAACAGGGTAATCTTCAACAATCATTGACAAAAGAATAAAGCTGACACAAGCCTAAAAACATTTTGAATATCATGGCTAAACCAAAACACAGCTTAATAAATCAATATATGGTAAAGTATAAAACATAAGGACCTATGGATGATTATTTCACTCTCCAAAAGTGCAGAAATTTTTACATGAATCTTTCTAGCCAGACTACTAACTTTTTTACTATGAGTTTTCCTCACCAAAACTAACAATTTGTTCCTATAATTCGAAGGTTTATAACAATTAAAACCTATTTGAATGAACTTTAGTAATTTGCAAAAGGCACTAACATTACAGGCAATTGAATAATCAGAGTTTGAATCAAAGTATATGCAATCTCAGAATTCAAAACCAAAATTACCTCAAGCACAGCACATAAAATGACATGAAATGGATTAGAAAGTTCCGTGAAACTCAAGGAAGTTGCGGAAATAACCAAGTGATCAGCGTGAAGAGTATTGTCACCATTACGGACATACATACATTTGCGCGAAACCTCCTCTTGAAAACTATTACAAGGCTTCTCATTCCCTCCCTTTAACTCCACAGAAACACATTTCCTTAGCATCCCTAAAAGAATTTGACCTTTTTCGACAAGAAGCTTCTGATCCAACACGAGCAGTTTGAAAACAACAATGCAGCACCTCAAAAGCAAAGTTAGCTCTTTAATGGCAGCTTCAACATTGACATGGAAGATAGAGTGGGAATGAGCCGGGTGGGGGGAAACATCATTCAAAGCAGAGAATAATTCATTTAACTTTGCATTGAGTTTGTCGAGTAAGACATCTGAGATTTCACGGATATACTTGAATTTGAGCTTTAAACCGTTGGAATTGAACAAGGTTCCCGAGAAATCCAAATTGCATTCAGAATCAACGCAACTTGAAGTAAGCAATAGCAAATACAGGCCTTCCATTGTTTCTGGTTTTAGACCCTAAAATCAACCAAATTAAAATCAAAAAACAAAATTTAAAAAAACAAGAACGACTGTGAGAGTGAGACGATCATAGAGGAAAGAGGAATGGAGAGAAAAATGACCTGAGGAGACGACAGGGATGAGATTAGGGTTTGGAAGTTGAAAGACGAGTTGTTCTTCCTAGGCTTCTTGGTCCTGCTGGCTCTTTTTGAAGCCATTTATCAGAATGCAAATCCCGCCACGCCAAACCCACCCAAATTTCAGCAACAGAGATGTATCAACACGGTGCTGCATTAGAGTGTACTGATTTCTGTCTGCCGTGTGCGTCTGTGAAAAGGTTTGACAATATCTGAAAATCAAACTATTATGTATTTAGTTTTTGAAATTTGGGATAACTACACAGATGGCCATCAAACTATTTAAGGATATCTATTTTGATCAATAAATTATAAAACTCATTAATCAGACCACTAAATTATTAAATTGATTTATTTTGACCATCATCGTTAAAGAATTGATAGAGGAATTATATGATAGTTAGTTTGTATTTATAAAATATACATTTTACTCATATTATTTACCTATTATAGCAATTTGGTTTTTAGTTTGGTGGCTCGATTGATGAATTTTATAGTTTAATAACCAAAATAGATATCCTAAAATAGTTTGATGTCTATCTATGTAGTTATACATTGAAAATTTAAAAATTATAAATGGGCTTAATCACAAAATGCCCCCAAAAATTTATCATTTTTTGGTTTTGGTACTTAACATATTATTTGGGACGTTGTGCCCTTAATGTTCTCATCGTTATTTATTTTATTTTAAATTTTTGTCGTAAAAAAAGTTAATTATTAAAAAAATTCAAAAAATAAGATCACGTTACATTAACTTCTTTTTGACAAAGCAAGTAGTTTGGTTTTATTAAAAAATAAATATCATGTCAAATCTTTTATATCTATTTTTGTTCATTTTAATCATTAAAATTTATTTTTACTTAAAGTTGACCCATTTATAGTTTTAAATTTAGTTTAATATTTATTATTAATAATATTATTATTTTATTTAAATGCTAATATTTTATAAAAAAATTAAATTAAATATTTTAATTTTAAATTAATGTTTTTAAATAAATTAAATTACCTAAAAGTTAACCTCCAATTATTACTTATTCAGTTATATTTTTTAGTCTGTTATTTTTTATTATTTATAACTCTATTTAAATTATTGCTTATTCGAATTATAATATATGTTATTTGAATTATATTCTTTTTAGTCCAATTATTACTTATTCAAATTAAATATTTTATTGTTAAATTAGTAATCTTTTAGATAAATTAAATTTTAAAGGAATTGACCCAAAATAATTATTTATTTGAATTATATTTTTTATCAAAATTCTAAATATAATATTTTATAGATGTTCGTTTGTTCACTTCCAGCTTCAACGGATCTCCTTGCAAATCTCCAACAAAACAATCAATTTATGTGAATTGCATGCATCGTTTATGGCTGTAACACCCTAAAGTTAATGTCACGGGCCTGAAGTCCAAGCTCATGAAAATTTCTTAAATAATTTAGTTTAAATTTATAAAATTTATATATCAAATAATTATTAAACAAATTATACAAAATAGTTAAACGTTGCTTAGAGCTCTAATTTATTAGTTAAAAATATTTGATACTAATGATAACTAAAAAGAATTATAATTGTAAAACATAAAGTTTTTATGAACACAATGTCCCCGATAAATTAAGAATTATATTTTTCAACATATTTATGTATTGAAGTCCTACTCCGATGAATTCCTCGAAAGCACACAACAACCTAAAGACTTACGTAAGAAAATAACAATTCTTATATGTAAATAACAATTTTAAACGTTGAGTTTGAAAGCTCAATAAATACACCTTTATTCTATCATGCTTCATGCAAATCATAAATGTAAGCAGTAAGCACATAATCATAAGGAGATGAATGAGCATAAAAATCATGTGACACTATTATGATCGCCTAAACACATGTAATCGTTATGATTCACAATCAATCAAAGATCAAAGACACATAAGGCCCAACATACCATATAATACCATGAAAGTAATCAGGTCGGGTCATAAACACAACACTCTGAGTCAAATAATATTAAAACATGCACCTTATACAAATTATATTGGAGAGATTCATCTTATAACAAACATTTATAGTATTTATATCCATGATAATGAAAAAATATACAAAAAGTTTAAAAGAAAACAGAAACTTACAAACTTGCAAGCGATTGGTGAACAAATGGACCAACTCTTAAGATTTACTGCGCCTTGGATTGGATGCCATCTTTTTCTAATTCTATTTACATGTTTTTTTTTAATAGATATTATATATTTTTATATCCGAAATTCAAATTCATATAAGATGAATAATATGAACATTCTTAATCATTAGATTAATGAATAGATCTCATTTACATTTACATGTATCTTTCATTATAAAGGTTTGAGTATCGGATTCCAATATCTTTTTTTCTTTCCATGTATACATCAAACATGTCCTGACCAGTCTTTTTGTCTTGGTCATGAATCATCCTACTTTTTGCTATAAACGTTAAATTTTATCTTCAAAATTTCTTTTACAAATTGAGTGGGGTGGGAATGTGGAGTGGAACTAAAGTCCAGAAGCTTTATGAGATCCTTGGCCATGACATACTAGAATCTACAATACAAACGCTACCCAATATATTCCAATATGGGTCTCGGTGCTTTTGCTTTATCTAAATACGGTATTTGAACGGTTAATGATTTAGAAATTTAAAAAGTATAATTATAGTCAATAATCTGTAGAATAGATGATTAAATGGTATAAATCGTATGTCTTTTTATTACGGTTATTTTGATGGCTCATCTTACGCATATCATCTGTTAGGCATATTTATTGGTGATTAAGAATGATGATTATAACCTATAGGTAACATGCACCCGAGTGCCATTGGTTTGGCGCCCCATGTGCATTCCCCCATTAAGCCAATCATCGTCATTCCTCCTCTCCAACCTTTAAAGGCCCCCCACTTTGATGGCTGGAATTTGAGCCACGTTAGTCCTAAGAATCACCCGGTAAAGCTTTCTGTTTTGGATTGAAGTCACCACTCACCAGTGTTACACCAGACAGAAAAGCAAAACTCTGTCCTGTGGACTGTGGATTCCACGGCCACCCGAGCCAACCAAGTTAATCCTCGTGTCACTTAGCCTCTTGCCTTAGTCTGTTATTACCTACCTAACTGTGCCTGCCCACTGCCATCGACACATGGCATTCTGTGGATAGAAAAACTTTGCATATTGGTTTGATGCTATGAAACCATCAATAAAAAGTTTTGCTTTTTGATGTTTTCCCAACTCTCTTCGAGACACTTGTGAACCGGCTTCAGCTTATCTGCTCGTATGTAATGAGATTCTGGACGAACGTGACAAGAATAATCGCACAAAATTCTTTAAAAAATATTTAAAATTTTAATAAATTATATTTATTAAATGATGTCAATCTCAAAATTTATTATAAAAATTTTAAAAATATTCTTAAAAAGATAAATTATAATCGATAAAACGTTATAATTGTTTTTTAAATATAATAATTGATTATAAAATCTTACTGATTATTTCTATTATTATTGTTTCTATAAAACCAATAAGATTCTATAGAACAACATTTTTAAAATTAGTGTGGTCATGAATACTTGCTTCTAAGAACCAAATTTTAATAAATTAAATAAGAGTCGAAACCTTTGAACCGCCCTTATTCGTATGATATCATGATATATAATACTATATATTTACGACAAGAAAATGTGATTTTTTTCAAAGGCAGACAAAGTGGTCGTAGTGGAGCAAAAATCTTCTGTCTCTTTTTTGTGCCTCCTTTTATGCCTCTTTTAAAATTTTATTAAAAAATTAAATTTTAAACCCTAACCTTTATTTTCTATATCCTAAACTCTAAACTCTATACCAAAAAATACACCATATCCTTAATTCCTAAACCCTAACCAAAACCTCTAAACTAAAATCTTGAACCCTAACCAAAACCCCTAAACTAAAACCTTAAACAATAAACCCTTTAATTTAAAGTGGAGGCATAAATAAAAACACAGAAAAGATGTAGACGATTTACACCCGTGATAGTTACCTTGTCCTTCTTGTCTCCACTCCAGTATTCCCCGAAAGCTTCTGTCAAGTGAACTATCCATGGCATGTGTATCCATCCGAACTAAAGCTTCTATTTATTCACTTCTATATGGTTAAAGGGTTTGGCAATGTATAGATATGTTGTTGAAAATAAATATAAATTATTAAAATTTTAATAAGTATTTAAAGATTTAACGTTATTTTGTTCTTATTGTAATCTTAATTTATCGATTTCACTCGTATGATTTTTTCATCAATTTAACCCCTTAAATAAGTCTATTTATATCACCATTGTTCTTTGACCGACGAAAATGAATGTTGACCATTTTAATGATGACAGATGGTCAATCGAATGAGATATAATTAAAAGTAAAAAAAAAAATTATAATGAGTATTGAATACCGTTAAACATTATTAACGCTGAACACCGTTGAATATTATTAAATTAATTAATAAAAATTAAAAATCTTAAAAAATCAAACTATAATTAATAAAAGAGTGATAAACTCAATATATAATTATTAATTATAATTTGAATTCTTAAGATTTTTAATTTTTATTAATTAATTTAATAATATTCAACAGTGTTCAATATCTGTTGCATATTTATCTCAAAAATAATCACGTGTATTGATAAAGACTTGAAAGGACGTAAAAATCACATTATCAATTTAAATTAGATTCTGATTTTAAATAAATTTTAATTAAAGTTTCGGATCGGATTAACTTTTTAGCATGTGTGACGGTGAAAAACACTTGCTGTCCTGTCACCGTTAGCTTTTTAGGATTTTGTTGTCAACTTTATCCACTTGTTGGGGGTGTGGAGGGCAGAATTTGGTTCCACATGATTTTGTTTAGACCAGTTAAATCATAGTTTTAGATGAGACACTTCCTTTTTGTCTTAAACTTTGATTGGTCTTAACGTAAACAAAAACCTGCTAAAGTCCCACTCAACTCTATAAATACAGCACATGATTTTCTTACACATTCAATACTCATCTTAGAAATCAAAACGTGTGAGAGAGCTAGAAACAAAGAGAGAATGAATGATGATGAAATGGATATCATCTTCCCAATCTACCCTGAATTATACACTCAAATTGAAGCACAGCAAGGTATTTTTTTATTGCATAAACTCAAAGACAAAACCATGTTTGATTCTTCCACTGTGTTCCAAATCTTAGTAGCTCTTTGTTGATGATGAGCAGGGGAAGTGAAACCTCGGCGGCGGAGGAAGAAGAACAAGGGAGGGGAAAACAACCATTGGGAAGGAGCTAAAAAAAGAAAGCTTACTCAGGAACAAGTTCATCTTCTTGAACTTAACTTCGGTACTGAACATAAACTAGAGTCGAAAAGGAAAGATCGAATCGCTTCGGAACTAGGACTTGACCCTCGACAGGTTGCTGTTTGGTTCCAAAACCGAAGAGCTCGTTGGAAGAGCAAGACGATGGAGGAAGAATACAACAAACTCAAATCACTACACGAGACTGCGGTTCTTGAAAAATGCCACCTTGAATCCGAGGTACATGAATAAAATAAAATAAAATTATATTAGGGTTTTACGTACATTACCAAATTTAATACAAACCCTTTGTTTTAACACCATTGTCGTAGGTTGTAAAGTTGCAGAAGCAACTTAGCGAGGCTGAGATGGAAATTCAGCGGCTGTCGGAACGAATAGATCATCGTTCCATCCCGTCCGCACTCTCAATGGAAGCTACTATTGATCCCGTTTTTCACGTGGAGTTTGGACATGATGATGTTTTCTACATTAGAGACGACAATTATATTCTTGGTACGGAGTGGGTGAATCTTTTTCTGTGATAAGATTAGTGCCTAATATTGCATGGGTTGTTGTAATAAATAGGATACCTAAAGTCAAACAATCTAATGAATCCTTAATTTTCTGTTCTCAACTAGTGGTTCCTATGATGATTAGTGGAGTGACTTGACTTGTAATAATTCACATCCATGATTTAGTGTATATAAAATGTTTTGTCTTCGATCGATGTTTTATTTTAGCATTAAAATATTAAAATATACACCATATTTTTAATTAAACTTCAACCATAAATCATAAACATAGTCTTTTAATATATAACACAGAAAGAGACCGAAAAAAGATAAATGATTTTTATTTGATTTTATGATAGAATAATTATTATTTTTTCAAATAAAACAAATATAAAAATAATTATTATTTTTAAACGAGATCGATATAATAAATAAGATCCATTTAATATTTTTTTCAGTGTACTGAGATCAATGAACCTAGTCTCTACACTTTTAGCTGCACGTCAGCCAATCAGTGCTTTTCACATGATAGATGCGAATAATATTGGAATCTTCTTTAAATTCGTTACAAAAAGTGAAATATGGTGATAATAGAAAGCTGCAGACAGACCATACTTGCCGGGCAGATTTTTCTCTCCGATAATATTTTTTATCTTAATTTTTTAGATAAATTTTTACTTTTTCTTTATATTATTAAATAGATAAATTTTATTAGTTATAATTATAAATATCGTAATGAACTAAAACTATATAATAATTTTTTGTAAAGTAGATCTCAGTCCATATATATTTCCTTTTGATTAAGCTGCATCTGCATGCACCCCCTTTGCTTTGAGCACATGGTGGACAGTATAATGTTTTTCGTTTTGGTTTTTGGGGTAAGTGATTATTGCAACACCAAAGGCTGTCTTGGTTTGTCTGAAAGTGTGAAATCAAACGTGTCGTTTTTAATGGTTTCTGCCTCATTTTGTGAAGATGGAAAAAGAAAGGTGTTTGAATTCTTAAATTGGCTACTCGTATGTTTGAGATGAAGACATCACGTAAAAGGAGATGTTCAACATTTACCAAAAGAAATGTGGATACATCTTTGCCTAATCCAGAATAAATAGAAATTAAAACTACCGTGTAACATTTATGTATGATGAGACTTAAATTTATAATCAAAGATTTAAATCATAATTACGATTGTGATTTTACAAACAACGTTTTATCGCGGTTGTGAATAATAACGAATGAATTATAATTATTACAAACCGTTATTTTTACAATAACAATTTCAGACAATGTATGAACTTAGAATAACGACCTAAATAAAGTCCGTAAACCAAGATTTAAGAAACAACCAAGTTTGTAGCGGGGAAATAAATTGTCTGACGATGGACAGATGAGCCTTGGGTGTACGCCATTTCACGAATCACTCAAAAGGCAGCCTGGAGAGTCTGGCCTCAACCAACTAATGAAGGTCAGTTATTTGAACCACAAAAATTAAGCAGCCTGGGGCACAACAGATGTGGTTATGGAACTTAATTAGGGTTGGTAGGAAAACACAAAATGGAAGAAAATAATAATAAAATTAAGGAAAATTATAAGAATTAAGAATACTCCAGACTTCACCTTCTAAGAAAACATTTTCCAGAAATTCTCGAGATCGATCACTGATACATCGAAACTGTCAATCCGAATCTGAGAGACAGGAAAACTTCATCCTCATCTTACCGACAACCATTCAGGTGTTCATAATAATTCTTCCCGATAAAGAAAAAACATTTTTTTCATGAAAAACAGTTATTAAGTTGACTTTTGTGTTTGAGATTGACAGAAGTACTTATGTTTTATTAGACTTCGAACATAAGTTAGGTTATGTGCAGATTTATTGATTAGGGTTGGGTAGCTACTAAATCCTAGTTGGTTGTTAATTTACTTAATCGATAATACGTTTTTATTTATATTATTTTTAAAACTCTGATTAAATTAAAACTGTCTAGATTTATTTATGTTTTATTACATTCTCCAACCACATGAGTGAAGGCGACTTCCAATCTCGACACAACAGCTAAAAAATGTGTTGCAGCAAGGTAATGTCCTCCCTAGATTTACTTTTTTATTTAGGTATTTAAATAAAATAATTGTTTTTTTTTTATCAAAATAGATATTTAATTTACAAAAATAACAGTTAATGTTTAATTGACACATGGTCAAAAAATTTAAATTTATAAAAAAATTATGTACCTATTTAAACAAAAATTAAAACTTTAAGTATCTATTTGATAAAAACTTCTTAAACACATGTCTAAATTAAAATAAAAACTTTAACGCTAATTTTATATTTAATCCTTCATAAAATTTAGCTTACATTGAGAATATTTGATAATTTTATATTCCTCAAAGGAGTAGGTGAGTTATTTATTAAAGTTGATGAATGTGGTTAGTTAAGACAATTTAATATTTTTAAAAAAGTGAGATTAAAAAATAATTTTTAAATTATCTTTTAAAATTGTTTGTCACAAAATTTAGATATTTAATATTGTTATTTTATAAAATATTTATTTTTAAAATTATAAAATTTGGTATGTAAATAAATACAAATGAATAATTTTATACATAAGTTGAAGTTTTTTCATTCGTCCTCAACCTTCATTTCCCCTAGCTCCAGTTTCCCTTAATCCCCCATGGGCAAAGGCGGGGGCTGTGTCCCTAGCAAAAACAAACATCACTCCTCTGACGAAGACTCACCCCGCCACCGTGGCTCAACCATTACCATTGCTGAAAACGCACCCATCAACGCCGACGGAGGTACCCGTGAAACTGCCACTGCAACGGTGAATTCTACGGATCCCCCATCAGTTACCGCCACTTTAAAAATCTTTATTATTTACTACTCCATGTATGGTCACGTGGAGAAACTGGCGAAGCGGATGAAGAAAGGCGTTGATGGCGTGGAAGGCGTGGAGGCGGTTCTTTATCGTGTTCCCGAGACGCTCCCGGCTGATGTCTTGGAGCACATGAAGGCAGCGCCTAAAGACCCCGAGGTATCGGAGATTCAAGCGGCGGAAATGGCGGAGGCGGATGGGGTCCTGTTTGGGTTTCCAACGAGGTATGGATGTATGGCGGCTCAGATGAAGGCGTTTTTCGACTCCACGGGGCAGCTTTGGAAGGAGCAGACGCTGGCGGGAAAGCCAGCTGGGTTATTCGTTAGTACCGGAACACAAGGAGGTGGCCAAGAAACCACTGCGTAAGTTTAAACTTTTGTTAACTTTCTGATTTTCTCTGTTAAAATTGTGGGTTTTTTCTAAAATGAAAAATCAGCCCTCAAAATTGTATATTTTTATTTACTTTTAGTTTTTAAATTATTTTTTAGTTAAAATAAAATTTTAAATTATTATTTTAATCACTTTAAGTCTCTAAATTATTTTTATTAAAATAAGTATTTAAATTTTAACTTTTTAATCCTTAAACTATCTATTGATAAAAAAAATTGTGAGGTGTCAATATCTTATTGATAAAAATATTTTTTTGACTTAAATAATTATCAGACTTAAAATGAATAGAACAAATAATTTAAAGATTAATTTTAATAAAAAATAAACTAAAGATTAAAAACAAACAAACGATAAAATTTAGGGATTAATTTTTTGATTTAAGCCTTTCTTTTTTAATAGTCTTTTAATGAGAAATTAGTCTTAAATTATATTCTTTTTAATATTTAAAATAAATATTTTTAAAATAAGTATTTAAATTATTATTTTTAGTCATTTTAAATTTTAAAAAATATTATAATTAATAAGACGCTGAAAGTAACATTTTTTTATCTAAACATAAATTAAGGACTAAAAAATATAATTTAAATATTTATTTTATTACAAAAATAATTTAAGTTCTTAAAATAATTAAACGTAATAATTTAAATACTTATTTTAACTAAAAACAAAAATTAAAAGAGAAACAAAACATAATTTAAGTATTAATTTTTCATTTAAATTTTTTCTATATATTAGAATATGTACTTACTATACTCAAGTAACTAAGTGACCGTCTCATCATTTCTTGTGTTTCAGTTGGACGGCAATAACTCAATTGGCACACCATGGCATGCTATTTGTTCCGATTGGCTACACTTTCGGAGGTGGTATGTTCCGGATGGATTCCATATGAGGTGGTTCACCATACGGTGCTGGAGTTTATGCCGGTGACGGCACAAGAGAGCCAACTGAAACGGAGCTGTGTCTTGCGGAGCATCAGGGGAAATACATGGGTGGTATGGTGAAGAGGCTTAGTGAAGCTTGACATGCCCAGCATTTGGCTACACCGGTATCTGTGTTTGAGTTTGTTTGTGTTTGGTCTTGTCATTTTTCATATCAGCGTTAAACAAGTAGAGAGAGGTTACCTAAGATCTGTATTTGGGCAATTCCATGCTGTTTGAGAAAGATGTACATGATTCCAGTTTCTTGTGTTTTGGTCGATCAAAGAATATTTGAGGATTGAGATTCTTGGTTTGGTGTGTATTCACTCAAAAACTTCATCTAATAAAATGATTTTTTTATGGTATGTCAATCGTATCCGATATCTGTTTGTATCTAATGTTTGATAATTAGGTTAATAATAATAACAAGAGTAATAAAATCAATTACATTGTCAACTTATCAATAACGATATATTATAATACATGTCTTTTCACAATATTCTGACACAACTCTTTCGCAGTCTAAATAACTTAAGATGAAAAATCACGATCGTTTCTTTTGATTAGTAAGTTCTCTATGCTCACTGCACCGATTGTTGATGTCGAAAATATCTCTACTTTGCCTTATATGAAGGACCAAAGCAAAGAATAGTTTCACTCTTATTCAAATTTCAATGTTATATTAATATTTAAGTACCATTAATATCCGTCCTGTTTTGGGATGTCTCTAGTAGTCTATGAATTAACTAACTGATGAAAGATTTATGAACTTTAAGGCTTAAAAGATAAATTGGGCTGAAAATGAAATCACCGGCCCGTATTGAAGTTGACCGAAGCACTGCGCTTGGGTTTATTTAAGTCTTTACGGCCTCCTCCATTGCTCTTCTAAACAACGGGGAGAAATCGCTGCACAAGAAATGAAGAGCCTTTCTTTCTTCTTCGTCTTCACAGTCTCTCTTCTTCCCAGTCTCTCTTTCTCTTTCAATCCTGAATCTCCAACGGATCGCAGAGTTTTAGTATTACTCGATGATTTATCACTCAAATCCTCTCACTCCATTTTCTTCAACTCCCTCAAATCCCGCGGCCTAAACCTCGAATTCAAGCTCTCCGACGACCCATCTCTCTCCCTACAACGCTACGGACAGTATCTTTACGACGCTTTGATCCTATTCTCTCCTTCCACAGAAAGTAATGTCAAGACTCAAAGAAACAGCTCCCTTCTTCCCTCTTTGTTTATAACGCATCTTCCTTTTCTTGTTTCGTCTATCTTACTCTTTCTTTTGGATTTTCTTGGCCAGAGTTTGGTGGATCTTTGGATTTGGAGGCGGTGATTGACTTTGTTGACTCAGGTCATGACTTGATACTAGCGGCTGATTCCACTGCGTCTGATTTGATTAAAAACATTGCTACTGAATGTGGAGTTGATTTCGATGAGGTCAGTCCTTTTCCTTTTTCTTTGGTTGTAATAGAAATTCCTTTCAGTTCTAATTTTTAAATGATTTAATAAATAAATGGCGTAGGATTCATCTGCAATGGTTATTGATCACAAAAGCTATGCAATTTCCGGAACTGAGGGTGAGCATACATTGATTGTCAGTGATGATTTTATCCAGTCTGATGCCATTTTAGGAGAAACCAAAATTGAGGTCAGTTTTTTTGAATTAAAGATGTTTTTTTTTTCTTTGTCAAAGAAAGAAGATTTGAAATTGTTGGCTTTAAGTTCTTATTTAATTGAAATTTTGCTTGTTGCAAATGTACCAGGCGCCAGTACTTTTCAAAGGGATTGCACATTCAGTAAATGCAGCCAACAGCCTGGTAAGGTTTAAGATGAGTGTTGCCTTTTCTTCTCTTTAGTATAGGCTAATACTTTTGAGATTTTTTATATAATGGATAGGTTTTGAAGGTGCTATCTGCGTCCCCTTCAGCCTATTCTGCTAACCCAGAATCCAAATTGTTGAGCCCTCCATTGCTTACTGGATCTGCCATTTCCTTGGTCTCAGTTGTGCAGGTATTTTGTTCCTTCCAGAACATTTCACCATAAAATGATCTGTTTATTTCCTTGATAAATTAATATTTTCCTTTATAATTTGCTTCTGTTATGAAGACATTTGGATCATTAACATGAGCTTGTTACTCAATTACTGTTGTCCCAAATGTAACTGGATGGTTAAATGAGCTTTATGGTTTATAAGTGTCCACATGTTATTGTTGACAATCTTTTTATGTAAATGCAGGCTAGAAATAATGCTCGGATTATGATCACTGGCTCTTTAGATTTATTCAGTAACCGGTATATATCATTTGTGGTGTTTTTGATATCTGGACTCAGAATAGTTTTCTCTTTGTTTTCTTTTATAACACTGCTCTCTGCAATCCCAGGCTATTAAGAACTGCTGTGCAGAAAGCTGGGAGCCAAGATATGTAAGCGAGATCATAATATTTCCTTTTTATTGTATTTATGCTTAAATTGCTTGTAAAATAATCTTACCTTGCATTTTCTTTGTACAATACGTAAAATTTTCTTCTTGGATGTAGCAAAACATTTCCCTTGAATTGTTATTTCATTGTGAAGCATATATACATAAATGTGAAATGTTGGTTATTGGACCCACGTCTTATGCACATACATAAAAGTAAACATTTTTTACCGTTTTGTGATATTTTCAAGCATGTAGCTTACTCTCTTCAACGTTGCTATACCAGATATGACAAATCAGGAAACGAACAGTTTGTGACTGAAATTAGCAAATGGGTCTTTCATGAAAGGGGTCATTTGAAGGTGAGACATCCTGTATTGTCTCTTAAAGAGTTAATTGTTTGATGAAGGAAACTAATAGTGTTGCTTATCCAACTTGCCCATAAAGCTTCTTTTGTGAAAAGCCTTCTCTTCACTCTCACTATCAAATCTTGTTCTTAATGTCAGGCTGCTAATCTTAGGCATCTCAGAGTTGGGGAAACAGATGAGCCTACAATGTATAGAATCAAAGATGACCTGGTATCAAATCCAGCAATTTGTTGTTTTATAATTATATGTAGTTAAGAGAATTATTCACATTGAATCGCCTACAATATATACTATGCAGAAATTCTCTGTTGAGATATACGAGTGGTCTGGAAAGAGCTGGGAACCCTATGTGGCAGATGATGTTCAGGTCCAGTTTTACATGATGAGCCCTTACGTGCTGAAAACACTATCGACCAACAGAAAGGTAATTTCTGGCAAGGTTCAGTTTTTTAGACTTTGCAACTGTTTTTGCAATCTTATTTTAAATTTATAATTTTACAGGGCTTGTACCATGCATCATTCAAGGTGCCTGATGTTTATGGGGTATTTCAGTTTAAGGTTGACTATCACAGGCTTGGTTACACTAGCTTATCTCTTTCCAAACAGGTATGTTTTTAGCTGCCATGGCCTCACTTGTTTTCTCAAGCAAGCAATGAAGTAGGGTACTTTTCCCATATGTTTGACATTTCTGGCATTTGAATTGATTGGTTAATTTTAATTTGTTCGGTAGGTTTTACTTAGAAACTTTACTACCAATAAGAAATCCATTAATATGTATTTAGAAAATGGTTCAAAAATGTTAGGATTGGATAGATGTACGCTTAGGGCCTAAATGGATGATGTTGTAGCTTAGTCCTTAATAATAGAAAAAGTGCCAAGGATAGGAGAAATGGTATTGGAATGTCTGGTCTTGTGAGGGGCGAGTAAATTAATTTCCCAACAAGTCTGTGTTATTGTTCTTTGTTTATGAAATTTCAAATTTGGTTCGATAGGTGTTTCAACTGGCTTGCACCCTAAAATTCTAGCTTCTGAAAGTGAATCAAGGATGTACTTCCTCTGATATATAATGATGCCAGCTTTGGACATTGCCACCTCTGTTCCCAAGAAGCATCTAAGACTTCCTATATCTTTCGTCTCAAATTTAGTTGATAGAAATTCCATCAGTCATCCCATGTGATGATAATATCATCAATATAACAATTAAAATTGATTTCTTGTTACCTAAAATCACCTTTACAAACAACGTATGTTCCATTTGGCATTGTTTGTAACCATTCTTCATGATGACCTTAGAGTGCTTTTCATAGGATTGCTAGATGATGGAGTGCTTTTCTTCACTAAATGCTAAGGATAATAATACCCTTATAGTGTTTGATTTAGCCACTGAAGCAAAAGTTTCGTGGTAGTCAATTCCATAAGATTGTTTTTTATTCTTTGGCTATCAGTCTTGCTTTAAACCTCTCTATACTACACTAGACTGTGAACACCCACTTGCAGCACTCTTTTTTACCTTGAGGAGGATGGGTCAAAGTCCAAGTTTTGATGCTTTCCAGTGCACTAGTCTCCTCTTCTACGGCCATCCTCCAATTGGGATCTTTCAGTGCCCCTTCAACTGATTTCAGAATATGGGTTTTATCCAAGGCACCAGTAAAAGCTCTGAATGGTTGATTCAACTTCATAAGCAACAAATTGTTGTACTGGATGAATTGTACACTTTCTCACACCTTTTCTCTAATCTGTAGGCACAGATCAATAGTGTCAACTAAAGGTATATGATCTGGATTCTGAAAAAAAAAAATCATACCTTCTAGTTGTTCTGAGGATATAGGGCTAAGTTCTAACTTCTAACTCTCAACAGTCTTCAGGCGGTAAATTGTGTTCTGTAATAGGCTTTTGTCTCCGCTTTAGACACTAAGTTCCCTCCTGTCAAGTTACAAACAAATTAGAAGAAGAAAAAAAAAGAATTACACAAAATTACAATTAAATTACCACAAAAATATAGTTCCTTATTCACAGTTATTATTGACAAGATATTAGAAAAATGATTGCTAGTTTTCTGTAATTTACACGTACTCCTATGACAATGTTTCTCTATTTCAAAATCTAATCGAGAAACATTATTAACTTGCAGATTCCAGTTCGGCCCTTCAGACACAATGAATATGAGAGATTCATAACAACTGCCTTCCCATATTATGGAGCTTCTTTTACCATGGTACTTTCTCTCTGTAGTGTGTTTGTGTTATATATGTATTTTATATGTTTTCAAGCATTTCTCTTAAATAATAAATGTGTGGTAAGCGTTTTGACTTGGTTGAATGCAGATGGCAGGATTCTTCATCTTCAGCATACTGTTCCTGTATAATAAATAAGGTCTGTTAGCTGAAATTGTCTAATCATCACCGTAGTCCTTTGAGTTCTTTTTGAACCAAAAAAAGAAGGAAAAATTAACATCTCATCCTACAAATACCTATTTTTGTATTGGATTATACAGATAATTTATCCAGGTCTAGATATCAGAACTTTCTTCTTCTTGCATTTATGTTTAAACCTATGCCATCAGCTTGATATTGTTGAGTTGAATTTGTCATATGATAGTGAATTAGAGATTATTTGGCACTCGAATTATATTGGACGGAACAGCCTCAGCCTTTCAAATTGTGAGACCGTGACCAAGGAAGAAAATGAGATCAGTTTGGTTGTTATTTAGGGTTTGAGATGAATTACAAGGAACAGATGCATTTTAACTTGGAAATCTCTCTTTGGGTGGACAATACATGGGTGTTGAGCATGCCCTTATTGCCTGATTATGGCGCATCATGGATTCATCAGATAACCATGGGAATGAGCTTGTTTTTGACCCAATATTGAATGCTAGTGACTCGTGATTGCAAGTAATAAGGATATGCCAACACAGAAATCTTGAGTTGTGTCTGCAACACTTCCATTTACATGGAAAGCTTGGAGAATTGAGCTATGGTTCTGAAACTTCCAGTCGGTCCTCTCTCTGTCCACATGGTAGGGTAGGGAAAGTCATAAAAGCTCCGTTGATTGGTTGATCGAATACCACATGGCCTTGGTAATTAAAATAAGAATATCCTGAACCTGCAGCAGGGTTATTTTCAACTCTCCAGTCCTTGTAGCGAGATTTACTGGTTAGATTTCCCTTGTCCTGGATGACAAGTTCCGTACTGTTCTAACTATTGCATGGTCCTACAGTTTTACTACAGAAAAAGGGGTCTCTTGCAAATTGCCATCGACAAACATGACGTTCTATTTTTTTGAACAAATCACTAAACTTTTATTTCACATAAGAAACTAAATAACTAATATTATTTTTTATGTTACTGTTAGTCATTTATTTAATTTCATCCAAGTATCTAAAACAAATATAAAATTCAAATTTTAATTCATTGAACTAAATGCTGTGTGCCATTCCAAGTTAAATAAAGTAACATCTTTTCTAAAAAAAAAAACTAAATGGTGTGTGAGTCTGTGGTTCCATTTATAACATATGGTATCTGTATGTAGAGGTTCAATGGTTTCTCATCGTATTTATTGTGTTGCATTTAAAGCCTCTCTGCTAAAGCCACCCAACCCTGTTGTGCCAATGAAACAGGAATTCATTTAGTTTCACGGCAGTCGGTTTAAATTTATACTGACAAATCTAACTTCCAAGAAATCACAAACACTGTGTTTATTTTTTTCATGTGTACAAGGATCTCCAGCTCTTCAAATGAGACAAAAAGGGGTTGAATTATATTCTTTGACTTGATAAAATAACAAGGATTGAAACTAAGCCTGCAGTATTGGCACTTGCTACTGGTATTTTAATAGAAAATACGTGTATAAATTCAACGATACCTGCAATTTCTCACTGGGTTTGGCGCTTGAAGCTGACCCTTTGACTCTCTTGTTCATGTGTCCTGGGTCCGACATTTGATTCAACAGTCAACCATTTAGTAATATCTCTATTGATTGATTATAAAATTTAAAAACTAAGATTGGAAACGTAAATTTCAAAATAGGATGGCACTGCCGACACCATAACATTGTCAATGCAGCTGGAAATTTGGAAAGGGACAAAGGATTGCATAATGGCATGGGGGAGTCAATTTTTTGGTGTGTGTTCTATGGTAAGAAATATCAGAGAAAAGGTTAAAATGAGATTTTTTTTAAATCAGTTACAGTGGTTACGGTATTATCTGTTTTATAATATATTTTTAATCATCGGACATTAACCGTTCAATTACCGTATTGATATTATTAATGCTTGAATCCATGACTTTCAGGAATAATAATTGTTTCTTTAATCATTAAGGTAAGATAGTTCGTATAATTGAAAATTCATTTAATTAAGGGGGTTGGGTTCATCGTGTATAAGGAAGTCGGACAGTTTGTCATGTGTAGCACATGCATCGCAAAAGATTAATTATTAATTAGTATTTCCTTCTAAATGAAAAAGGGAACCCTATGGGCTATGGCTATGCATGTCCCACTCCCATCTTTTGTGTTTAAAATGAAAGGGAAATCACTTATTTGAGCCTCGTGGCATGGGAAGCTTGCTAGGGGATTTTCTTACAACTATAGGAATTCTACGGATATCAGGTATGGATCTCTTCGTGTCTAAACTTTAGATTTATTTAGACTTCAAGTCAGATATATTTTAATTATTAGATGAATAATTTATTATAATAATTGATATTGCTTATAAATATTTAGACTATATTAATTATTATTGATATTATGTTTACTTGTACCTTATTATTTTAAAAATTGTAGAATTTAAATTATTAATAAAAATATATTTTTCTTTGAAACCTATTTTTTTCATAGCTGACACATTTTTTTTTAATCCGTGGTGACAACAAGTTTTAATACTACTTGATGATCATAAGTATTCACTATTTTTTTTATATTTTATTTTTTAGTTTTAATAAAAATCTTTCATATCGTAATATATATTTTTTATATCGATATGATACATTTTTTATTGACTTTTATAGTTTATTTTATCTATCGTTTGCTATAATTTTAATATACCGTAAAGATTATTCAGTGTTTGTATAGATATTTTCACGATACTAATTTTTTATTTGATTCTATCGGTAGTTATAGGAAAGATTGATCCTTATTCATTTGATGATTTGTTAGTCAATATAAATAGAATTGTGTAGCGGAGCAACCTGCCCAGTAATTTGGTTCGTTCATTGCTCCTTTTTCATTCTGTAAAATATCTTGTTTGACTAGAGATAAGGAGATTCATAAAAATTTATGGGGTTTGATGATAGGTTAATCTTTATGGAAACGTTTTTTTTTACAATTTTGTATGAGATTTTTAGTGAATTAGTCTATTCTTTTTTATCTTTTTAGTGTATTATATTTATAATATCTTTTATAACAATTAATAAAATTTAAATTTTATTATTAAAAATATATATAAATTGTGAAGGCCCATGAAAAAAAATTATTATATAAATTTAATTCATCATATTAACGATGGTCCTATCAACTAAAAATCAACTCCTTTACTCCTAATTAACTCTTAATCGCCCACTATTTATTTCAACGAGAAAAAATGGATATTCATTTTAAGAAAAATGATATAAAAAAATAAAATGGTTGATTTTTAGTGGATGAGACCATGATGTGATAAGTCAAGTATATATAATAAATTTTTTCGTGAAAGTCATGCTACTTTATACTAGGGATAGTTATTTAACTCATACTTGACGGGTTCTGATCCGACTCGATCTTGTATGGTCAAGTTCTTTAAAAAAAAAGGTGGGTTTTGAGTTGGTTTTGAATATGATTTTTTAAAGATCATATCGGGTCAATTTGAGTTTAAGGTAAAAAAATCATATCAGACCTAAAATAATACTTTGATTTTATTATAAATATTTAAGCATAATTGCTACAATGCCCTCTCTTCTTATATATATTTTAATTATTTTCTTATTTTATTTAATAAAATAGAATAATTATTATAATGTTTTCTCTGTTTATATTTTTTAATTAATTTCTTATTTTATCGAATAATAACAAAATTGATAATTTTATTGAATCGAATTGCGTTTGATTTTTTATTCAAATTTGAGTTCGATTTTAATAAAACGTCATAAATATTGTGTTGATCGAGTTTGAATAAAAATATTAACCTTTTGGATTGAATACAGATTAACCATTGACCCTCCACCCAAATCATACGTATCTTTGTGTGAAACAGTCGCCACTCCAGTAGGCAAAATGTTTAGTTGAGAGAAGCACTTCCCAACTATGTATTGGTTTCCATGTCCACATCGATTAACAAATTTCACACCAAACTGTCGTTCTGTCGTCAATAATAACCATGGCGTTGCTTAGGTGGAACTCATTGCCCCACATATTTCATCCACGTGGCATGCTCCATCTTGTCTGCAACTATATTAATCTCCTGCATTAATTTTTTGACGGAATCTGTGGATCTAATCACACACAAATATATAACCACTTGGTAGTCTGACACGGAACATGAAAATCCTTAAGGAAATAAATTCCTGTGGTAAATCTCTTTCCGAAGTAGATGCCTCAACTACATCGTTGAGGTAATTGTAAAGTAAAGCAAACCAGAAGATACCCTTTATTTGATTATTTTTTTAATTATTTTTTCGGTTTTTAAGATTTCGTCCTAATTAATCAAGATCGACTCGTATTGTACATTTAGTTTTTTGATGGGTGAGTCTCTTAATAATGATTTTTTATATACATAACGTTTCAAACCCGAGATTTACTTTAAAATAATCAAACTATGTGTAACTTAAATCAATCTTGTTGATGTTATTTATTTTCTCTGATAATACAAAATCCAAGAACATTGAAAAGTATTTAATAATGGACAATATTAATGTAAAAATTAATTATAAATTCTGAAACGAACAGATAAAAGATAAAAATGGCCATCTAGTCGGTTTTTAATTGGTTGACCGTAATCAATATTCATTTCAGTTACAGTAAAATAGCTACTTTTAAGGTATTTTTCTTGTCCAAGCAAATCCGATTGAATCAGAAAGGATTGAATTAAAAACGATAACATACCATATTTATTTAAAAATCTAATCATTTAAAATTACATTTTTTTTTCATATTCAATTTTCTTTTAGAAAAAGTCAAAGATGTCACTCGGCCATTTAATAACTTTGAGATTTAATTCATTTATTTAAAAGTGAGAAAATTAAAACCACTTTTTTTAATTTAAGAATTCCGGTTACAAGAGTTTGCTTAGGAAATCAGCATCATTTGTTGAGGTGTATTGTTAAATTGTTTCGGTTCCTAGTCTTTGATTAGGGTAATGTGGTTTTAATCCAATCAATTTTCTATGAAATTATAAATAAAATTTATAATTATATAAAATACTTATTCATGATATATATTTATATAATGTTCAGACTATATATACTTTATAGCTTATAATTCAATGTTTATTAAATTTTTATGTATATTAATTTTTACGTTATCTTATATCTTGCATCGAATATGATATTAATTATATTAAATTTTAATTTTAAAAATAAAATAATTATTTATAACATTTTTATTGAATAAATCTCAAAAGTTATATAAGTAGAGAATATAAATTGGAATAACTAAGTACTTGAATTGGTTCAAAAACCTTTTGCCTTGTCTGGTAGCACCCGTTTTCAGCTAAGGTGGGTTCAGAATTCAGACAAAGAATCGTGTCTCCTCCCCTAATCAAAAAAAGGTTATAAAACCAGACTCTTTAACACTTTCCATATCCTCTCCCCTTCCCTCCAAGAAAAATGCCTAATTTTGACTTTACCCCACCACATAATCACCACCACCGACACCACCACCACCACCACCTTCTCCTCCTCTTCCTCTGCCTCCTCATCTCCGCCACAAAGTCTGCCCCTGCCTCAGCCACTACTAATTATCAAAGATTCAAAGAAGCTCCTCAATTTTATAACTCTCCCGACTGCTCTTCCTTGGACCCTAGTGGCACAAATGACATGTGCTCCGACCAAGCTGTCCACGTTGCAATGACACTAGACGTTGCCTACATTCGTGGCTCAATGGCCGCCATTCTCTCCGTCCTCCAGCACTCTTCTTGCCCTCAAAACATCCTCTTTCACTTCATCGCGTCCGTCACCGCCAACCACCACCACCTCCACCACACAATCTCCCGCTCTTTCCCTTCCCTCAAATTCCAAATCTACCCATATGACTCCTCCGCGGTGTCGGGCCTCATTTCGACATCCATCCGCTCAGCACTCGACTGCCCTCTCAACTACGCCCGCAATTACCTCGCCAACCTCCTCCCTCCATGTCTCACCCGAGTCGTTTACTTGGACTCCGACCTTGTACTCGTCGACGACATCGCTAAACTCGCCGCCACCCCCCTCGGAGACAACTCGGTTTTAGCTGCACCTGAGTATTGCAACGCCAACTTCACTTCCTACTTCACCCCAACTTTCTGGTCAAACCCAACATTATCTTTAACGTTTGCCGGGCGCAAAGCGTGTTATTTCAACACAGGAGTGATGGTGATAGATTTACAAAGGTGGCGCCAAGGAGATTACACCACGAAGATTGTAGAGTGGATGGAACTTCAGAAGAGAATGAGGATCTATGAATTAGGATCTTTGCCACCGTTTTTGCTCGTGTTTGCAGGGAACATAGCAGCCGTTGATCATCGATGGAACCAACACGGACTTGGAGGAGATAACTATAGAGGATTGTGCAGAAATTTACATCCTGGTCCGGTTAGTTTGCTGCATTGGAGCGGTAAAGGGAAGCCCTGGGTGAGACTCGATGCTAACACCCCTTGCCCTTTGGACGCTTTATGGTCTCCCTATGATCTTCTGCAAACACCCTTTTCTCTGGACTCTTAGAATCTTGGTACATCATTTCAATATCATTACTCTCATGTTTTCATATCTTGGCTGAGATTTTTAGTTCCATGATGCCATTGACCATAAAAGATGAGATATTTGAGTGTAAAATTTAAATCTTTCTCTCTTGCAGATGGTGAGACATGTTGGGAGATGTTCATAGACTATACAACAGACATTAACAATCTTACTGCAATCTGCTTTTTTGCATCCATGTATTTGAGAACAGTATATATATATATATATATATATATATATATATATATATGTATGTATAAGTTACAGTTACAAATCGAGAAGATGGAATATTTTCAAATATCATCTTCTCTTTTTCTGGTTGATTATATTGCTTGCTCCTGCAGTTTCTAAATTTGAAGAGGAAGCTTTATTATGAAATATTTGTTCATATTATAGTCATATATAGTAACGGATTATTCAAATCATTTACTATTCTAGCTTGTATTTTATTTATTCTTTTCTCTGCTAATTTGCTAATTTCTCTCCTTTACTTCTGGGGTCTATTGTTGTCTTGCCAAAGCCAGACATATAACTGTGATTCTTTGACCAAATTGATGGGAGGGAGCTTTAATAAACGAGTGCAAATCATCTGTTCTTTTTATGTGTTTTTATTTATAGTATCACTTTAAATTAGAGTTTTAGGGTTTAGGGTTTTGGTTAGAGTTTAAAGAAATAGGGATAAGGTATATTTTTTAGGCTGTAGGATTTAAAATTTAGAATATAAAAAATAAATGTTTAAAGTTTAAAATTTATTTTTTTTTAAAATCAAAGGAACCACCAAAAGAGAGACACAAAAGGGATAGAAGATTTTTGTTCTGGACGAGTGCACTTTATGTTTTTTTTAAATTTGGATAATGGAAAAATATAAATATTACACAGTGAATAAATTTTATAATATTTCATTTACGGTATATTTATAAATTATTATCAAATATTTAGAGACATAATTGTTTAAAGAAAAACTTTAATTTTTTTTTTACTTAACGAGTAACTTAGAAAAGTAAAAATGTTTATCTTAAAAGATTAAAGTATAAATAATTTTATTTAATAAGTAGTGTTTTATTAAACGATTAAAAATATAAATAGATATTAATTTATCATCGTTTAAATTAGGATTATTTTAAAAAAACTTTATATTATATTAATTTTATTTTAATTTAAAATATTTGATTGCTTTTTAATCTTGTTGCGAGACTTTGAATTCCAATGACAGTATTGAGAATACTTATCCTTTAATAGATTATATTTATGATTATATTCTTTCGAATTATATGAAAGAGGAGAAAAAATATTTTATTTTATTTAATTTTATTTTCTTACCGTTTCACCTTATGATTAGAGGAAAAATTATATCATGGTCAGTTACATCACCTGTCCATGGGACTAACCAATAAAAACTGTCCACTTCATCAATTTTTTCATGTCATAATTTTTTTTCAAGTGAATCTTCACTTGAAAAATTAAAAAATAATGAGATGGACAGTTTTTATTGATTGGTCTCATAGATGACGTGATAAGACTGACCCATGATATAATTTCTCTGATTAGAGTGTTTCTTTTACGTTCTAGAAGGCATATTTCAAGGCCGTAAATTAAGGTGATTTATGACCAAAATCTATGGGTCCAACCCAGATTTGTATATGTTACTTAGAGGGTGTTATTAGGAGTGTTTACGATTAATCGTAATTATTAATTATATAATTATTATATTTTATAAATTAATTAATTAAATTATTAAAAATAAATAATTTGATTAATGAAATTATTAGAAACAATAATGATTACGGTTATAATTATTGGTTTTAATTAAAATATAACTTTATAAATTTTTATAATGATTTTTATATTTTAAACTTGGATTATTATATGTTAATTAAATATTTGTGTTTAAAATTTTGATGATGATTTTTAAAATTTAATGGTGTATTCTTATAGTATTATGTGCTTTAAATTTTTAAACTTTAATTTTCAATTGTCTTCCTATTTGTCTAAAAAAATAATCATTATAACACTCTCTATATTTGTATTTTTTAATTAATTTTTTATTTTATCTAATATTTTTTAAATATATATTTATTTTAAATTACCATTCATTTAACTCAAATTTTAAAGTAAAAATTTTTCTTTTAGATACATAAATAATAATCGACTAATGTCACAATCTATCATCTATTCGCTACTTATCAAATAAAACTGTTCGTAAAACTAAAATTGATAATCGGAATCGAACTAAAAACTAAATCTTTATGCCCAATATCATATGTTTACCAAGTCATGCCTAGTATTAAATTCTTTTCATCCACCTCTAGACTCTACAGTCAATCCTCTTCTGCTTTGATAGTCCAAACAAACACAACCAAGGTTGAGGATTTTGAATCTTACTGGTCGGAAGGCAGTAGAATCAATTGGTATGAAAGTATCCAAAGAGGGACAAGTTTGGTCCCCCGTAGTTTAGGCTCTTCTCTTTTCATGATTAGAAAAAAATACAAATTATATGAGGCCCATCAGAATGGGCCCATAAATTGTGAGACTGGGTTTTTTGGCAGTGTACAGATGGACTTGGGGATAATCCAATGTTTTTTTATGGATTTAGAACAAAAGGTGGTGTGTCATTGGTTTTGTTGTTGTGTTGGCTGACTTGGGTCAACAAAATTTGATTTTTTTCTGACAAGTTTGATGAAATAAATTCTGTTTCAGTTCGTCCAGCAGGCAACAGGCAACAGGAGAAAGATCTTGCTCAATACAAGTATGAGCAACTCCGTCAGAAATTCATCGGAAAGGAAAGCACGAGAAGTGGTTAACCATCATCAAACTTCAGAAAGACAAAGAGGCGGTTACGGCACAGCTTGCAGAAGAATGCCATTTAGCTCAAAAGAGAATTGGAGATATGAATTTTCTATGTCAATATCAAGAACGAGACATGGCCACCGCCACATGGACATCGGCGACCGGACGTGATTTTCAAGCAGGAACAAGTCAAGCGGCGTTCAACACCACAGTCCAAGCAAAACACAGCCATATCCTGTATAAGTGCAATAGCTTAAGAAGTATATGACTGAATATCCAACGATTAATTCATTAAAAGACATATTTATGAGAAATCATTGTCAGTTAATTGCAGATACCTCCGTACTACATCTAAGTTCTGCAAATTAAAACCACAAAGGAAGATCTCCAAAGCAACGGGAAACACTTTAGATATTATTACAGTGAGAAGTCCAGAATTTAATTAGCAGCCCTATTGAACATCATTGTAGATATAAAGGAAAAGAACAGAAATTAACCCAGGGAAGAAAAGAATCTTTTAAACCTATCTGTTGATCATTGAAGTAGAAACCGACAATTTGATTATTAACAGGATATTCTACCATCAGTGTCTTAGAAATTCACATCTATCAATAACGCTGTCCCCCATGAAACAGCAATACGTATCTTTCGGAAATCCTTATCAGGAATCAATGTAATAAAAATGTGTCTATGAGCTGCAACGATCATGGCTTCTTCATCCCTCACGTTGGCACCTGTCTGTATCCGTAGCCATGTTCATTAAAACTGATTTGTCAAGACACGTTGAGGAATTTATACATCAAAGGAAGTATCAAGTTCGTAGTTAACCATAGTGATTAACATAAATAATTTGTTAACGGTTATTCCCGTAATCTAACTATTAGTAAATGGTTAACTGCTAAATTTTAAACGGTTAATTGTTCTAGCAATTAATCTGTAACCTATTATAATTTTTTTCACACGTTTTATAATTCTTTTGAGAACAATAAAATTATTTCTCCGATAATATTATATTAAATCTTTTTAAAAAATATTTTAAATAGAAAAATTCTAACAAACATTATTTTATGTCTAAATAATTTTATAACAGTTAACCGATAGTTAGATAGTTAACAATAAGTTACGGTTTATTTTATACAATGAACCATGAATAACCCTAATTCAAGAAAGAACTATGATCCTTATAAGGAAATGAACTCTCTCTTTCTACTACCAAACATGATTCATTTCATCTTTCCCTTGAGATATTCCATTCTTGACTATGACTATGACTATGCCAATGAATAAATCCAACGTAATGAATACATTATTATTGTATTATAAGAGTTCCTTTCTGCATGTAAAATGCAAGGAGGAAATACTTTGATATGTCACTGGCCCGTTTGATTTGATCTGTTCCATTTTGGCAGCATTGGTTTAAAATATAGTGTACCTGGACCTGCTTTGTTACTGCAAATAATCTCTCTGATTCCGACCCTAACAGATGATTCAATGTATTCATATTGAACCAAAACCCTACGTACCATAACCAAAAAAATGTGTGGACAAAGTGGAACAGTGGCTCTTGTGTTGCAGTCATTTCTGAGGAAAACGAGAAAGCATTACAGATAGGAATCATGATGTTTTATTATCACAATAATATCGTTTGATGTTGTCTTGATTTCATAATGTTGGCACGATGAATCTGTGGGATCATTTGCCTTCTTTTTTCTCCATAATTAGAGAGGAGACACAGGTCTGTGAAACAAACTTGGAAAGAGATGTCATGGACTGGAATCTTTATTCGGTCCCGCTTAAGTAGACAAAGGTTTTAAATCTACGAACGTGGTTTCAGTCTGATAGAGATTAATTTCAGATTCTCCCATTGATATTGCCATTCTATGTCACGCAACATGTTCACATATATCAAATGATCAAAGTTTGTATATTTTAAATGAATTTCACATTGAAGCGTGTCTGAGAGATCGGGACATTCGTTTATACCAGAGATAGCAGCTGAGAATTATATTCTCTCGAGACAAGTTTTTCATGTACAGGAACATTTGATCAGGTACAGGAAAAGATATAAGAGCTTAGCATAGTAGCATGGCACGATATTCTTGGAAAAGAGAAACATGAAAACTGTAATAAGAACAACTTTGATATATTATATTCTCTCAGTTATTGGTTGTTTCGTAAAAAAATCCTGAATAACTCACGAATAACAATATAAATATAACATAATGCATTATATTTTCTTGGAGCACATAGCACTTTCTGATAAAATAGTGATCGTATTCAGACTTAAGTGAGTGAAACGAAGTAACCGATAAAATATAGGACAAGACGATCACCATCTATGGTCATCGGCGATCATATTGAATGGTTGCCGGCGAATGATTTATTTTTTCTTTCAAAATATTTTATATTAAATAATAAAAATATTGTCTTGTTAAAATAATAATAAAACTTTTATGAGTAATAAAAATGTTCGATGTATAAAGCTTAATTATTAATCAGAAGCAAAGTACAGAGAATGGTTTCACATAACTACTGTGAAATACAACAACTGTCCTTATTGCTTTATTTTACTTTAGAATTTGTTGTTTTGATGTCAACCTCCATGAACAAAACATTTACGTAGTTAATAAGGATATTCATTCTAATAAAGTCGAATTCTAGTAATTTTATCTGTAAAACTATATATCTTATCAAAAAATTAAAAATATGAATAAATGTTTTCTTGTACGATCAGATTATTAAAAAAATTCCTTTCAAATATTAGTATCTATCTCAATTTCTAAACATGCATTTGATTTTGAATTCTTTATTGTATTTTTTGTTTTATTTGGTATATTATTTGTGAATAAAAATATTTTATAAGCAACATTAAAATGATAACACATTTTTTTACATTGATTTTAGAAAATTTAAAAGTAAATAAACATTGCATTAATCGTCATTTTAAAATACATCATAGAATTATTGAAAATAAAATAAAGATATAATTACAAAATATTTTTCTAAAAAATGATTAAAAAGGACAAAATAAATACATAAGAAAAAGATTACAGAAACATGTCCATCTTGACATTGTCAAACCAGAAAGCAGTTAAGTGTGCTTTTCAGACCTTGAAACCCCAACATAAAACCTAACTTGTCTTCATCGCCAACCAGTCCCATGCTTTGGCACGTGCCATTCTAACATCATAAAAATATAGAGAGAATATTTGTATTAAGAAATAAATAGATTCACAATCCAACAAAATACATAAAAAATTTAAAATAATTTTTATCTTAACAAAATTATTTCATAAAATAAACACATCGTAAGATAACAAATGTATGCTACTAATAAGAATAAATTAAAACAAAGTTAGTCGTTTTAGCCTCTAAATATTTATAATTTTTATTATTTTTATTATTAATATTTAAAAATGTAAAATATCATTATTAAAATTTGATGACGCTAAAACTTTGTAGACTAAAATCGTTGATTTTTTATTACTATTTTTTCTTTATTTTGATATTAATTATTTTAAATAAAGGATTTTTTAATAAATAATTTTGTATAAAAACGGAAAGCCAAAAAAATGAAAAAGGAAAACTCACTTTGTTTCGGTTATTAAATGCAAAATTGAATCCGCAAAATGATTGTTTTACCCTTATCAGCAGTTGCTATTGAGGAATACTCTAAAGTAATTGATTTGGACAATTTAGTCATTTAAACATATACAGCGATGGTTGTAGTTTGTATGATGAAATGACTTTGTACTGACCTTATCTTTATTCTATTCCGCTGTTTACGTCTGTGAAAATTACAATAATAACCCCTTTTCAAAATTATTAAGTTGAAGTTACAATAATGTGAAAATTTTTATTTTTTTTATTCTTTTGGTTTTTAGGATTTCTAGATTGACCCGTATCGTATATTTAATTTTAATGAGGGAATATTTTAATAAATTCTTACCTATTTAACATTTTGAACTTTAAATTTACTTAAACTAAATCAAATTACTTACTATTAATCAACTTTCGTTGATTTTAAATAAAAACTTTGATACATGGTATATATAAACTTTAGAAAAGGTTTTTTTTTTTTTTAAATGTTGAGAATAATTTAACCTAATATTGTGAATTTGAAGAATAAAATAGACTGTTGTTAAAATTACTGTCCTAGTGACCAGTGGTTTTGAAGAAAGATAGCGACTTCGGCTGTTTGGTTTTGTGATCTGTGTGTTTGTGGAAGATAAGGTTATTCGTCTTGAGAAAGTGAGTTATCTGGTTTCCTCTCATCAAACTCCAGTTTCATTCCTTTATAAACTTCTCTGTAATCAATTTTTCTTCCTTGTACTGGGCGAACAAGCAAAAGGGAGAGGAAGGAAAGGAATTGATGAAGATTTCAAGTACTGGAGGAACAGGAAGACTTATGTGTAGCTATATATCCTTTCCTACTTCGAAACTCTAACAAGATCTGTCTATATATATTATATACACTCACATATACATAAACAACAAGCTCGAACCAAAACTGAAAATGATCAAAAGGGTGTCATCCCTTACCCTATATTTTATTTTCTTGTTTTTCTTCACTTAGCTGAGAGAATTTGATCTTTTTCTGTCTCTTCTTCTTTTTCTGATGGGTGTTACTGTTTGTGGTTCACCCATCCATGGTTGAACAACAAGAAGGTGAAGGGAAGGGAATTGAAAGAGTGGAGCTTAATAAACAAAAGGATATGATGAAGAAGAAGAAGATATATGGGAATAGCAACGCCATCACCCGTTGCATCAATTTTTTCTCTTGAATCTCTACGATCCACAGAGGTTCAGCATCAAAATCCATTAATCCAACACAAGAGAAATAAGTCTACTAATTCAATGTCCCAGGATTACCACCAAGCATCTGACATCTTCAGCTTCGATAGATCAGCCGTAAGCCACCAAGAAGAGCAGCAGATCCGGAGAGATAAAGTAAGAGTTGAAGGGTTTGAGCCGACACCTCCATTATTAGTCGGGATCGAAGAGGAAGAGTCAAGTGCTCTTCCGGTTTATGAAACAGCAGGTATGTTATCAGAAATGTTCAATTTTCCTTCAGGTGCGGCTGCCGCCACTGCCTCGACCGAGTTACTAGACCACCAGGTAGAACCAAATTATCGAGCAGACAGGCCAAACCCAGGTAATACCAACGAGTGGTATAGCAACAGGCAAGATGTAGTTGGGGGTTTGGGACAGTTAGGTGAATCCAAGAGTCACATTAACCGTGACAGTTTAGCTCAACAGCACCAGCAGCAGCTACCAAGCATTAATGCCGACTCAGCAGCTGCCATGCATCTTTTTCTGATGAATCCGCAGCAAAGATCACCATCTCCTCCTCCTCCTCCTAACGCAGCAACATCTAATACTCTTCACATGTTGCTTCCAAATCCATCTACTTCTCTTCATGGGTTTAACGTATCAGGTCCCAGAGGGGATTTCGGTACAAGTGATGTTCTATCTCCACCTCAATTTACCTGGGTTCCTGATAGTGCTCATGAAGGAGGCAACAACACTGATTCTCAACTCAACAACCTAAATGAAATCGGAACTGTTGTACAAGGTCAAGGCCTTTCACTATCTTTATCATCTTCTTTGCAACACTTGGAGGTTGCTAAGGCTGAAGAATTGAGGATGGGAGATGGGGGTTTACTGTTTTATAATCAAGGAGGGAGTTCCGGTGCTCATCAGTTTCAACAGTACAGGAATTTGGGTAATCAGCAGATAATGTATATGGAAGGCGGAGTGGGACAAAACCATCAGGTTCATGTTGGGTTCGGATCCTCATTAGGGACGGTCAATGTATTAAGAAATTCCAAGTATGTCAAAGCAGCTCAAGAATTATTGGAAGAATTCTGTAGTGTCGGAAGAGGCCAGTTCAAGAAGAACAAGTTTGGTAGAAACAACACAAACCCTAATTCTAATCCTGATAGTAGCGGCGGTGGTTCTTCATCAACAAAGGATCTTCCTCCTTTATCGGCAGTTGATAGAATTGAACATCAGAGAAGGAAGGTCAAACTTTTATCCATGCTTGATGAGGCATGTAATCTCTTCATCTCTTTCTCTATTCCCATCTTTTTCTCTTTCATGGTTACATTCCCATTTTCTCTTTCTTCAAGAGACAAAGTCTAAAGCTTTTATTTAATTGTTCTCCTATCATTTTTTTAAGCACCCATTATTTTTAAAATCAAACATCAATAGTACCACAATAAAGTAGACAACTTTGAATACTTTAAACAAGAGAAAACCCAGATAGAGTAAAGCCGGCAGGTGTAAAGTAATAGGGTTCTATAGGATCTAGTTGGTAGAGTTTGATTATGCTTTTCACTTCGTTTTCTTCTTCTTCTTTCTAATATTACATCATTTCGTGTCACTGAAGTCTGATTGGATTGGTGGGTGTGTTAAGTACTCACCATGAAAGATTACTATTAAAGGTATGCGTTCATTCCAGAAGCGACATCCCTTCTGATTCCGAAGAAGACAATCAGTCCACCATATTAAAAGTTATTGTGAAGCCACCGGTACCAGACAGATCCATACCTATCATAGTAATACTGCAGGAAAAACCGTATATACATAAATATTATAACTTGGGAAAGCTGTTATCTTTCCTTTTTAACTAGTATTTGTGTTCCCTTCTAATTGCTCATTCGTCAGTTTATTTAGATTTTGTTATCACAGATTTCATCTTAGACAGTGATGAATAAGGCCCATTGAACTTAATCATATAATGTTATGGTTTGACAGGTGGAGCGGAGGTACAGCCATTACTGTGAACAAATACAAATGGTTGTGAACTCATTTGATCTGGTGATGGGTTTTGGGGCAGCAGTGCCTTACACTGCCCTTGCTCAGAAGGCAATGTCAAGGCACTTTAGGTGTTTGAAAGATGCAATATCAGCACAATTGAGACACTGTTGCGAGATGCTTGGGGAGAAAGATGGAGCAGGAAGCTCAGGCACAGGCATAACCAAAGGAGAGACACCGAGGCTAAGGATGTTAGAGCAAAGCTTAAGGCAACAAAGAGCGTTCCATCAGATGGGTATGATGGAACAAGAAGCTTGGAGACCCCAAAGGGGCCTGCCTGAACGTTCCGTCAACATTTTAAGAGCCTGGCTTTTCGAACATTTTCTTCATCCGTACGTTACCTTTACCTAACCATGTTATTATATCACGCTGGTCTAACACTAGAATCTGCATCGTCATAATGAAGGTAGATAACTAAGGGAGAGATGGTTAAAAAACACAAACTTTTTTTCTTCCAATTCTCATACTTTGTGATTAGTGCATAGAAAAACAGTGACGCAGTGTCTTTGGATGTTGCCTTGTCAGCCAAAAAGATGTTAACAGACCTTCATTTCCCTCTCTTTACACTTTCTCTCTCATGCAGTATCTCATAAACTTACCCAAACTAACAAAAAATATTCCTTTTCTTTTGTTTGTTTTGGGTTAAAAATAAAAAGAAGAGACGTGCAGAAAGTTGTCCCCTTCATTACTTGTGCTAAACTGGTGCTGATATTTACTCTTTAGATTCTTAAGCCGACGTAAAGATAGGATGGGAGAGGCCAAAAGGTTTAGGGCAAGAACTGATCTGATGTCTTTTTCTGGGCTGCATCTCAGGTACCCAAGCGACGCAGATAAGCATCTGTTGGCTCGACAGACTGCTTTATCAAGGAATCAGGTAATGCCTTAGTCCCCTCTTTCCCTTCTAAAACACTAAGTTCAGTTCAAATATAGATTTTCACTGTGATTATTGTCACTCATAAGAAGAAGAAGAAAAAGGTTATCCCTTAGGAGAACTTACATAATGCATGGATTTGGATTATATGTCTTATTCATTCACTGTTTTGAGATAAAGATCATTTCTATTTCTTTAAGATTCTTTTAACCCAGGACATAGATTCTGATTCCTGAATAAAGACACAAATACTGAAACTTAGCAGATTATATTTAAGGGCAGAGACAAAGTACAAAAAGAGGAGACATTAAAGTTTGTAGCTTTAATCCCATCTCTCTCTCTCTCGTATCAAATATTGAGGATCACATCCTCCAGGCTCCCACCACACCATGAAGCCTCACAAATACAATAAAGATAATTTTTTCTGTACTTCAAAGTAATAGTAGTAAACAATTTTTCTTGGTACATGTTTTACTCCACCATATTTATATATATTTTAATTTCATTTGCAGTGCTATAGGGTGGTATCCTATACTTAGTAGTCCTTTTCTGGTATCTGCTGAGGGTGTTATTCAAGTTTAATTACTAGTTTGCAGGGAAGAGTTGCTTTCTATTTTCTCTCCTTTTTTAATCTGCATGCATGAAAGCCAAAATGGTTAAACGTGTGGCTGTGATGTATAATGGATAGGAAAAGACAAACACCTAATTCTGGTACCATGTCTTCCATAATTTATCTCTGTAACAAAAAAAGAAAGACAGTGATTCAGAGGTCTTAAATGCAGCTTCCCCACATGTTATCCTAATAAACTGATTATGGGTATTGGTTATAAATATATTTAAATTATTTAAAAAGTTATATATTACTGTTGACATAAACCATGAACACATTTTTGTCATTGAAATGTCACGTTTGGTTGGGAGTTTACTTTAAATGCAATGAAAAGATTAAATGTTTGATTGCAGGTTTCAAATTGGTTCATAAATGCCAGGGTTCGGCTGTGGAAACCCATGGTGGAAGAGATGTACCAGCAAGAAACAAAAGTAGAAGAAGATGATAATAATAATACAGAGAGAGAAAGGAGCCGAAACAACAATAATGCACAAACATCAACGCCTTCGACAACAGCAGCGCCAACCACACCAGCAGGCAAAAGATCCCAAATCAATGCCACTGAAAATGACCCTTCACTCTTTGCAATCAATACTGCACAATACTTCTCGGAAAACCAAGCCAAAGAATCCAACCCCACCACCTCCACTGCTTCCGATGTGGGCGCGGCGACACCCATTTCCCAGCCTTTCACCACCGCAACCCATGACAAAAGTATAGACGACGGCAAAGACACATGTCGTGGTGGCAACGTCGTTGCAGGGACCACCACCGGTGGTAATGCTGACATTGGTTCTACTGTCACAAGTGTGGGGACCACGGGTGGTGATGTGTCACTCACTCTAGGGCTACGCCATGCTGGAAACATTCCCGATAATACTCCTCCTTTCTCACTTGGAGATTTCGAGGGATGTTAATTGATTTCCAAATACACATTGATAGAAAACAATAATTCCATATTGATTCCCTTTCTCACCCTATTTTCTTCAATTTTATTAAGAAAAAGATAAATGCACGATGATAAACGGTAGCATTATTTTACCTACTTGTATTTTTTTATTATTATATAATATACTGTTTTACTTTTATCATGTACTTAAAGGTCTTGGGTAACTGTGGAAATTGGGTGGGGCGAGGATGGTTTTATATTCCTCGTTTTGTCCCTAGCACTTACGATTACGGTTTTAGATCTCATTAAATATCGTAACGTATTTTAAGATTAGGGTTTAGAGTTTAGAAAGCATACAAACCATGAAAGTACCCTTGTTACCTTAAATGAAATTTGTTGGCAACAAGTGTGTGGCTGGTAAAAGTCATTGTTAACATCACCCCCCAAACCAATCTCTTCTCAATCTTTGTCTTATTTTGCCTGCTCAGTCTCAGCTATAAAACTGGTAGCTTTTGTTTTATTCTTTCTGTTGTCTGTTGCTGCATTTCTTTACCTGATAATCAAAGGTTGGTTCCTTAAAATCCAAAACAAATGATTTGCAAAGCAACAACTGCTCTTTACCTAATATGTTGCTTTTCCTATGAAAAAAATATATTTATATATAAAAAACAACATCTATATAGTTTACATATTTAGTTTTTTATTATCAAAGACATGGATGATTTCATGGATGAAAAATCAATCTAACAAATGGTTTAGTCTTTTAAAGGGAGAGTGGAAATGGATATGATATCCCAACTGTTAAAATCATTATCAAAAATAAAAAGTAAATATAAACTCTTTCGGTTTAAAAAAAAACGGATAATAAAATAAATAATTCAAATTAACTATTTTTTTTCAAACGATAATCTTCACCTATAAGATATTGTGAGCCGAAATGGATAGCTATAGAGAAAGATACCCAGTGGATGCCATTACTCACCAACCAGATGACTCAATCTCCATGGGCCTCACTTTTGGGTTTGGGCCCATTTTGCAGAATATAAATTTGTAGTGAGTAATAGGAAGAGATTTGAATTATTTACGAGAAGCAATATAATTAATACATAAATACAGTAATTTAAAAATTAAATCATACATATTAAGTCTCCTTTAATCTATCAAAGTTTTTCTCAAGCTTACACTTGATTTTGATGAAAAATCCTAGCAAAAACTCTATGTTTCTTTCGGTAACCCTAATGGTCGACCACCGGACATCGAGGACCACTTGAGGGTGTCGCTTGTGCTAGAGCGGCTAGGTTCTCTGGTGGACTAAGCAAACCAACATGTGGCTAAGAAGGTGAAGAACCTTGATGTTGCGGATGGTTCGACCTGGAACCCCGTGACAAGCACACACAAGCACGAGCCTTCAAGTTGGCCTGTTTCCAAGGCAACTTCAGCCAATGCTGAAAAATATCCACTTTCTCCATGGTGTCACCCAACTGCTGTTTTCCAGAAATCGCTCTCGCAATAGCTAGCATTTTCCACGCCGAATCCAATTCTGTTTCATCAGCAGTGTCGATATCATCGCTTTCCTCATCAGTGTCACCTGACACACAGCAACAAATACTGGATGTGAAAAGAACAGTTGACAATTTCATTTTACGTCCAACTCCAATGCATGCAAACATTGATTATGGGGTATCGTTTATGTACAATTCACAACAATGTGCATGAAAAAGAAAGAAATTCAACTACAATCAAGTATGAATGCTCAATTCAACTAGAGGTCGGAATACATACTTCAATGTTGTTTCGAATTACTTGATACAGAAGCAATTTAAGATTCAAGAGTCAAAGCGCTTTTAGTCGACCCCTCTTTGTTCGAGTCTTGCAGAATCTCACTCTCTATTTTCGGTATAGAAACTAAAGGATCCTCCTCCTCTTGAGCTTTGTACAGCAGCGCACGTCCATACAAAGTACGCCTTGAGACATTCAATTGCGTGTTCGTGTCATTATTGCATGTCGATTCGATAATGGTTTCAATTGAACCTTGCACTTCTAGGTTTTCTACCTTTTCCAGGTCTGAAGTTGGCTCTGTCATTGTCACCGGTGTCTCTAATGCCGCCGTAGAACTCTAGAGTCTAGCCGTCATTCTTTTTGCTTTACTATTCACCCAAAACACAAAGGAGGAAAATGGAGGTTTGAGAGGAAAGACTAAAACCTTAAACGAGAAGCTAAAGGTGGAAATGGAGGAAGGGTACTGTCAAGGTTTCTTTCTGCTAAAATATTGTCTGTATTAAAACGATTATCATTTTAATTTCGAAATTCTGATATATTGAATTCCACAATCTCACCATCCCTATAACTCAATACGCTCTGTCTGCTGTGTATAATGTATATATATAATTCTTGCTGGTATCATAGAAGCTTGTTGATGATATTTTAAAACGATAAAGAATTGTACGAGGAACATAACAATCTTTCGGACAAAACCATTAATCAATTTACTATCGTAGCACAACACTTGAGGTTTAAACATTGATAAGCATTTTGTGAAGAGAAAAATATATATAACATTGAATGGGGCAAGAGTATTCAAGAGACAGTTCTCGTTCAGGTCTTATTCACGCCGAGATGAATTACCCAACAAGCTGTTTGCTGAAGGTGAGCTTTGTCCACTAGACCAATGATCTTGGACTGATATAGGAGATCTGTTTTTTACTTCATCTAACGCTGTAGTTAAACTTTCTCCTTCCCTTTGCGTCACAATCACCACTCTTCGGCTTCCTACATCGGATTTCTCCTTTGACTTGCTAAAAGATTTCTCACTTTCATCGTCCGAGGATGGACAGGATGAAGCAGCTGTTGGTGATTCAATGCACAGGCCTGGAACCCAAGCGCTGAGCCTGATGTGTTCTAGCTCTTCTGCAACTTCGGTCATGGTGGGTCTCATGTCTCGATGAGAAGCAAGGCATCTAAATGCTAGCTCAGCCACATTATGAATTGATGAAAGTGTCCAAGCATCTCTATGTGGATCGAGGTATGGATCGATTATCTCATCCACACAGCCTCTTCCTATCCTATCATTAGCAAGTGCAGCTAAGTTTACTTCACTATGAGCACGCGAGAAGTCGACCACTTTCAGTGCAGTTATTATCTCCACAAGGACAACCCCAAAACTGTATACGTCACTCTTATCCGAAAGATGGAAATACTGGTGGTATTGTGGATCAAGATACCCAGGAGTTCCTTGAGGGGCAGTAGAGATATGGGATGATTCCGTCATGCCAAGCCTGGAAAGACCAAAATCAGCTACCTTGGATCTGTAGTTGTAGTCCAAGAGGATGTTGCTAGACTTTATATCTCAGTGGAAAATAGGCGGATTCACAGAGTGAAGATAGGAAATAGCCTTGGCAGTTTCAGCAGCTATGGTGAGCCTTACAGTCCATGGAAGTCCTTGACCCCTTTCTCTTTGTAGATGCTGTGATAAGGTTCCATTAGGCATAAACTCGTACACCAGGATAGGTTCACCATCCTCTATGCAGCAACCAAGGAGGCGGACAAGATTTGGGTGACTGACGGAGGAGAGGAGCTTAATTTCATTCATTACTTGGTCAATGCTATCAGGATCTCTATACCTGAACCTTTTTATGGCAACCCAGTCATCGTTCTGAAGTTTTCCTGCATAAACTGTACCATAGGCTCCAGTCCCCAGTCTTTGTTTATCACTGAAGCCATTAGTAGCTCTTTCAATATCTCTATATGCATAGCAAGGAACACTCGAGTTGCCTGCAGCTTCAGATAGAAGGCGCTTTGCACTCATATGTTTGTTGATGGAATTACAACGCCATCGCAAATAGAAACATGCAAGAGCCACAACACCCATTAGCAAAGCTCCACCAACAAGCCCTAACAATAAAACAGTATGGTTCTTCCGTTACTTAAAGAAGACAATACAGATACTAAAAAGGGATGATGAAAACAATACTCTAAAACAAGCTGCCCAATTACCTCCAACCAGAACACCGACTCTTGTAGTTCGCCCACACTTGCCTGATTTGTATCTTGAACCATGGTGACAATTAGACACTGAAAAATGTAGCATCCGGAAAAGGAGTCGGTGAATTTATTCAATTACAAAATTACAAGTTACAGAATTCAATACCATCAGAAGAAAAGAAATTGCATTCAAGACACTTCAGATGCTGGTAGCAAGTTCATATTCAACTCTAGTGACAATATCATTTGGCAAAAAAAATTTAGCTTTGAATTTGTCAAGATTTTTCTCAACATAAATACATAGTCAAAAACTTTAGACGTAGAACTGATAAAACATGCAAATGTCAACCTTACAGCAATCGAGCAGATTTTCTTAAATCATTAGCCAATAGTATATATTTTAGAAGGTATCCAATTGTATCTGCAACAGTTCGTGCATTCTACTTTTATGCACACCTTTACTTCCACAATGGAGAAAAGTCATATAAAACAGAGACGAGAGACATGATGCAAAACATTATCCTTTAGTTTGCCAAGTCAACTGCGCTTTGTTCTTTGTTGACATTGACCGTGCAGTTCCATTATTGCCTTTCTTGAAGAGGACACCTTTACAAAAGATGCTTAGAATTATGGGTTGTGATGCAAAACATTATCCTTTACTTCCACTACAATCCTAGCAGTTCTACATTCATGGTCCATATACACCATATTTTTTCAATCTAGTTCAAGTAGAAATGTTAAAGCTACTGTTTCTTGAGATACTTGTCAATAGCGTCGGTCAAAAATAATCTAAAATCTAAGTCAAACAAATAAAAAAGGACATTCATCCAAACCAGTCATAAAAATGAGGGAAATAAACAAAACAAACAAAATAAAACCAAGTAAAAACAAAACCTTTGAGCGGGAAGATTGAAGAGTTAACGTACCTTTCCGGCAACCACCGCCTTGTCTGAATCCATCTCCTTCAAACCCTTCCTTGCAAAGGCACCTACATCCCACTGTATCGTTACCATTCTTAACATCCGTAATGTTAGCATTGGGATCGCAATTACAGTCTTTAACCCACCATTCCAAGTTACCTCGTTCCAAATCCAAAGAAACCACCGAGTTCTTTGTAGAGTCAACTACAATGGAAGTCGAGGAAAACAAGAAGAGGCACTGGGTGTTATTAACTTTCTCAAAGCTCAACAGTCGATTGCCGCCCCCTCCGCCGGTAAAACAGCTTATGTTATCACTCCTAGCAACGCAAGGGTTAACCCTAAATGATCTTTCTAAGAACATGGGTCTTATTTCACAAGGAGACGGTAAGGAGGGCTTAGAACAGTTTTGGAGCAGAAGACTGTTATCCATGGAAAGCGCGTAGTTTTCACCGAAGAGAACGGAGAGTGAAGCAAGCGGTCGTTGGCATTTAGCGGGAAGGTCGATGATGATGTTCTTCGAAGTTATGTTGAGGACATGGAATTCTCCAATTCGTACCCCGGTCGGGGTACAGTTGAGTTGGATGGGGCAGGCCGGTGAGAATCCGAACGGAAAGGGTAGGGGTGTGGAGAAATTACTGGTGACGCAGGAGCCTTGGCACTTGTTATTCTCCGAGTTAACTGAGTTTGCTATGAAGATAACCAAAAGAAATACTATGGGTATCATTTTCGATCCTCAAAGAAGAGAACAGAGCAACATCAGCTTCCTGGAAAACAAGAAGGCGAGCAAAACAGAGGTTGAATAAGATGAACAGGGTAAAAAAGACAGGAGTAATTGATGGGAGTTAAAGCAGAGCCATTGATGGCGTTGGGAAGCTCATCTAATCTCAATAAATGCAAATATAAAGAAAGGTCAATGCATTGTAATTTCGGGAAATTTCTTCTCTTTTTCAGAAAATTTTGAATGAATGGGGTTGGTTGAGTAGGGAATATTTATGAGCTTACCTCTCAACTCTTCTTCTTCAATGACTGCAACAATCGACTCTTCTTTATTTCAACAACTGAGCTTCAAATGTAAAAACTGAATCACCTCAAATTCTGGGTTTTTGGTTTTCATTCAAATCAAACAAAAAACGAAGAGGTTTTCGTTGAAAATTCAAAGCTTTTTAAAGGCGAAGAGTAGTTGAACTCCATTGACATTGACAAGTAGGAGAATAATAACACGAAATAACTGTTTTGCCCTTTGACTTCTTGAAATGATTAGACGGAAATGTCCACAGAAAAGTGGGTTAAATTACGGAGATAGACCATACCAAATAGTATTATATTGTGGGTCAGCACCGCACTCAATAAAATTATGGGTTTTTAGTAGTTCTGACTCACAACAAATTTGTATATTTTTAATAAAATGTGGGAATGAATCCACATCAGTAGGCTAATCAATTATAAATTAAGCAATAGGATGTAAATATATAAATATTCAAGGGGTTAATGGATGGATTTGACGGTAGTTTTAGAATGATAAAGTTTTATTTGGTTAATGTTGGTCGTAGATATAATTAGTTTCCGGTAATGAAATATTTTATATTATAATTTAAGTCGTTAATTATTATTTTATATGTTATATATTTTGATTGGATGAAAATAAGAAAAATGAAGAATTTTTAAAATTTAATGATATATTTATTTTTAAATTTGAATGATTTAATACTTTAACGATATAATTTTTTCACGAATAATATATATTTAATAATATTTTTGGTTAATAAATAAGATTAAAAAGTATAAATAAAAGTACTTATTTAGCGTGCTGCTTTTAAATTGTTTTTTAGTTGGGCTTATAAATTATTATGTATCCTTTTTAAGCCTTAAATCGTAATCTTAAAAATTTTAAAAATTAAATTTAAACTATAAAATTTATTTTTAAACCGTAAAACATAACTTCAAACATGGGCTATCATGGTTTTTTGGTTTGGTCACTAAATTACTTTTTTTTTTGGTAAAACCTTACTATATTTTTTTTTTTATTTTGATCCCCAACCTATATTTTTTCACTGAATTGTTATTTTTCTCCTGACAGCTAGTGCAGGTAGGCCTAATCCTCAAGGATCATTCCCCTATGGGGCCATAAAAATTGTAAGGCCAGTTGTTCTGGCTACTGCAAAAGCCCAAATAAATGGCAAATTGGGTGCTATCCTACTTGGATCCAACACCTCCATTGAGGCTGGTTTACCATCCCTGGTGTCTTCAGCCATCGAGGATTCTCCTTCTTCAGTGCCCAGTCTTGGCATCTTGATTGTTTTTAATTTCAATTTTGTCTGAAGAAGATGATCCAACCTGGCTGATGGAATCCCTCTGTTCAAACATTTTCTGCTCCATATCATCCATCCACCACTTAACATGTCCTTTAAGTTATCAGTAAGTCATATTTCATATCACAAGACAACTTCATTGATGTCCTTACAAAACAAAAATCAAAAACTATAAGCCTTGGGTGTACTTAACATGTCCTTCTCGTTGGAAGCTTTTCCTTGATGACCCAACAATTTCCAAAGCTTTAAAGCACAATAGTATACAAGTTCATCATCTATTGAAACAAGTTATGCATGACATGTAGCACAAAACATATAATTTTAGAACTTCACATTGCATCAAGGACGGAGCCAGATTTAGAGTTAAGGGAGCAAAACATAACAATCTAAAAGTATAAAGACAAATTCATAAAAAAAAAAATTAAAAAATTTAAATAAAAAGACAAAAATAAAGGAAAATTCTTCGGAGGTGGGGGCGATTACCCTTCCCCTTCCCACACAGCTCCGTCACTGCCTTGCACTATAATATTCCTTGAGCTTCAATGGTCTCAATTCTAATTTTTCTCACTCTAAAATGGTTTCGATAAGATTTATATTATGAGTCAAACCATCTTGCAGGCTGCAGCCACCCGGAGGGACTAAAAGATGATGGAGGGGACAGAAGATGCTGCACTCTTGCGCATGTGATCCATGTTGCTCAAAGTTTTAGTTTTTTTTAATATATATAATTTATTAAAATAAACTTCCTAGGTGAAATAAATAAATAAAATCGTTTGATTTGGTGTATTTATGATGTACAAAAAATTGAGTAAACAATAAATATAAAATGATTCAAAATTTACGAAGTGTTATGAATATATTTATTCATGGTGAATATTCATATATTAAGTTAAAGTTTAATGGACTTTATTATTAGGGTTTAATACCCATTGAAATTAGGGTTTTCATCTTATGCCTATAAATATAGACTTTTGGTCAAAGCTTTATACACACCCCTACTTTGAGAATATAATAAAATCTCTCTTTTTGTTCTCCTATTTTATTCTTGTTCTTTACTTTATTCACAACACAAAAAATAACGATAAATATTTATTTTTTGTGTTGTTGACGATGATATTAATTGTCAATCGTCAGAGTTTTACCGTTTTCTTTATTTTATTTATTCCAAGCCAATTATCTTATTTCTTTAAATTTTTTATAAATAACTTTGCCTTTACGACATATTTTACGTTTACTTTTGATATATTTTTAATGTCTTTTAACATTTTTTTTTATTATTGATCGTTTAATTATTTTTTATTTGATTTTTTTATTAGTGTTGAATTTAATATTATCATGACTAATTAAGATGACACTTATTTGATTATTTATTGATTTTTTTTATATTTTTAAATCTGATTTAGATACGCATTTACAGTTATTATTTTTTGTTTGTGATTGAGCTGTGACCGTGACAATTTCTATATATATCTAAATCATCTATTAAATTTTAGATTTTTTTAAACAAATCTAAAAGCAAGCAAATCTTAAATCAAGATCTCAAAATGTAATTGAATATTCACCAATCATACCCATCCGACAGGATAACTTTATTTAAACATATAAATAGAATCTGTTATATAGTTTTAATATTAAAAAATATAGTCCACAAGAGAAGGTGGAGATTTGAGCTGTCCGTCCAACTTTTATTCTATTTTTTAATATGAAACGTGATAATTGATGATTAAAATTTAAACAATGTACCAGTTTCCTTCATTTTAAAAATATTTTCTTTGAGGTAAGAAAACCAGACATTACATCAAGAATAGTAAGTTTTTTGTTCCCATTCAAACATACTGTACAGGAACATGAACTTTAGTATTATAATAATAACAAAGTCGCTTTATTTGGAGTTTGGACCATTTAGCTTTGCACCCTTGTTCGTGCTGTAAACGCCAAATTCAATTTTCCATGTGCAGATTATGAGAAGGACGAAATATTATATCATGGTCAGTTCTATCATCTGTTTATGGGACTAATCAATAAAAATTATTCATTTTATTAATTTTTTAATGTCATAATTTTTTTAAGTGAATCTTTACTTGAAAAATTAAAAAATAATGAGATAAATAATTTTTATTGGTTGGTCCTATAAATAATACGATAAGACTGACCTATAATATTATTTCTCGAGATCAACACTTTAAGGCACCCAAAATTAGTAGTAATTATTAAAGCAAAGTAAACGGTTGGCTTTTAATCGGCCAAACCCAGTACTAGTTTTATAGGTCTCTGCCGTAGTTTCTTGTTTACTGGGACTAGAACGCGCAGAAAAATACAGATATTTGCCGTAGATGTGGCTCCTCGTAAGAAACATGATCCAGGGAGTAATTCATCACTCTATAGGAAAACAAGTAATAGAATATTCTATTGATTACGAGTTAAATCAAAATAAAAGTTATAATTATGAATAGGGTCATATAAATATATAATTTATTATATCTAAAAAATTATATTCAATAAAAATAATAATTCTGAACGCTGAATTAATAAAATTCAGTAGATACATAACTACTCAATTAAACACATATAATATTATAAATAAAAACATAATCGCTTAACCACGTAACAAGTCGTGTATACTAAATCACTTAACCAACAACCTTAAATGAGGTTTGGCATTAAACAACTTCAGGATCTTACATCTAAAACATTTCATTTTGGTGTTACAAAATATTTTCATTAGTTATTTGGATTCCTCAAACAAAGGTTAATTCAACTATATAGGCGTCCCATCGACCCTAATACTGTATAATATTATTTTTATCTAGGATCTTTGTGGGTTATTAACACAAATAATTCATTCAGTACTTATCAAGTTTTTAATCAATTATTTCATATACGGAATTTAAATCTTGATTTTTCATTTTTTATCTCATTTTATACCTTGAGAGGCTGATTGGTCCCTCATTCTTGAATTACAAAAACCTCAAACTTAAAGTAAAATTTATTGGGCAAATTATAAACATCATCCCGTATAAGCTATAGGTATCGATACTCCTTGAGTTTAGATACTCAGTTTAAAAACAAGTGTTGAAGACGTATGCATGATAGAATGAACCAAGGGGTTGTTAAATAAGTTTATCAAAGATTGTGCCTCGTGCATAGGCACATGGGGTGTAAATTAAAATTTATTAAACTTGTTTAAGTTGGAGTGTACTTCACGAATATTTGGACCGGTTGAGACTGGTATAGACCTACTAAAATTTTAGCTTAATTTAAAAAAATACTTTTCAATGTACTCATCTAAGAATCACTTATAATTTTTAAATTTTAAAATAGGTTTTATGAATATGAATAATCTATATTTTGATAGACTTTATCAGATAAAATCTTTTTTTAACTTGAATTAAATTGTAATAATTAGAATCTTGAGCGACAAACAACTAACATTCTCAAACACTACAAAAATGACCAAATCTTTTTTAAAGAAATTATGTTTAGCAAACATGAACTCGTGTTCCGTTATTTTCTCTGTTTAACTTTTTTTATTTAATTTTTTTATATATAATCACTTTTATCCTACTTTTTAGTTTTAAATTATTATCATAATTATTCTTCTATAACTAAAACCCAACATCCAAATTGACCGAAGCTCCATCTACATTAATCTTAATTAAACCCCTACCCATCCGTTGTCTGCCATGGCACCAACTTTGGTCTTGTTGGGTGTGTAGGCTTTCTTGTGCAACCTAAAGTCCTCATCCATCTATTTTAAACAATGAAATTAAAATAGGCATTAACATCCACACCAATCAATACAAGCATGAAGATTGCAACTTAATAAACTCTCATTAAAATCACCCAAACCTAACACGGTTTTAGAGATAACTATAAGACAATCTCCCAAGACATAGGGGGGACAATCTTTCAACAAATAGCTCACCTCTACATTTCTTGCATGTCGGGTCATTGGATTGGACAAAGAACTGATGCAATACGTAGAGCAGCGGGGACAATGACATGGCTTAGCCTACGAGTGCAAAACTTTATTTTTGCAAAAGTTTGTAGGCTTTCTAAATGCACAACTAAAGGGTAGTTTAATATGATTTAAATTATTTTTTTTGTTGTCGAAAAGATGTATTTGATAAAACAAAATATTTATTTTAGATGTTATATTAGAAATAAAAATAAAATAATAAATAATATTTAAATTATATCCGATTGATTCATTCGATCCTAGACCCAAAATCAACTCTAATATATTGATACAAATTTGATTCAAAATCCAAAATAAACAGACCTAAACTAAAATTAACCCAAATTAATTTAACATAAAATAGACCTGAATCAATTTTGAATCGAAATGTATAGATCCGGATTAATTTTCAACTAAATTAAATAGACACATTGATTTTATCTAAACCGAAAACAATTAAAACAAAATAACACAAAATAAAAAATATGAGAGATGAATTGCCTCACAGCTAAAAAAAATAAATATACAAGCTATGTAAAGTCCATCATATATGGAGCGTAAAAATATAAATCAACCTGAAAACTGGTTTGATTTAGATGTTATATTAAAAATAAAAATAAAACTCGACAGTAATCAATTTATCTCCCATCGACTTAAAAATCTTTAGACCCAAAAAAAAATTAGTTTGATTTAAACTGAACCGAAAGTTAATAAACTCCAAAATTAATCGAATCTACTTAATACCCGACCTAAAATATTATGAACCCGTACTTAAACTAAATTAGATCTAAACGGAACTAAATTAAACTTAAACCAAATATAATAAAATTTTATATAACCAGAACCGAAATGAATCAAATAGAATAAATGTTGCATTGAATGTTAAACGCCCAATTTTGTTCTTGCGCTTGAATGTAAAAAACGTGAGTTGACCCAATCGCATTCCCGATAGGAGAAAAATTCCATTTCCCTTTTTCATGTTTATTTTTATGTCGTATATTTATGTCTTAACAAAACAATAATTTTAAATTACAAAAAAAAATTTAAAATTTTAAAAACATATGCTTCCTCTGTCTCAAAAATAGTGTACTTTTTTATCAAATTTTTTAAACTTTAACTAATAATTATTTAAAATTTATTATTGATAAAAATATAAAAATATATTTTAAAAACCTCTAATAAAGTAAATTTCAAATATATATTTTATAAAATTTAATTATTTAAAATATTTAATATAATTATAATTAAAATTTGAAAATTTTAATTTTAAAAAATTAATAAAAAATATTATTTATAAAATGAAAGAAATGATATTTTAAATTCTCTAAACCCTATATTTAGACCTTAATATTTATTTTTAACTTTAAATACAAACTTTTGTAACAAGCGTGAGTTTCAACACATCTTATTAATCTATGCCAGTCAGAAAAGCAACCAACCGACTCATACACAGTCAAAATTCCAATCAGATGACAGATTATATTAAGAAATAAGTAAAACTATGTATTTAAGATCATTAAATTTTGAATTTAAAAATAAATACATATTTGTAAAAAAATTAAATACATCACTCAATTAAATTATTATTCTTATAAATAAATTATTCTATTATTAAAATTAAAATAGATGAACCTTCACCGATAATCGAGAATCACTGTCTTTCAACACTTCTTAATTATTATCTCCACCTTCCTATTTGGGGTCTAATCTTCTTAGTATTAACAAATATATTAAATTTATTAAATTATTTTAAATTATAGTTAAATTAATAGATTATATAAATTTTGATAATTAAAATTATTATCATATTAGGTTATATTATTTTCTTCTAATATTTAAAGACCAATAATATATTTATAATAATATTTTAACTGAATGATTTATTTATATATTGTTAAAAAAATAATACATTTATTATCAAATACATAATTGTGTGACACGGAGGGTCTTTTAGCCTAAGAAAATATGCGATAGTGATCAAATTTTGGGAATAAATAGGCCCGACTCTTCATTATTTTGCAGACCGGAAAACTCTCTTAGATTTGAAGGGAAAAATTGGGTAATGGCGGAGGTGAAAATACAAAAGCATTTCATTCTTGTGCATGGAGCATGTCATGGAGCCTGGTGCTGGTACAAGCTCAAACCACGGATGGAGTCAATAGGCCACCGTGTGACGGTTTTGGACATGGCGGCTTCTGGCATCAACACCATGGAAATCCAGGATGTTCACTCCATGTACGAATACACAAAACCATTGTTCGAGCTATTGGCCTCACTGCCTGACGGTGAGAAGGTTATTCTCGTTGGGCATAGCTTGGGAGGCCTGACTTTGGCCCTGGCAATGGACAAGTACCCGGAGAAGATCTCAGCCGCTGTTTTCTTGGCTGCTTTCATGCCTGATACTGCACATCGTCCTTCATTTGTTGTGGAACAGGTACTGTAAACACCCAGAAATTCTTGGTTTTTGTTGAGTCTGTTGTCCTTGTCCCAGAATTGTATAATTCCAGCCTTCATTTGTTTTCTTTTTCTCTTATTTTCTGGAAAGTACTGGGAAAGAACACCAGCAGAAGCCTGGTTGGACACTCAATTCGCTCCGTATGGAAGACCAGAACAGTGTTTGACATCGATGTTTTTTGGTCCCAAGTTCTTAACATTCAAACTTTATCAGCTCTCCCCTGTTGAGGTATCTGATTTTGTCTCAATCTTTGAAATTTCCACACTCTTTTTAGTTCATTACGAAATAAGCAAACTAACCCTTTTTTCGTATACGTTTTATGAAGGATCTGGAACTGGCAAAGTCTCTGGTCAGGCCTGGATCCTTGTTTGTAAACGATTTGTCCAAGTCAGACAAGTTCTCCAACGACAAGTACGGAAGTGTTCCTCGAGTTTACATCGTTTGCAGTGCAGATGAAGGGATACCAGAGGACTTCCAACGTTGGATGATCAAGAATTTTGAAGTCAACGATGTGATGGAGATTAGAGACGCAGATCACATGGCAATGTTGTCCAACCCAGACCAACTCTTGATCTGTCTGTCAGAAATAGCACAGAAATACAACTGAAGTTCTTAAGCAACCGATTGATCCGGTTATCACAGAGACCTTTTTGAAGCAGAGGCTGAAGTTATGGCCTCCGGGCCCCGGGGTAAGTGGATTTGTGTTTGTTTTCATATTTCTGACACTTTTTCCTAAATAATTATCAAATGGTGTAAGGTCTCTTTTTACAATAATGGGACAAGTAGAATTTAATACTAGTAACGTTTTCTTCCGTACATAGATTTTTATTTATTTTCGTCGGATATTTTTTATTTATAAGAATAAATATTATAAATTCTTTTATCATATATCTTATTAAAAATTAACTGGGTGGAATACCTTTTGTCTCGTCTGTGCTGCTGCCGCCTGCATGATAGAGACCTTTGTGAAAGCAGGGGAAGGAATCGGCTCAAACATTGGGCACTGATAGATAATGAAACCCCTCAATGATGTATGGATTACGGCCTTAGGCCCATTAAGGAATCACACCCTCAGTCTTCTAATGAATTCAAGAACTAAAATGGGACGAAGTTAAAGCCAGACTCTTCGTCAAGAGAGACGAATTTCAGGACTTTTTGTTGTGTTATTAAAGAATACTTCTTTTGACACGAATTACACATGAGATGGTTGAACATGAATGGTCGTTCCTTCTATGACTACTTCATCCGATTTATGACGCGTGTTGTTACCAAGTTCTGGGTAAGCTTAATATTGGGTAGTTAGGTCTCATGGCCAGGCATAGGATGTTAATCTTGTAGGAACAGATGTTGGGTACTGGGTAGGGGGCGGATGATTGTTTACACTTAAAGGACACATCGATGGAGTTTTCTTTACTTGCATAGATTACCGTACAAATAAGTTAATATCAATTCGGGTCAATAAATAAGTTTAGTCGATAACATATAGGATCAATAACATATAAGGTTAATAACATGTTGTACCAATTACAAGTCAAGTTATCTACATGTAGAGTCAATCAACGGGTGAAGTCAATAACAAATTGGATATAGGTTAAAATCAAATCTTAGATTATTTCAAGTCAGATTTAGTTTGGCCCACGAAACTGAAACGAAATAAAATAAAAATACGACCCATTTTTTTTTAAATCTAATCAAATTTGTTCATGAACACCTTTGCGTAAATTATGCTATTTAAACATTTAACAAGCTGTTTGCAATTTAGAGATTCTATGAATTTGAATCTATATATAATTTTATGTAATTAGAAAATAACATTTCCATTAAAATATATTAATAATTACCAGCCAAGCATTTTTAAAAATATATTAATAATTGATGAAATATAAATAAAATTACCTAAAGTATTGCTTGTGGAGTATCAAAATCTAAGCTTTGGTTTGGTGTTCATTAATGTATGGTTGGTGAAGAAAATAATAATGCTGGGTTCACATTGAATGCTTACTATGTTCAGGGTCTCTATCAATCACTCAATTTCACAGGTTTTAGTTTTAGGAAAAATAAATAAATTTAAGATTACAAAAAATATCAAATGAGAGAGCTGCTTTTTAGGACCGCAACGGGTCGAGTTTTTGACCGTCCCGATCCTGACTCAAATTTAAGTATTTTGATTTGATCTCGATCCGATCTATTTTTATAATTTTTGCTCTTTAATCCGACATGATTCAATGTTATAAAAATTATAAATCGATTCTGATCCGATCCCAATATTTTAATAAAAAATTCGAATAAATTCGACAAAAGATAATAAAAATATTAAATATTATATATAAAATATATATAAATATACTGGGTCGAATCAAATTTTTTTTACCATAAATCCAACTCTGACCCGACTTTAATTTTTTGGTCACCCGACCTAACCCAAATATGATTTTTTTAAAATAAAAACTCGTTCGATCAGATCGGGTTTGGATCCAACAGAGACATGTCAAATTGTCATCCTACAATGCTTTCAACAAACTATATATTTTCAAGTAAAAATTTTATATTTTTTTACATCTTTAGATGTATTTTATTATTAAAAAATAAAATTTAAAAATTTATTATTAAAATTTAGAATAAATTCAAAATTTAAAGTACCAAATTTAATTTTTAAAATTTAAAAGTTAATTTTAAAATTTAACGTTAACGTGCAAGATTTAGTATTCATGAAATCTTTTGATTTCATCCATTAAACTGAAAACAGGTAAAAGACAAAAAATAGCAAACATTAAGGATTCGGACACCATGTAAGGAAAATTAATGTGGAAGACGACATCTCGATTGTGTGTATTTTATGGTACAAAAATTAAATTATATGAGTAGTATTTGCGGGGAGAACTTAGAGATGTTGTATGTACGATTATATCTCTTAAAAATTTTAAGTTTATATATATATATATATATTTATATATTATATTTTTTATATTTTTATTGATAATCTAATTCCGTAACTTCTAAACTCTTGTAATTTTGTATCTCTTACATTTTTAACATAGCTTTTTGATAGTTTGCATCATTTACATAAAATTCTGAGTCCCTAAATACTTGTATTATACATAAGTCATATATTTTAATTTAATTAAGTATTTTTATATTTTATAATCTCACTCTTAATTTAAATAATTATGAAATCCTCTGGATTAAGCCATAGAATTTGACAAAAAAAACTATGGATAATGTAACTAAAATCTAATGTTGGGTTTGTAATAGAAGTTGCGTTTGTAGGAGTATATAAGGCCAATTTTACCTAATCTTAACCTTTGAATTGTAATACAAGGAAAGGCCAACCTCGCCCAACTTTCAAACATGTGATGGTTAGCATGTGGTCATATTCAGAAGCTATTTAATCACAAGCTCAGCCTTCCATGGTTACATTCACAGAAGCTTACATTTTCATACCATGGAAGCCTCTAACGTTATGCCATTGACAACTTATGGTAGAAAAATCACTGTTTTAAGCATTGATGGTGGAGGAATTAGGGGGATTATACCTGCAACTATCTTGAGTTTCCTTGAACACAAGTTACAAGTAGGTGGTTCGGATCGCCCGGTTATCGATTTTTCATTCAAATCAAGCATTTGGGTACAATTTCTTGACATGTCTTTAATTTTATTTTTTTCCCCAGGAACTAGATGGAGAAGATGCTCGGATTGCAGATTATTTTGATGTGATTGCAGGAACTAGCACAGGGGGTCTAATGACAGCCATGTTAACAGCTCCGGATGAAAATGGACGCCCTCTTTTTAAAGGGGAGGAAATTGCTCCGTTTTATCTCAAACATGGCCCCAAGATATTTCCTCGGAGCAACTACAAGTACAGAAACAGTTTCCTAACTTTTTTTTCAGTCATTTTATCATTGAAATTGTTTCTCATTTACTGTATTGAAAATTTGGTATATGTTCAGGAGGATGACAATGAATATGAATGCCCTAATGAGGCCAAAATACAATGGGAAGTATCTAAGGAAGACCATCTGCATGGTCCTAGGAGATCGAAGGCTTCACGAAACTTTAACCTCTGTTGTTATACCGACGTTCGACATCAAATTGCTTCAACCAACTGTTTTCACGACGTTTGAGGTGGATTTCCATATGGATATTAACTTCATTTTTCATGTTTAGAACTTGAATAACTTGTATCATTCTGAGCAGTTAATTACAATGGATGATTTTGAATGTTGCAGGCGAAGAGGGATACTTCGAAAGATGCTTTGCTGTCGGATATTTGTATTGCTACAGCTTCTGCTCCAACTTATTTTCCAGCTTATAAATTTAACACCGAAGATTCTGAAGGAACTGACAGGGAATTTCACCTTGTTGATGGAGGGATTGCTGCAAATAACCCAGTATGTTTTGCTTTATTTATCATATTTCGTAGGAGAGTATATATTATGATTTTGGATATCTAAATTAGATATGTGCATTTTGTAGGCACTGTTAGCATTGAAACCAACAGGGTTAGCGTTCCCAGGTGACCAAGAACAAGGAGATTTGCTCAGACGAGCCCTTAACTACGAAAATTATTTGATCATTTCTCTAGGCACGGGCAGCAGCAAGATGGAAAAGAAATACAATGCAAAAACTGCAGAAAAATGGGGAATTCTTGGATGGCTTTACAGTGCAGGAAGCTCTCCCTTAGTGGACGCATTCACTTTTGCTGGAGCAGACATGGTTGACCTTCACATGTCCATGATTTTCAGCTCAATTAAATCTGAGCAAAACTATCTTCGGATCCAGGTACCGTTTGTAACCACATTTCAGAAACACATTCTGGTTTACCTGGAACCACATGCTTGAACTTTGCATGTGTTTTCTATAGGACGACAAATTAACTGGTGATGCTTCTTCAACTGATAAAGCTACTATAAAGAACATGACGAACCTCGTACAGATTGGTGAACAGCTATTGCAGAAACCCGTCACCAAAATGAATCTAGACACTGGGATTTTCGAACCTGTTGATGATCAAGGAACCAATGAAGAAGCTCTCTCAAGGTTGTTAATCTTAAAAACCAGAAGTGTATTTTCTTAAAACATATAGCACCAAAAAACTGTACTTATCCTGCAGTTATTTTCTTTTTCGTGCAGATTCGCCAAACTGTTATCCGAGGAAAGGAGAATCCGCAAAGCAGAGATTGCAAAGCAGCTTCAAATCAAATCCCCCTGTGTTGGCTGAAAGATTCCGAATTTACTTGTTAAAGCATAATTCATTCGTGTAATGTTGTATATATTTAGTCATGTTATATAGGAAATATATTGTTTGTAATTTATGGATTATCTCATGATACAAAGTATTACCAAATGTCTATCTGCCCTTTATTCCAGCAAGTGGTTTGATAAATATAAAATATAAAGAGATTCACTAATTAGTAAAGTGATTACAGAAAGATCATATTATTTAAAATTATATAAATTTGAATCTGATTTATAATTGTTGATTTTAGAATTATTGATTTTATATGAATTCAAATAATTTTATAATTTATTTTTAGTTTTATAGTTATTCTTATATTTTTTAAAAAAAGATGATCAAAATAAATTTATTTTAAAAATTTACGATATTATTGTAATTTATGTTTAATTTTAATAAAATAAAAATATCAATTTACACTATCATAATATTTTATTGTATGACTCTTAGTTGCGGATAATTAATTTTAAAAAATAACAATAAAATAAAAAATTTCCTAAAACTAAGATGATTAGTAATCTGGTCATTGTCAAAAGTATAGCTTGATCATTCATTCATTGTTGATTTAATCTAAATTATATATAAGGGTGAAATAAATTATAATTAATATGTAAAAAATATTAATAAATTTTGATTATTAAAGTTATAAAATATTTTATTTTATTAAATTTTATATATTGATCCGTTTTGGTCATTTATTAATATTTTATTAATATTTTAATATATATTATATTAAATATAAAAATAATTTAAAATAAAAATAAATTATTTTTATTGATATTAACTATAAAAATATACTTTTCCCGCCAACATTTCATCCATGTTTATACCCCACTCTCCTTCTGCCTCATCCGACAGTCATCACCTCCTCCTCATCTACGTCTCCGCTTACCTCCTCGCCTCTTCCATTATCCCTTCTCTCACCGCTCTCACACTCTACCTCCGCCACCACAGCCACCAGGACACTTCCTCCGACGACAAAGCTTCACGTTCAGACTCCCACCGGTAATTTCCTCCAAACATCCCACTTCCGAGTTTCTCTATTTTGGTACCCTCATAGACACGAGAGTAGACGCTGCTAAAACAACGACAATCCTTTCTAGCAACGTGGGTATCAAGCTGGGAGTGTCTTCTTCTTCTTATCAAAAGCTCAGGTCTCATGATCTGAATTCACTGCCGCCATTGCCAAAGGTTCAAACTTATCAAAGCAGTGAACAGTTCATCCAAGTTCTGTTGAAGCTTTAATGGCGCAATCTATGGCAGTCGAAACTTCAACTCGAGAACTACTTCATACCCTTATTCCTGTTCCTGCTCACCGTCAAATTCATTCCTTCATTCAAGTCCTTTGAGCCAAAGATCTCCAGATAATGTTGTTCCCGTATATACAGTGAAAGTAAAGACCCCATCTTCAACTTCGCCTTCATCGTCGTCTTCGAAAAGGTATTCAACGAATAGAGGTTCATGTTTTTCAGCTCAGAACAAAGAATCTCTATCAAGGGTTGTGCTTATGAAGCTTCCGCCTCCACTGCCTCTACTTCCTCCGCCGGTAAACATTTCGGTATCTTTCCAACAATATGATGCCGGTAACTTCCAATATTTATAATTAAATATTAACAGAAGCAATTTATTTTAATTTTAAATTATTTTATATTTAATAATAATAAAAAATACGAAGTCATATTAAATTATTAGTTATATTTATTTTGAGGTTTTTGCTTACTTACGCAAGGCTTACCGAGTTAAAATTGGATTGAGGTTTCAATAAATAGTTAATGGAATCTTAATTATGAAAACACCCAAAGCTTAATTATGAACACAAATTCCTATTCGGTACTCGTCACTAGAGATGTAAAAAGCTGACGCGACCTGAAAACTCGTCTTAAATCTGTTCAAATCAGAATTTGGTTTAATTCGAGGATGTAATGACCCGAACCTGATCTGTATCTGACTGTTGTTGACCTGAACCCGAATTGGACCTGTTATTGTAGTAACCGAACCCGAACTGTATCCGACCGAAAATGACCTAAACCTGATTTCAACCTGTTACTGTAGACCTGAAACTCGATCTGTATCCGACTGAAACAAACCCGAACCCGAATCTGACCTGGCAGATAACCGATATTACCCGACTGAATCGACCTGAGACCTGATTTTTCCCGACCTGTTTTGAACTCGACCTGTTTGAAACTCGACCTGATAAATGACTCGACCTGTTATTGACCTGAACTAATATTAACGAAACTTAATATTTACATGACATATAATTAAATATATCTATAATTTGAAGAATTTAAAATATTAATAAATATAACTAGGCTTAAAAAATAGAATTAAACATGAGAATTAATTTAGGATTAATATTTAAATATAGTATTACATATTTAATTAAATTAATTAATTTATTTAATTTTAATGTATTTAATTTTAATTATAATTTTAAAATAATATTTCATTAAAATTATAATTTTAAATTAAATACATATATTAGTATACATTTAAGTATATATAATATATATTACATATAATACAATAATACATAAAATATATTATATATATAAGTATATCATATATTAATATGTTATATATGTATATCATATATTTATGTATATTAATATATAAATCTAGTATATATACATATATATAAATAATATGTCTACATATATTAATATATAATATATATAAGTATCGTAATAAATATACATATATTTTTATTAAATATTCCAAGTTAAAAAAATAATATTTGATTTGATTTTTTAAAATAAATTTAAAATTAAAATTTTGAAGTGAAATTTTTATTTTAGGGGAATGAGAAATTCTTGATTTTAGCGGTGGAGGGAGGAATTTGAATTTAGCCGGGGGCGAGAAGGAAATTTGGATGGGGGAAGAAAATTTGATTTTAGGGTGGGAATTATATTTAAATTTGAGGGAGAGATCTAAAACTTTAATTATATAGTATATTAGTATGTATATATTATATTATTATTATTATATATGTATGTATATATAATATAGTATTTATATAATATATATTTATATAGTATTAATATAATATTTATAATATATATTATTTATATATGATATATATACATATTAAATATGTATAATAATTAATATGTTAGATATGTATATATAATATATATATGATACATATTGCATATATATACATTAAAAATTAATGTACATAGTACATGTATATCATATATGTATATATAATATATATCATATTATATTATTATATATAATAATAATATGTATTATATTTATACATATATTATATATACATTAAAAATTAATATACATGTATAATATATGTAATGTATATATGTATTATGTATAATACATATACATATAACATACATATATATTAATATACATATATAATATATATAATGTACTAATACATACTAACACATGTGACATATTAACATACATATATAATACATGTATTAAAATTAATATACATATTAACATATATATAATACATATATATAGATTATAGCATACATGATACATAATTACATATTGATATAAGTTATAACGTATATATATGATATATATACATGTACTATATACTAATTATTATATACGATTATACATATACATATGTTATATGTACATGGTATATAATATACATAATACATTTACTAATTATTATATATACATATAACATTAGCATACATATATGATGTATTGATATATATAATATATATTAATATATTAATGTACTATGTATAGTACTACTACTATCACTAATTCATCATGTATACATATAACATATATTGATACATATATATGAATGTTAGAATATACTTATGTTATGTAGTTATGTACTATGTATAACTAATAATTGTATGTATTATAAATATATTATACATATATAATTATTAGACATCTAATTATCGATATATATAATATAAATACTTATATTAGTTATTAAATTATTAATGTATTATATATAGACTATAGTGTTATATATACCATATTTTAATATATATTATAATTTTATTTTTCAGATATAGATTAATTTATTTATGGTATTATTTTATTTACAAAAATAGTATTATTCCATAAATGGTATTATGCCATAACTATTATTATTACTTATTTTAAAATTATTTTATTTCAAAAAATAATATTATTTCATATATATTATTGTACATATATAGTATTAGTCCATTTATAATATTACTCCATATATAATATATTCTCTGCATATATTATAAATTTCTTATATAATATTAATTTTATATAACTATTATTCTATTTATAATATAAATTCTATATATTGTCTAATTTTTTTTTTCATTTTTAAAATATATTAAACTATAGTATAATTATTTTATAATATATTAAAGTTAGATTTTTAATACTTATAGTTAATATATATTTTTTTTAATTTAGTCCTTATAACTTACAAGTTAATTTATTTGAATTGATTATTACTTATTTTTCTAATTTACTTTAATGTTTCTAATTTTTAATTTTTGTAATTGAATCCTTACAAATTAATGTTGATTTTTAAAAATTTTAAAATTTAATCTTTAACTTTATAGTTTAATATTTATTCGTTTTTTATGTATTTATACAAAATCAAAATTATTAATTTAAATTATTATGAATATTAAATCAAAATTAATTCGACCTGAAACAAAACCGACTTGAAATGAACCCGACCTGAAATACAACCGAACTGAAATGAACCCGCTTGAAATCTACCCGACCTGAAATGAAATTGTCAATTATCCGATTTGGACCCGAACCGTTTGAACTTGACCTAAAATGAATCTAACCTGAAATAGACCCGACCTGAAAGAGACCCGACCTGAAATAGACCCGACCTGAAATGAAACCGACCTGAAATGGACCCGTACCCGACCTGAATCGAATCAAAACATCAAATTAACCTGAAATGACCTGTTTCCGATTTTACCCAACCTGACAGTAACCGACCTAAAACCCATCCGAATAACTGTTTTTACATCCCTACTCATCACAAGTACACTTCACACGCCCTAAGGCGGTACGCTATGAATTCGAGGTTCATGATTTGCATCGATAAAAATATATTTTTGATAAAAACCAAGGGAAAACAAGAAAAGGGTGTATGTTTCTCTTTGGTGTTATTGTTTTCCACGAGGAAACAAGAAAAAAAGGCTGAACATTGCTCCAATCCATGCTCCACAAGGATGTTGCCTCCTCTTTGGATTCTTCTTCTTCCTTTCGTTGGATTGTTTCAGTAGCTGAGAATACAAGAGGAAACAAGATGGATATTTCCAATGAACCCGTCGCTTTGTGAATTTATATGTACTTTAATCTCCTCTTGGGTTGCTTCAGCTTTGGCGAAAACAGCAATGGCGGAGTACATCTGTTTGATTCACAAGGTACACTCTAAACTTCACTTCATTTAACTTTCTGGTGCTTTGTTTTTTCTTTGGTGAGTACGTACTTTCTGGTGCATGTTTCGATCTGGGTTTAACCTCCTCTTATTATCTCCTTAAAATTTATGATAATTTGGGTTAAATATGTGCTCCTTTTCTATGCAGGATACACTAATTTTAAATCCTCTCAAAAAATCTCCATTGTTCTTAAGGACAGTAGTTTTATTGTTTGCTGTAGTGTGTGGTTTTTATATCTGTACAGTCTGTCTAAAGCAGATAAGTACTACTTCCAAGGTCAAATTTCAAAACATCCTAGTCATAGATAATTCAACTCCAGCTAGTAACATTATTGAACAAGTAGAGGCTCAAGTTCCTACCTTGCACTATCCTAAACCTGAAACTTTTAGCAGGTAAACAAGAATACTTCCATTTTGAGGCTCTTTTTTAAGGTCAATTATCTTAAATTTCGCTATTCATACTTTGACAGGGGAGAATGCGCACAAAATCCAGTACGATTCTTTGCCATATTGTCGACACAGAGGTCCGGAAGTGGATGGTTTGAGACTTTACTGAATAGTCATATCAATATAAGCTCAAGTGGGGAGATATTCTCTGCAATGGATAGGAGGAAAAACATTTCTACCATTATTCAGACTTTAGACAAAGTTTACAATTTAGATTGGTTCAATAGTGCTTCCAAGAATGAGTGCTCTGCTGCTGTTGGTTTCAAGTGGATGCTGAATCAGGTATACAGATGTATAGTCAATTCTACCAATACATTTGTGTTCTATGTGATTGATGCCATTATCTTTTAAAAAAGTTTGATGAGTTCCCTTCTAGAAAAGGAAAAGAATTGGTGAGGCTTTGGTCAGGGACCTCTAATTGTCCTTGGATCAGCTAAGAAAACTGTACCCTTTTTACTAACAAGCGAGAAGACTACTGATCGATGTATTCATGCAGGGATTGATTGAGCACCATAAACAGATTGTAGAATACTTCAATCAACAGGGAGTTTCTGCCATATTTCTCTTCCGAAGAAATTTGCTTCGAAGAATGGTTTCTCTGCTTGCGAATTCATATGATCGCAACGCGAAGCTAGTAAATGGAACCCACAAGTCTCATGTTCATTCAGAAGAAGAGGTATTTGTCCCTATCCCACCACTTTGACCTTTTCACTGCTAGAGAATCTTGAACTTATTGCTAGTCACTTAATGTAGGCTGCTGCTCTTTCAAGATACAAGCCAATAATCAACTCTACAACATTACTCAGTGATCTGAAAGAAGCAGAGATGGATGCTGTCAAGGCTATAACATACTTCAATAGCACCCGTCACATGGTTCTGTACTATGAGGATCTCATCGCAAACAATACGGTAAGGATATAACACGTTTTTTACGAAATATTTACTGTATTTCTAACTTCAACAGCTTTTCACCAAATGTCCTAGAATCATGCATTACATGGTGCAATTGTTCATAACTTCATTGTTCTAGTCCTTTATATGTTCACCATTTTTCTTCAATTTCTCCCACTGGTTTATGTCTTTCTTTTCCATGCTTGTCACAGAAACTAAAAGATGTTCAAGAGTTTCTAGGTGTTCCACAGATGGAATTGACTAGTCGACAGGTTAAAATACACAAAGGTTTGTTATCCGATCTGGTGAAGAATTGGGATGATGTGGTAAAGACATTGAATGGGACACAGTACCAGAGTTTCCTCGAAGATGACTACTAAGAATGATTCCATCCCTAAACAAAACAAGGTTATGGATACCATCTGTTGAGTTTTCCCTTTTACTGAAAGCTTACCAGACATATACTTTATAGACAATAAATTTCAATCGTCTGCCATATACCCCCCCTCGTGACCCCCATCTTGCCGGACATATGAATTGAAGCACTCACATGCAGACTTTGAAATGAGAGCCCTAAACATCTGTTGTAAAGGTCACTGTGAAGTCATGCAGCCTGCAGGGGTATAAATTTCCCACACAAACTGCAAAACTATCGGTTGCTTTTGTTAGGAAGTCTGAAAAACAAGTCCCAAAATCAAAGCCGAGATATTCGTTACAACCCAACCAAGTTCAGAATTCCTTGATGAAACATGTGAAACTTTGGTAAGATTTCTGGGTTGGGTAACCTCTAATATGTCACAACTCACATGATTTGAGGATGATTGTTGAACTTTCAGCATAAATAGTTGACCCATTTTTGAATTTTAAAAGAAAAATACAGAAAAAGGTGAAGCACACAGGAAGTCATTAAACTATGCTAAAATTACTATTTTAGTGACTAAACTTTAAAAAGTTACAAAATGGTCACTATATTTATCGAATAGTTATAAATTGGTCACTGCTATGTTATCATATTATTAAAGTTTGATGACCTATAATGTACTTTACCATATAAATATAGTGTTATAGAATATAAATTTAGCAAAATTAAGAGATTATAAGTGATCTAATCATAATAATTGTGGTAAAATTCATAAAATTTTATGATTGAGAGATCTAATAGTGAATTTAACCTACCAAATATGGGTGTTGGGTTCTGCGTCACGCAAAAGTTAGTCAAACTAATTGTATTTCAGGGTTGAGGCTAATGTGACTAGCTTTATTATACACATCCGTGACTTTACGGATGAGGACAAATTATGTTTTCGAACAAAAAAAACAAAAACAATTTCAAAATACTCATACGGCATTAATTACGGTAACCAAAGTTATGTATTTGTGTTGGTTTCAAAGTTTGGTATTCGATCGAGTCAAAGTGAAATTTTTTTAAACTAAATCGAGTTTTATTTTATAATTTAAATCTATTTTAAGTTAAATTCATAAAATTATGTGTCGAAATTTTATTTTACGTCAAATCGTATTTAATAATTTGAGTTGTTCGAGTTTACTTCCATGAGTCCCATATCTTTGTTGGATAAAGTTTTCATTGTGGTCCAAATTTACGCAGTTGATCCCGTGAGCTGCATGAATGTTTCTCGTCTCTTTCACTTTTAACGTCTAACGAATTCACAACTTCCCGCTTATTTTTCCTATAAATAAGCTCCCCTGCCAATACATCTTCCCCACATCTTCCCCATTGTTCCCAAAGGTCTAAACTTCGACACACATTCGAGAGCCAAATGGCTGATGCCATAGCAATAACACAGATTGTTTCTCTAACTCTCTTTTCCCTTATCTTACTTACTACTGCTTTCACTTTTCAAGATTACTCTGATGCTCTTGAGAAGTCTATTCTCTTCTTTGAGGGGCAAAGGTCGGGTCGATTACCGTCGAACCAGAGACTCAAATGGAGAGGGAACTCTGGTTTGTCGGATGGTGCATCCTATCACGTATGTGTACAGCTATAGTTTCTAACATTGTTGACTAATGAAAAGTAGTCATGAAACTGGGACTAAGTGATGATTTGGGTTTGTTTTATTTGTTTTGGAACGCAGGTGGACCTGGTAGGTGGCTATTATGATGCTGGAGATAATATCAAGTTTGGCCTACCAATGGCCTTCACTATAACGATGTTGTCATGGAGTGTCATTGAATTTGGAAGCTCAATGCAGAGTCAGGCTGGGGAGGCAAAGACTGCCATCCGATGGGGAACCGATTATCTTTTAAAAGCAGCTACTGCGACACCTGGCACTTTATACGTTCAAGTATAGTCTTTGTTTGCACTTGGATACATAACATCTGGTTCTGTTACAGATCATTACGATATTGTTGTGATGATGCAGGTCGGAGATCCAAACATGGATCACAAGTGTTGGGAGAGGCCAGAAGATATGGACACCCCGCGTAATGTATACAAGGTGTCTACTCAAAATCCAGGATCCGATGTAGCAGCCGAGACAGCCGCTGCATTAGCTGCTGCTTCAATAGTGTTCAAGGAATCTGACCCTTCCTACTCTGCTAGGCTGCTTCAAACAGCCAAGAATGTAATAATTTAAGGTCTTTGAAATTTGAATTAACATCTCTTTTCACAACATCTTTATAATGTTTTCCTATCTCTACTTGTTTATACAGGTCTTCAATTTCGCAGACAGGTACCGAGGGTCTTACAGTGATTCTCTAAACTCAGTGGTCTGCCCATTTTACTGCTCTTACTCTGGATACCAGGCAAGAGTTTCCCTTTGCTTATGGTTCCATTGAAAGTTATGTATGATCATTAATTAATATGGTATGGACGTATAGGATGAGCTTCTATGGGGAGCATCGTGGATGCATCGAGCAACACAGGATAACTCCTACTTATCATACATCCAATCCAATGGCCACACCATGGGATCAGATAATGATGATTTCTCCTTCAGTTGGGATGATAAGAGAGCTGGGACAAAGGTCCTTCTTTCCAAGGTATGTCTCCTCTCCTCCAGCCTCCTCAACCCCCAACACGTCAAGCCGACGTTCCACTGATTTCAAGTGATTTTAATTTTGAACAGGACTTTTTGGAGAAAAGTGCATCAGAGTTTCAATTATACAAATCACATTCAGACAACTACATATGCTCTTTAGTGCCGGGATCATCTGGCTTCCAGGCCCAATATACACCAGGGGGACTTCTTTACAAAGCTAGTGAAAGCAATCTGCAATATGTGACAACCACATCTTTCCTGCTCTTGACATACGCCAAATATCTTAATGCAAATGGCGGAGTTGTCACATGCGGGGCTTCATCTGTAACAGCGGAGAGCCTCATAGAACAAGCAAAGAAGCAAGTGGACTACATATTAGGTGATAATCCAGCCAAAATATCTTACATGGTTGGGTTTGGAGAGAGATATCCAGCACATGTGCACCATAGGGGTTCATCGGTTCCATCCATTAAGGCACACCCTAGTCGTATAACCTGCGACAATGGGTTCCAATACCTCTATGCTAGCTCACCAAATCCGAATGTCCTTGTCGGAGCAGTCATAGGTGGTCCTGATAGTAACGACAACTTCGCAGATGACCGTAACAATTATCAGCAATCTGAGCCAGCCACTTATATTAATGCACCCTTCGTTGGTGCTCTTGCTTTCTTCGCTGGTAAAGCCACTGGAAATTAAAACAGTGAATGTGAGAAAGAAGAGAAGCCTATGTAGTGAAAGAAACGCTTCCATTTCCATGTTCATGCTGTGATGAATTGTTATTAGTTGCAGGTTTTGAAATGACTATTTCCACTTTATTGGAATACAAGGAAAAAAGCATTACTTAAAGAAGCCTTGGAATTGCAGAAATACATATCGTGAATGTGCCTTGAATGACCTTAATCAAATTTCATAAAAAAAGTTCCTATAAAATACACCTCACTCTACTGAAATACAATTCGGGTACTCATAATCAAACCAAGTCGGTCAACTACAATGCAACTTCCATCGGGCTAAGTATGAGCAGCCCAATTTGTTGTTCGGTTAACATAACAAACGATAGTGACTTAGCAGATGGAGTGCCTCATGTAGCTAGAAGCCCACTACGGACAAGGTCAGCTTTGGGTTTGCCGATTTGTCATCGATGTTGGATGCATCACCCTTCGATCAAAACCTGCTGCCAACCATTCTCAACAGCGAGTCAAACCCGTCGGGCATGTTTAATTATCACCATGTCGTTATGGTCCCTCGCGACAATGCTCACAACAGATGCTCCGGTCCCCTTAATGTAGTCGGCATCCACATTTACCTTGATACACCAGTATAGAGATCAAAACCAATGCACCACTCATTGCGAGAGAGATATGGACTTATAAATTATGTTCTTAGTGAAATTAGATAATAATAACTAAAGATAAAGTTAATCAAGGTAGTATTTTGACTAACCCTAAACACCTCTAATAGATTGTTGTTGATTCATATTGGCTGTAATTGGATAATCAAATTGAATTTTAGTAAACTCTCGAAGTTTAGTAATACACTCCACTAAATTTGATATATAACGACGCTTTTTACAGTATTTTAAGAATAAACGCTCCTATAAAATAATATATGACAACGATTTATACAAATACTATAATGACTCTACTTAATGACATTTGTACCCCAAAGACCAAATAGATGTATTTTTAGCGGTGTTTTATTCTGAATGTCACAATAACTTGTACTTTAGTAACATTCTTATTATAAACACCGTAATATGTGTGCTTACTAGCAGCGTTTTGCATCATTTATAGTGGTGCTTTTGAAGAACGCCGTGACATTTTTAAAACAACCATCACAATAGATTAAACTCATCATTTCATTCTGATGGTTTAATACTCCCTCAGATACCCCCTTGCCCTGCGGCTGCGATCCCAATCAAATTACCCAAAATACCTAATTTCTTCGGCGATCTCTCTTCCACCTCCCTTCTCCTCGTTTTCGTCTTCCACTGTTCGTTTCCCAAGGACTGTTACGATTTTAGGTACTATTGAACATGTTAACAAGGGAAGCAAGGAAAACTTAAAGCTTGGTAAAGATGTTGGCATTCAAATTCAAGAGGATGGAGAAGAGGTGATTCGTGAAATATCCCATTTGGAAGAAGTGGAGCAAAACAGTGAGGCCTAAGTGGGAGGTTAGTGGTTAGCTTTCCAGTTTACTCTGTTTTTTTTCGAATACTCCCCTGTTTCATTTTGAGGAAGGGGTCTGTAAAAAGGGTTACAGTATTTTATGTGCAGATTGAAAGCAACCAAATCCATTTTTTTGTGTGTGTTATATGTATGTAAACGAGAAGAGCCTACTCGAGTATCATTAAATTCGATTCAAATTTAATATATTCTAGGTTAAATTCAACTTAAAAATTCACAAATTTAAAATTATCAAGCTAAAATTCGAGTTCAGTCGAAGCTTGAATTTGACTTGAAAGCAATTGAGTTTAAAGTTATCAAATTTCAAAACAAAAATTAATGTTCGAGCTCGAAAAACTCAAACTAAACCCTAATTTCCTTAAAAACCTATCCGTGTTATTACTAATCCTTATTATTGTTTAGTTGTTATTATTACAATTATTTTAATTATTATCAGAATCCAATATAATATCAATAGTTTTATTACTATCATTATTAGTACAAAATATATATGATTTTCGTAATATAATATATGATATTTTTAAACAATTCATGATTTTTTGAGTTGGATATTAAATAATTCATGTTAACTCATTAAAAATTCAAGCTGAATTCGAGTCAAATTTAATTGAATCAAATTTTAATAAAATTTTAATTGAATAAAACTCGAATAGCTTGACCTATTTTATTTTATTTACGAATTACGATCCTATTCGATAAGTTTTACCCATTAAAACATAACATGTTTAAATAAGTACAAGCTGATAAGGCTGAGTAAGGAGCAATAGTGTTTTGTTTTCAACAATTTATAAATGAAATGAACATAATCATAAATTTGACTGATGAAATTGATGCTCAATGATTTGACCCTTTTCCTCTCAGTTGTCGTCCAAGAATTTGTACAGAGCCGTAGTACTAGTAGTAGGATCCTTCCTGGACTTGCGCAAGCTGAGCATTGCCTTGAAAACACGTTTGCTGTGGGTAGAAGAATATTGAGACGCATCTTCCGCACTCTCCCTCTCACGCACGGTTGACAGTGAAACAGTTCTTCGAGGCTCTGAGGGATACTGATCAAATCATAAGAAATTTGTCTTCAGATCAAAGCCCCTTCAGAACGACATTTCCAACATAGAGTGAAGGAAATATTTGGGGTTAATTCACTAATTGTCCCATAAATTATGTTTTAGATTTGAAGTATAAGCACGTGGATAATTTCTTTAAACATGTGCATGCCTGTTTTTTACCCGTTTCAAATTAGAGAGTTTAGATTTAGGGTTTAAGGTTTTAGGTTAGGGTTATAGAATTAGAAGTAGGGTGTATATTTTAGGGTATAGAGTTTAGGGTTTAGGATATAGAAAACAAAGGTTAGAGTTTAAAATTCAATTTCTTAGAAATTTTTAACAAGGAGGGAGGTATAATAAAGAGGTAGATTTTTATTCCAATTAGAATGAAGTGACTGCTTTGTGAGTAATTTAAAATCTAGAGCATATCTTTGGGACATTAGTGTAATTATCCTGAAAATGAAACATCAAATATGCAATGCCACACTTATAGTCCTTGGTACATACCCTTGTTTTAGCCTTGGGAGAGATGGATCTGGACATAGGAGATCCGGTTCGTGAGAGTGGAAAGTGTCGAGGAGATGATGGTCGGTTCTCTGATTTCAGAATAACCATAAGAATGGATTAATATACGGCAAGTGCAAGAATTGAAACAAGGTTTAATCTAGTACCTAGTGTTTGGTTCAATGAAACACTGGTCAACAACCTGGGTCGTGGTTGTCTTGGTGGAGGTCGTGGAGAGCGCAACATAAACAATCCATCACTACATTTGGATTGTAAATGATGGCATTAGGAACATAAAAAATTACCATTTTAATGACAGAATATTGTTACTATTAGATTCCAAGATTTACCAGGAAGGGATGTCTGTAGGTTTTGCTTTCACACCTGCAAGTATGACATGACATAAAAACATCTTTGCTTTAACAGAAGTTTTGCGAGATCCTTGGGAACAAACAACTTTAGTTGAGTGTCAAACAGAACTTGCCTGGAAAGCTGTAGCGTTTATGGTGCTTGGGTGCCTCTAACACCATGGACTGTTGAGACAGACCCCCCAAGTTAACAAAGTCTTGGCAGGTTTTCAGTCTCTAATTCCCAACCACCGAGAAGAAGAAGAAGAATGGCTTTAATCAGCTTATAGTGAGAATGAGATTTAAAGTGTAAAGTTATAAAGCAATCTGACCTGTTCCAGGCAACACATGCGAAGCTCCATTTCAGAACATTCACTCATCTTTTCATCCAAAAAACTGTTCATCTTGTTTGCAACAGAGCCCAAGTGGTCGACAGTATTCACCAGTGCTTTAATGGCGTAGTCTTTCAAAGTCTCCTCGACTCTGCCCATCGTAAAACATAAACAAGGGAAGGGAAGATGTCAACTATCTCTTGTTAATTTCCATATCACCTATAGGCTATAACTCTCTCTTACATTTGTTTCTGCACTTGTTGGATATAAGATAGTTCAAAATATTCGGCTGCAGAATACAGTTGTTGCCTCAAGCTCTGCAAATCCTAAAATAGGATCAGCTGCGTCATCCCTTCCAATAATACCTACAGAATTGTCAATAAATCTGAATTAATGTGAGGTAAAATGTACCTTAAGATTATCCGAGAAAACCAAGCTTTGCTGCATGAAGAATTCATCACAGTGGGAAGACTCTTGTGGAACTGGAACTGAAGTCATGTTTTCCTTGTACTGAAAAAAACACAACTCCATATAAAAATGCCACAACTAAAGACTGACAGACTTTTTTCTGACTTTCCACTAAAGACAAGAGCAGATAGTGAAATAACTTTACACTAAAAACAACGAAATCCCTTTGAGGCTGGACTTCAAGTAGTTGTATTTTGATTCAAAATGTTTGGGATAAAACCAGACGTTACAGTTTGCAGTAGTATATGAGCTTAGAGGCTGAGGACACTCTTCAGAAAGCAACAAGCCCAGGCCAGAATCTCTATCTTTTCATGTAGTCGTAAGAGTTGACAATGTTTAGATTTTACTTTCAAAATAGCCTATTGTTGGCCATGTGGTGGCTGCTTCCATGATCGGGTAAACAATATCATCGTTAAATTGTTATTTTTGATAAAACCATCACTAATATATTACATTTTTCTTTTTTGGTCACTAAATACTATGATCAAAACAAAAAATTAATTTAATGACCAATCGTATTTTTTAGCCTTAATTATTTTATGTTTCTAGATAAAACTTAAAGAACTCTCGTTTATAATTTGAATGTAATTTAATAAAATAATTAAAGCTCGTGAATTTATTTGGATAGGTCGTGTTAGGTAGATTTGCCTATGAAAAGGTTGAATCCGAGTTTGTCGCATTATAAAACTCCCATTATTTTTTCGTGTATAAATCTCAACCGTCAGCAATGATGTTTCCACCAGACTCAACTGTGAAATTCAATTTAAACAAACAACAGTGACCTAGCTGGAAATTTTATATAAAGAATATTTTTAATTATTAGTTAGAAAAATAACCCAAAGTATAATTATTTAGAAAAAAATGAACTCATTTAGGAATCACTCCAGTTTTATGAATTCAGCCGGATGTGGACGTACTTTTCGGATATCGGCACATGTAATATTCGAAAATACGAACTTGTGTTTTGCAAAATGCAAGTTTTCTAAGAAATTGAATCGTTAAATTAAATTTATCCTCGAATGTTATTTTTATCTATATTAAACTCGCTTTCCGGAGATAACGAGTATAATCTTGCGTAGAGCAAGTTCAATGAATTTGTTGTCAAACGTTACTTCTATCCGCGTTGAACATGAGTTTATAGGCATGTTGGAGAGAATTTTTCGGGATGTTAATTAAAATATATGCTAATTTTTAAGTTACGAAGTGTAGTATTAGAATTTATCTTTTAATTGAGGTTGATATTAGCACATGCTAGACATAATAATAGAATAAAAACTGTATTAAAAATGGTTCTAAATCTTGGTTTCGTTCATGAAGAACAAGCCAATGGATGATAGTCATGTTCAAAGAAAATTCAGGATGCTCATCAGAAAATTTTCGTATTTTTTAAGCTTTAAGCCATAGTATTATAGCTTATCTTTTATTTGAAGTTGATATTAACAAACACCAAACATTATAAATAAGGTAAAAATGGGATAAAAATGGTTTCAAGCCAAATTATTGAAGATTAACGAAGGGATTTTGTTAATTACAAATGGTGTAATACAATGAAAAGTGGAACTAGAGGATGCGAAGGCTTGAACATGCCTATAAACTCTCAATCACACACAAAATAACAATAGAAGTACCAAGGATTTAAAAGCGTTTTCAGTAGCGTTGCGTTTATCACGATTACGGACATAATGGTTGTTGTTACGGTTGTCGCTGTCGTGAATTATTTTAAAATTTACATATAAATTTTTGAAATAACGGTATAATAACGGAAATAATGGATTGTTATCAATCGTTATCCGTTAAATAACATCCGTTATCGACCGTAATCGGTAACAGACCATTTTTTGAATCCCTTATACCTCAAGAAAAAGCTTTGATTACCAGTGTTAGTGTACTGCAGAAATATATTGTTTTTGGAGAGGAGGAGAAAATAATTAAATAAAATACTTACCATTGCAACAAAGTTTACCTAGTGATTGTAATGAATATCAGATGTTTAAAGATTTCTGGGTACAATAAACCATCTTCTTATTGCTTTGTGAGATACAAGTTGGATCACTATCCAACAGATCATCATTGCTTTGTATGGCTCAATTGCAGTGGCAACTTTCCTCAAAGCATTGCTTTTTATTATTTTTATTTTTCAAAAGTAGTAACACAAGAGAAACAGTGGGAAAAAGATGGAAAAAGCAAAAGCACCACTTTTGAAAATTATGGAATTGGAATATCATGGCTGGTCTCTGAATGAAAAGGGTCTAAAATGGATGTGGAAAAGGGTCTACATCATGAGGGAGAGTCCAACTTTACTTCATTCATTGGAAGACTGGCACAAACTTTAATTATACATGTTTCAGAAATCTATAATTTTGTAATCAGAATTAGTCTAGTTGGTTCATGCAGACATTTAAAATTATGTCTGTATTTTTTTTACAGAACTTTCTGCATGAAACCAATATACCTATAGAATTATTAATCCTATGTTGTTGTTTAATTGGAAGCATAAAGAAGTAAGTTCTGTCCTGCAGTATACCAGCAACAACTTTGACTAGAAGGAAATGATATAGGGAAAAGTGGGGGAAGCAATCATTTCAACCTTTCAGGAAAGTTTTCCATTTAAAAAAATGATAAGGTCCAACATTATAGCAAAGTGAATAAAAAATAAGTCATGTTCCTTCACATGCTATCCATGATTCCCAACTTCAGTATAATCCACACTGTAAAGTAATTCTTGCTCAAGCTTCTCTATAAAACTTGACAAACATGATCTAGGTAAATAGAATATGAATTTTAAGAGTTGGATCCCTCCCTGTATGTGTGTAGATATATTCTTGCTTTTCTGTTGAATTTTAAAGCTTCAAGATTAAAGGAGAGGTCTAAAAAGTATGTTCCACACTTCCCATTTGTGTTGAAGTTTTGCTCAAGGATACAAGGAAGGCTGACTTGTGTTGTAATAATTGAAAATCCCAGAACTGAAAACTCTTCACAAGTTCTTTTTCTGTAAAGATTAGATGATGGATACCAAATTAAACTTGTGTGTTGTTCTCACTCTTGTCTATATTCAGTCTCTTCTTCATTTAATCGAGGCTACGACAAGTAATGTAAGTATGTCGACACATCATTGTTTTGTTTTGTTTTGGCTTAATTTTGATGCCCTGCACATAAATGTAAAATGTCACAGGTGTATATTGTGTACATGGGAGAAAAGAAGAATGCAGATCCAGCTATAACCAAAATGTCTCACTACAAAATGTTGTCTGGCATGCTAGGAAGGTATTATAAATTTTAGTTGCTGTAAATTTCAACAAGGAAATAGCATAAACTTTGCTCCTTGTTTATGTTTTGGATGAATCAAAGAGTATACTATCTTTGAAATTTGAATCTCAGTAAGGAAGCAGCAAAAAGTTCAATGCTTTATAGCTATAAACATGGCTTTTCCGGGTTTGCAGCAAGGTTGACAGAATCTCAGGCAAAGGAAATTGAAGGTGATATAATTTCATGCAACAGATTGCATTGGTTGCTTTTGTTTCTTTTAGCAGCTGACACCTGAAAAATATTTTCACTTGCAAAATGCAGGATTTCCTGGTGTTGTCCAAGTGATACGTAATCGAATCCACAAGCTTCATACTACCAGAAGCTGGGAATTCATGGGGCTAAATGATCATTCTCCAGAAAATATTTTAACTAGAAGTAACATGGGTGAAGGAATAATCATTGGTGTAATAGACTCAGGTAATAAATCCCTGCACTGTTATAAGGCTAAACATTAATGCTGATAAATTTGAAAAACATGCTTGCAGGAGTGTGGCCAGAATCTGAGAGTTTCAATGATAAGGGTATGAGTCCAATTCCATCTCGTTGGAAAGGTATATGCCAAGAGGGGGAGCTTTTTAACTCCTCAAACTGTAACAAGAAACTTATTGGAGCTCGCTGGTTCATCAAAGGTATCTTGGATCAAAACCAAACCCCGGTTAATATAAGTAATGGGGAGGATATTCTATCCGCAAGAGATAGCTCAGGGCATGGCACACATACAGCTTCCACAGTAGCAGGTAATTTTGTAGAAAATGCAAACTATGAAGGACTAGCTGCTGGTTTGGCCAGGGGAGGGGCTCCACGAGCTCACTTGGCAGTTTACAAGGTTTGTTGGTCTTTTGGGCCTGGAGGGTGTACTGATGCTGATCTTCTCAAAGCATTTGACAAAGCCATACAAGATGGAGTCGATATTCTATCAGTATCCATCGGCAATTCCATACCTTTGTTCTCTTATCTGGATCAACGTAATTCGATTGCAATTGGTTCCTTCCATGCAACTGCTAATGGCATTACCGTAGCTTGCTCAGCAGGGAATGACGGTCCTACTGCAATGACAGTTGAAAACACTGCTCCCTGGATTATTACCGTAGCCGCTACTACCATAGACAGAGCCTTCCCAACAGCCATTACACTAGGAAATAACCGCACCCTCTGGGTACATACTAAATTGTCATATATATCTCGATTACTCAAACATTGCAATCCTTTTTGTCTCTATAATCGTGTTGTCTTACAGGGGCAATCTGTTGACACTCGAAAGCATAACCATGGATTCACTGGCATCACATTCTCCGACCGCATTGCCTTAAATGCCAGTGATGATTCAGCGTCAGGCTTCTCTTTTCTGAATATGTTGATGGGTTTTTATGCATATATTCTTTTTCCTACATCCTGTGTGACACATTTATGATTTATACATATTCCCTGCTTTCCAGCCTGTCGTGCAAACGAGGAAGTCTAAATGCAACATTAGCAGCAGGGAAGATCATACTTTGTTTTTCACAATCAAGCACACAAAGTATATTTAGTGCAGCGATTTCTGTGGCTGAAGCAGGAGGGGTGGGGGTTATTTTTGCGCAGTATAGGGCTGATGGGCTTGAATCATGCCATTTTATACCATGCATTAAAGTAGATTATGAAGTAGGGACTCAGATACTTTCCTACATAAGAAAATCAAGGTAACAGATAAATTAAGAAGGTGAAGAATAGAAAAAGAAAACAATAGTACAGTCTGAACATTTAAAAGCCCTTTACCTTTTCTATCTCTCTGTTAAGGTCTCCAATTGCCATGCTGGGTATTCCAAAGACAGACATTGGGAAATGGCTATCTCCTAGAGTTGCAGATTTCTCAGCCAGAGGACCTAGTTCAATTTCTCCAGCAGTGCTGAAGGTAATCTAACAAGTTATAAATACCATTCCTAGAGAAACGAATAGAGAAATATCCTTAATCCATTGTTTTGTCATGGCATATAGCCCGACATAGCTGCACCAGGAGTGGACATCGTAGCTGCATACATACCATTTGGCGCAGAAAAAAACAGTGGATATGTACTTATGTCAGGAACTTCAATGTCTTGCCCTCATGTTGCAGGCATAACAGCTCTAATCAAATCAGTACATAGGAACTGGTCTCCAGCCGCCATTAGATCAGCTCTGGTCACCACAGGTGAGTTGAACCAATTCAACTTCCCACTTACCATATTGACATTCTTTTCATTCAATTTAAAGACACCACAGACCACAGTCTTTTGATCTTCCCCAAGTTTTAACCATTACAACAAAACTGCAGCAGCTTCCCAGACAGGAATAGCAGAAGAGGGCTCAACTCGAAAAGCAGCTGACCCATTTGACATAGGCGGAGGACTAGTAAATCCCAATAGAGCAATCGATCCAGGGCTCATATATGACGCTGAAACAGACGATTATGTCAAGTATCTTTGCGGTGCTGGCTTCAGCAGCAAGTCAGTGAGTGGTTTAACCAAGACCAATGTTAACTGCACCAAAAATAGACTGAATGAGTTGAACCTCAACCTACCATCCATCACTATCCCATACCTGAAAAGAAAAGTTACAGTGAGCCGGAAGGTAACAAACGTAGGAGCCGTTGATTCAGTGTATAAATCCATGGTGCAAACTCCCCAAGGCGTAAAGATGAAGGTAGAGCCTCGGATATTGAGGTTCAATGAAACCACCCAAATTCTGCCCTTCAAAGTTACCTTCTTCTCGACAGGGACAGTGTATGGGGATTATAGATTTGGGAGCCTGATCTGGAGGGATTCCAAGCACATCGTCAGAATTCCTGTATCCGTGCGAGCTATTCTTGTTTAACTCCTACCAGAATGTCTACGATTTTAAGATGGTTTCTATTGCAACATGTTTATGATTGAAAACCATGGTTTATTGTTTTTTATAGACATATCATAATGTTCACAAATGCCATCCAACTTATATTAAATTAACTTGATTCTCAAAAACTTTTGTTATCATGCATTAAACGAAAAGGGAAAATTGCCCTGAGTCAATAAACTATTGGAATTATTCTATTTTAATCACTGAACTATGGATTTTGTCAATTACGTGACTAAACTATTAAACTAGTTTGAATAATGCTACTGACTTAACGGAGTCGATGACATAACAGTTAAGTAAGTTTGTATAATTGTACATTTTATCTTTATTATTATTATTATATATCCAATTAATTTGATTAAAAATTTAATTTAATTTAAAAATAATATTAATCATCTAGTTAAATTACGACATGTGTCGTTATTTAATTAAAAGAAAATAAATGAAACAAGAAAGGGAAAGGGAGACTCAAATCTAGGCATTTCATGGAAAATGGTACTGCATGTTGTGAAGTGCAATTGTTTGATGTTTAGGTGACATGTTAATTGAAATTTGAGTATATTCTAAATACATGATACAGATGAAATTGATTAAAAAATAAATTATAAATTCTCGTTTTAGGTATTATATTTAATCCTTAACCTAATTTGTACCATAAAATTTTAACTTAATTTAATTCAAACCACATCCATTTTCTTAAAATCTATTACGTTCGAATATTTTAACATAATTAAATAGTTAAAAGCTCCATTTAGAAATTACAATAATAAAAACATTTCTCATGATTTAAATATGAAAATATGAGTTGCAAATGCTAATACTAAGTAAAGGAATACTTAACTGTAGGAGTGGACAAGATCGGATATCCGATTAATTTGACTAAAATTGATTTCGATAATTATTGGTTTTAGAAAATTAAAATCAGTTTCGGTCATATATATTTTTAAATTCTAAGAATTGATCTCGTTATTGGTAAGAACCGATATCAATACTGAGTACCTAATCAATTAGTTTATTATTAAGAAAATTTAAGCAATAGAAAAAAAAATTAATCATCAATAATAATATTAAATAATAAAATTTAAATATTATAGGTTTGAAATAATTAAATATTATAGGTTTGAAATAATTAAATAATAAAATAAGATATTAGAATGACGATGGTAATTAAAATACACATCTATCAATAACACTTATATTCATACAATAATATACGATATAAAATCAAAAAAATACTTGTAACAATTAGATCGATTATCATTTTGGTTTTTATTTTTTTAATAATTCAATTCTTAATATTTTATTTTAGGTTAAAATAATCTTTTATAGATAAAGTTTATTAAAAAAACTTACCGTAAATTGTTTGAGATAACTTAATAAAATGATAAGTCAATTAAAAAAAATATTTTATATTTACATTGATTACTTAATCTTTTACCATACAGTATTCCGTGGACAAAGAATACTATCAGAATAGGTTTGAACACATTAATTGTTTATAGTGTAACACTTGAATCTTATTGAACTATGTATTTGTAAGATTTTATTGTATTGTTATAACTCTTATTTTAAATTGTATTAAGTAAATATTTTAATATTTTAAATTTACCGGAACTCTCTCGTAAACTTTTGATCTATTTGTAAATGTTTTAAGTTGTATGATTTTATCATAATTGATATAACGTTGATAATTTATGATATAATTTTTTAATATTTTTTAAAATATTTGAACATTTTTAATAAACGTAGAATCTAAATACTAAACATAAGAGTTGGTTATTATCCTCCGAAACTAAAGCATCACTTATTGATGAACCTTTGCCGTGCATTTCACGTTTTTATTTATATTCTACCAAAGTTATATTAATACATCCCTTTAGCTTTAATGAATTAAAACATCCTTAATTATATCTGACCTACATGTTTAATGAAATTTGGCCACAATATCTAGAGCCTACACTTGTGTCGAATTTATGTGGTTTGGCAGCTTTCCCTTTCATGTACCTTCCATATCCATTTTCCACAGGAATCAACTTGGTCTGTGGATGTAACATGTACAAGTTCTTAGCAAGCAAGATTAAGATATATTTATGATATGTAACTGACATAAATTTACATGTATATAAAACAAATATTATTAAACAAGAATTAGGTGTCTTATAAGCTCGTTTACGAGATTCTTTTAGTTAAAGGTGAACCTAAAAATTAGGTATCTTATAAGAAATATCGTAAAATAAATAAATTTTAAAATTAGGTTTTTAAAACCAAGTATTAAAAACAGGTTTAGATGATAAGTATTGAAAAAAAAATTTAAGAGTTTGTGCCTAATAACAAATGTTGAATAAAAGTACGCCTTCAATAATACATATCGGGAAAAAGTAAATCTTTAATAACAAATATTAGAGAAACTGCATTTTAAAAATAGGTCTATAATAAAAAAAATATTAAAAAACATTGGTGGTATAACAAGTGTTGAAAAATAATCACTAATAATAAGTATCAGAAAAAACAGATCTCTAAAAATAAATATCAAAAAGAATCACTCCTAAAGCCGAATGTTAAAAAAATAAAACCTAAGAACAAATATTAAAAAACGAAATAGACCTTATTAATAAATATTAAAAAAATAAAATTTAAGAATAGATATATAATAATAAATATTAAAAAATTAAATATTATAGTTGACCACAAATTTCGAAGAAAAAACGAATAGTATGTGAATTTTTTAAATAGCAATGATCGAAATGAAAGTAAACTAAAAAATTTATAAATGTAATACAGGTTTAAAAATTAAAACTTTAGTGATTATATTATGAATATCCTAAAAGTCTAGCGGCTACCAATGTAATTTATCCTATTTTACCCTAATTTCCATGTAGCTAACTCGTGTATCGCGCTGAAAGAAAAGTAGTGATTTGAATGAAACCAAAAATGAATAGCGTTGTGTTAACGTAAACGCCGTCATTAAATTTGATAATGACTTGTGAACTTCTCAAAACCATAACCTAATCAAGGACGTCTATTTTAGGGGTAAAACTTTTGTAATTCTTTATCACGAATTCATCTATGTCTATTTTTCTTTTAAATTGAATTTTAAACACTAACCCTTATTTTTAATACTTTAAACCCTAAACTATACCCCTTAAAGTACACATAATCCTAATTCTTTAAACCCTAACCAAAACCTCTAACCTAAAACCCTGCACCTTAAACCTTTAATTTGAAAGGAGACACGAATAGAGGCATAGAAAAAAGGTCGGAGATTTGCTCCTAATAGCATCCTATTATTTTAGGGAGGGTATAAAGAACTTAATAGCATGGATAAACTTAATGATCTTTGGCACTAACATTTTGACTGTTGGCATTTGGCGTAGTTTCAAAAGTTGGCAGACCTAACATGTACTTGTCTGTTCGGCGTTCGGTATATATCTAAGGCCAAATTCTGGATTGTCCCACGGATTTATGGAACAAACTCTCCCGCTGAAATGCGATTAATGACATTAATCACGTACGTCAATGGTGTGTGTTGCACGATCTTATCTCATTCTCTATGAACACCGAGATAGGTCAATCATCCATGCATGGTTTATAAAGAAGTGGAAGCGTGCACAAAATAACATACTCGCCAGAAGAAGAAGAAGAAAAATGGAGCATTTGCAATGTAATTTGAATTACTTAAGCGGGGACATCTTAGCTGATATCATGGATCGACTAGATGGTTCAACCCTGGCCTCAGCGGCATGCACATGTTCGGACCTCCGTGATATTGCTCGAGACCAAAGGTTATGGAAACACTTGTGTCACTCCACATGGCCTTCTACAGCACTGCAGGGAGCTCAACACCTTATTTCGTCTTTGCCAATGGATGGTTTCCGCCGATTCTATGCTGATTCTTATCCTCTTATTCTGCATGATGCTCACAAAGATGCCGATAACTTTCCTCCCCAACATCCTCACATTTCCCAGTTTGATTTTGCTTGCTTTATAGACGTTTACTACAGAGAAAAATGCGTTATCTCCCGTGTGCAAGACGGCATACCAGGGACAGTGGATTTCGACCAAGGCACGACGGCCCTTATGAGTTGGTTGATGAACTATCCATTCCAAGCGGTTCTCTTGTATGTTAGCGACGATGAAGACATCAACGATGGCGACGAACTCCAGTTTGCCAATGAAGAACATAGCTTTGTATCAGTTGAGCAGATGGGAGAATCGAAAGATCTTTGCGATGAGCTGAAAGAGTGCATTCGATTAAGTTGGGTGCTATTAGATAAGAAGAGCGGCAAGGCAGGAAATCTCTCAAGCGGGAAGCCATTGTTAGTGAAGAAACTATGGGAAACTAATGGTGAATACGTTTTACATTTTGGGTGCATCGTCCCAGTCCAGGAGAGTGTAATGCCTCGCAAGTCAGCCAAGTGTGTTATAGTGGCAAGATGCAACGTAGAGGAAAAACAAGGGTATTTGAGATGGAAAGAGATAAGAATGCACCTTGAGGACACTAATGGAGCATATATAAATGGGGTCAAGAGTTTGATGATTTTGAACCAGGCCCTATATTGCTCACGAAGTAATAATCTTCATGCTGTTCAGAAAGGGTTCCAGCAATTCGAGGAGCGACAGCAAGAGACGATGAGGAAAAACAAGCTCAAAGAAACCATTGCTGATTGGGTTTGTATATCTATTCAAGTTGCAATCGTAATAACTCTAGGGTACCGTATTTATGTATAATTATTTAAACAAAATTATAGATTGCAAAATATTTTTTCAGGGTATAGTTATGTATAGGAAAAGATTAGCACCATTGCAATGTCCGAAGAATTACACTTATTTTATCACTTATTACGAATCTTGTAGTTCCAATACATGCATAAATATGAACTTAATTAATCTTAAAATCTATATTTTTAATCTTCAAGGTTTATTATTATTGTTACTTTTTTGCTAAAGAAAGGGATAATTGAAGTAAGATTTTTTATGAGTTTGCTAGTTAAATTAATTAAAGAAAACCTAAACCTAGAGATTTATTAGAAATGTAATTAACTAGTTTCTAAGATTAAGTAACTAACAATTTTAGGGTTTTAGAATTTTAATGTTAGAGATACTAATTTAGGGGTTTTATTAAACTTCTCATTAGAATTCAATGCTTAAATTAGGAGTCTAATTTTATGGTTCTAATTAGAGAATTAATTTATGATAAATCTAATTATTAAATCTGAGTGACCTAACCTAAAGGCCCAAACCCCAATTATGGACCATATTAAAGAGACTAAAACCTAAGGCTTTGCTCTAAAATATTATATTTACCTAGATACATAAAAAATTAAAAATCATAAAAAGAAAAGAAAATAGATATACCTATAGTAAATAAAAGGTTTAATTCAGAAATAAGTGTCTAAATTATATACTTTTTCTGAAAATAGGTATCTAATGTTTTTTCTGGCTAAAAAAAGTGGTTAAACTATATATTTTCTCTGAAATAGGTGCCTATTTTTCGTATGAAATAGGTGCCTAAAGTTTTATTTCGTTAATGTTTTAAGGTAACACCGTTAAAAGAATTTATTTAACTACACATTAGCACCTATTTCAAAAAAATATATAGTTTAAGCACTTATTTTAGCCGGAAGGCGCCTATTTCAGAAAAAGTGTATAATTTAGGCACTTATTTCTGAGTCAAGCCTAAATAAAATACAATGTGTAAAAAAATAAAATAAAATAAAATCGTTATCCCACCAAAAATGAAAAAATAATTTATCAAAAAATTAATTTAGTGACCAAAATATAACTCTTAAAAAATACATGTAGAATATTAGAAGATGACATGTAAAATAAAATAATTTATCAAAAATTAATTTGGTGACCAAATAGTAAAACATAAATAGTTTGGTCACCATTCGTGGATTTTTTTTTATTTTCAAATGGGGTGTAACTGTAAGGATTATACTGGCGTGGATTTCACGCTGGAATATAAAGAAATAATTAACTTTTTTGTATTTAACTTTTAAGAATAATATTTAATATTTTTTATTAAATATAATAGGAGAAAGGAGGCGCTTGGAATTGGGACCCATACAAATATAACGCGGTCAAATCTTGACCGTTCGTTTTTCACTCGGTCAACTGTGCGCAATTCCTTTCTCCATCAAAGGCACAATTGGTAGAACGAGAGAATAGAATATATATATATTTCAAATTTTGACGACGAATAAAATACGACAACGAAAAGGCAATTCATCTACGCCTATGGTTGAGTGAACAAAATTAAATTTAATTAAAAATTATTTTTCATTCAATTTATTGTAAAAATTTTAAATGAAATTTAAAGTATAAAATAAATATTTAATTAATTTAAAATTTTTATAATTAATATATGAATTTTTAAGTTTAATCGATCTTTAACCATTAAAAAAATTATTAATGAGTGAAGAGGGTCGTTACCTCTAAAAAATATTTGTTTTTATATAAATTATTTTATTTCCATCTTAGTATGATATGAATTTATATTTAATATACTAACAGTAGAAAAAATTTTACAAACAATTTTAAAATTTAATTTATAGTTTAACGTTTTAGATTTAAGCAGCGGTGGAAAATAAACTCTTAAGAATATATATATATACTATCTAAATTTTAAAAAATATTTATTAAAAATATATTTTTAATAATTATATTGATTAAAAATATATTAGATGTTTATTTTTAATCATTATATATTTTAATTAAAAAATATTTTAAGTAGATAAATAAAAGTATCATACGATTTAGATATTTATTTATTCTAATTTCTATAAACCTATTATAAAAATAAACAATTAAGAAATATAAAGTGAGAGCATTTGGGTTCTGCTGGTTTTTTAGAGAGAGAAAGGGAAAACGTGAGTGTCAAAAACAAACAAGAGACAGAGAAAGATGTCGGGAGGAATAGCGCGTGGTCGACTCGCCGAGGAACGGAAGGCATGGAGGAAGAACCATCCCCATGTCTGTGGACTTTGTTTCCCCGTTTTTGTATTTCTTCTTTTCTGGTTTTTGTTTTGTTTTGTTTTCATATTTATTTGTTGTTGAAAATTTAGGGTTTTGTAGCGAAACCTGAGACGTTGCCCGATGGAACGGTGAATTTGATGGTCTGGCATTGCACAATCCCTGGTAAAGCAGGCGTAAGTCGAAGACTTTCTATTTAATTTCTGTAATTTTTTATTATTGTGGGTAAAATACAAAGAATTCTGTTCGTTGAGTTTGGTTTGTCAATTATTTTCTTATTTCTTTGGACGTGGATACTGCTGTGTTGTTTCACGATTAAGATTTTAGTTTGTTTGTTTCATTTTGGTTAAATTAGAGAGTAATTAAAAAAGAAAAGAAAAAAGAGAAGCTGTTGATTGTTTTAATTGAAACCGAAGTTAATTGGGTTAACACATGGCTGGAGAAGATTTTGATGATTCTGGATTAAATTGAGTGAGTGCTTTGTTTCTCCTATTGGATAATAGGAGTATTTCCTTCTATTAGGCTGCATATTAGATCTATATGGTATGCATGTGTAGCTCACATTCAGAATGCCAAAACAATGCTAAAACAAGTTTTTTTATATATTCGGAGGTTTTGCAATACACGAATTCTGTTCTACTGTGTCAATGAATATTAGGAGAATGATGATTGATGGGGATGCCAGTGGATATTCGAGTCTGTGGGTTGACAGTTTAAACTAAATGATGATTGATAGATTTTTGGTTTTGGGGAAGCAGTTTTTGTTATATTTAAACAATCTTTTATTGTTAGTTGGTAGGTTACTGTATGTATGTTGATATTTTATAATAATATGATTTATGTAATTTTATCAATATTGTTGGGAACAAAGACTTGTGGACTATGGAAGCCTGACAGTCTATTGTCATTATTCAGATCCTTGTAACTTAGTATTGTGTCCTCGTTTTAATGGGTTTATGGAATAATTATTTGGCATTGTATAGGCCCTCAACAAGTGATTTGTTTTTTTAGTCAATTTAAACGAATCACATTCATTTTCATCTCCTCTGCACTCCCCCCCTAGCCTAAAGATATTATTTGCGTCTGCTATTCTTACACTTCTCCTACCTTTCTATTTCAGGAGTTGTAACTTGTAATGGTTGCTGAAGCTTTAGCTTTCTCTCCCTCTTCATTGCATTAGTACACAAACATACAAAGACTTGTTTTAATATGAATTGCCTGTCATGACAGTCCATTTTGTCTATCTGTTTTTGTTGTTCTTATTTGGCAGTTCAACATTGTTTGAAGTTCTTATCCTTTACCACTTATTTTAAGAATTAACCTGGTGTGAGGTGTTGATCAGAATTAGGTCTCATTCATCATCACTATTCCATGTTAATGTAGGTTTCTCTGGATTATAGATCATTTTTCTGGTAATGATTCATATTCGTGAAATTCATCCCCTGTTGGTAACCAAAAAAAATCTCTTAGCCTTGGAAAGTGAATCGTTATTTAAAGCATGAGTACTTTTAGATATTACCATGATAGATTTTGGAATTTAGTAGCTCATTGTTTGCTTCTTATGGCATCCACAATTTCAACAAGTTGCATGACAGTATGACACTTCAAACAGGCACAGCCTTTATAGAATTTAAGTGTTTGAGGTATTTTGACTATTTATGTGTTGCATATTGAGAGGTAGCAAGTTTGGGCTGCAAGTTTTAGATTTGCTTTGTAGCATTTGAGGTTATGTTGCTTGAAGAGTGACAGCTTTGTGATATTGGTTTTGATCTTGTAATGATATTGCAGCTCTGAAACAGTTTTGTTTGTTGGTTTCCTTATTCACCCCAGTATATTAATTTTCTTGTGTGATGTTTCCAGCTTGCTTTTATGTAAATCCCTTCAATACTATTTTTGCCTAACTCGTTTTATATATGGCCATTACTATTCACAGCTCATGTCTTGTTGTTTATATACATGGGCAAATTTTGAGGGTGCGGTCTCTGGATGTTTGCATATGCACCTGGAGCTTTTTTGTTAATGTCATCAAAATGCTTCTTTTTTCTTGAATAAACCGATTTGAAAGTTAAATATTCAATTAAGAAGACACATGGTAGTGTTCTCGGCAATATGGAGTAAAGAGAAAGGACTATTGAAAGAAAGAAATGTGCATGTTCAAGTCAATTGTGGATTCAGTTTATTTTAAATTTTTGATATGCTTAATTCCATATATGTCACAGACCGATTGGGAGGGTGGCTACTTCCCACTGACACTCCATTTCAGTGAAGATTATCCTAGCAAGCCTCCAAAGTGTAAATTTCCCCAAGGCTTTTTCCACCCAAATGTTTATCCTTCTGGTACTGTTTGCCTTTCAATCCTGAATGAGGATAGTGTAAGTATCTTCTCTTGAGTGGTGGTTTACATGTTTGTTTATTGTGGTTCCATCTGCTCAGCCTGACATTTCATGCCATTCTTGTGTTGTACTTAGGGTTGGAGACCAGCCATAACCGTGAAGCAGATTCTTGTTGGAATCCAAGATCTTCTGGATGCTCCCAATCCTGCTGATCCTGCTCAAACTGAAGGATATCACCTCTTCATTCAGGTATTCTTCTTGAGCTGATTCTGCAGAGACTGATTTTAAAAAAAATCATGATATCGAGTGTATAAGTATTTTTAGTTCATTAAATTTGGGTGTTTTTTTAACATGGTTACTACTTATTAGTAGAGTTTTCAGGCATGGGACTGTTAAGGCTCAGGATTATATTAATCAAAATCAACCAACGACATATTATATTGTTTTGTCCCGCAGGATGCTAATGAATATAAGAGAAGGGTTCGCCAGCAAGCGAAGCAGTACCCACCTCTGGTCTAGTCTCTTGATATTAAATAGTAGCTAAGATTTTCCTTGAAATTTGCTGGTTGGTTGCCTGCCTCATGTATCATGCTAGATTTGGGTATTTGGTGATTTTCATAAGCTATTTGAACCTGCATTGTGTTTCAACTCTATCCGATTCGGTTTATAACCGTGTACGACTAGACTGATGTGTTTGACTTGAAATTGAAGCTTGTTTTTCGTACACTGATTGTGTTGTTTCAGGAGTGCACCATTTTCGAAATTGAACTTTAACATGTGTATCAAAAATACTACTCCATTGAATTATAAAATGATGCTAGTATACTAAATAAATTGGTTTTTGGCTTTAATTCAAGTATTTACTCGCTAACTTATAGTATCTGATTAACACTGCAGTTGAATGTAATTTTATGTATCTTATAATATGAATATAATGTTATAAATATGAGTAAAAGGAGGGATATTTTTACCCTCTCAAGTTTGTCCCTATAACGATCTAGATTTTGTAATCCAAGTATTGGGGTAACCCAGAGTGTAGACTTCGTGGTCGGGACTTGATGTTGGGTCACTGAAGCTTTATTGGGCTTGTTCTTGTTGTTTGGCCCATTTGTTCGTGGTCGGGACTGCCATGAAGGCGTCATCTTTTTCCAAGGCCTGAAGTTCCTCCAGCGATAGGCAAATTCGAATCTCAATATCTCCTTGTTCAACTTCGGTTGCAAGCGTCATCAACCCATGTATCTTGAACTCTGCCCCAAGGGTCATTGCCATCGGTCTTCCCCAGCCAAGATCAATGCCATACATATCGAACCTAGGTGAATTCCCAGTTAACAAGGCATGGTTCATCAATTTCCCACTTTGGAATAGCAAAGGATTATTTGCCCAAGACTTGGAAAGGTTTACGAAAATCTCCTCCCTGTAAGTTGCAATGATCTGGTTGATTTCCCATGCAGCGTTTCCAATCCCATTCTCCTCCAGCTCCCCCGCTTTCAAACTCACGAATGCAGCATGAATTGCATTCCCAAAATATTCTTGTGGCACCTGCTGCAGCCTTTGTCTAACACCAATGACTAAAAAAATCACGGTCTCTTCATTCGGGTCGACTTGCCTTGTTCGCATGATGGATTTCCAAAACAGAGACAAGAGTGCTTGAAGAGAGGAAATCTTGTTGGTGTTCATCTCAGCATTAGCTTCTCCTTTTATTCGATCAACACTCTGTTTTGTAAAGTAAAAAACTCTTGATTTCAAATTGCCTGCTTGAGGGACATGTTGAATTTGTACCTGTTCTAAAGGAATTCGAATCGGGTAATCTATATCACCGATAACTGGGCTTTCGAATATCGGAGGTTTAGATAAACAATCAAAACCACGGGAAATTTCAGACCAAGAACTAAAGAAATGCCAAAACGAAGTACCATCCACAACAGAATGATTCATACTGCAACCAATGGAAATGCCATCAACAAGCTCGGTTACTTGCACAACAAGCAATGGTTTTGAAGTGCCCTCGATGTTCTTAACCCCGTCAAATTGGAAAAAGGAGTCTACGATTTCGGGAACATAGAGGGGTTCCAAGATATCAGATATGGTAAGTTGATCAGCTACAGCATGGACAAACAAGGCTCCGGCATTGTTGCAGTCAACGAAAAAGGAAATGGTTTTATCTTCGTGTTCAGTAGTGCCAAGGCGTCCTGCAAGTGGAGCAAACAAGTCCAGCGTACGTGAAAGGGACGTTTTCAAGTGGTGGATTAAGTCCTTTTCCGCTTCATCTCCATTGGGTTTTGGCTTAGGGAAGAGCAGTCCTTTCTGTATGTAGCTTACCATTAAGTGTTTCAGATCCCATGGTGTTAGCTCCACCCTCTCCATTTCTTTGCTGGGCTTGCCTGCCTGGACCATATTCGACGAAATGAACCGGATGCTTGCCATTAGATTTTCTGTAGATGATTCTAACATGAAATTCAAATTTGTGTTGCTTCTTATACGCATTCAAGGTTTTCTTGAATCCTTTTTCTGTAAATTTTATTTTCAGTTTCATGTTTATTTTAATGTTTCAGGAATGTAATAAAGGCAAAATCAATCTCCTCATTTAATTTCCTCTTTGCTACTAAGACATGGACTTTTACATTATTATATTCCATCTATAAATATTAATATATAGTTTGTAAAAAGCAAGAAGAATTCATACTATTATTTTATGGAAAATTCATTTTATTTAATGTAATAAAACTGAATTGAATTTAATAGGACTAATTTATGCAGTTATCAATATTTAATAAATCGACGTAAATGATAACATAAAAAATATTCAATGAGAAAACATTAAAAAATATATATTTACACAAACTGAACCTATTCTATAGAGATGAAACACTAAAGGTTTCGTGAAAAAATTATTTTAATATGTAGTGTAGAATATAAACTTGATTAGAAAATTATTTCGATATACAATGTAGAATTATCTAAAATATGTAGTGATCGAAAGTGTTTGTAAAAAAATCAACTACAGTGTATACAATAATATATATTTTAGAATATACACTCAACAATTGTACAATGATTGTTCAATTACTGTACTGTAATATTGTACTTGAATCCCTAACCTTCAGAAATAACAATCGTTCTCTCAATTACTGGAGAGATTATTCTATGAACCGGTTCCACCACGTCATCGTCCTTAACCACTAAAATTTTGACAACTAATTTTTATTTACTATGTCATTTTTTTTCATTCCTAATTAATCTCTATTTAACCACTCACTACCTATTTATATGACAATAAAAAATTAAGATTTACTTTTAAAAAATGACATGAAAAATATATAAATTAATTGTCAAATTTTTAGTAGTTAGGAACTATAGATAACGTGATAAAACCGGTCTATAAAATAATTTTTTTAATTACTGAGATAAAATAGTTCGTACATATACTTAATTTTTATTTAAGTCTTACTTTTTTCATTAAATTATGGTACGTGACATTTCAACCGAGTAAATTACTCGTGAATACATAGTCTGACTTGTGAACGCACCATTAATACAAAATAATTTAATGGTGCTGTTATTATTTCATTCAAACTAATCCAATTGGATAAAAGATTAAATTTGAAGGGTTATAAGAGAAAAAAAATTAATAAAGTTTGGGATTTAAAAACAATTTATTCCTTCTTAATTTTATTCCTACTCCGTTATTATCTACATCGGAAATGTGTAGTATATGCAATCCTGGACCTTATCCATATCCTAATGTAATCCAACCCCGGTCTTGAATTAAACGTTATTGCTGTATGGTTTGGCGCTGATTTCAGTGATAAATTTATCAATGTTCTGATTCGAAGAACCACCATCTTCCAAAGCTTTCCTAGCAGATTCTTTCAACTCCATGGCCATGTTCTTCATATCCATGGCTCCTGATCCATCCATCACATCCGTAATGCACCTTTCAAACTCTTCTGCGCTTATTCCCTCTTCTCCGAAGCTCCTCATCCTCACACCAATCTTGAAAACATCAACCAAGAGCTTCGAATTCGTCGGTTGATCCGTCCACTCAGGATATGCAACGATAGGCACGCCAGCCACCACCGTTTCCAGGGTCGAATTCCATCCACAATGTGTCACGAAACAAGCCACTGCTGGGTTCATCAATACTTTCTCTTGAGGGCACCATGAAACAACAAGACCCCACTTCTCCTTTTTGATCTCTTCCAAAAATCCGCCAGGGAATTCGTCTTTCCTTGCCTCAGATGATTTAACAACCCAAAGGAACGGCCTTCTGAGGTTCTTCAATGCTGTGGCGATGGTATGTATCTGATTCTTTGGGGACACAATGATGCTTCCAAACGAGATATAAATCACCGAGGAAGGAGCTTGCTGGTTAAGCCATTCGATGCAAGAATCTTGAGCTTTCCACATATCAACACTTCCTTCAACAGTTTCTTCCTTGCCTAGAAGAATAGGTGACACCAATGGCCCGATCGGGTGAATCGGTTTAACCGATACCAAGGAGTTCACAACCTCTTCTTCAAGCTCATGAACCGAATTTACTAAAACCCATTTTACCTTGTCCAAAACCGAAATGAATTCGGCAAGCCATAGCCGAAAATGTGGAGGACAAATCGGTAGCATGAAAGTTGGAAGATCACCCACGGTGAACTCTGGCATTCCAGGAAGTTGTACAATTCCATTGGGGTCTTCGAAGCTGGGAAACAAGTTTCGACTCTTAATATAATGATAATAAAGAAAGAAAACTGTTGAAGATTGGATCCAAAGCACACTACAAGGGATGTCATGTTCATTGGCAACCCCAGGCACCCATGTTATAAACGGGCTCGTAATAAGGCATGAAAAATGATTGCCATTAGCCTTGAGATCAGTAATGAGATTTGAGAGATTCCTGGGTCCGTTTTCCTTGAGTGAAGCGAGGAAGGTTCCCGTATCCTTATCACGATCGAACTCATGACTGAGACCATCGGAGCAGAACTCTAGCTTGAGTTGACCAGGGCTGTTATTTGAGGTGAATTGTGTGGAGATTTTTGAGTCTAGCATGCGCTTATGTGCAACGTCATTGGTGGCAAGGGTGACATGAACACCCTTTGATACAAGAACTTTAGCCAGTTTCAACATGGGGTTTATGTGACCTTGCAAGGCTAAGCTCACCATTATCACTTCAACTCCTTCACAGTTAACCATTGCTTTAAGTATAAGATTAAGACCAACAATATTTGATTAAGGAGGTGTGGTTAAAGTATTAGTTAACCCACATTGATTTTTATATGCGATGAATATTTTAGGAAATAGTTTTATTTTAGGAATGTATCTCTTTCTATGGAAGGGTATTTCGGATTAATAATATTGCCAGCTATAAAATTTATGTTGAGGTCTTTTTTAAGAATTATCAACAGTTACAACTATATATATTTAATACTTTGATGTGATTAAAAGGTAATATTTAATTTTTATTCTTAATTATTTAAAAACATATACACATAGATTATTTGTCTCAATCTGAGTTTGTTGGAAAATGATAATTTTAAATTATATTTTGAATGAATAAAAGAAGAGATTCAAATAATAATTTTATAGGATTTTATTTTATTCCGTACGATCTTTACGGTATCTCATATTGCATGATGTTTACCGCACCATTGGGCTGGAAATAAGTCTTCGTGACCTAGATCGGGACAAAGCTCTAATGTCTGATTAGAGTTCAAGTTTTGAGTTTAAAAAATTAAGGTTATTGATGAGTGTTCGAATTTATATATATTTTATTGATAATTATTTTTCTTTATCGATTTGATATTACTAATTTGGTTCTATTTTGATCATTTTCAGTGTAGGAACTTATTTTTCCAGAACCAACAGAAAAGACTGAATTCTGCATTTTTTTATCCATCATGGTTGGAGTCATGGGCACGACATGAGGCACGACGCTTTTCGAACTGGCAAATTTAGATCGTCCAGTCAGCAACAGCTTCTAGAAGTCAATCCAGTCAGCATCTTCTAGAAGGATGGACGAAATTATCTTGGAGAATTAATTAGGAATTATCTTAGAAATTTAATTTTGAAATTTGAATTATTTATATTTTAAATTATCTTTAGGATTTATCTTTTATTTATTTCTTTTATTTTTAGGGTTTTAGAATAGTTTAAATACCCCTTGGGTAAAACTTAATTTGTACTACTTCATTTTCACTTTTTTCTTGGATTATAAAAGTTCTCTTATCGCGACCGTTTTAAAACCGAAAACGTGTGGAAAAAATAGCCTGGCGATTAATCTTGAGAAATCCGAATTTACTCCAACCGACCACTTTGGTAGGTCAGACACCATAAAATAAACCAGAGATTCGTAAAAACATTTGGATTCGGTAGTCGGTTACGTGTAAGGACGACCCTTACAAACGCCCAAAAATTGGTACCTTATTAATTTCACGTGGCATTTTGAAATTTTGAATATAGATATTAATTTAATTCTTCATTGTTAATTAAATATTGCTTGAATTGAAGATATCCTTTTGATTAAGAAAATATATCTCTTATAAACTCAGGCCGAATGAGACGTCCTCTAGATAGGAAATCTCACCCAAATTTAAAGAAATATAAATTCCGCCTCAAAAGGTTTAAATGCTTGACCATTTATTTATCTTGTTCATTTTAAGTTCTAACTTACGAGAGCTCCATTAATTAAATCTTAAAACCTATTTAAATTACTAATATCACTAATTTTTACCTACCAATTTTATTTTATCAAGTTCTAGGTTTTAATAGCACATGAATTCGATACCAAGGTACACTCTTTAGGCCAACATCATGGTACGTCAAAACATCGGCCTCTCAGTGTATCCGAGGTATAAGATTCAAATACTATCATTACTAATTATCTCCTTATTTAATTAATTAATTAAAGCAACTAATCCTAGAAGGCTCCAAATTAATTAACTAAATGATGATTAAGTGATCTCCTAACAAATATGTCATATGATTTTTTAAAACGAAACATAATTAAATAAAATAAAATAAATAAGCAAAAATAAAGGAACTTGATTACTTTTTATTAGAAAATATGGGAGTTCATGTTACAACAAAGATAATTAAAATTAAAAAAGGACTTACATGGTAAAGACAAAAAAAGGACAAGAGTTTAATTTCAAGGGGATGAATTAGATTTAATTAAGTTTAATTAATTTTAAGATTTAAAATCTTTAATTAAATTAATCACTTAATCAAATTTTCCTAAGCTTTAAATTTTAATTAATCCTAATTAAAGTCAAACTTGATGGAAATTCAGTTTTAAGGTTCACTTAGGCTAAATTAGATCTAATTAGGTTAAATTAATTTTAAATTTTATCTTAGAAACTAAATTAAATTCAACTAAGAACCTAATTAAATAATTTCTAAGCCTTTTAAAAAAATTAAACCTAATTAATATCTAAATTAACTAATTTTGAGCTTTAAGGTTCAATTTAGGTTCAAACTAGATTTAATTAGATTAAAATAATTTTAAATTCAATCTTAGAAATTAAATTAATTTCAACCAAGAACCTAATTAAATAATTTCTAAGCCTTAAAATTAAATTAACACCTAATTAACATTTAATATTTGATTAAATTAACACTTAATTAAATTAACACTATTCGGATGACAATCTAAAAATACTTAAATCTACCCGGATTCAAGAACACTCATCCATCTTCCCGGAATCTAACTTAAACATGGAAAAAAAGTAAGAAAAAAACAAGAAAAAGCTCTCACCAATACTTTCGGATGATTCCTGTCAAGTGCTTGCCTTTCACCGATCTCCTCCTCTTCGATTCCCCTCTTCTCTTCCGATTCCTCTGCCGGTTCAAACTTTCAGATCCTTTGATTTCATTCCCCTTTTTCCAGATTCGAAGACCTCTATTTAAAGGATTTGAATCAAACATCCTAAACTAATTCAAACTCCACCAAATCCCTAAAATTTCTCCCTCAAATCTCTCAACACAATCCCCACTAAATCTAAAACTCTCTCATATCTTCAAATTTTTTGTTTTTATTTTTATTTTATTTTTTTATATTTTTTATCTTCTGTTTTTTATTTTTATTTTATTTTTTGTATTTTTTTATCTTTTTATTTGATTTTTTAGTTATTTATTTTTTTATTATTTATTATTTTATTATTTTTTTTTACAGAAATTCGTGTTAACATCTCTAGTTCTTTTTATTTGCTTTGAGTTTTTTTTATTCCTATTCTTTTAGAAAAATGCTAAGTATGATCTCAATCATGCTTAGCTAAACTTTCATTTAGCCGAAAGCTAGTGACGACTCAATCCATATTGTGAGAATCGTGAAGTACTTAATACCTTCGGATAACATTTTTGATTTTCTGAAATCAAGGATTGGCAATCGGCTTTTTCTTTAATGATCTCGACGCCTTCATTTCAAAAAGTGCACGTTGACTTGAAGATTGTTTAGATTTATTGTTGAGAAGAAGAATCGGCTGGTAGCAAATTCGGCTTCCTTTGAACAAACTTAGTGGCAGTCCACTAAGGGAATCAAGATCGGGTTTGATTCTCTGTGAGACGCTATAACTCGAGTCAGGCTTTTCCAGTGTCTAAAGTTGTATTGGCGCTAACGACGATAGTCGTGGTTAATCCAGCAAAGACCAAATTCTGGAGATAGACTTGAGAGTATTGGTTAACCGAAAAGAGAAGCAAGTTACAAGGGTTGGGCCTTGTAGACTGTAACTGGCATGGATTTTGAAGTAAAATCTATTTCGATGATCAATTGAGATTTGAGGCGAAGCGAAGCTTGAGGCTATATCCTTTAAATTTATTACTTTCGAATATTTATTTTTATTTTAATTTCAGTTATTATTAGATTAAGTTTATTTTTAGTTTTATAATATCAAACCCCCCATTTTTTAATTTATTGTTTTTTTAGATCAGGATCAATACAATTCAACGTTGGAAATTCTTTAGTCCCTGTGAATCGACCCTACTTTCTCTATATTATATTTCTATTCTTTTTTTTTTTTAGAGAAATAGGAATTATTTATTTGACAATTCAACGGTTGTCAGTTATAGTTTAAAAATTAATTTTTAAAATTTTTTAGTTAAAATTATAGAAGGAGAAACGATTAGGGGCAGAAACTTTCGAGTAAAATTCATTTGCCTCTTTATCATGCCTCCTTTCAAGTCTCATGTTGAAAATTTCTAAAAAAAATGATTTTTAAACTTTAACCCTTATTTTTAACATCTTAAACCCTAAAACCTAAAAAAATATACTCTACTCCTAATTTCCAAAAATCTAAGTACAATCTTATTCTTAAACCCTAAATTCTTTAATTTAAAGTGGAGACATGAATGAAGGCGTGAGAAAGAGAAGATTTTCCCCCGAAAATTTCTACATTCCTATCATTGATATGTTAGAACCATTTCACATGCCTAGGCGTTGGGAAAATATCCTTCGGAATATCCACAGTTACCATCTTTACGTCCCCAACCAACACCAACTTACCCGACCAGAATCTGAATTATAGTAAGCCAACCTTGGTATATTTTTGAATTCCAGAATTCGCCGCTCGTTATGTATAGTCGGAAAACAAACGGTAAACAAAATACAAACTCGATCCTATTGGATTAGAATTATTTGACTGGAAACACAATAATAGGAAAGGTATTTTCTTGGAAATGACGTATGAATCATTCAAGGTTGCTGCCAGCAACATTCAACACAAATCTGAACCTCACATCATTCTTCTCCAATCTCTGAAAAGCCTGGTTTATATAATCCATCTTCACCACCTCTATCATCGAACTCAGACCCTTATCTGCCCAAAAGTCCAGTAGTTCCTGTGTCTCTCCAATGCTTCCTATGAAACTTCCCGTCAGTGTCTTCTTCCCTGCATTGTATGACAATCATCTAAAACAAATTTTATATGATCCATACGAGTGGGGAATACAAGTTGAATAATTTTCTTTCGATTACCTAGAAGCAAGTCCTCGGTGTTGAAGTGGAGGGGCTTAGTTGCAACGCCAACAAAAGTTAGTTTCCCACCAACTTTGAGAAGCGAAATATAAGGGTCCAAAGGGTGGACAGCTGGAACAGTGTCGAGAATGTAATCGAGACTCGCCGCTGCTCCCTCCATCTCTGCCGCATCAGAGCTCACCAGGAAGGAATCTGCGTGCAGATACTCCAAAGCCTCCACTTTCTTCTTTTCTGAAGAACTTATCACGGTTACATGATGCCCCATAGCCTTGGCTATCAGTACTGCCAAATGTCCAACTCCCCCGAGACCCAAAATCCCGGCGTTGATAGCCTTATCAGGGTTGTTAAACTGCTTCAATGGACTATAAGCCGTCACCCCGGCACATAAGAGCGGTGCAGCCTGCTCTAGCGCTAGTTTCTCAGGTATCTTTACCACAAACCTGCATCCACTCTAATATTAATTACCAGGGGTTAGATTCTCAAGATGCAAAGAAGGTCTTACTTTTGATGAACAACCATGGCAGAAGAAAAGCCACCATGGGTGGGAGTTTCATCTTTGTGGACGCCACCATAAGTCATGACCCTTTGACTGCAATACTGCTCACTGTTGGAGTTGCAAGACAGACATTCCCCGCAAGAGCTAACTATGCACCCAACTCCCACCTTATCTCCAAGCTTGAACTTGTTTACTTCTGAACCCACCTCCACCACCTCGCCCACTATTTCATGGCTATAACAGAAAAGGAAAAAAAACAAGTTTGGTATCAAACTGTGAGCAGCACTCTTAGCCTTAGGAGAGAGAGAGACTGATGTATATATCTACCCTGGAACCAAAGGGTAGTTGATGGGCACAATCTCACTCCTCATCTGGTGTAGATCAGTGTGATCGACTCCACAATACAATACCTTTAACACCACATCTTCTGGACCTGTTTTCCTGTAGGAAATGGCATTGAAACATCGATTAGCATTGAGAAAAATTTAGACTTGAGTTGAGATGTACTCGATGAGAAGGAGAATAAGAAACCTGAGAGTGAATATATATGGTGAAAGATATCCTGAAACGTCTCTGGCAGCCCATCCAATGACCTTTCTTCCCTCCATTCCCTTCCTCAATTGATGAAAATGCAGTCTGGTTCTTTGTGGTTTTATAACCACGAAAAGCTGTGTTGGTCATTACTCATTACTTGTTGCCCAAGTTCTTCCAAGCCAGGGGTCCTCCATTTTTTTCACCTGCTTCTCAATAATTCAAATTGTTTATTAGTATTTTAATAGATTCGCCTGCTTTATATTCAACAAAATCCAATTGATATGAAATATTCAGTCTACAGACGCTGCACCTGAGGCTGAGGCTGCTATTCGAAAAGACTCTTATTGTTGTTTGGACTGCAAAAGACAGTTGAAGGCTCTGTCCACCAAGGGATTAGTTATTTTAGGCTTAAAATAATTTTATCTTAGACATTAAATTTAAGGTAAAATACTTGAATAATCACCTGATTAAGGAAGAGATTTTATTTTGAGTGCTGATATATTGATTTCGCCAATCATGTCACTTTTAACAATTAACAAAGTTTGGAGAAATTATTACATGAACTCGTTCCACCATCTAAAATATAATTTTTAACCAATTAAATTAAGACACATAATATATTTTTTCATATCATATTTATATATAAGTATTGTTCAAATCATCCAATTTAATGTCTTTGATTTAAAAAAATATTATCAAATATTTCTTGTGTCATTTTTTTTTTGTTCTTTAAAATTTTCCTAATTAAGTTTTTATAGATTTGAGGATTATGGTTTAAGGTTAGGAATTAAGGGTTTAAGGTTTAGTGTTTAGGATTTGGGATTTGGGGTTTATGTGGTTTAGGGGTTAGTGTTAGGGATTAGGGTTTAGTGTTTATGTGGTTTAGGTTTAGGGTTAGAGTTAGTGTTTAGGGTTTAGGGTTTATGTGGTTTAGGGTTTAATATTTAGGTTTAGATTTAGGGTTAGAGTTAGTGTTAGTGTTTAGGTTTAGAGGCTATTGTTTAGGTTTAGGGTTTAGAGTTTAAGGTTAGGAATAGGATTATGTTTAGGATTTATGTTTAGGGTTTAGGGTTAGGGTTAGGGGTTAGAAAAAATTAATAAAAAAATTAAACAATAAAGAGGGAGACAACATAAAAAAATCTTTGGTAATATTTTTTTCCTTTTTTAAATCAAAGACATTAAAGTTGATGATTTGGATGATACTTATGTGTGAATGTGATATGAAAAAAATATATTATATGTCTTAGTTTAATTGATAAAATATATTATGTGTCTTAGTTTAATTGGTTGGACCATATATTAGGTAGTGGAACGAATCCATATAATAATCTCTTCAAAATTTGACATAACATTTAAAAAATTATATAATTATACATTTATTCTTAATTACTTACCTAATTTATCAATTTATTCCAAATCTAAACCAATTATTCAATAAATTTAAGAGTTCCATCTTATTGTGAGATATAGTTGATTAAATAATCTCCTATTATTGACCTATTTAATTCAATAAATTTACAGCAGACTTTCATAACTACTAATGGACCTTTATCTTTTCCACACAAGAACGTCTAACAAGCACCAGAACTTCATCTACATCCACTCCAATGTCTTTAGTTGCAGTGAAGACAAATAGGAGGCTTAGAAAACTCAGACGATCTCGCACATGACATAAGGATTCATAGATTTTTTTTGAATAATAATAATAATAATAATAATATCCATGTCAATTGCAACTTACAACGAAAGAAATCATCATCATAATAATAATTCCCTGAGGATGGTGGAGAAAACAATGTCATTTGTAATGCAATTGCCATGCATGATATATAATGAAATGAAAAAAATCTTCACCTACTGTCGTCATATTAATTTGTTACTAGTGAACCTACACATCAACGACATTAAACTATACAACACAAATTCTAATAATCTTTTATATAAAAAAGGTGCGTCCCATATATCTTTATCGAATATAAAAATAATTGAGCTTGGATATATTTTTTAAAATAAATAAATGTTTCAGTCACTTTCACGTGACTGCTACTACGACCTGAATATTAAGTTTCTTGTTCTTGCAAGTATAACATAATTTATTTAAGAAATTTCAATTTGATTTGAATGATAATTAATTAATGGTTAAATGTGATGAAGGGTCTAATTAATCAAAGTCCTAGCAGTAGTTGTTGATAATTTACCCCTCCTAAGCAACAAGATGTTGCAGCATAGGCTTCGGCCGTTTCTCTTTTTTTCCTTGGGAGAGCTGGCAAAGGGTCGCCATCATCGAGCAACAGATGAAACAGAAAAAGAGCCGCGTGTGATCCGGCTGACGTCTAGACTTAGACCAAGCTGATATGGCCGAACACGTAGGCCCCACATGTTGGGGACTTTTATGAGCAAAATTACGTGTCATAGGGCTCACGTGTCCCCTCCCATGAACACCTAGGGGACACTCTTGAATATTTTTTGTAAACATATATTTCCATGGACTTCCCTGAAAAAACTATTCCTTCGGCTCAACAAGTTGTTTACGTGACGCTAAAAAATAAAGGACTCGTCGCTTGCCTCCTCTATATAAGCATCCCTCACATCCTGCAGCTTCTCCCACACCTTTGCCCTTCATTATCAATATTCGATCCATTTGCTTTGTTCAATGGCTGTTGATTCAACTCTCCCCCCTGCAGTTAGTGAGAATGATGCCAAAGCTCTTGGATTCATCGAAGAGATGACCAAGAATGTTGATTCGGTTCAAGAGAGGATCTTAGGTGAGATCTTAAGTAGAAATGCACAGACTGAGTACCTCAAAAGGTTCAACCTCAATGGAGCTACGGACCGGGAAACATTCAAGTCCAAAGTCCCTGTTGTCACTTACGAGGATCTTCAGCCTGAGATCCAACGTATAGCCAATGGTGACAAGTCTCCCATCCTATCTTCTCATCCCATATCTGAGTTTCTCACCAGGTAACATTAATTATGGCTATGGGTTTTTTCATATATATAATATATCATTCTAGTCCTCGTATTAAGGGTTTTTGGGACTTTATTTGCAGTTCTGGGACTTCTGCTGGAGAAAGGAAACTGATGCCAACAATTCATGAAGAGTTGGATCGTCGTCAACTCTTGTATAGCCTTCTTATGCCTGTAATGAACCTGTGAGTATTTTTCTTTGGCTTTTTTGTTTTACCGGGGGAGATTAAAGTTTTGATATTTTTCATGTTTTGGTCATGACAGTTACGTGCCGGGATTAGACAAAGGGAAGGGTCTTTATTTCTTGTTTATAAAAGCTGAAACAAAGACCCCGGGTGGGCTTGTGGCACGCCCGGTTCTTACCAGCTACTACAAAAGCCAACACTTTAAAAACAGACCACATGATCCTTTCAACGTTTACACCAGCCCCAACCAGACCATCCTATGCCCAGACTCCATCCAGAGCATGTACACCCAAATGCTCTGCGGTTTGATCATGAGGGAAGAGGTCCTTCGTGTCGGTGCCGTCTTCGCTTCCGGCCTACTTAAGGCCATTCGTTTCCTTCAAGTCAACTGGAAACAATTTGCTCATGACATCAAAACCGGAACGTTAAACCCTAAAGTAACTGACCCTTCCGTTCGGGAATGCATGAGCAAAGTCTTGAAACCTAACCCTGAACTTGCGGCGTTTATTACCAAGGAATGCTCGGAGGAGAACTGGGAGCGTATCATCACTAGGATTTGGCCCAACACCAAGTACCTTGATGTGATCGTAACCGGAGCCATGGCTCAATATATTCCCACCCTTGAATATTACAGTGGTGGCTTGCCCATGGCTTGTACTATGTACGCTTCCTCAGAGTGTTATTTCGGTCTTAATCTCAAGCCAATGTGTGAACCATCCGAGGTTTCATACACTATCATGCCAAATATGGCCTACTTTGAATTCTTGCCTCATAAATCATCCACTCCGGAGCTGTCTCGTGACTCACCGCCACGCCTCGTTGATCTTGCTGATTTAGAAGTCGGCAAGGAATACGAGCTCATCGTCACTACTTATGCCGGGCTGTGCCGTTACAGAGTCGGCGATATCCTCCGAGTCACTGGTTTTCACAACGCAGCTCCGCAATTCCGTTTCATTAGGAGGAAGAACGTATTGTTGAGCATTGATTTCGACAAAACCGATGAGTCCGAGTTGCAACAGGCCATAGAGAACGCTTCAGTTTTGCTCAAGGAATACAACACCAGCGTTGTCGAATACACAAGCTACGCGGACACCAAAGATATACCAGGCCACTACGTGATTTACTGGGAATTATTCGTCAAAGACGCTGCTAATGCCCCAACAGAGGAAGTCTTGAGCCGCTGCTGCTTTGAAATGGAGGAATCATTGAACGTAGTCTACCGTCAATGCCGAGTTGCAGACTCCATCGGTCCACTTGAGATACGTGTGGTTAAAAACGGTACATTTGAGGAGTTAATGGACTATGCAATTTCAAGGGGAGCTTCCATAAATCAATACAAAGTCCCAAGATGTGTCAGCTTCACGCCGATTATGGAACTTCTCGACTCAAGGGTTATTTCAAAGCATTTCAGTCCAGCTTTACCACACTGGTCCCCTGAACCACGTTCACATGATGCCATAATCGCCTAGTGTTGGAGAAAAGAATAAAAGTTGAAGAAATAATCTGCTTTGCTACCAACCAAAAAACGACAGCATCTTTTCTGCAACAGGAAACAAAAATAATAATCAGATAGACAAGTAACAGTGGTCTCCTTATGTTGTAGTAAAATTTTTAATTTAGTTATGTTTTAAAGGTGTCTCTTCTGTTTTCACCATGTTTGTGTAATGAAGACAAGTTGATATGTAAATGTTTTTGGGTTTTCTTGCCCAGTACTGCATGTTTCTCTGTCACTTCACTTGCAATAGGTTCTTATATCTTTCTTTTTCCTCCGTATATCATAGCGATGATCAAGAAATGAAACTGAAGATATGTAGGTCATGAACTTGAGGTAATGATGCCCAGCCTTGGACACTTAGGAAATTCAGGAACAGATTCATGGAGAACTTGGGAGGGGATCATGCTCTCAATAATTTTTGGTCTTATAAATTTAAATCTTTATTTCTCTTATTTTTTAAAATATATTAAAGTATTTATATAATAGATTATTATTTCATACACTCACAGATAGAAACTTTAGTTTCTACAAATGGATTAGTTTAGGGTTTAGAGTTTTAGATTGTAGTGTATAGAATCTAAAGTTTATAGATAGAATATATGATATACTATTTAAGATTTATGGTTTAATATTTAGATGTTTAAAATTAGAGATTTTAATTTTAAATTTTAATCTTAAATTAAATACCTTTATAATAAAATTATACCACTTGTCTGTATAATAATTATCGTTATAATTTGCTCCTCACGATTCAATTCTGTCTACGTTTTCTATGTTTTCTTTTATTATGTAGGCATTTTGTGCATGGATTTTAGCTCACATGCTACAGATTCCAATATCAGTTCTTATTTATTTATTTAAAAAACTCATTTGAGAATAGAATTGGTTTTCATGACAGACTCTGTTGCAGTTGTTGAAGTCATCTGTTTGGAAGGAAGCACGGACGGATATTAGGACCGGGGCGGACATACCGGTGTACATGGGATCTATCAGTATTAGTTTTGCTTTATAGTTATTAATATATTAATTGTTATTATTTTTGATAAATTTTATTAAAATTATATATTTTTTATTTTAGTTAATAATAATAGAAGCGACATAACTAGTATCTACACTCATCGAATGTGATAAATGTATTAAAAATTATTCATTATATAGATTAAAGACAATGAGTGATCGATATTATAAGAAAATTTTGTACAGTTCACAACTTGATAGATAAGATATTAAAAACGAGAGTGAAAAGCATAAAAGAAACATCTCTTTCGATATATTTTTTTTAGTTTCGAAACTAAAAATTTTAGTTTTAGATTGTATCGAAACGCTTATAGTTTTTCTTTTGAAATTTTAATTATATCGAGTCACTTATGGGATATATCAAAACGTCTAAATAGAAATGGACATTTTGGCTTTAAAAATACTTGAGAAAATCATTAATGGGTTAATTTTAAATTTAATAAAACATTTTAACTTGTCAATTAACTTATAAACTTAAAAATTTATTTGCAAAAAAATCCTTATACACTTTATTATATTAAAATTAAATATAAGTTTTACGGTATTTCTGTATTGTGTCAAACCTAGAATATTTACATGGTATTTGTAAGAGTTCCATGGGCTACAAGAAAACGTTTAACCTAATGGAACATTTATGATTTGAGAATTAATGAGCCTTTCAAGAATAGTTTCTAGGATTACTATTTGAATTAATTTGTTTTTAATATTTATCTTTTTAAATCCAAAACATAATTGTAAATGATACGTTCTTTTTGGGTAAAGCTTCATGGAATCTTCAAACAAAAATTTGGGTAAAAGTTTTCCTCAATCTTCTGCTTCTTTCTCCAGCAAGGCCAGTGCTGGCAGCATTGCTGCCAGGGTTGTGGAATGAACCCGTGGACATGCAGCACCGTTGATTTGGGTGATCATGCACCATAATATGTTTGATCAAATCATGCACCACAATCTTCAGAAACAAGTTACTCAACAGTTGCACGGATATACAAAGGGCTAATAGTGAGGACAAAAGATACAAGGTAACCATTAGATACTACAGCTTTCGTGTTGTTGCACAAAATAGTTTAAATTTCGCATCTAAGCCTTGTTATCTTGGCCAAGTTACATGGAAAACTGGACACCAAAGTACAGACTTCAAAAGTATACAGGGAACCTAACAGGACAGCTTCAAAGAAATGTTTTCATGTAATTGTGGTGTCTATTCAAATAAAGTCATCCAGATGGTCTATTTAAACTTGACTGCTCACTCTCCATGGAGATGATACAAGCAAGCCTATCATAAACCTGTAAACAATTTTGAAAAATCAATCCTTTTCAGAAAAAGGATTCATATTTGAAGTGTGCAATTCTGCATCACTTACCTCAGAAAGCTGCTGACTACTTTTCCGATTCTCTTCAGGTTCTTTGTTTATTGATGATGAGTCATACCTACAAAGCATGTCAGACAATCGGTCATAAAGATTAAAAATTTATAGTTGCGTTAGGACTATCATACTTACCATTCTCGTGGAATGCCAGCTTCTTCTCGGGCTGAATAATTAAATGGCCCTTTCAGCTCCAAATTATACTCTTTTAATAACTCTGCATGGTTTTTCAAGAAAAACATGGGAGCTTGAATGGAATTAATTTTACGCAAAAGAACCAGTTCTGAAGAGATAAAATACTACTAAACCTTTAAATGTGGAGCAAGGGACACGATTCATTTTTTGACAGACGAACTTAAACCAGTATACACCGACAGCTACATGTGCAATTTCCTCTTCAGCAATCTTAGCTACGATGCTAGATGTCCTATGATCCCCAAAGCCAACCATTTTTTTGACCAAGCGGGGCCCAGCATCAAGACCCCTGGCCTCCTACATTCATAAAAACAAGTATTCAAATTTCCAAACCAAATTAAAATAACACAAGTTGACATATCTATGCAGTTATAAATATTAATTAGAGGGTATATCTGAGGATGGATCATAGGGATGAACTGCATTTTTTTTACTTTTTCCAGAAAATGTTAAATAAGCATATACCAGACTGACAAGATAACCGACTATTATCTTAATTTAGAAACAGCTACTATAACATGTACATCCAAATAATACAGAAATGGTCAATGCATCCAAAAAAAAATAGGGTCAGAACATCAACTAAAAAGATTTGTGTGACATGGCAGAAAAAGGTTCTATAAACTAAAATAAAAATAATAGTCAAGCTATAGAACTGGAATTTGGACACTGGAAGCAAACTTTGTGCATATGACCTGAAATTGAAATGGTTAAGTTGGAATATAATGGAAGCAAGAACAACTGGGTTTCAAATGATAATTTCTTTTAAGCTTCAACTTCAGCTAAGACTACATCATAAATGGTTCCAAGGGAAATTCCCTGAGTTTGACTTGAGCCTACTGAGGCATTAGACTGGCATGAAAAAGCTCATTTCTACAAACAAAAAAAAATTGAGTTTATGTTGGCTGAAAATATTTCCTATGAAATATCCTTATTCCTTAACTAAAGTTAGTGTAAAGCGCATCTCAAACTGGAACAAAATCTAATCAGCCTAATGACAACACTTAAGCCAAAGAATTCTTGAAGTAAGTTACTGAATGGCATTGAGCCATGCAACCATTTTAATGATTTTATTCTGAAATGGAAGATTACGTTCATGTTTCCCATCCCAGGTACAGAGAGAGGCAGAACATGTCAATCCAAACAAGCTAGTCCAGTGTCAGCAGATTCTGATTATTGGTGCGAGTAATGGACAGAAGATTGGTGATCAGAAATTGTTTGAGTTAGATGAAAAGGAGAAGCAAATGCAGGTTGGGCAATTACATCTTGAAGAATCTCATTTTACACAGAAAGGAACTCGAGATTTACTTCCATTAAATAATAGTCATTCAAGAAAGAGAAAGTCAGAAAAAGATCACCTGTACTAATGGGATGGCAGCCAAACGTGCAGCTACATCATCTGAGGTTTTCTCACACTCTCTCCAGAGTAAGTTATGAGCAGGCATATCTCCATAACTAAAGAAAAGAAAAACAATTGAATGGAAGTGCGTACAATGAGTATAAATTAGTAGGGTGAGTCGATTTCGAGGCATATTTTGGTTTTCAAATACAAATGCTGGTCATCATGCGAATAGACAAGCAGGAACAACATATTTGCATTGACTAGGAAAGTATTGTGCATGGAAATAGAGCTTCCCAATTAATAAATGCACCGAACATAGGGAAAACTCTTCCTTTCTTTTCTTAGTGTTAAACAATTAACATGGCACTGGTAGAACCTCTGATTAAAAGCATGCATATCTTCATAGCTAGTTAAGGGAAAAAAGAATTTCAAGTGGTTTGAATATGGAAACAGCAAATTACCACACTATAGAAAGCGAGAACTCTACTTACTTGAAACCAATCTCGGCAAGCCTTTGGGAACACCAGGCAAAATGACGGCTCTCATCATCAGCAACATGAGCAAAGTCGGCAAAGAATTCCTCCCCAAGAATATCATAAAAGGGTGAAAATCGCACAACAGTATCCCATGCCAAATCAATTGCATTGAGCTCCACATGTGCCAGGTTATGAAGCAGATAAGCATTAAGAGGCAGGCCAGAATTTTTGGGGTCTGGAATCTCCTTTGGAGAAACCTGTAATTCACCCCCAAAAAACAACAAAAAGGTAATCAATTTTCACCTAAGAATCTAATTGAAAGGTTTGAACGCTCGAACGAATAATTGATCATAAAGATCATTATACATGCAGAAACTTCAATTCCCTGCAGTATAGTTTTGAATGAGGAATGGAGAACAAACCAATCGAGGGCTAAGAGGGCGAGCAGGTGGAGAAGGAGTGTGGCAGCGCCCAATTGGCAGATTCTGCTTGCGCCACCTGGTGAAAGCCAAATGAGAGAGCTTGGATTTGGTATTAGGGCAGCTGGTAGAGAGAACCAGAGAACCCAACTCTGCAAGAGAGGCAGCAGAAGCTTCAAGTGGATGCGTCGTGTCGGGAGAAGATTGTGGGGATCGTACAAGGGTTTGAGGGCCATTGTTTCCCCAAAACCTATCTTCGTTCAGTGGACTCTCTCTCCAGCTTTGAAGCCCAGACCAAGAAGCAGAAGAGCAAAACCGACTCTTGGTGTACTGAGACTGTGTCCTAGGATATGAGAATCTGAATTTGTGCGTTAGCAGCATGTTTGTGGTTATGAAACGGAAATGGATCCTCAGGACCAACTCTAATTGCCTGCTTCAAATCACGCGATGAAACGATCTAATACATAGATACACTAGTTTCAAAGATCAGTTAAATTGAATAATTATTAAAAATTAATTTTCCAAAAAAATATATATCCATTAAATATACAACATTTTAAGAAAAAGAAAAGGTAAAGTATTAAAACATCACTAAATTTTGTTAAAAAAAATAAAATAATAATTATATTTTATATTTTATAATAAAATGATAAATCGATTATTAAAAAATAATATTATAATCATCAAATCAATAAAACAGGTAAACAAAGAGAACTTCGTCGGGTTTTGATCTTTGTCTTGCTACCTTCCGTCTTAGTTTTCTCTTGTGATGTTTCCAATATGATTATGATCGTTGCTTTGCTTAATCTGATTACCTAAAGCTATTTGGTTTCTATACTGTTATTGGTTGAGGGAAGTTTTACAAAAAGGCCTAAAAACGGTGATATCGTTTTTCTTACAAATATTATAAGAAATTCGACATACATTTTTCGGTATATATAGAAATTTTTATAATTTTTGTAAAAAAAATAATATATACCGAAATCCTTATGCTTTTTTTAAGAAATTCGGTTTAAAAACCGAAATTCTTACAATTTTTATAAAAAATTCGGTATATATCATTTTTTTTACAAAAATTATAAAAATTCCGATATATATCAAAAAGTGTATATCGAATTTCTTACATTTTTTGTAAGAAAAACGGTATATCGTTTTTTAACTTTTTTTTTTAAGGCCGTCTTTTATTAGAATCACCCTATTGATTCAGTTATGTCAGTTTGGTAATATCCCGAGTACTTGAGAATACCAAATTTGAGCACTTATGTCCAAGTATTTGCCAGGCATTTATAAACTTTTCAATGGTGGTTTGGGTAGCTCATTAATAGTGGATATGCATGTATTTGAAGGGAGCGGCCAGCGAGAGCATTGGAAAGACGAAGATGGAGCCTGGAGGAAGAGGAAAATGAGTTAAATTTACTTTTTTTTAATTAGAATTAAATCGATTTTATTTATAAACATAAAAAATTTAAATACTTTATTATTTAAACTTTTATAATTGTAACGTCATTCTTGTTATCATTTTATTACAAGACATAAAATTTAATTATTACTATTTCATAATGTTATTATGATTTTATTATTTTTAATAAAGTTCAGCGACCGTTTTGATACTTTATCCAAAAAGAAAATTGAAACGACGGCGTTGTAATTTTCTTGAAACGTTGAGTTCATTATAAAAAGGGCAATGCGGGAGTTGGTTAGAGTAGAAACAGACAGATCCAAACATTGAACAAATCATTTGTATCCGAACCAAATCCAACGCCAGTGTTCCATTTCTGTTTCATCATAATCAGCTGATTATTTTGGCCTCATCCCCAAGCAACAACGGTTGGCAATGGCAATGGCATGTTCACTCGCTTTCTTCATCTTTCTTCTATCCCAATCATGCCCCTCACTCTCACAGCCAATGCTCCTCCCTCCACCTCATCCCCGCGCTCTTCCCGCCATGGTCCTCCCTCTCTTTCCTTCTCCCAGGAATTCACCCATAACATTTTCATACACTTCTCGGCGCCTCCTCAGATCCGAATCTAACTCATCACATCCTAGCGCTCGCATGCGACTCTACGACGACCTACTCAGCCGCGGGTACGATAGTATTATGCTGTCATCATTTTTATTTTCTCCAAATCAGGTTTTTTAACTCACATTTTTCGGAGGATTTGAAATTTCGCAGGTATTACACTACGCGGCTATGGATCGGGACACCGCCGCAGAAATTTGCCCTTATAGTCGATACTGGAAGCACTGTTACTTACGTTCCTTGCTCTGCTTGTGAAAATTGTGGGACACATCAGGTGATGTTAAATTTTCATCCATCTTTTCATCTTCTTCTCATTTAAATCTTGGTTAATGATTCTCTTTTTTTTACTATTCATTCTTTTAAAAGATTTTTTAGGTTGGATTGGTGTTTCAAGCAGTAATTGTAACATATTTCTATAAATGGGATCGTATAATTGCATACCAGGATATGTGTAAATTTAGCAGTAACGATTATCTTTAATTTTAGGTTTTCATACTTTTAAAATATATAAACATATTAAATTTTAACTAATTTATACATAATATATGCATTTCGTTAACACAATTTATGTGGCAAATAAATTGAAATCCGAATCTTAAGATCATGTTTCCAATGTCATGTAATTAGTTTATTCCAAGCGCATTAGAGATAGAGTAGAAAAACTACTTTCTGATTTCTTTAGCATTACTCCACTTATTGAGACATTCGATTTTAAGCTTTTACTGATAGAGCAGAAAAAAAATATAGAAGTACTCTTATTTATTAAAAAGATGAATGCCAAAAATTTCAGCTTTTACTGATAGCAAAATACATGGATTCATTTTTACATATATAATAATATTTTACATGTGTTAGGAGGTAAAATCAAACTAATTGTTTATAGCAATTTTTGTGGGACAGAAAAACACGTAGCAAACCAGACCTAATCATATTGAGTCAAAGTTTTCATAATGTTGGCTGAACAAAATTTTCTTGGGTTGTTTCTAATTTCTCTATATCAGGATCCAAAGTTTCAGCCCGAATTGTCCATCACTTTCAATCCTGTAAAGTGCAGTTTGGATTGCGATTGTGACCAAGACAGGGTTCAATGTATATATGAGAGACAATACGCTGAAATGAGTGTCACTAGCGGTGTCCTTGGTGAGGATGTCATTTCATTTGGGAATCTAAGTGAACTTTTGCCCCAGCGTGCTGTTTTTGGTTGTGAAATTGAGGAAACCGGTGACCTTTACAGACAACATGCTGACGGCATTATTGGATTGGGCCGTGGTGATCTCAGCATTGTTGACCAACTTGTGTATAAAGGTGTGATTAGTGATTCTTTCTCATTATGTTATGGTGGGATGGATGTTGGTGGGGGCGCTATGGTTCTTGGTGGTATTTCTGCCCCATCAGACATGGTCTTTAGTTTTTCGGATCCTACACGCAGGTATGTTTTGTAAGCATTTTTATCTCAGGAATAGAGTACCTCGTCAACTTCCTAACAAAAACATCCAATACATCCGGCACATTCACACTAGTTTCGGGATGGCAACAGTCCATATTACAACATTGAGTTGAAAGAGATACATGTTGCTGGGAAGAAGCTAGCTTTGAACCCAACCATCTTTGATGGAAAGTTTGGAACTGTTCTGGATAGTGGTACAACATATGCATATCTACCAGAAGAGGTGTTTGTGGCTTTTAAGGATGCTGTAAGGTTTTCTTCCTATAGATTGACCATAGTTTTAAGATATGTTCTGAGTCTTCTGACTAGTCTCTTTTTGCTCCTGGTTAAGTGACTTAAAAATTTTCACACTTCGTCCTTCATGACATTTATATGCGGATCATTGAAGTTATATTCTCAACAATTTTGCATTTTTAAACCATAATTTATGTGTTTGTGTAAGGGAATGCGATGACTACTTGCTCTATATATTATTAACCTGTTAGAAGTCAAAACTTAAAACTAACAAATTTTATTGTGTTTGTTCTTTTCCCCTATCTCATATTTGCGTCTTTATATTGAAGATTATGAAGGAACTTAAAAGCTTAAAGCAGATCAGCGGCCCTGTTGCAAGTTACAATGATACATGCTTTTCTGGTGTTAGCAGGTACACCTACATTATTTAGCACAACATAAAAATTAAAAAGTTTGTAATTATTTGTTATATAAACTGATTAGTTCTGTACTTTTAACTGTTAAATTTTGTTTTCTGCTTCAGTAATATCTCCGAACTCTCAAAAAAATTTCCAACAGTGGAGATGGTATTTGGCAATAAGCAAAAATTATTGCTTTCACCTGAGAATTACTTGTTTCGAGTGAGTTTTTTATAGTCTAAATGCTTTCCTGTTGATTGAACATCTTCATTTTTCAAGGGTGCCTTCTTAATGTTATACACAGGGTTGTTTAGCAATAATTGTATTTGATATTTTGATTCAGTCAAGTATTTTGCTCTTTCCTTGATGTTCAATATGTGACTAGTTTTTTTTTTCCACTTATCTATCATCTTATTCATGAAGCATTCTAAGGTGGAAGGTGCATATTGCCTTGGGATCTTCCAAAATGGTGTGGATCCAACTACCCTTCTGGGAGGTATGTTAACCTTAATATAACTTGAGTATTTTGTGATGTTATTCCATGTAAATTTTAATGAGACTCCTTTTGGTTGTTGGGTCTTAGTATTGGAATTTGATTGATTGAATCTTCTCCAGGCAAAGTTTGACAAAATATCTCAATTTCAATTTCAAAGCTATAGTCTGATGGCATGAAAATTGTGGGAATGTCATTTTTGTGATTTCTTGTTGTAATAGGAATCATTGTACGGAATACTCTTGTTACATATGACCGCGAGCATTCAAAGATTGGTTTCTGGAAGACTAATTGTTCTGAGCTATGGGAAAGACTTCATGTAACTGGTGCACCATCACCATCTCCTGCACCTTCAAGTGGGAAGGACAATTTAACCTTCAAAATGCCACCTATATCCGCTCCTGATGGACCTCCTCATTATCCTCTTCCAGGTATGCTAAACCATGGTCATACCAAGACCTGTTACAGGGTTAGAAGTTAGAACTCTGCTCTGCAGTTCATTTTATAGAAAAGCAAGAAAATGATGGATACTTTTATCAATTATGCTTTCTGAGTTATATTGTCATGTTATGTTGACATTTTCTTGTTGATAAATAGTGGAGCTTGAAATTGGTGCAATTTCATTGGATATGTCATTGAGCGTCAACTACTCATATCTACGACCTCGTCTCATCCAACTTCTTGAGTTCATGGCTAAGGAGCTAGATGTTAATGGTTCACAGGTTAAACACTACTATCTCCAAATGCAGGAGCATTAATACCAAAGGAAATTTTAAACTATCTTATTGAACGGTTGAATTTTCTGTCTATCGTTAGTTTCACAGCTCATCTTTACTTTTATTGTATTATGCTCCTTTTGGTATGATTTCAGGTGCACTTATTGGAATTTTCATCTGAAGGAAATAGTTCTCTTGTGAAATGGGCCATAGTCCCTTCAAGATCAGCAACCTACATCTCTAATGTTACTGCCCTAGTAAGTTTTGGTTTTAGATCATAGCAATTCTTTGAAAGTATAATTACAGTTGCTTTCTTGATGAATTTCTGCTTCCAGAACATAATATCTCGGCTTGCTGAACATCGTGTGACAATTCCTGAAGCCTTTGGAAATTATCAGTTGGTGCAATGGGAAGTGAAGCCTTCTTTAACGCAGTAAGTTTCCACCCCTTTCTCTCTCTCTCTTTCTCTGTGTATTCTTGTATATGGCATGGTGATGGATCTCTCATGTCTTGCACCATGTCTTACATCTCTGAGCATGTACAAGTTAATTGTTGTTGATATAAACTCTAAAAGTATTGTTTTTTTGGAACGGATACAGAACATGGTGGCAGCAACATTATCTTGGTGCACTTATGTCTGTCATCATGTTAATCATTGTTGGACTATTAGCTTCTGGTATTTGGCTATGGAGACGTAGACATCAAAGGTTGGTTCCATATCAACCCGTTGATGGAACAGCTCGAGCACATGAACTCCAGCCACTGCAATCTTAAAGCCTGTGGTGTGGAACAAAAATGAATCACATTTTGAGACAGGTTTGGGTTTTGTTGGACGAGGAACCTTCAAGGAAATAAAATTAAATAAACGCATCATCCGAAGGAACACTGTGTTCGTGAGAATGAAAGAAAGGGCATGTTAAGTCTAAAATTTGTCTTGATAGTCTCTTCATTTTAAAATTGGTTTATTTGATTTTAAGTACCTCCGTTCTACTTTTATTCGCCCCGTGGTCCTTCAGCACGTTTCAATCAGGTTCAATTGCATCTGATTTTGAAAAAATTATATCATGGGTCAGTCCCACCACTTGTCCATGGGACCAATCAATAAAAACTACACACTTCATCAATTTTTTCATGTCATAATTTTTTCCAAAGTGAATCTTCACTTGAAAAATTAAAAAATAATGAGGTGGACAGTTTCTATTGGTTGGTCCCATGAATGACGTGGTTGGACTGACCCATGATATAATTTCTCTTGATTTTGGGTCGGTTCTTGTTTCCGAAAATGGTCTCCTTACTTTTGAGCCACTCTGTGTTTTGAATCTAACTCTTTAGTCCTTACGCCCCTTTAAATCACTCTCGAGCCCCCCTTGTTTTTGTTGAAATTTTAACTTCGTCCCTTTATTTAATTAATTGTTTCTTTTAGGGTTTATGGTTCCCTTCTCTCTCTTCTCCCTCTACATTACTGCTTGGTCTGTTACAGCTAACGATTCTAGGTCATCATTCTCTGCCAACTCCAGTTTCTCGTCCTCTTTTATCAGTTCGGTCTGTTGCCATAACAAGGTTCTATTTAATAGATTGTAATGAAATTATTTTAATATTTATACGAAAAATAAATGCCAATAGACGAACAATATCAAGTGATTAGGGAGTGAAACCATTGTGAATCACGGAGACTTGAAAGTAAATTGATTCTGAAATAAAGAGGGGCAAGTTCAAAACTTTTTTTATGACAAAAATATTGTAAAAGAAGACACATAGGAATTAAAAAAAAGGTTTGGAATTTTCTTTTGGCAAACACAAATTATAGTCGAATAATAAAAGTAAAATAAATTTTTAATTTTTTAAAGTGTGTGTTTTACATAATTTAAAAGGATGTCTAAAATAATTTTAAGAAAGTTTTATATTTGATACTTCAAATAAAAATATTTGATCAACAGATAATATAATGATTTAATTTTAATATATTTTACAACAAAAAATTAAAATTATATTTTATATGATCATATTTAAGCTCTAGCAAATAGTCGATATTTGTTTAAATAATTTATTACTTATCAATATTTAGTATCTATAAATATATCTCAGATTATAAATATCTATTAATTTATATTTTGATTTTATTTGGTTTATTAATAAATTTATCCTAGTCTATTAATAAATTTATTATTTATTATTGGTTAGACTTGAATCTGATTATACTCGGAAAAAACGGTCACTCAAGACTAAGAATACAATTAAGTTGAAAACGGTTTACTGTAAAATCTCAAAAACAGTGTCCCCCAACCCAAGAAGTGCAAGGCAAACCACCTTTCAATAAAAAAAAGCAAGGCAAACCGTTTTACTGTAACATCTCAAACTAATATGTAAAGTATAAATCACAGGAAGTAAACAAAATGGAGTCAAATAAATCTACCATAATAGAAAATGTGTAGGAATAAATAAAACCCAATACAAAGATCTTCTCTACAACAGAAATACAATGGATGACAAGACGACGAGTATCTTCTGAAAGCTCTTCAGACTCACGGCTCCACTCTGCATTTTTTCCATTCAGAGGTGTAAGTAAACAAAAAAAAAAAGATTGGAATGTGAGAAAAGAGATCAGAATGTACCTCATCGGCGGAGAAAGAAGGAGCAGGAGAGGACGCATCGAGGCTAGGTCCTGGTGCACCGGTTGGTGGAGCGGGAGGTCCAACCAAATCAGGCGAAGGAGCAGGAGCACTGTGTTTCTTTGATTTCTTCTTGTTCTTGCTCGGAGATGGTACTGGAACCTCGGCAGTAGTTGGAGACGCAGCAGGAGCCGGAGGAGAGGCCGAGCTCTCTGGAGGTGTTGTCGGAGCAGCAGCGGGAGGCGATTTGGCAGGAGGAGAACTTACGGGAAGCAGAGTAGGTGGAGAACTCACAGGAGCAACAGCTGGAGGGGAAGAAGCCGGAGCAGATTTTGATGGAGCTGGAACCGCCGCAGACTTCGAGGGAGCAGCATCTGGTGGTGGAGAAGCAGTTGGAGTAGCGGTGGGAGCTGGTGACTTAGATTTCGTAACAGGAGCTGTAGCGGGTGCCGTTACAGGCGTAGTTGCTGCTGGTGGTGCTTTAGTTGGTGCGGCGGTTGGAGATTGACCACCAACACCAGCCACCACAATGCAAATCAAAGCAACTGCAAACGTGCTTCTACGATCCATATGATTCCCCCAATAAGAGTTGGAGAGTTACAGGCCTGGAGGAGTGGGAGTACCTGAGACGAGTAGGAGAGTTAACATAAATAAATAAACGAAAAAGAAGAATAACGGGAAGCTTTAAACAGATCTGGACCGTACATAGAAAAGGGTCCCACTATCAGATGGGTCTGGATTAGCCGTTGGATTGGGAGGCCCACAAGCATCAACTATAGAACAAAGGGACAGCTAGGCAGCAGCAGCACAATCTATATATGGGCCCACTTGGAAAAATTATATCATGGTCAGTCCCACTACGTCATCCATGGGACCGATCAATGATAATCATCCACCTCATTATTTTTTAATTTTTAAAGTGAAGATTCACTTGGAAAAAAAATATGATATGAAAAAGTTGATGAAGTAGGTAGTTATCATTGGTCGGTCTCATGGATACGTGATGAAACTGACTCATGATATAATTTTTCTTCCCACTTGGTATTGATTCCTAAATTAGTGCCTGTGATTTGCTGCCACCTCACTCATTAGATCCTATTAAAATTAAAAATTATACCGTGAGTTATTTTTAAATGAATCAATTAAATATATTTAATTAATTAAATTTTTATATTATCGGTTTTCACCAATATTTATCCTAGTTAAGTTTAAAGTTAATTTTTATTAAATAAAAATTTATTTAATAAAAAATAAAATAAAAATAAATAAAATAAATATGTTTAATTAACTTTAAAAATAATAAAATAATAACGATTCATAATATAATTTCAGAGACAAAAGATTAATTAATTTGCTTATTCAGTTTATGTGGGCTGAGACAGCTGGAAGTGTGTCGCCGTAGGGTCAAGTTGGGCAAAGTGACAGATCAAGATGACAATGCAACGGAAATGACTGGACCTAAGGTCGGGATCTTATTCCAATTTTATGGAGTAATTACTTAAATATACACCTTTAAAATATTATTTATTATTCTGACGCATAGGTAAAATTATTTCTTGATGTAACATCTTTATTAAGTTTTTTAGAACTTGACATCTTAGCGTGGCAATTTCGTTATTTTATGGTTATTGTTATCTAATTACTAAATATAATATTTTGAACTCGGCCGGGAAAGTTCCTTTTTTCTTTTGAGAAGTTATAACCATTATTAATTAGGCCGATATTTACTATAGTATTTGGAATTCGTTAGACTCGCGTTAAAAAGAGTTCCAAACCAAAATAATTTAAGCAATTAGAAATCTGGTAAACTTCACTGGACGTACAAATTTGTGACGTTCGTCAAAATATGTCACTAAAGATAAGTTATAACACGACATTTAGAAGAACAAACAACACTACAACACTTTGCGTTACACAGCTTTTGATGTCCAAGAGAAAGTTTTCCCTTTTAACAAAGATTTTTCACTAAAACTCGGCTTTCTCTTCCACGCTAACCCTGCCTAGAAACCAATGCTAAGCATGCATCTTTTTATTCAATACGACACATGTCAAGATATGAACTCAACTCACAAAATCTTAATTGTAATCATACTTAACAACATCCTAGGAAAGAATCACAGTGGTTCTTTAGGCACATTCATTAAGATTTGAAACTAGAGCTAATCATAGCATGCAGGACAATGTATACTTACAAGATGTATATAATACTTCCATTTTCATCACCATGTGTCCTAAAAGGAAATGTAAACAAGTAATTAACAACCCTGGCTCTTGGGTTTCATATTAGTAACATGTTGCATATGGAAGCCGCATTTTCTTGAGACCTGTCCAGTTGTACTTGCTTGCAGATTTTTTCTTGTTACTTTTTCTGGGGTTGGAAAATAAACTAAAAAGAAGCAGATTTGATTATATTTTGTTGCAAAACAAGTACATTTGATTACTTTCTCCTGAAGGGAATGAGAATGAGAAATCATTACTCAGTTTGTATGCTTGTGGAACTGAACCTTTATATGCAGAAAAATTGAACAGTTCGAAATTTGAATGCTTCATTTCAAAGATTAGTGTGCGTGCGTTTGTGTTATCCAGAAGGTAGGTAGGGTAGGAGAGTGGTCCATTGTCTATGTTGTTGATAGCTGCCTTCTTAACTCTTTTGATAGAATTATTTTAAACCTCCATTTTGAAGTTTTGTTCATCTTAATTCTGAGTCTTTGCCTGTTTAAATTTCCTTGTAGATTCTCTTTAAACATCAGTGGTTCGTGAAACTTGCTATTTTAAGCATAAAGATTCAGACAAACATCAACTGTTACTAGTGTTGCACAGATAAAATATGGGTTAATCTCTGCCTCTCTACTTTTTTGCCTCCCTTCATATGTTAGCAGCTCTTTTTCATCTGTTGGATGAATGAATTCACCACAGTTAAAGAAGATGCACTCAGAGCCACCATGCAGCAAACTGAATTGTTTCTTCTGCACCGTGAACGAGCCAGACCCATCTCTAAGAAGCGCAAAACTCAGCCAATGCTTCAAGGAGATGCCTCTCAGAGATGATCAAGAACATGTTTTGGTCTTAAGTGGGCTGTGGAACATTTCCATGACTCAACCTGATGATCCAGAGTTCCCTTCCCTTGGTATATTTGAATGCATGGCAAAGCTTATCTGTAGAGGCATCAACGATCCAAACTGGCTTCTCAGAGGTCAGAACATCTATATCCCCTACTATGCTGCTCATATCATCGGTTCATATACGATGGACAATCCCCAATTTGCAGAAAAAGCTGTTCACTCGGGTGTGATTCCTCCGTTAATGGAGCTTTTGAGAGGCAAGATGAGCTGGGTTGAGCAAAGGGTTGCAGTTCGAGCATTGGGTCATTTAGCAAGCCATGAGAAAACCTTTGAAGCTGTTGCTGTACATGAAGTGGAGATGATAAGTGGGGCAATGGAGGTAGCAAGCAATTGCCTTGAAGTGGTTTACAAGGAGTTCGTTGGATCAAAAGCTAGGAAGAGACCCGAATACCATTGTGATTTGCTCACAAGGGGGCTTGGAGGGTTTCAGTTGCAGCTAAAGAAGGCCGAGGAATGGGCCAGTCAGCTTCAGTGTTGGTCTCTTTATCTCTTGAATTGCTTTGCATGCAAACAAAGATCTCTCCACCTCATTTGCAACCAGGAGTTCCTTAACAATTTGTGTGGAATGTGGGGTGGATTACTCAATCTCTCATCCCCGGCAGGGCTTGGATTACTTACAACTCTTTGTTCCTACAAGACAGGGAGGGAACATGTAGCAAAGCTAAGACAAGTAGTGGAGAGTCTTTGCAATGTTTCAAGATCCTCAGATGATTGGCAAACCATGGCCATCGATTGTCTTTTGTTGCTTCTCAAAGACCCAGAGACAAGATATCAAGTTATTGAGATTGCAGCATTGTCTCTTGTTGATTTAGTTGAACTTAGAAACCTTGGAGAAACAAAAATGGTGGGGGAAACAATTGCTCACGCATTGTTGCAAGATTACTGCAAAATAAAATATGGTTTCTTGAAGCTGAAGAGCAAGGAAGCTGAGAGAGCATTGGAAGAATTATGGGAATTGAAAGTTGAGAAGATAAAAAGGGACAGACTAATGTCTGAGCAAGAGCTGAAAGAGAGACAAGTGTTAGTAGGGGAGCTGAAAAAACAAGGCAATCATAAGTTTTGGTCAGGGAAAATAGAGAGAGCTTGCAAGATATATTCCGAGGCTTTGGAATTGTGTCCATTAAACAGTACAAAGGAGAGGATCGTCCTTTACAGCAACAGAGCACAGTGTCATCTACTACTGAAAAACCCAGCAGCCGCCATTAGTGACACAACCAGAGCTTTGTGCCTATCGGGTACGGTGAGTCCTCACAGCAAAAGCTTATGGAGAAGGTCACAAGCCTATGACATGAAAGGATTGGCCAAAGAGAGCTTAATGGACTGCTTGATGTTCATCAACAATCGTATAAAATCTGAGCACACCAAACGTGTCAGGATCCCGTACTACGCAGCAAGGATGATCAACAAGCAGATGAACTCCACGTGGCTATTTGCAAATGCCAAGTCAAAAAGGAGAAACAAGTGCATGAATACCAGCCGCAGGAGAAGATGATGAGATTGATGGATAATAAGGACAAGAGTTTCCCGGGTAAGCCTAGTAATTATAAAGTTTTGGATTTGCATGATTGTATCTATAAGAATGTTTTTTTTCCCCAATTTGCTTGTTATTTATTACGGAAGATGAAATTGAATCACTTAATGCATTTACATTAGGACCGACTCTTGAAGAAGATAAGGATAAGGATGGTAACGATGAGCTGGAACAAGCTGCTGAACCAAGTCACGGATTACGTAGAGGAATAAGAAAAAGAAGAGCCCCAAAAGCTTTAACATATTTTGTCCTTTTCTAATTTGAAAAATCATATAAGCCAATACTTGTAAATGCTAAAGATTACAGAAAAGACTCTTTTATGAATCAAATTTCATTCCCTTCTATTATCTCTTTCTTTTAAAAGGTTCAAACACGACATTATTTCAGACATGCCAACCATTGCAGAAGACCCTAAAGCTGAGAAGAGATGGAAGAAAAAGATGGAAAAGCAAGTCATACTTTGATTGTATGATGGCCATTTTTCAAAGCATATGATATGATATAATACGATATAAGAACTTGTTTTTTATTAGATCTATCTGTACTTTGGTTCCCTTGCATAAGTTAATGTCGACTCTAATTTTACTTTTTTATTTTAGTTTAATTCGACGAATTTAACGTTTATTAAAGAACAAGTTCACTAATCACTATATTAGATTGAATACACTAATTCGAATCATTTAAAAAATAACATCATCTTTTGTCATTATCACCTCGTAATGAGTTAAGATAGATAAGAAGTTATAACCATTGTACCTTTGAATTTTGTCCCTCTTTAGGGTTACACAACCGCAAATAAAAACATGGTAGCCATAGGATCACTCTTTTTTCCCTTAGGTGACACATTTAAATCTCCGGCATATAATGTCATTGAATTATTCATCTCCATGTTTTATTACAAGAGAAAACAGTATGAATCTACCAAGACTACGGAGTCTGAGCCTAACAATGGTTAACTATCAATCATTAATGTTGGCATAAAAATTTAGATGATTAATTGTCTGAGTCTTGTTTTATATTTTATTTTTAGTGCATGTCAATTAATCCTGCTATTACCCTCAATAAAATATTTAGAAGCAGAATATGATTTGATTTATCGGATTAAGACCTGATTAGTCCTTATAAAGACAATTTTATTAAAAAAAAAACTAAAGAATTTGTAAGAACAGTCTTTGGCATTATCAAACCTAACTTGAAAGAAAATTTTGTGTTGATAAATCTCTGTAGATTCGCTGAGTAAGATATCGTACCTAACCCGCTACTCTAATTGCTCCTAATTCTATCGCCTAGATTACCCAAAATCTACAACAAATTTGATGTTGGCAGAACAGCAGAACCTCTATCCTGGAGAGAAGCACCGAGAAACAATGACCCAGCAAGCAGACAATACGCATTTACCTTTTCAATAAACTACAAATTATGTTATTAACTTTTCAATTATTATTAATAAATTATTTTTTAAAATAATATAAGATATTTTAAACGGAAAATTATAAATATAATAAATTTTGTTATGAGGATCATTCTATAAATAGTTCTCAAGAAAATTTGACTTAGATTAATCAGACTAATAATCAAATATTGATAATTATAAAAATATACTAATTTTCTCAAAACATTCAATTTATTTAGAGCACAGAATAATATCTCAAAAGATTAAATGAGCAAATAAACCTTAAGTATTTAGTATATCTATAAATACAATGTGAAGCCCAATAAACAAATGGACTATACCTTTATGCATGAATAAGCAATTAAATAGGCCTAAATCTTTAATATAATCTAAAAAATGTATAAATATTATAATTTTTCACGTAAGATTGGTTTCACTTATCTAAGAGGAGGATTATTCATCATTACTACATACTAATTCAAGATTCGTTCATTATGTATTTAAGTAACTAATCTCGCAAATGCTCGTCTAGTGATAATCGAATTTTGTGACATCATGAGGATTCTTTCGCATTAGTGGGAGATTGTTCAAAATATGTAATGTTTGAATCCCACACTCTGTTTTTATAGGTTGTATGAGAACAGTTCAGTTGATTTAAAATTCTCTTAAAATTTTAAATACTTAACCGAATAGATTTAATAACAAAATATCTGAGATTTAAATAGATATTTTCAATTAACAAATCTATTATTTTTGGATAGATATTATCTGATATTAGATTTAAAATTTAAATTTAAATAAGATTTTATTTGATTCTCGAACAAATCTATCTCTGCTTTCAACCTATAAATAAGATGTTTTTCTCTCATTTTTAATCATCCCATTCAGAGTTCATATGTCTTACTTGATAGTGAATTAAAGAGCATACTCCAAACTTCGGGTGTACACTGTTCAGAAGACCGTGCTAACCTTCGGAGGACAACCGACTAAAGTAGCGAGTACACACATCGGGACGATTTATTTCTAAGTTCATACCACAACACGGTCAAACTTTAATTTTTCCTGTCAGTGCTAATGCCCTATTTTAGGGTCTATTTTACCAACACCTTAACACATTTTTGCCAAACAATTTGTGACAGTCTAAATTGTCTCCAAAATTTGAATGGAAATCAAACTATACCTCGTCCTCTATGATGTTTAGAAATCACCTATAAGAAGTTATCATCCTCGATGATCTTGCACTTCAGCAATTCATATGACCTCTCAACTCTCAACTTCAAGACCAAAACTCGGTTCAGACTCTTTCAATCTCTTCTGACCAAATCATGACTTACTCCCTTCACAAGAAATAAAGTCATCATGTGACTGAGATTAATTACAGTAAAACAAACAATGTTATTTTAAGTTAAAACAACTCCTTTGCACATAATTATGAATTTAACAAAATCCAGATTGCATTGGGGAATAGAATGTACGGACAATATAAATTATCAAATCTATTACTCAAAGAAAGCCGAAAAATCAAGTCAACACTTTCAAATTTATTGGATGGAACCACAAAACAAAAGTAGTTAAACTTCATTCTTTTGCTTCTTTCCAACCAAAGCCTTGGGATGAATTCAAGGGACCCCTTGACGGTTAATGGCATCCGTAGCATGGACATGTTGGCCAGAGGTAGGGGCGTCGGTGGAGCTGGCTGCACCACGGCCAGGCTCAGGTTGTTTGTGGCCTTGGGTTCCATACCCTCGACGCTTGTAATCTTCCAAGTCCTTGTACTTTACGTAAGGGCTGTCCTGTATTGGCAGAACCTCTCAGGTTTCTTTGTTCTCTCCCTTCTTATCCATATCTTCTGGCTTCTTCTCCATTTGAACTTCTGATGGGGGATGATCCATCGGTGGTTCTTTGATCGGTGATCCTATTTAACATTTTTAAGCTTTGACGCTATTCGGACACATGTTCGATACGTGTTTATTGATCGTCAACTGCAACTTTGCACGTGGCGGAACACATTACAGCTGTACAATGTATTGTCGGAAAGTTCTCTTTTTTAACGAAAAATTATCATCCATGGTCCCAAACAATCAGGACCGTTGATCTTAATTTTTTTTAAAATGAATCATTGCCTCTTTCTTACATAGTGGATGGATAGTTATTAAGTGGTTATTTAAAGATCAACAATCCTGATTATTTAGAACATAGATGACGTGATAAACAGAGTTTACCGTATAATCTTTCCTTTTTAACAGAGTTTGTTTCTATCCATCTTTTATTGTATCAAACTTTACCAACACTAACACTATGGTAAAACCTAACTAAAATATATATAATACCTGAATCATCCGAATTTTTTATTCATAAATTTATGTATTTAAATTCATATTTCTTATCAAAATACTTATTAAATTTAATTTTTCATAAATATTTACGTTTTATTTATCCAAACCTAAAAACAAATATAAAATTTATAATTATTTTTAGGTGGTCATCTTTTTTAGAAAAATTCCTCAAACTGCACATATACTCCTATTTACATTATATATATTATTACTTTGTATCCAGATACCCACAATATTTTTACCTACAATTTTATATAATTTTATATTCATATTAGTTTTTATATTTATTGTCATATATTTAGGCCCATTATCACACATTGATCCACCGAGGAACCTTAAACCTTGCTAACATAAGTAACCAACAACAACCAATCAATACAAATCATATAAATAATATTAGTATTTTAGACACTCATTTTAAATTTTAATATTCACTATATATCTTAAGGAACAATTACCATCAATAATAGAATCCAAACTCAGAACGTAAAAATTTAGTCAAATTACTCTAGTATATCAATACGTTTTCAACTTTTCATGTGTATCGGTATTATTTTTTTCATATCGGTATACTCGTGTATACTAATATTAAGATTGTATTCGATGTATTTACTTGATAAGGTGTACCGATATATTCACTTAGCTTTTCAACACGCTACATCGATACCCATTCATTAAATACTAGTCTAAGAGCCCGTACTGATACACCCCTTGATATTTGATATACTAAATGGTTTCTAAAATTGTATTAACGCACCCGTAGCGATACATCCTCGAACCATATCAATACCCCTTTGAGAATCTATGTATCTTCATAGAGGGAACCGAAACATCCTTAAGGATTATTTAAATGTATTTTTAAAAGGTTTTAACCCCAAATAAAATCAAATTATAAAGTTACCATTAATGCACAATCAAACTCTAATCCTAACCGAACCATCATAGAAAAACCAGCTATCTTAAATTACAAAAATACTCGCAGAGCATCTCAAAAATGCATATCTAAGCAACTCCGAATATAAAACTGAAATACTTTCCCAGAGGGAGAAGGGAACCAGTAAGCATGGAGGACCTGTATAAGCCTACACTGTGAGATTCAACATTTTCCAGTCCAAAGCAGCAGATGAAGATTGAAGTTGTGCCTGGAGGAGCTTCTTCAGTCTAGAAACCGGGAGTACTCTGGCCTCTCACGTGCAAGGAATGTGAGCAGCATAGTTATCTTCAATTTTATTAGCTGACATTATGTTCCTTTAATTTTTAATGAAAAATTATCAAATTATTTTTTAAATAAAATCATTATAATTCGGTACTTTTTGCAGTAAAAACTCGAGTTTGACATCCATATAAAGCAACTTAATGACCTGAAATGTAATATAAAGCATCTTCATCACAGTATATCGACAAAGAAAACCGAAACCACCTAAACACTTAGACTCAGCTTCCATTATTAGCTGGTTATGCATCAAGAATTTGATTAACGAAAACTTGAAAACACTAAACAATTAAACTCCCTCCGGGTGTTTCGAGTGAGTTTAAGCCAATTAAGCAATCCCCTTTATGATCCTATCAAGTCCAGCTTATTGCAATCCCCTTTATGATCCTATCAAGTCCAGCTTATTGCAATAGGACTTCCCACAATATATTTCCCATCAGACCATTCCAAACGACCGAAACTGTACGTATTAGTCGGCTGTGAACTACCAGTGAACGTCACTGTATAAGATTTCTTCTCGTTGGCTTGGCTGAAAGTCAAACTCTCTGGCTCAACTGATATCTTAACATTCGCATTTCCACTTTCAGGTGATATAGACACCTTGTAAGTCCCCGGCGACCCAACATTGGTTAGAGTTCGAGTGTGTTTAACCACATTCGAGCTGCTCGTGACCGAATCAAAGTTGACTGCAAATGAAGGGTAGTTGAGATCAGTAACTTTGTATGTCTTGCTGGCATCACATGAGAAGTTTCTTCTTGCCAATGATCTGATTTGAAACTCAGTGTAGTTTAAGGCACAAAGGAAATCCAGATAATCTTCCACTGTTAAATCATAGACAAGTCCTGGGTTAAGAGCAGAAACAGGATCCACATGTCCAGCACCATGATCGAACGGGGTGGATGGTTTCCCCGTAGCAATATCTTGCATTTTCTGCTTGTTTTTGTACTCTGTGTAAGCGGTTGTCATGAGAGCTGATCTTATAGCTGCTGGGCTCCAATCCGGGTGAGCCGCCTTGAGCAACCCGGCAAGGCCACTAACATGTGGGCAGGACATTGAGGTTCCTGAAATAATGTTGAAATCCACTCGTCTGGTATCAGTGGCTAACCCCGTTGGACCTACGGAGCCGGACCACCCAGCCAAAATATTAACCCCTGGGGCAATCATGTCTGGTTTCAATATGTCGGGAGTTATGGAATTAGGCCCTCTTGAGCTAAAAGCAGCTACCACCGGTGATGGTTCAATACCAACTTTGGTTCCTTCAAAGAGAATTGAGACAGTAGGGTTAGGGTTTGAAAACAAGTAACCTTTTATAGCATCACCAGATTTTTGACCCACGGCGGTTGCTGGAAGCAAATGGGCGTCAGCTACAAGCTCTTCACCATTTGCCGCAGTGTTAGCCAACACCATGCCTGCACCACCAGCTGCTTTAACAACGGCTCCTTTTTGAACTCTGGCGTTCGTTCCACGGTCACATAGAACAATTTTTCCGGCAACTTTTTCCGGTATCAAAGTGCCCATCATGCATAAATTCCCGTTCGTGGCATTACTGGCATTACCAGCATATACAAACGGTAGCATCTTGCCAGGCAAGGGGATACCTCGGTACAGCGACACACCGGAGTAGTTTCTACCGTTTCCGAGGCTAACGAAAGCAGGAAAATCACGATCCAATGTACCAGCGCCGACAGTTGTGATCCAAGGAGCCACGTTCGATAAACTGTAAGCCCCCGGACCAGCATTTCCGGCCGAGCAGGAAACTAAAATTCCCTTTTCCATAGCAGCAAAAGCTCCGATTGCAACACTGTCCCTGTAAAAATCCGACATGCCACCACCGAGTGACATTGACAGTACATTAACGTTGTCATCAATGGCCTTTTCCATGGCAGCCAAGATGTCCGAACTGAAACATCCACCGGTCCAACAAACCTTGTAAACAGCAACTCTAGCGCGCGTGGCCATCCCACGCGCCGTCCCTTCGGCATACCCGAACAGGCTAGCTCCTTCGACCACCGACCCTGCCGCCGTGGATGCCGTGTGGGTACCATGTCCGTCATCATCTCGAGGTGATTTTGATTCCTTGGACTCATCGACCGGACCCAAGGCAGCCTCATACCCTCTAGCAAAGTACCTCGCGCCTATCAATTTTTTATTGCATTTCGATGAGGTAAAATTGGTACCTGATTCGCACGCGCCTTTCCAGCTGCTTGGTATCGGTCCAAGCCCTGTATCGACAAAGCTCTTACTTTCAGGCCAGACACCAGTATCCAACACACCAATGACAACTTCACTGGCCGAGTCAGACTCGGGGAACAAATCCGCAGCTCTGCTGAGTCCAAGAAACTCAGGTGTACGAGTAGTGTGCAACTCATATCTCAACTCAGGCAAGACTGCAAGGATCCCTGGTTGGCTCTCGAGTTCCTTAGCTTCTTGGTTGGTTAGCTGAGTAGAGAACCCATGGATAACGTTGTCGTAGGTATAGAGCATTGCAGCCGATCCGGAAACAGATTTCAAAGACGAGTCATACCAGTGGGTATGATGCTTGAAACTCGCTGGCATCTCTGATTTAGCCATGTGCACTATGTAAGTCTTTACTCGGCTCTTCTCCTCCTCCAATGTTGCAGCCATGGACACGCGGCAGAGACCCAGAAACAGGACAATCATAAAACACTTAACCACCCCCATTTTTGTTGGATATCTCGTTCACCAGAAACAGAGGAAAGCAATAGAGATTAAAGCTCTAGATTTTATACACAAAAACTAAAGAAACAGGTAAGACTCATAAAAAAAGGTGTAGAGAAAGAAGAGAGTAACGTGTTGGTAGGGACGGTGGTGGTTGTCCTGTTCTTTGAATGATTGGTTGAAACCCAAAAGAAAGAAGGAACAGAGCGATAGAGGTGTTAAGAGTTGAGATAAGATATTAACTTTGCTTCACATGATACCATGCTTTTGTGTTTATCCATGTCTTCAAGTCTTCTTTTTTCTCGAGGAGCCTCAGAAAATGATTCTCTCTCTCTTCTTCCACTGTAGGCTGATTACTGTGTATTGACCTTTATCTTTTTGCAGATTCCAGTGAAGCAATAATTGAGTAAAGGAAATAAAAAGAAACGTAACTCTTCCAATTATTTTCTCCCTTCAATTATACACTTTTAATGGAGCCAAGGATGGTTTGGTGAGGAAATTAAGTAAATAAAAAACAAAGAATAATATATTTTTATATTTTTTATTATATTTTTATTAGTATCATATTTTAAAATAATAAATTTAGAGTTTAAAGTTAAAAATTATAATAAGATTTTAAAAATTAAAATTATAATATATTTTTTAGATTATAATATTTAAAATTTAAAATATAAAAAATTAAAATTAAAGTTTATAATTAAATTTTTAAATTTTTTAATAAAAAACGTAAAAATAACATAATTAAGGACATGATTTTACTTCACACAATGTACAACTTGCATGCGTGATAAAGTTTAAAGAATAAGACGGTAGGTAAAATCGTAATACAATATGATGTTATAAAATAACTCAAATATATACACAGATAAATATCTATAATACAAATTGTTATCACGTTCGAATTTATATAAATATAAAATAAAGTATTTTTGAATAATTTTAAAAAATTATAATTCGATATTTTTTCCGCTCATTTTTATATCATATGTTGATTTTTAAAGAGTTTCAAAGAAAAATATATGATATAAAAATAATTAAAATGATAAGTTTACCTTTTAAAAAATAATTTATATTTTTTTGGAAAACTAAAAAATAGAAAAGAAAAAAATATTTTAAAGAAAATATTAATTGAATTTTTTCAATATAACACTATGAATAAAAAAATTAAAAACTCTAGAATTTATAAAAAAAATGAATTAAGAAGAAGATTTAGTAAAAATATATAATAAATTGTAGAAAAAATTAATTATAATATTTTGTGTCAAATTGTAAACTAATAAGTTAGATTTATTATTTTTTTAATAAATTGTGTGATATTATTATCTAAGACGAGAAAGACAAGCCTATAATCACCTTGTGGCATCTATCCCTATTCGGAAATTCCTTAAGATGCACAAATAATATTATTTACATCATCCACATGTATATCCCTATTCCGTATTCGAACATAAACAACGTTTTTTATGCTACGTAAAATATCCTCTTCGGTTCTAAAAGTAACCCTAAACAATCTCTTATTCCTTTTCTCCCAAACAAAGTATATAAAAATACTCCAACTTAGTTTAAAAACATGAACTATCAACGATTTTTCTTTTAATCTCGTGCACAATCAGTGCAAAGATTTATTATTATTATTATGTTTAACATAAAAAACCAATACACAAAATAATACAAAATTTATTCGTATTATGATTGATTTTTTTTTTCTGCCCTGCATGGCACACGCTGAATCAAAGCTTGCCACCTTGACTGGCCAAACATGAATCAAAGCTACAAGTCTTCATAAAATTTTTAATGTTTTCAAAATATAGGATAATATCTCGAATAAAACATGATATTTTAAAAGTAATAATTAAATAAAAAATATTTGAAGTACCGAATAAGTTTGCTACACTAAATTTATTGGTCAATCAAAAGAAAATTAAATCAGGCAATCTTAATTAAGTATTTAATCACGCTGATCAATGGCTACACGTGACGTGTAGAGTCAGAACATGGATTAAATATCTAACATTAATTTTCAATAAATATCCATCAATTTAATATTATGTAGTCCAATCTTACTTTTTCCTAAAAGTTAAATAAATATTGTAACTTTTAATATGTTCCATGTGAAGGAAAAGATTTTACATAAAATTATATTTAAAAGATTATTTAATGAATGATTATTATTTTATCAAATTTAATGTAAATATTTAATGAAAACGGGTTTATTTTTCAAATATATAAATTTTAATTATTTAATTTAAAAATACATAAATATAAACGTTTAACAATAATAATAATATTTAATTATTTTGAAGATATTTTTAATTAATGTTTGGCCGAGGCAATATAAGCAGAAGGCGATGGTTGGATGGTTGGTTGGCGGGTAAACCTCCTTGCAATAATTTCTATAGCTTTCGCATAGATTAATAATAAAGAAATAAAGGACAAATACCCGTGAACTGACAAAACAAAACATGTAATAATAATTCTAACATTTTTTTTTTGCGAATAAAATAACAAAAAATAGAAATAAGAAAAAAAATGTTATTTTTATTATATATAGTTTTTATTAAATTATTTATTTATAAGTATAAAAAATATATAATATATTAAACTTTAATTAATGAAATAAAAAAGAGATTAAGTGGAACTAGTAATTAGTAAAGACTTTCGATGCAAGCTGTCCCTCAGACAGGGCGATGGATGTTTCACTTTTGCAATCATGGAAACCTTTGAAATTTAATGTATACTTTATTGCTTTTTGCACTAGCAGGAGTAGTACGTATTTGATTTTAGTACAAAATACAGAGGGTATAAGTACGAACAATATTTTTATACATAAAACTTTTATTTGTAAATATGTAATTATTGTTAATAATCTTTAAAATAAATGATTAAAAGCGATAAATATAATATTTTCAATTGAATAGTTCCTCAAATGATGAATGATAAATGGTTGATTTACGGTAAAATAAAAAGATTAGATAATGAACACAATTACTTAGAGTGATTAGTTTTTAAATCAAGCTTATTTTTATTATCTTAGTTTTTCTGTTAAAATTTTTTAATAAATTCAAGAGATAATTGTTACAACCTAAACTTATTTTCTAAAGGACAAGATCAAGAGCTTCAGCTTCAGCTTATAAAAGGAGCTCATGTCCACAACCGTGAAGACAACCAGCGAGTGGTCTCATTACTGTCTTGTTTCTATAAGCACGGATTCTTAAATTGCTTTCCAGAGCCAGTAACTTCAATTACTCTACAAACAACAGAAATGGTATGTATATGTTTATTATTTCTACCATTTTGTTCACGTTCCTGCGGCATTTGCAATTTCCTTTAGTGCCCAAGTGTGGATACATAAGGAAACTGGTATGGAATCCAAAGATGCTAAGCTTTCAGTCATAGAAATTCCTAATGTACAGGCTGGAACGGAATCATTTGAACTTGCTGCTAAATTATGTTACGGGATCGATTTCGAGATAAGCACTGAAAACATTGCTGTGGTACGATTGCTGTCTGAGTATCTTGAGATGACTGAGGACTATGCGGTTGTAAACATTGTAGGAAGAATCTAAGCCTACTTGAATGAAGTGTCACTTCTGAGCCTAGCAGGAGCGGTTTCTGCACTGTTGAACTACTCGGTCGGTGCATTGATGCCGTAGTTTAGCTTGAAAAGATAGTGGAAATAAGGCTGCAATGTCTTCAACAATCTCTAACTTGAAAACTATCGTTGATTGATGATCAGAGGATTTATCTGTCCTTCGAATCGACATCTTGGGTGCTGATCAGTGATTACAACGATAGCAATTAGCAAATGTGTTTAAACAATATGCTCTTGGTCCTGTGCTTATGCTTTATGCTCAGAGAGCTCTTAGTGTTAGAGGTTTGGTGCTAATTGCAATGATAGAAATTAGCAAGTGGCTCCTTTCGTATACGGAAAGCGGAGGAAGACAATCGAACCACGTCATGAACTGTAAGAGGGTTGTCTTGGAAAGTGGAAACCATAGGAGAAAAATGGAACGTCTGTTTTGCTCTAACTCTCCTTTTCTTTCCTTTTTTGGGTGCCATCCATGGGTCTGGGACCCCGTGTATATCTGCATCTCTTGTGTTGTGCTGATGTAAATACTATCATATTCATGTTTGATAAATACATTATTCGAAGCATGGGGGTAACGGCATGAATCTCAGCATCTAAAATCATATCGGCTAAAAGAAAACAGGTTAATATATCCATTCAGAGTATATTCGTAGACAACACTAATGCTATTCCGAAGGAACAACAAGAAAACAAGGCATGGGGAATGCAAAATTCTACTTGTAATCTAAGACTGTTTAAAATTGACTGTAAGTCTGAAGAAACGAAATAATACGGAAAGTGGGGTCTTTATATCAATTATTGACACCTTTTGGATAAATGAACTTTGGAAAAGTAAGTGTAGCTTAAGGGACAGGCTACCATGTTGTACCATGTTCTGTCCGAGGCAAAAGCATCAATGATTTTAAAAGATTGTTCCTAAAATATTCAAGTTCCCCTGGTCCCAGACTTATCAACCGAAATTGCATGCTTTGAAGGAAAAATAAATGATTTCATTTGCAGATTGCTTTTCCAACCTGGTTTTATCCTTGGTTGTCTTGGAAACCATGTATGGAATCCTGGAGCTCCGATTTCAAGTCTAACTTGAACCTTTTTTTGATGTTGCACCTATCAACAGAAACAATAGATTTTGAACTCAAACAATGGTTATATAGAGCAAATGTTGATCAAATCATAGGGAACAATGGAGGTGTGCTGTGTACTTGAAACTGGACTCATTTGAAAGCTGAGCTCAAGAAATTAGAGGCTCTTTGCAAATTGCAAGCGAGGGAAATCAGTGATCTTTACAAAATACTCCAATGGCTAAAGAAAACTAAGCAGAAACTCCCACACAAACATCAATCACCGGGAATTAGTCGATAAGAAACCGTTTAAAAACTAATCGTATCGACTTGAAAAATAGTTTCATCTCCCTTTTTCAAGTCATGTTCATACTTAGAACTTGGAAACGCCAAGGAGGCTGTTTCAGTCTCTCCATTCTCAACTCTTCTTCAGGCTCATTGTTGTTTCTACTTCCATTTTGATACCTCAATGTCATGTCCGTGACCCGGAAAACTCCCATCCGATCACCATTGCCATTGAAATCTTCTCTTGTTGCGCTTGTCTTCTTCATATGGCTGGATCCAGTGGAAGAAGAAAAGCTTGGACCAGAATCCGAAGTAAGGGGAGTCCCATGTTTCTTCCTCGGCGGGTACTGTGTGGGACCTAAAGTCAGTTCAATCTGGCTCTCATCTATGGCTTCTTCTAACATTGTGTTAGGAACATGATCGGATTCTCTATCATTGTCTCCCCAATGATCAGCCTCAGCCACCGGATGTTCCAAGTCAACTCTCATTCTTGAATTCTGAGGCATATTAGCATTCCCCTGCTGATAATTATTCTCCATGCTTTCAATGCTTTTCATCAGGTTCTTCTGGATTCGATATACACGATGCAGCTCGTACACCTGAAAAAGAAAACGTTGCTTCAAAGCTTAGAGCAACAAGTAAAGTTAAAATAAAAAACAATACTACTACATAGATACCTGCAGTTTGAATGTTTCTTCATGTTTTAACATTTCCATCCTCATATACTCCTTGTCGTCCGGTCTAAGAAGGTTCTCCATGTCGAGTTCAATGTTGCTTGAACAAAATCCCTTTCTTCCCAAGAAATTTGCAGAAAAAGGTAGATAGCATAACAACTCAGCTAATCAGAATCACCTTCCACTATTCCCACCTGCAAAATTACCCAAATATGAGAGTATGATAAACACCAACTACTTTTTAGTATAATTTGTCTGCTTCTTCACATGTTTTATGGTCCACCATTCATAATCTTCCATACAAAATATCTTTCATTATGCAGCTTTGTCTATGAGTACATTATATATCACATGTGGCTTCAATGCACTTCTTGGTTTGTTCTTTTTTCATTTCTTTTTCTTTGGTAAATATTCTGAATTTTCAGTCATATATGATTAACCATCAGGCCTGAGCCAAATCTAGGTTTTGACCACCTTAGTCTCCATCAGTATATACATATACTGCAAACAAGTTCCAAATAAACTATATCTCTTATTTTTTTTTAAATGGTGAGAAAAGCGGTGGCGGATCCAAAAATATATGTGAGGGTGGACACAAATCAAAATATTTTTTAGGATAAGTACAAGTCATAAAAATCTCAAAATTTTAGGGTGGACACAATCATAAAATTTTAACAATTTTAAGGACTAATTCATAAAAATTTCAAATCAAAGTCAAATATATAAACTTTTAAAATTTTAGGCGGGTACGGACCTACCCTCAATTGCGTATGCATCCGCCACTGGAGAAAAGGACGGTGACATGTCAGTCGATAATAACACTTTTAGCTTTACAACTTGCATTCTATTAATTTTGATTTGTTTCTTCTAATGTGATGAACATCATTGTAGCTGATGTCCATCGCACATTACTCTACGGTGGGACGTTTATGTACCCTGCTGGCTGCTGGCTGCTGCCCGCTGCCTGCTGATAAGAAGAGCCCCAATGGGCAGCTGCGTCATGTTAAAAGTACAGTTACCACTCCCATTTACTTGCAGGCTCGTTAAATGTGTTTTTCCCATGACCATGATGCTTAGTTTCTCGCCAAGTTTGAGCACTTTGTGTGAACTTTTACGATATCAATTTCATAAGATTTAATCCATTTTAAAGCTTATTCTGTCATGGGATACTACGGTCACAATGAAATGAAGTCTTCCTTCCAGTTAAAAGAATGACCCACAGGCCACAACCATAGCCACATGCACTAATAAATAATGGAAGACAAGGCCATGCGAATCTTGAATATATTTAATTTTTGTTTTATTAATCCAATAAAACTCTACATTTGTTGAGGAATTCCAGGCTGACGATGGATCATTTGGATCTGAGTGGTTGGATTCGACACACAAACAATGATTGCAGGCCAGGTGAGGTGGATTGTTGTCAGTCATCAGACCCAGACGGTCCGAAAGAAATAGGGTACACACGGATATTATAATAAACATTTTGATGATTAAATTGGCATTTGGTTTTAGTTATTAAGATATAAAGTTTATAAAATTATTTTTATAGTGACTAAATTAAAAATGTATAAAGTGGATGTTGAGGTAAAATTGAATTAGGTATCGGTGTCCGTCCCCGTTGTAAGAGAATATTCACCCAGGGCAGAGTCAGAATATTGGTTTAACATGGACAAACATGTTCATTGAAGAAAATGGTAAAATTATGTTACTAGTCTTAAACTCCTCATGTTTTACACTTTGAACTCCAAAATTCATTATCTTACTAATTTAGTCCCTAACTAGTAAAAGGAAAATGTAAACCATGTGCACAAACTTAAAAACAAGTCGACAAATAAGCTTGTTCATGAACATAAATGAACCAAACACACATGTTTGTGTTTGTTTGTTTATTAAATGAATATAAAATTTTATTAATATTTGTTTATTTAGCTTAATAAACAAATATTATACGAACAGTTTATCGAACACTCTTTTCATTTACATATGTATTTGTACTCGAATTAAAAAGGGAATCAAAGAAAGAACAAGAGGTTCATTTACTACAATTTGGCAAATTTTGTACAATTCAAAACCACCATCGCACTCGCTTTCAACGCGTAGCACGAAGGCAACGTAAGTACGTAACCTTGTCCCCATCTTCTTATGAACTCAGCTCATCAATCTGCAATAGCGCATTTTGAGTCATCTTCCAACTTATACGTGCTGAAGTGATTCACCCTGAATTTCCAATCTCCTTTGCTGGGATCATAGGAAAGAAACTCAGCTCCTTGGTCCTCGGCCTTCCTTTTAAGCATTTCCTTATATTTATCGACTTTGGGACCTTCTGTATACTGCACTCCTGTCTTTTTATCGAAGCACTTTATGTTAAGAAGCGTTACCACCGCAGGCTTATTCAGACCTTGTCCAGTAGGAGGTTTCTTGCTGTCATCCATGTAAACAATTACCTCACGGTTGTTGAACTGCACAAGGGATTCCAGATCCAGACGTCTCACGTCTGTCACACCCAGAAACTTGATGCTCCCATAACCATGCCGACCAACCACAAAGTCCTTGACATGCCGACAGTACCCTGGTTCAGCCCTTTCCTTTGCCGCCAGTTCCTGGATTCGAGGTTCTGTATAGTAATCAGACCGCCTAAGCTTCGGCATTAGAGCCTCGATGTCTGCCCCATGCTCAAACACTATAGCAGCCTCACCAGCTCTATGACCATTGAGTGTCATGTATGAGTCCTCTTTCTGAGCAGAATGATCATCATGGACTCCATTAATTTTCTGGTTAACTCTGACTGGATGAATTCTCCCCTTTACAAGGCCATTTTCAGCTGGGTTTTCGACACAATCATATTAATCACAAGAGATTAAACAGTACATAGATGCCAGCAAACCAACTTATACTGATTCTATATTCATTGGAAAGTTATACTCGGACAAAAACTATTGAAATATTTATAGGAAAGGAATAAATATGCCATCATAGCAGTGCCGAAAAAATATTTTAGTTCTTTGCTTCGACCTAATTGAATACCATGTTTCTGTTACAGACAATCTAGCACAGAAACTATAGAGATAAAAACAAAGCTTATGGAGCAACGAGTAGTTTCTAAACCAAGCCATGCAACCAGGAGAGGATAACAAGCAATGAAAGTTCCATAACATAAAACGCTAAATAAAAGAAGCAATATTTGAGATATAAATTAATAAAAGGGCATGACAGGAACCGAAAGCTGATTATAATTTCTTGTAAAAGATTCTGCTTGCTTACCATCTTTATTCTCAGCATTGGAGCAATCATCAGAAATTTTGCCTGAATGAAAAAAAGATGCTCCAAATAGTCAGCGCGTGAGTGGAAAAGAATCCTTTTAATCAGACTACTGAAAATAAATAACCATGAATTCAAGCATCTGAAAAACAAAATACAACATTTTCTCAGTTGAAAAAGAATATTGCAATGGCATGGAAAGGAACCTCTAACAATAGAGGGCGTTACCATTTTTTTCACTAGGCCAACTGGCCAATTGATATCAGTTGGTTAGCTAATTGGTTTTACTATAATCCAAGGTGTCTTTATGGGTGTGTGTTGGAGAAAGGGACGAAGAGAATAGAAATGCGAGACACTACAAAGAGGAATCAATTCCATATGAAAAAAAATCTCTCAATACAAACATCTCAGAAACTAAATGCTACTAACATGGACTTCAGTAAAAATAGCATTTTGAGACAACAGCTAAGAAACTTATGAAGTCATTTGGTTGTAAGTAGGTAACACAAGGAAAGAAAGAAAAAAAAGCCTACAAAGTGTTAAGTGCCTAAAAGCAATCATTTCCACCCTTAGATACATAAGTTTAGTTCTATAATCCTAACTTATTCACTTGATCCCATCAGTAGACTGTAGATGAACTCGAAAATAGCTTACCATTCTGATGCACAGGAGAGGATGCAACCTTCAATGGAGAAGCCTTCTCAGAAGAAGTTCTTGAAGGCCAACTTTCTGTGGGACGAATGACCAGAGCCCTTGGATTTTCCCTAGGAATAAAAACAGCATCAGCCTTAGGTGTGCTGGGTGTCTCTTCGTCTTCATTGAAAAATGGAATCTGCAGATATTGGTTAACATATAAAATAATCGATGTTAAATTGTAAATTCTTATGTTAAGTAACGCAATAATAGTTTAAATCAGAAGATTAGAGTTACTGATTTCATGAGGTAGGACCCTCACCTTTGGGTTATTATCATTAGGGTGATATTGCCTTGCAGGCAACCTAATCCGCCTTTGTGAAAGGTGCCGAGAAGTTAATAAGGGTGATATTCTAACAGGAGCAGGTTTGTCTACCACCTGATAAAATCATTGGCAGCCAACCAATGAATGCTATTATATTCTAATCTAAACAAAATCATTGGTATCTTGATGAGAAAATGGATGATCTATAACAAGTAAACAGATCAGCAACTCAAACTTGAAAAACCAAAGCAAGGTCATAAAATTACAGGCATGCTGGAAATTCCATATTGAATGGATGGAGCACTCCCGGCCCGACCAAGAGACATTAGAGGCATTGCAGGAAGTGTTCCATAAGGGTTTATAATGGTCCCTGGTTGTACTACGGCAGCACTCTGGGTAGCAGACCTGTCAAACAGGAGCAAGCAGGATTAAGTTGCACAATATAGCAGATAACACTTTTGCAGACATATGTAAAGGTACAAGAAAGAATTATGCAAGTAAAAGCTACGCATATGCATGTAGGAAAGCTTATATATAAAAACGTCAGTGAAACCAGAAGAAAAATCTAAAGGATATTACACATACAATAGGCCAATATTACTCTGACCAAAAATGCCCAATCCACCACCTATAATGTCAGTAACATCATTATAGTCAGTGTCATCAGAGAAAGCACAAACTTTGATTATAATATTCAACAGAAAACTTCACCTACCTGATTGTGTCTGACCAAAATTGCTAAAGTTGAAAGCACCACTGGTCTGAGCTGGCCGAAAAGGTGAAGCAAAAGAGGGCTGCACAAAGAGTGGGGTCAAACTACAAACTTAAGAAAAACAAGCAAGATTCGAAAAACTTGCATGTTTATTACATAAAGACTTGCGCATAGACCTAAAGAGACTATTACGCAAAATAGAACAAGCAAAACCCCTGAAGTCTTAAATTTCATATAATGATTTCAATGCTATCCTCATAAAATATCAACAGTGAATCTTCATTCAACAAAAGATCAGCACTTAAATCCGGAAACTAAATCAGATATTTACCCCTTTTTCGATTAATCACACGCCACAAGGCTCAATAGCAGACAAAATTGTTTGAATTCTCAACACAATAGAAGAAAAGACAGATAATTCAGCAACCTGCAACAGCGTGATGAAATGCACAGAAAAGACCGCTTGGTCTAAAAAAAGCAATAAACATTATAGTTTCACTAGAAAAAGAGACACCCAACCTGTGGGTGAAAACCAATAAAAAAATATTAAAAATATGAGAAAGTAAAAAATGATTGAAACTTATTAAAAACATGAGATAAACAGTTATTTAGTTACTTTGGTGGTTAAAAATGATATGGGTAGTTTTTAAATAATTTTTTAATTAAAAAGCAATAAAAGATCTAACCATTCTTATGGTTATATTTTCTTTTGTTTTATATTTTGTAGCTTTCTTGACCGAGTGACGTCACTCAACTTGAGATTGCTTTATAATTGTTGAGGGATTTTGGAACCTGAAACACGTCTGGTATTGTATTGTCAAGGTGTTTCAGCTCAGTTTAGCCCCGAGATTTTGTTCTGAGTCTGAAGAGGGCATGGGAGCACCTCTTGGAGGAGGGTTGTTCACATGACAAAGCCGAGAGCTGGGAGGGTTCACACAGTCGTGCTGAGATTCACTGGGGGAGGGAGTCGGTCCCATGACCTTAAGCTTAGAGGCCATTAATGGACACGCATCTCAGAGCTAAATCGTGCATAGACACCCTAAGAATATAATATTAGACGTGTTGGGGGGTCTGAAATCCCTCAACAACAGTAGTACTGGTTCTAAAACTAAATAAAACGAGCTAAGGGTCATAACAATGGTGTAAAAGAAGGAAAACTATAAGATTTTAAAAGTAACTTACAGTTGTGCCAAAGGCAGCTGGGTTGCCAGAAGGAGCCAAGGATGGAGAGCTTGAAAACATATTTCCACTAAATCCAGTGGAAGGTGTGTTAAAAATACTTGTTTGACCAAAGTTACTAGTATTCTGTCCAAAGGCAGAGGTCATCTGCCCAAAAGCATTGCCTGTCTGCCCAATTGCAGGGGAAGAATTGAACAGAGGTGATGTCTGACTGTTTCCAAAATTTAAGCCAGTAGCAAATGCTGAAGTTGTTGCTGGAGCTGCACCAGTACCAAAAATAGATGGTGAAGTTGAAAATGGAGTGACAGATGAACCGAAAAGTGATGAACTGGTTCCGAACGTAGGAGTGGACGATGAACTAAATAATGAAGTTGATGGAGTTTGGCCAAAAAGGCTTGATGATGTTGATTGAAAAGGATTTGATGTGGTTGTTGAGGTTGCAAAACCTGAACTATTGAAGGATGGAGATTTTAAATTAAATGGGTTGGTAGTTGTGCCAGAGAAAGGATTTGTGGATGTTTGGCCAAATGTGGAAGAAGAACCAAAAAGATTTGTAGATGCAGATGACACACCAAACCCAATCCCTCCAGTAGGCTGAGAAGCTGGCTGCGGTCCACCTGATATTTCACATTAATACAGTAAGATAGTGAATATCAAACAATAAAAAACGGTTTATTGACTTTCAGGGTATTACAGTATTTTACAAAGGTACCTTTATCTCCTAATCGATAATCCTCCCATCTCAGCTCCTCGTGACTTTTATCTTTGTAAATAGGCATAGCTGATATTGACTCTAACTTTGCACCTGGCTGTCCACTCCCGCTATCTGCATCAGTTGTAGGTGTGTAAGGAGTTACTCGACTTCCCCCACGTTGACCTCCAAACGGTGACTGGCCAAGGCTAGTGCTTCCAAATGCCGTCGCAGAAGATTGGGCTCCTGCATGAGAACTCAAATTTTAATTTTATATACGTGTGCATGTATGCGTGTAAAAATCAACTTGAACTAACAATGTGGAAGGCCTACCAAACTATATATTTTTGCCTAAATTATACAAATAATTTTGAAGTTTATAGTGGACCATGCAGACTGAATACTCACCAAAAGGAGAACTCTGGGCTCCAAATGATGTTGTTCCAAATGGGCTGCTACCGAATGCTGGTGTTGATTGACCAAAAGCTGGGCTAGACCCAAAGCCGAACGAAGAAGTAGAAGATGCTCTGAAAGCAGGAGTGCTTGAACCCCCAAAAGCAGAACCTGAAGCTCCAAAAGCAGGAGTGGCGGAAGTGCCAAAAGCAGGTGAGCTTGACGCCCCAAATGTGCCTCCAGTTCCAAAGACTGGGGTAACAGACACACCAAATGCAGTTCCAGTGCTCCCAAATGCTGGACTTCCAGTTGATCCAAAGGCAGGGGTGCTTGTGGCACCAAATGCAGGAGTACTCGTGGCACCAAAAGCTGGGGTGTTCGTGGCCCCAAATGCAGACTGACTTGAACCAAAAGGTGTGGAGGAACCAAATATGCCACTACTAAAGGCAGGTTGAGATTGCTGATTTGTGTTTCCAAATGGATTTGATTGAGTGGGAGTAGACCCAAAGCCAAATGCAGGCTTTTGACCAAAGAGTGAAGATCCTATACAAAACAGAGTCGAAAGACACCAGTTTACCCAAGATCTAATGTTAAAAAAGTCTCTGATTACACGGAAATAGCACCTTAAATATTTATTTGAGTAATAACGAGTGCTCCTTTTGAAAGTTGTCTCTCCTTCATGATCATGTTTAAGAGCTTAATGAACAATGAAGTAAATTTTTAAGAAAAAAAGTATAGCACCAAAGAGAACTAAAATTTTCCATCTCCAACAAATAAAAGTGCAACTAATTGTAATATGGATGTAAACATGTGTGTGTGTGTGTTTATTTGAAAAATATGCAATGATCTACACAGGTAGCATTTGAACACTATGATTAAAGCATCACAAAGTACCAATGATCTACACATTACTCTAAAGTCTAAAGAGTATAAATTCTTATAGGTAACTAAACAAACCTAACAAAATAGACCACTGTTGACTCTTTGTTGAGCATAATGGTTGAATTTTAGAATTTTCACATTATGACAATTACAATCATAATATTTAATAAAATTAATAGGAGGGATACGAAATGATCTAAATGAAGGGTTACTAAATCATAAGGAGTTAATGATAGCAAGCAAAAACATACACACACACACTTACCACCAAAAGATGATGATGAACTGCCGAAAGCGGGAGTAGAAGAGCCAAAAGCTAGAGATGATGAGGCACCAAAGGTGGTTGTTGAGGAGAAAGGAGAAGAAGATTGGGCTGCACCGAACACTCCAGTAGAAGCACCCCCAAATATCGAGCCCCCTGTTTGGGAACCGAAAGGATTTGGACTACCGAAGGAAGGTTTAGGTGCAAATGGATTGCTACTTGCATTGTTTGTCTGGCCAAACACAGATTGGGATGCAAACGGGCTGCTTGATGATTGCCCAAAAGCTGTTTAAGGAGTTTCTAACAATTAATTTAATTCAATTGTAGAAAAAAATATATCATACAACAAATTTATTCTCATAAAGGTTGAAGTGTAAGTGTATAAAACAGGTTAAAGACAAAAACAAAGATATACAAGCATATGACAAAGAATCAATATTGACCAGCAACAAGCAGAACAATTTTGGTGATTAAAATATTATAACTACTACACAGTCAGCTAATGGGTTACAGCTCTAAAATGCAGTAGCATTTTAGAGAAAGACACCAAAAATATGACAATAATAATAACTTAAAAAATAAACTGGTAAATGGGTATAGAAAAAGGAACAAGAATAAGAAGATAATCTGTGTATATCCTCACTGCCACATATAAATGCTTCTTGCACAATGAAGCTAATTGTCAATCTGAAAAGTGATCAGAATCCTGAATTTCAAAATGCCTGTATAAAAGTTACTAGCAGTAGCTTCTAAATAAAGCAACTATGCATTCATCGGAAGGACATCTCAACCTATAAAATCGGGATATAATTTCAACCAGAAAGAGTGAAAGGTAAGAGAAAGCCTCACGGTTAGATGCACCAAACATCTTTGACTATGTAGTTCTTCACTCCACAGGTCCTTGATCACAAACTGAGAACATAAAATGATGCAGAAAGCAGATTAAACAAGCATCGAAACTAGAATAAGAAATAAACAAATAAATTCAAATTAAATCAAGGCGGAAATTTGAAACTATATTAGCGAAATAAATTAAATGCGGCAAACAAAATGTCATGAACCAAGATCGGACCCATTTTCCCATCGAAAGAATCAACCCTTCAGTAGCGATTGAACCTTTCTTAAAATGTTTCCTTGTAATTCATTTACTTAAAAACTAAATCAACATTAGACAAAGAAGGAAGGAATGTATATACCGGGAAACAATGTGTTGGATGCTTTCATGAATCGCAAATAATATCTTAGTTAATAATAGCACTTGCAATTGTGATACCTGATATTAACAAGAGGAAAAGGGTGGGTCAGCTGGTATAATCAGGCAGTTATGCAGCGGAAATGCGAGTAAGAGAATAATAGTAATAAAGGAGATGGTAAATTAGGGATTCAGATGGCGCGAACCTTTTTGTACGGATCTGAATCGGGAGAATTGAGAAATGAGAATTGGAAAGAGAGGAGGGGACCCGCGAAGAGAAAATAACCACCGAAACAGGAAAAATTTCGATGCAATTATTAACAAAAATTATAAACGATGTGATAAATTAAATTAATTTAATAATCTTTTTATTAAATTAGAGCAAAATGAACAAATAAATATATGATTACGTAAAATAAATCAAAACAGAAAATTTTTATCATATTATTTATAATTTTAATTATTAAAACTTATTTTTTTAAATAAAATAACGGGCAAACAAACATAAGACTAGGTAAAATCATGTGATCCATATAGTACAAGTTTTGAAAAAATAATAAACTATATCAATAGTAATCTAACTTTAAATATCCACAATATTAAAAAATTATATCGTAAATTTGTTTCGGCATTTATTTATATTCTCAATTAATAAAAACATCTATTTCAATAATGTTTTTATATTATTTTTTATTAAATAAAAATTCAAACAATAAAAAATATTTTTTTTATTTTATTTACAGTAAATATAAAAAAAAGATAATACATAATTTATACTAGTTTAAACCATAAATATTATGACGACATTAATCTATAACATATAATTGATGAAGGTTAGAAAGTAAAAATGATTATAAGGGATTTGAACTTAGACTTAATAAATCGTGGCAAATAATAGTTAACTATTAAACCAAACATAATATTTGGTTAAAAATGATAAATATATAATTATTTAGTACTGGGTGCGCTTTGATTTTTTTATATATAAATTAATTTAAATCATTCGTTTCGGTAGATCCCAAAAATATTTATTTTTTTTCCACATCATCGGACATCGTTTTAGAAGACGCAATGAAATTTTATTTTTCAATTCCTTAGACGCAAGGAAAGGCCCAAACTTGTACTCGTCAATTAGGCAGACCCAATTAATTTGGACGGGAATCAATTTAGCCCCTCCATAAAAATACACTTAATTTAGTCCTCGAGGGTCAAATTAATTATTTGACTAACGATCGTAATTACGTGACAACCCATATATAAAATGATGTGACAGAGCAGCGATATTTAACTTTTTAGGAATTAAAAAGGGAAAATTGATTCGAACAAAAAATTTAATAAATTAAAAATATTGAAAATTTATTATAATATTTAAAAATAAATAGTAAAAATACAACACAATGATGCAAATGTCGAAAATTTAGCATGAAAACGAATTTTCAACCTCTAAGAAACTATATTTCTTTCCCTAACTAATAACTACATGATATTTTAATGGAATTTCATTGAAAATTTTCAGATTTATAAAGAGCTTTAGGAGAGAATTAATTCTTAAAAATAAATTAAATTAAATCCTAAGCAAGAATTAATCATTCAGAAGTAGTTTTCTCTCCAGCCTTCAGATTTTGTAAGCAAGACTTGCCATTTGTCAGATCTGCTTATTAGTTATTCCCGTATAATTGCCGATTGTTGAACTGGACAAGTCTAGTCCCACCTAGAGTAGAGTAAAAACAAAACCACAAAGCTACCAAAAATGCTTAAACGTTATCGTTTCACTTTTTAGGATAAATTAGGTGGATGACCACTGATCTATATTTATTTTGTCAATTAAATATTTAAATAGTTAAATAATTTCAATTAAGTCACCTTCCTTGAAATATAATAGAGAAACTGATATAGTACTAGTAGATGACAGAAATTAATGGTTAAGACTTAAGAGGGGGCTCTATCACTGGGTTCAATGTCTCAGTTTATTAAAAAAATTTTAACAATTAATATTTATATTAATTGTACGTAATGCCAAAAAATATAATAGAAATAATTAAGAAAAAAATTTAAACCTAATACACTGAGGATGTATAAAAAGTATTAAAATATTTTAAGAAGCAGATACAGTTCGTCAGAATCTATTATTCTCATAGTTAAATCATTATGATATAGATTTTTTAATTAATCATAGTAAAATATCGATAATAAATATATGAATCGATTTTTTTAAGATTTAATTTTTTAATTAAAAACTCGATTAACACATTTATTATCAATTTTTGATAATAGATAGTTGAAAAAAATATTTATAGTGATGAAATTGACATAAAAATTATAGATTTTGAATTTTGGACCATTTTATGATTTTTAAAAATTTATTTAAAAATAATAACATAAAATAAAAAGAAAGAAAGAATAAAATAAAATAAAAATAAAAATTATTATTAATAAATACTTAAAATAATATAATAAAACTTTAAAGATATATTTAAAATTAAAAATAGTTTAGATAACAAAAATCTGACTCCTGAACTTTATTTTTATGAAAGGTGGGATAGGCATTTATTTAGCTATTAAGTCTTCTTTTTATTACTTTCTTTTTACGACTCTCCTTCCTCGCCTTAAAATTTGACGGATCTCGGAGATATCCCAGCGCTGGGGACTCGCCTAATGAATTCGCAACCCTCACCGCCGGCTGCTCCTCCGTTTCCGGAGAATTAAGTAAAGAAAGAAATGGCGCAATCTTTTAAGCTCAAAGTTAACACTCTTTTAAACAAACTCGGCGACCGAGACACCTTCTCTCTCGCAGCTGCTGAGCTCGACTCCATTGCTAGAAACCTCGATGCAACGTCGCTTCCGATTTTCCTTTCTTGTATCATCGCCGTCGATTCCTCCGACAAAAGCGGAGTCCGTAAGCAATGCGTGAAGCTCATTTCTGTTTTGGCGGTTACTTATCCAAATTCTCTTCCTCATTTCCTCCCAAAAATCCTCTCTAGTCTCCGCTGCCGCCTGAGGGATCCCAACTCAGACGTCCGCTCCGCCTGCGTCGACGCCGTCTCGGCTCTCTCCGCCAACCTCACCAAATGCAATTTCTCATCTTCGTTTTTGAAGCCTTTGAGCGACGCGGTTTTCACGGAGCAAGAACCAAACGCGCAGATCGGGGCGGCATTGTGTTTGGCGGCCGCGATCGATGGATCACCTGAACCAGATCCGGTCAGGCTGGGGAAGATGTTGACAAAGATGGAGAAACTCGTGAAATCCAATGGTTGTAAGGCGAAGGCGGCTATTTTGGTGGTGATCGGGAGTATGATCGGATCAGGCGGGGCGTCGAATTTGGGTGAAGAGATGATAAAAGGATTGGTAGGGTGTTTGATTGGGTTCTTGAGTTGCGAGGACTGGGCAGCAAGGAAGGCGGCGGCAGAGGCGCTTTGGAAGTTAGCGGTGGTTGAGAGAGATTCATTAGCTGAGTTCAAAACTGGTTGCATCAAAGTCTTTGAGGCTAGAAGATTTGATAAGGTTATTATTATTATTACTATTATTATTATTTAAAGCATATACATGTACTATAATACTCGTTTTTAGTTTAATTTTTATTTAAATTCTGGTAAGATCATTTATATTTTCGTTTACATTACTTTTTTTTGTTTGTTTAATTGTTCTTTTATGTTCTTGCCATATTTGGGCATGGATCATCTAGGTAAAGGCCGCCAGGGAGGTTATGAGTCAGATGATAGAGGCCTGGAAGCTGGTTCCGGATGTTTCAGAAGAGGCATCACCACCGCCTGGATCACAGGCTTCATCGAGAGGTATATGATGATCTGCTTCTGCTTGATTGAAGTTAGATATCTTGGTTAATGTGTTCTACGTTATCTGGTAGTATCTTACTATCTTTTGTTTGTTCAAGTTCTAAATTAGAAATGTTGCATAGAATCAATGCATCTTTGCTATGAGCTAGTTGTTTGGTAATTGCTTATTTGCAAGTTTCTGCGAAGATCGATATGATCTTTTATACGGAATACTGACCATTTTGGTAACATGAATATGATTTTTTACTTGTCTACTGGAATTGTTTCTGTTCTCATAACAGAGGATGCTAGTGACAGACTCTGTACATCTGGTGCGAAATTTTCTTCCAATGGGAATATTGCAGTTAAGAAATCTACTTTGACAAAAAGGTCCACTCCATCCAGTAGTTCTTTTGCAACCACGGCTAGGAAGAGAACTCCTTTAAAGGAAACCATTCAGAAACTAAATAGCAAGAAGCCCCTAGACTGGAGAGTTGAGTTTGCTGCTCCTGTGGCAAGGGTTCATGAGGATGTTTTCAATGAGAGGAGAAATAATGAGAATGCAAGATCTGCGAAGTCTGAAGTAAGGCGATCCCTCTTCAATAATAAGAATTTTGATGACAAGACACACAAAATTGGTGGTTCAAAGTCTGGATCTCGTGTTGCTCCTTGTCAAGATGAAATTCCGGGTTCTGCTGTTGGGGATAGTAATGCCCATGAAAACCTCAATGCAAACCACAAAGACTGCGAAGACTTTTCCTTGATCCGCACCCAACTGGTTCAGATAGAAAAGCAGCAATCTAGCCTACTAGATCTCCTGCAGGTTTGTTTCCAACGCTTGAAAATTAAATATCCTCACCATCTTGTAATTTGTGTATCTTAATGATATATCTCAGAAGATGTTTTTTCAACAACTTAAGGTGCTTAGGCATTGCATTATTGAATTAACAATTAACTCACATGCATTACTGAAATTGGACTGGTGTAGTATGTCCCGAGTATTGGCATCATCGATTATGTTGAAGTCCATCAATATTTATAATCTCCTAGACTTCTGGTTCCAACCAATCTCTCTGAAGTTGAAAGAAAGTATCTCTATGCATTATTACCAGCTCTGTTGTAGGTGTTCATACAAATAGGGAAAGAATAACCATAAATATATATATTCGTTTTATGTTTGAAGTTTTGAGGAGGGATACATGGCTATATCACTTTCTACTACATGAACTTTAATTATACTAATTATCACATCAATGCTTTATATCTCCTGCTTTCTTATTTCTTCCTTCTTTTCTCTAGAGATTCATTTGTAGCTCACAGACTGGAATGACTTCACTAGAGACACGCGTGCACGGTCTAGAACTGGCTTTGGATGAGATCTCATATGACTTGGCTGTATCAACCGGGAGGATGTCTACTTCCATGGGGACCACTTGTTGCCTATTTCCTGCTGCAGGTTTTTTGAGATCCAAGTTCTGGAGGAAAACAGGGATGAATACAGATGGTGGCCGAAACAATACCTTTATGTTTTCTACGTCCAGTGGCACCCCATCCGTGGCTGCCATACGTTCTAGAGCTTATAGAAACTCCTATGAAACATCTGAAAACCATAGGTTACGACTTCATGGTGGTGGTGGATTTATTACGAATCCATTGGCAGAAGTTCATAGTAATTCATATCAATGACCACCCGAAGCAGCAGCTGGTATCTAACATTAAATATTACCTTTAGCCTTTTAATTCCATTTTCATTTGATAGAACCTTATTGAATGTCAATAGATAGTTCCTTTGCGTTCAGTTGAACAACTATTTAATATTTCCTTCAAATTCATGCTTTCAGTTACAGGTACTACTTCTGTTACATATTTTGCCACCCAGTAATCAACCTTGTATTCTCATAAGATTACATTTTTATGCATGTCAGGCATCACAGCCGGGTACACTGTATAATTCAATCGTAAGGCCTAAGACATGCTTTTTTCTTTCTCAACATTCATGATTAGGGTTTAGTTTCCTCCTTTAACAGGCTTCTGATTTGCATTCTGATTTGTTGTAGGGATGGAATTCATGAAAATCCAAGGTTATCGATCGGTCAAGTTTAGGTCAATTGTGACAACAAAGATGGTGATCATTCGCTTATATCTTCTCTATTGTGAAGTAATATTGCTTGCTTTAATTCTTTGGCAGTTCGTTCTAAATTCAATTCCGAGAGACGGTAATTCACCTTCTAGAGTCTACCGCCTCGCATCCTCCCAGGAGATCACAGGAAAAGGTATCATTCTAATAAATATACTCATTTATAGTTCAGCTCTCTTTTTATCGCCCAAAACTTTATCTAGTTAAGACGTCAAGGCATACGAAGACTGGAGAGTGGGATTAACCACCTACACATCTCCAGCCTGTAATAGAGCGTGTATAGCTTTTCTAATGTCTTCGGAACATTTTTTATCTTTCTTTTCTTTAATTCCTTCTTGCTTTACAGTCATCTGAAATTGCAATCACTATAATAATACATTGTTGTTGAACATCCGTATACATGAAATGTTAGTTGTTTGATCAAGTTAATGCCAACAAGAAATATGATTCTTTGACATAACCCTTGTTCCACTCTACGTAGAACTCGTCGTATTGGTATACGTACTCGTATTATGAATTTTGTGTATCAAAATCTTGAACATGAATACGATGATCTGAAATTAGTTTCACCTTGCTTAAAGGTTTGTATGGTATTCTTTTGTTTTCTTGTTTATTAAATGTTCCGTGTTGTGTTTGGAAAATAAAATGCAAACAGAAAAGGGTTGTTGAAAGTGTAAGTTATCAATGATGTGTTGTAACACTCATTTGAAAATTTGTATTCCGATCGAATGGTTTCATTGATAAAGTTGTTCTTTGTGGGTGATATAAATTTGAGTAATATAGAGTAAAAAATAAATATTATTATATAATTATCTTAGCATTTAATAAATATATATAATATCTATCTGCTGTTTTGTTTTTAGCGGTAAACGGTGACAATGATAGTAATCAGAAGTCGGAATTTTAGGTTTTGAGTAAGATTTGAAATTATTTTATAAAGATTAAAACATGTTATTTGTCCCATTTTAATTGACAAGCAGTTTTTATTAATGGTTGGGCAGTTAAAATGCTCAAGATTGAAATTTTGGACACTTATTTAGAACTAAAAATAATTTAGGCACTAAAAGTGATATACGAGTATCATTTGGACACATATTTTAGTATTAAGCCTAAAAGTTTTAAATTCATAAATTTAAAGTATACGCACGGTCATTATATATATGTATTTTTTAATTTGAAACACCTTAAAATGAGCTAAAAGAATGATTCTTATAAAAATTATAAGAATTTCGATATCGTTTTTTTCACTATATATTGAAATTCTTACGCTTTCAAAAAACTTAATTTTCTAAAAATATATTCAATATATATTGAAAATACTTATATTTCTTATAAGAAATTCAATATATATCAATAAATCGATACTAATTTTTTTATAATTTTTATGAAAATTTTAGTTATATCTATTTTAAACTCATTTAAGATCGTATCATTCTAAAACTTCTCCTATATTTTTTAAAGAATTAAATACATCTTTCAGAAAAATAGTTAATATCCGAAATCTACATCGGTGCATGAACTACAAGTCTTGGCAACAAGGGTGAATGCAGTGGAGGGATTAGTCCCTTGCCGACAACTATGACATGCCTCACTGCTAGGGATGAGAATGGAACACGCATCTAACGGTTTCTAACTAGGGTCAAAATTAGATGAAAAATATTTGGAAATGGTAGATTTTCGAATCGATTGGATGAAAAATAACTAAAAATTTGTATTCAATGGACAAGGATGGACAAAATTTTATTATTAAAGCTTAAATAGGGGTAAGGACAAAATTTGTTATATCCAAAGATAATTGAATTATAATCGCACAAATAATCATAAAGATCCCTAATAAATATGCAAAAAAATCTTTATATTTTACAAAAATTTAAAAAATATATACTTATTTATCTATATTTCTCCTATGTATATCTTAATAAACCTAACCATATAAGTTTCTATAAGCTAAAACATTTATCTAAATCTTCCCGAACATATTACCCTATCTACACCAAGTTAGCACGGGGGAATTTTTTTTCGAAATACATATTTGAATGGAAGACTACTTTCGATGGAAACCGTGGGGATTGCAGGCCAACATGTCACTAATATTGCATGCTGAATTTCAACTGTTAATTCAAACAGAAATATAAATCATATTAGAGTTAGTTTACTCCATCAACAAGGTAGTCACTTTCAAAGAGTATTGTGCCAGATATAAAAGACAAGGATCAAAGACGATCTTGCAAATAAGCTGAGGTAAACACAGCCAATGCACAGATAGAAAGAGCTAACAAAGGACCCGCAGGAATCGGTTTTCGGGTGGCAGCCAATCGTATACCTATAATAGTAACCAGAGAGATGTAGATAAGACCTCAAAGTCGATATATCAGTGTTCATTAAACATACAAGAAATGCATTGTGCACATGTAACATTGTCATCACCAAATAAGAAAAAAAAGGTATATATATAAACAAACCTACCAAATACAGCGGAGAAAAGGAAGGCGGACCCAAAACCAAGGGCATCAGCAATTGCTTTTGTCTCTGACGATTGCATAAGAAAATATGTCTGAACAGTACAAACAAACATTACACATAAGTATTTGGTTTTGCTAGGCAAGCTTGACTGTATGCATTTTCAGGGTCATTGTTTGGTGCTTCAATTGAGTTTTTTTAGTCTCGAATATAGTATCTGCCTGGTGGGTATTTTTGGTCACTAAGGCTGGAGCATTCTGTGTTCTTTAGTGATTATGCTGCTATAATAGTGTTATGTCAACATTTGGTTATGCTCTGCTCCCAGTCTTCTGTAAGTTTGGCGGTGTTAGTCTTTTGGCCTTCAATGCATTTCTCTGGAAGTCTTAATGGTTCAAATTTTGTCATGGTGTTGTTTAGGAGAGGGGTTCCGCTGTTAGTGGTATTGGTTCAGAACTACATCTTTTCCTAACTATTTCACCACTTTTGTGGTTCATTGTATAGTGGTGAAATTTGTGAAACATTAAAAAGTAACAGGAGTGAAAAATTAAAGGATTAATAAGGGGGGAAAAGGAAATATGAAGGATGACATGAACAATCTAACACCCTACCAAAAAAAGGAAGAACCATACGCCAACTATTTTGTTTACTCGAATGTTATAACTTTACAAACTCAGAAGTGATTGACTACATGTCTGTGTAGACAATGTCTCAGTTAAAGATTGAATGTAACATTGACAAGCAAAAAAAGAAAAAAGAACTATTTAGCAGAACCAGGACATCAAGTAACTGCAGTCTGATCTATTTCTTTAATATTAAGTTATGTTACCCAAACTAAATTAAATAACAACTTAACCGGATATTGCAGAAAATCCAAAAAGATTATGAGTAGCTGAGGATCAACTAGTGGTCATTTAGCCCATCAAAATCAGACAGATGTACTCAAACATATTGCTGAAGATGATAAAACCACACAAAGTGTGTAGAAGAACATGCCTCAAGTAATGCAGAGGTTTTAAGGTCGAAAAAAGGGAGATTCAGTGAATATGAGAAGAAACAAACAAAAACTTTGATGTAAATCATACAAGATGAAACAATTTGACAATTTGTTAATACAGACCAAGAAAACAGTCAAAACAATACTAGTAGATGAAGAGGTCTAAGACTGCAACGCTCACATGTGTTAAAAGAAACCCAACTTCTTAGTAACACATTCTAGGAAAAAAGGAAACAAACTGAAAAAAATGAAGTTGAATTGAACTGTGAAAAAAATGGTAAGACAACAATTGAGTGGTGTCTAGCAAATGCTTTAACAGGATTAGTAGAACAATCTGATGAAGGAAATAATAACCTATCTCCTACAGTAAGACCAAAGAACAATTTAGCCTGAAATAGTTTAAACATATTTACACTGAATCACACTTAAAAGAGCAAAGCCCAAATATATCTACAACCTGTAAATTCTAATTTGAATCCGAAACCCAAACCGAGACCAATCTGAATCTGAACTACCAAATAAAAAAAATCCGAAAACCAAACATGAATCGAATCCGAAATGATTTGGAGAGTAAATGGAAATGAACCAAATCTGAGATTATCCTAAAAGAAAAAACTGACAAAAAAACCTGAATGACCTAAACCAAACTATTCCATATCTGAAACTGAAAGAACCCAAATCTGAAAATGACCAAAAAATTAAATCCTGAATTGACTCGACCCAAGTAAACCCGACAAACCCAAAAGACATGCGTAGGCCGATGCAAACCAAAATCAATGTCAAAGAGATAACAAAGCAATCAACGCAAACAAACAATCACAATTAATAATAATTCGAATAAAAGTTGAATTGAGTAAACCAATACCAACAATGGGAATGTAGAATTGAATGTTGAATTCATGTTCATTTCATACCAAATTCATAAAAAGCATTGAAGTTTTCAAGGGCTAAATTAGGAAAACTAGAATTCAGTAAACAAACGAGAAAACAACAACCAGTGAACAAAGGCGAGATTAAAAAAAGAAAAACTGCTGAAGTGAAGAAAATGATAAATAAACATACAGATGTCATAGGAGCAGCTCCAGTGAGTCCTCCAAAGAGCGATCCCTTGCTCCCTGATTTAGTAACTAAAAGCAAGTTTGAAATTGAAAAATATGTTAACACGTTTGTTAATTATTACTCAATTGATGATAAATGAAAGGAAAATCGAATAGAGATACTGTGTGTATAAGTACAGGCAAAGAGACCGCCGGAGAATAGAATGATTCCATAGGTAGCTGAAGTAAGTGGAGCAAAATCTTGTAGCTGAGATCTGCAACAAAGGCGTCTTGGAGAGGTTGAACAGATTTTTGGTTTTCTCAGACAAATGCTTATCCCATTCCGATTTTTTAACGATGGAAAAATTGGGTGTCGGTTGGGGTTTAAGAAGGAAGACGCCTTAACAGCTGAAATTGAGGGCATTTGAATTACTGACGTTGTAGACGACAACAACATCATCTTCACTGGTCGGTTTGAATTTGGGTTTCTCCACACTTCCCCAACGTCTCGCCCGAGTATTTCATATGGGTAAAAAATGGAGGTCGACCGATCATAAGTAGGATAAATTACATAAATGGTCACTGAATTTTTAAGATAAATTTATTTTAATTACTATGTTTTTAAAATATTTGATAAAATCAGGGTGAAATTTATTCTATCATTTTCTAGCTGTATCTCAAAGATCAGGTAAAAGCGGAGAAGAAATATCAAATTCACAAAATCAAGCATTCATTCATGACGGGAGTGATTCAATAACGATTGAAGCTTGAAAGGGTATAGACACTACTTTATTTAAAGAAAATCACTTTATTTTTAAATCTAGAAATTCATTTTTAATGTAAAAATCACTATTTTGTTATATTAAATGCAAAAAATTGTATTTGAGTTTCACTAATGGCCTGAATAATTAATATTATTTTAATTAATCTATATTTTATGAGTTTAAATCTTAATATTTATTAATAAAATATAATACTTTTCTGAAGAAATAAGAAAAATATAAAAAATATATTTTAAAAATTCAGAATATCTATTTTGGTATAAAATATTTAGGATCTAATGAGTTTGGGCCACCGTTTATCCGTAAAAGCACATAAAGGTTTTGCGAGTGGAGAGCCCACTTCCATCGTAACGAACAATACACGTAACCAAAACCAAAGATTATGGAGTCGGAGATGGTTTCTTCATTTTCGCTGCTATTGCCTTCCCTCGATCTGTCTCTCTAGGGTTTCAATCATCCGATTCTGTTCTCGAAGATGTGGCATGAAGCGCGACGATCAGAAAAGAAGGTCCACGACATGATGGACGCGGCTAGAAAGAGAGCACAGAGACGGGCCATCTACCTTGCCAAAAGACGCGGCGATCCTCAACAATCCATTCAACTTATCGGTTCTCGCTGCCGTATCCAACGAGACGACTCCCTTTATCACGCCATTCAAGACCAGCAAGGCTTGTAAGCATCAAATTTCCCTTGCATAATAGTCGAATTCTTCCATTAACATCTCTAATTTATTCCTTTTGTTTACAGGATTCCTTGGAACGGAAAACAGGACGTTTTAATCGACAGGTAGTTATGATTTATCATTTATCTTGATTACTAGAATCCCTTCATACGAGTTTTTTTAAAATTTATTAGTTGTGCTATTATTTTAGATTTGATGGCCGAGCTCTACTTGATTTTATACGGGAGCCAGGGACACGGCATTTTAGGAATCAAGAGAAGTCGGAAGAAGAAGAAGAAGTAGAAGAGTTTGTTAATTTCGAGCGTTATCGGGATTTAATTAAGCATCGGCGTAGAGGATGTCGGTACTTTCCCTGAATTGATAAATTGTGTTTTTACGCCTGTTCATTTCTAATGCTTCCTTTTTTATAATGCAATGCAAGATGGAAGGAAACAAGTCTGTTATACTAATAGCTATTAGTTATCAAATGAACATAATGAGTTGGGTTTTTGTATCTTTTGACAGTTACTGATGAGGATGGTTTACAACATGTTAATTTAGAGATGGAGGCAAAAGTAATTGCACCGTTTCAATCAGACAGGTTTAGTAATTTTTTCCTAAGCTTTTTTTAATGTCCGTATCATTCAAATTTCCAACACTCTCTTTCTCAACAAATATTTTGGCTGCATGCTGCATTGGGCTCTGGTAAGGTATTTAACCTGGAGATAAGATAGTGGTTGCAGGAGATATATTTTCTATCTCGTGCGGCTTGGAAATAAATGTAGACATTTTCATTTTATAAAAGAAAGTTATAAACTTTGCTTGCTTTTTGTTTTTCTATTCATATGGACTTTACAAATCATCTTTGATGGGTTTATTCTTTGCTTTAGTAGTTTATTTACTGCAAAGCAGGTAAAAACGCATTTTTTTCAATGGCTTTGGTTCGTATCAATATAATACAGATCAATTCAGTCGCCATCTTTTATAAGGTTTTCTTTAGATTGTTTCTACAGCAAATGAGCATGCTCCATGTTGTTTCTTTGACATGCACAATATGATTTCATCTTAAGTGTCAAATTGGCTGATTTCAATGATCCAGATGTATCTGACTGCTATACGTGATTATGTTGGTTCTTTCATCTTTTTTCTTTTGTATATTTTGCAGACCACAGCCAGCACAACCAACTAATAAGGGTTCTTATTCTCAAGTTGGATTCTCTTATGATGGAAATGGGACAGAAGCTCACTTTTCTGATGCAGATGAAGAAGATGAGGAGGAAGAAGAAGATGAGGACTTCAACAGTGATGATAGTAATGATGAAGGAATGGATATAATAGCAAAAGAATTTGGTGTCAAAAGGTATGGCTGGCTTGTTTACATGGATAAAAAAGCTAAAGAGGAGGAAAAAAGACAGAAGGAAGTAATGAAAGGCGATCCTGCAATTGTAAGTTGGATAAGGCATATTGTTTGTAGTTGCAGTGTATTATTAATATTGTTGACAGCAAATTTTAAATTCTAAACTTTTAGAGGAAATTGAGTCGCAAAGAAAGGAGGAAAGCTTCACAAATAGAAAGGGGGAGAGAGAGAGAAACTGCTTGGATAACTGGATCACGGGTCCTTCGTAATGATCCCTACCGGTAAAAGTTTTAGATGATATCTGTTATGAGCTAGTACAATTGGGTAGGGGTGAGATCGGTTCAGTCCGGTTTCTTGTTTTTTGTAAACTGTTCATTTGAATTCGGGTCAGTTTTTCCATTTTGATTTTTGGTTCGACTTTTTATCTTATTTTGACTGAATGGATTTGTTTTCATGTTCTATTACATTTATCTGATAAATTTTCAAAGTCTTTAACATAAATATTTTTTAAATATTAATTTTTCAAATAAATAAAAAATAATTAATAATTCTTATTTAATATTTGTAATTTTTTCCATTATTTGAAATATAGAAATCTCATTTTCCATTATGAGAATAGTTATATAAATAAAAATTTGAGTTTGATTTTGTTCTTGTAACCACGGTTTTTAAACTTGAATTCCATAAACCTACCAAACACTCAATTGCAGTTTTCGTTTTGATCAGTGTTTTGCTTAGCCCTAGAATTGGGTATGACATCATGCCTGAAGAGCTGATGATCTTTTGCCACATACAGGGAATCCAGGCGCAGTCCAACCTATGATGCTTATCCACGTTCTAGGAGGTATGTCGCTTCATAGATTTCTGATGAAGCTGCTATTTAGGCTCACAATTGGAATTTATGTATTGATTTTCCTATTCAGGTCAAGATCACGTTCGTATTCTCCATCCTGCTCATGGCGCCATAAGCGGGGTGGTTATTCTGATGATTCCTGCAGAAGTAAACCAATGGGTCCAAAAATAGAGTATATTACAGAGTTTGGAGGCTCTGGAGACAGGGATGAACCAAAGCTTGAAGGATTTTCTCCGCCACCATCTCCTCCATCTCAGTCTGACAAGTTGAACCGGTCGGAGCACTCGACCTTTAATTCTTGCAAAGATAGATTGGACAGTCTTTACTCTGCTGCAGCTTATCCCGATTTTGTTGCCTGAGTCAAACTTTTCTGGTTTAAAATAGACCTGCCCTAGGGTTATCAGCATAACTGGAAAGAGGGAGTAGGAAGGAGACATCCCTTCTGAAGCTCATATTCTTCCTGAAATGGAATTTATGTGAATGCTTCCCAGTATCACAAAACCTTGACTATGGACATCTCACGCTTGTCCTTTCCTGCAGGCTGTCTTCTGGTCAGATACTTGAGGCACTTCATGTTGATCCTGCATCTGGTGTGTCTCTGGATAAAGAAAAAAGCAATAAAGTGTCGAAACCAACAGTAAGGTATCACTATAAGTTTTGTCTTCTATGATCATATCTGTCATCTAAATTATTTTGTTTATTGTTTTCAGTTGCCTTGAATTTAACAGTTCAATTTTCTTCAGTGGATTACCAACTTTAGCCAAGTTGACAAAAGCAAGTGCCTCTGGAGGACCCTCCAAACAGGGGCAGGTTGAGAAGAAAGAAACTCCTCAGGAGCGGCTAAAAAGGATTACGAACAGGCAGTTAAACAAACAAAGTATGTGAATACTTTTTCTAATCATGTTTTTTTTTCTAGATAGCTATTTTTTATCTGTAAATATACTTGGAAGAAAAGAAAGGCAATAAGATGGTACGAAGGGTTTCAGAATTTGTTGTGTTGCATGATTATTGGAGTTTTTTCTGTTCATTGTTTGATAAGCTGATGTCTTCTATAGTTAAGAAAGACACTGCAACCGAAATGGCTAAGAAGAGAGAGCAGGAGCGTCAAAGACTGGCAAAACTTGCTGAAACAAGTAATTTAAGTCGTCAAAGGTATCGCAGCCGCAGTAGAAGTAACAGTCGCTCTCCTACAAGGTATCTTGGCATATTTTTGTTCCTATGTTCTATCCATATTGCCGATGAATATTTTCTGCAGTTGAATAATGTCTTCTTGCTGCAAGCCTAATGAAAGTTTGGTCAGTCATTTGTTGGTTAATACCATGTGTTGCCCCCACCCCCCACCCCACCACCACCATGTCCATTCTCTTTTTCCTTTTGCTTTGTCCATCCTTTCGGGAACTTTAGTGCGTGATTATTTTCCCTCATGTTCTCTCTTATAGATGTAATATCTATCTGGTGATTAATTTATTTACTGCAGAAGATATCGACGTAGTAGAAGTCCTAGTAGGAGCTCTAGAAGATATTGTTCACGTTCACGATCTAGGTCCCGCTCTAATTCTTGCTCACCAAGGTTGTGTCTCGGCACTGCTAGTGCAAGTCGGACTTTTTCTTTTCTGTTTTCTTGATATATGTAGTGGTTGTAGGCTGATTTAGTGTTTGTAAAGATTTTCAGGGTAAGAAGCCGGTCAAGGTACTGAGTGTGTGAGTGCCGTCAACACTGATGGCATCTCTTTAGTGCAGTTGTCTGCCGATGCTAGTTTTGTCAAATATAATTTGACAAAGATTGTTTTATTCGATTATGCCATCTTCGGGACTTTATGGAGTCAGTTTGTTTTATATACTTGAGTTTTTATTCTTGCAACTGACCATTCTATTTGGAATTAAATAATACAAAAGTGGAAACAAGGAGAGGAAAACACAGCATTATTGCCAAGTAAAGTTGGTTTCGAGGGTTATATTTTTTCGGCTTTAAATAAGATGTGACAGAAGATTAGTTACTCGAATCTGATACGATCAAAGATCGATCAACACATGCTTGAATTAAGTTTAAATTTGACTTAAAAACTTAAAAAATACTCCATAACATCGAATGTTCTACACTCTATAATACCTGTGTAAGATCTAGTCACACAATATCAAGATTTTAAGAATTTAATATCACCTTACTTGAGGTCAATTTAACATCACCATTCACCGGTAAACAGATTTGTTGGCCAAGGTTTTTTCGGCAAAATTTAAGAACCTCCGTCGATTTATCATCATCTTACTTGGTAAACAGGTTTGTTGGCCAAGGTCTTTTCGTCAGGTCGCAAAAAGCTCGGCCCCTTGCTTGGATCGGAGAGATTGTATCATGAACCTTGTTTAATATATCATCCGTGATTTATATAATCAGGTTCGTTCATTTTTAAGTAACTATTTGATATCTACTCACTCACCTATTACAAGTAGGAAAGAGATGATGATTCACTTTAAAAATATATAAAATAAATAAATTTGATTATTTGAGACCACGAATGACATAATAAAAAAAAGGTTCGTGATATAATTTCTTCTTAGATTAACATAAATGATTCTACGCAACCATCGACGTGCTATGATATTAATTTGAAGGGTGTTTTTATTTAAAAATAAATATTTATATTTATAGTAAAGATCTATACACTAATACTATGAATGTAAACTGTTTTATATATACAATCTCTCTTTCTCAAAGATCCAACAAAATGTCGCCGATTAAATATGTTAATTCAAATGATTCTCAATTCAAAACTTACAAATTGTTTTTTTATTAAAAAAAATACGAAATTTATGTTCAGAAAGTTAAAAAAGAGTGAATTAAAAACTTTTAGATCCATAAACTATTGACAATGGAGGACATTCGTCATTCGTCGGATTTTAAGATTGAGAGTTTTTAGGGGTTTTAAAAAAAAAAGAAAAATACACAAAAATCTTATTTAAATTAATATTTTATCTAAAATTTATGATTTAAAATAAAAATAAATTATACATCGTCGATAAAAATAATATATCATTTGACATTCTATTATTTAGGGAATTTTTTGTTTCACATACTTCAACGAAAATTCTCTACTAAAATGTAAAATCTCAACTAAAAATGTATTGAAGAAACGGTGATAGGCCCATGTAACAGTTAATAATCTTCATCTAAAACCAATACGTCGAAAAATGTGGACAAGATAAACCAGAAATTGCAAAGCAGAGAAAAAACAATGATTTATTTGGGCATGTATTTATTCTTGGGCATAAAGGCAAAGCCAATAATTTACTGTCTAAAGTCTAAAACTCCATTGAAATCACTATTTGTACACTACGACCATGACTGTATCACTGCAGCTCCCCAACAGGTGCCTCGTTGAGCCACAGGAAATGGATAAAATCATACAGTTTGGCACTCACACTCACCTGTTGACGAATAATAAAAATAAAGAAACAATTTGTGTGTGTGTTAGCAACAAGTTCGACAAGATATATATAAAAAAAGAACTCTTTTATGGAAGAGGGGTTTAGCTGCTGCAATACCTTGTATGGTGTGGGATTTAATCTCCGAATATGATCCGGTCGCATCTGCTCAAGCTGTTTGATGCAATGGTCACGGATGTCCTTGAGAGCTGGTAACTCGTCTCTTACTTTACCTACAGGAGGGGGAAAAGAAAATATTACACAAATTGCAGACTAAAGACACTGCTATATTCTAGCAAAAAATACATGTATAAAAATAAGGAAAATAAGAGACCACTGAAATAATAAACGAGCTGCTCAATTAGTCTTTACATAGAGGATTAATTAGCAGATGGATATTCTGTGCTTTTACCCGACTTCCCAGGCCAGTAACACTTCAGAAGCTCTTCTACGCGCTGTGGCACCACATATGCTCTTTTAGATTCATTAAAAGGGTGACGACAGAGAATTCGTTCTCCCACCTGCAGATTTAAAGTAAGCAAATATGAGGCCTCAATGGAGTCTATATGTTGCTGTTGGGTATACCGCTACTAATTAGTTGCTGGTGTATAACAGTATTATAAAACAATCCAAGTTTATGCACATTGAAATCAAAATAAATCAGTGGTTTTAAGAGTGCATTTTCATATCGCATGATAAGTACACAAAAATGGTACAAAGTCAAAACAGTTACAGGTGAATATTATAGTAGTTCATTGATTTTCGACATTGTCACTTGTCAGTATTGATTTTAGGATGCGTTTAACCTATAAGATCATTGACGACAGGTCCAAAACTACAAGACTTTGATATCTAGATAATGGGAACTACCTTTGGACATGGTTCACTTTCCCCTGTCAGTATATCCACCAGGGAATATCCTTCCCTTCCATATAACCTGTAACACCTTTTTTTGCATGGTATAGAGACCTAACATTTAAAAAGCAAACAGAAAGATAAGAGAAAGAAACAGAAAATGAGTTCTATAATGAAGCAAGTTTGCTGTTAAAACTTCTTGGCCACCAGGTCAAACCTTGGATACATCTTCTGATAGCTTGATACGTGGTTGGTTATTGATCTCAACAAGCTTGAAAACACAGCCTAACGCTGCTTGAGCATAGCAAGTGACCAAATAGGTTCCAATTCCATAACAGTCCACCTCATGACCCTGAGCAGAAATGTACAGATCTCTCATGTGTCATTGTCATCCTGATACAGAGTCGAAGAAAATTTAGTTGGATTGAGTACCTGCTTGTTTAGTGCATCCAGAGTTTCCTCATTCAAATCATTACTGGCAGTAATGCTCGTCTCTCCAAAACCAGGAAGCCCAAATTCTTTCTCAATTGTATGAAAGATCTTTCGGGCTTCACCAGATAAGTATGCAAGGTCGCCAGAGTCCAATCTAATGCCAACTGCTTTATACCTGCATTTTACATATTTAACTAATCACAGAAATTGACCAGGACCAAATGCTTGCTCGTATGGATGAAATCCACAAAAAATGTAAATTCCATATGATAAATTGAGAACACAATAAAAAACCCTTTGATACAACTATAATGATTCACATAAAAAAAAGGGAGAAAAACTGAAGCAGGGGCAGCATCTGCTGATGCATGGCACATAAAGACATGTTACTTCATGCTTTTCTTCATATGACGAAGGTATAATCATACATTAATCCACTTTCTCTCAGTCCATCAAACAAAGAATCATGCTTATAAGATTAAGTAGCTCGTGAACATAAACTCGTCTTTGAAAATCATTGGAAATAACAAATCACTAAACTGAATATAGGCACATATAGTATCAAATGGGAACAAAGAAATTATTTTAACCAATTTTGAGCATGTGTTAAATGGTTCTTATAAGAAAATGAACTTCCATATGTATAAGCCTTTGCTACTTACCCCAAGTCATTAAGTGCCAAAGCAACTGCACAAAAGTTGGGGATTCCACTCCTCATTACCTAGTAAAATGGATGCCAAAACTGAAACGTTAGTGGATATGCTTTATGATAAAATAGACCATCAGATTTGTTTTTAAGCTAAAACTCAAGGAAGTTGTACTTACATCGTATGTATCTACAAGGGCAAGAAAGTTGTTAGGAAATGCCAAGGCATATGACATGAAAGCTGCTAATTCACTTTGATTGGTCTCACCAAAAATGCCACTTAGAGATTTTGACCACTAGAAAATATGCACCAATGGGATAAGTTAAGGTATCCAATAATCAGTAATCAGCAATCAGCTAGCAGCAATATTGCAGAGAACAGAAGGGAAAAGCATTGATCTATCCAGTCCAAATTCCATATATTTCATGATCCATATTTTCAGACTAACATGGCTCTCGAGAACTAAATGGAAATAAATCCTACAGTAATGCTTTGAGCTTTCGATTGCAAACCTTTGTTCTTAAATGGGTTGACTTTTGAGGTGACCTTTAGGATCTAAGATTAGAACATTTGACCATTGGTGCTCTTGGAAGAGACAAAATGCAGGTTTTAATACTTGAGTTAGATGAACTTGCATGGGTTTCACCGGTGGGTTTCAATTAATGTATTTGGAAAACAGGATATATCTCTAGCTATACGTAGAAACAAATTAAAAAAATTGTAAACACCAATGTAAAGAGTCAATCCAGAACACCTGTATTTTGCTTAACCATGACTGAACAAGACCGACAAAGTCCTCACAAGTACTTGAACCATCAGAGCTACGCAGTGATCTGTCAAGGATCTCATCAGGACTCTGAAAATTAAACATTGAATAACCTCATAATCAAAGAAGCATAAAAACTCCAGGAATACTCCCATAATATTCAAAGCATGAAAATAACAAAAGAAAATGGTCAATTGAACAGCATGCAGAAAAATGATAGAAAACAGTAATTAATTTTGAAGGTCGGAGTGAAACCCAAGCTTGTTTCTAAACATTACATTCTATTGAGTACGGACCCATTCACTAAGAGAGGAAATCACCAAAAAATGAAGTGTCGATGAAAAAACATTTTAGATATAAACAAAGAGAGACAACTGTAAAGTTAAAATAAAGCATACTGCAGGAAACTAATAACTAAAATATCCAAATTAAAAGCATAAATGGATGAAGACTATATTTTCCAGTGAAATCAACTACCATGCAAATGCAATCACCTTATTCGTAGCAGACATATTTACCTAGGTATTTCTTCACATTTATAAGTATGACAAACAGTGTCAACAATAAAGTTCAAAATTTAATCTGGCTTGCTATTAATCAAATAGTTTGACCTAAAAACAAAATTCGGAATATATAAGAACATAAAGAGGAGGGAGAAACTTAGCAGGAATAGAACATAATGTCTGACAAAGAACACTGCTTCAAAGGACAAAGTTATAGGCTACATATGGATATGAGCTACAGTACTAGAAGAAAATAAATAATAAAGTCTTGAGATAATTGCTATTGAACTTGAAAGTTTCCAGAAAAAAAAGTTACTGACCATAAATGAGCTAACAAAAGCATGGGAGTGTGTCCCACGAAGAGGTATTCCAAATAACCTTCCAGCTGCAACATTGCTGGTCAACACACAGCGCACAAAAAAGAAACAAGCAATACAAAACATTAGCTTAGATCAAGAATCTACATTAGTGAAGAATACAGAAGAATCATAAGCTCTGAATAGCTTCAAGATCAAGCAGAGGACAGAGAACAAATTAATTCTACTTTGTTTTCAACAGCTGAAAGACATGATATAGGGAGTCATAAAAGCAGTCTGCAACAGGATACAAAATTTCAGATAACCACCTTGTAGCATCAAAACCTCCAATATAGCAATACTTTGAAGCCGAAATAGCGCCATCAGGTCCCTACAATTAGCATGAATATTAATGTTTGAGGAAGAGACTCAAATATTAACATTTATAATAAGAAATATACAAGAAAAATCATTAACCTGAGCCCTTCGAAGCCCGAACTCAAGCAACATTTTAGATTTTCCAGCAACAAGTCTGTGCCTAGCCGCATTTGTAGCCACTAAAGATGCAAAATTTACAAGATTCAGAACTGGAGTCTCCAGCAATTGAACCACCTAAAAATTAAAGTGCATGAATCAAGAAAAATTAAGATAAAAACAAAATACCAAATGCAAAGAAAAAAAAAAACAAGTCTGATAGCACTCACAGCAACTGGCCCTTCAACTCTAAGCAGGGGCACCTTTGGGAAAACAACTGTTCCCTCTGATATAGCATAAACTTCAACATCAGAACAGTCGATGTTTCTTAGATAATTGACAAAACCTTCCTGTCAAATGCAGTGAATAAGTTAAACATCCAATTGCAAGCACACTATAATAAGCAAACAGGCAACAGAATATTATTAATTGAACCATCTGCAAAGGAGTTAGCTTACCTCACATGAACCTGGCAAACTTGTACAGATGAAGGAAATCTCTTCCTCAGTTAACTTGAAATTAGCAATGAGCTTTATGCATTCTTCCAAACCAGCAAACACAGTAAATTCACCACCAAATGGATTCTTCCGAAAATATAGATCGAACCTGAAAGGATGTTATAAAACGCTAAGCCGAAGCTCAAAACATTCAATCTTTCAAAAAGGAAACACTTGCATTTTCTCAATTTTCATTTCTCAAAACCAACCAGTAATCAAATGATTATCAGATATATAACGAACTTTCGAACATCGGAACCTCTGATTTTCCAATAACTGAAAAATAACTCGAGTACAAACAACTACAACTTCAAATAATAAATTTCAAAGGAAAAATAACTCTACTGAAAACAGTAATTGTATAGCATCAGAATCCTAATTTCAATCCGATTTTCTTAGTAGCCAGACAAAAGATTAGATAGGAAAACGAGAGAGAGAAAAAAGGAAAATCATTCAAAAGGGATTGAGATTAAAGGTTTTAAAAAGAAGAATAAATTTAAAGTTACACTGCTCGATCGTTGTGCTTGCCGGCTTTCCAATAAGCGTAAGCCATGGTGAACTGATACAGATCGGTCAGAAGCGGCGTCACCATCGGGTTCGTAGGTCCGTCCATGACCCGACCCGCATTCAAAGTCGGACCATTCGCTTTCGCATCCATTCTTAATCGTTGTTGTTTTACCCACCTCAAACCCCGCCTGGCTTTATAAAGGGGAGGAAATCATACATGGAACTAGTGTCTGGCTGACGATGAACAAGAAACAGATCCTTAGACTGGGAATATTTAGTTTTTATAAATTTATTCCAATAGAGAGTGTTTTTGGGGTTGGCTGATAGTCATAGATATGCTCAATCAACCTTTTAAATAATGCTGACGTGTTCAGACCGGAGTTTGATCTTCAGTCATGGTTGTGAACCGTCCCTCAAGAAGGAGAGCGGTCTCAAGAAAAGTGTCTTGAGATACGACTAATAAATGGCGAGTTGGGTCTTCGGTCAGGGACAGGGTGGTTTAAAATGGTTGATTTTGACGATTAGATTAAGAAATAAAAAACTCACGAAAGTAGGAATAAGAATCCGAACTTATAAATTAGTATCGAAATGTTTTGTGATCCATGTGGGGATAACATTTTTTGTTAGAGTTTAAAATATTACAATTATGCTTAACATTTCAGATACAAGAGTAAGGTTTCAGAACTTTTCAAAACTAATATAACATGCATAATATTTACAAATTTAAGATTCACATGTATAAAATTATAAATTTTTAAATATAACATACATAATATTTATGAAATTTTAAAATATTTAAAACTTCGAATATTATGATTCATATCTGGTAAAAAAATTATAAATCCAAATCAAATTTATAAATGATCAAATCGGATCAATCAAATCGAATATTTTTTAACACGCCTACTTTGCATTACCAAGCGTATTTATACTTGTAATACTTTCAAGACAAGGAGAAAGCAGGGAGGCAAATTAAAACAACTTTAAATGAAGGCTTCACAATTCTCAGGATAAAATACTGTCAAAAAAATAATTCTCAGGATAAAATACTTCATACAAATATCTTTGCCAAAATTCACAACTGTAAACTTAATAAAATCAAGAGACAAAGCTAATCAAAGAGGGAAAGGACAAAAATAAGATTTTGAAACAGAATATAAAAGGCCAACAGCACTAGATTGTCTTAATCTAAATCATTTCAGATTAAAAACCTCGCCTTGGTCTTTGCTCTGCAACATTTACTTTTAGTGCTCGTCCATCCAGACTCTGCAACAATAGGGGGAACATGAAACATGCTTAAAATCTGGAAATCTATGCAACTAGAACATGGGGCAGAAATTTTGGATACAGGTAATGTGCTTTGGATGTGTATATTTAATGTTTTTAAAAAAGTTTCAAAGTATTTAGGGGATTGAAAAGGGTCATAGATATTGAAAAACGGATCCCACGAGAACTTGGATATAGCATATGTGTCTTTGCACTTTGCAGTATAATCGAAAAGAAAAATGTATTTCCTACGAGTTCAAGAAAGCAAATGAATTCCATGCTGCCTGTTGGTGCATGGGAACTTACAGGATTCCAGGAAAAAATGTAGTGAAAACACTGTAATATTACCTGTCCATCGAGAGCAGCAATGGCATCATTCAATTCAGTCTCCGAGGACATAGTCACAAAACCGAAACCACGTGAACGTCCTGTCTCCCTGTCATATACCACACGAGCTTCCACTACTTTACCGTGTTCACTGAAAACTTGCTCCAATCGAGCATTATCCACATCCCATGGAAGGTTACCCACATAGACTCTAAAAGCTTGTTCATAAACACGAGGGGGTCGTTCAATACGTGATCCTCTAGGAGCAGCCTTATTGACAGTCAATTGCCTTCCATTAAGATCCTGTTTGAAAACAGCAATAATTAAGCACAATCACCTAATACAGACTTCTGAGCACATTAAGACACAAATAAAAGAGAAACGGAGAACATTCAAGGTCAGCGTGTACCAAGTATCTCAAACTCATACTTCTATGAAACAACCTCATATGACATAGAAAGAAAGTGATTAGTTGTTATCGTAAAAAAATGAACAAAACACAAAGCTTTCTATTGAAAATATACCTAGGATATCATAAACAAGACATCGAAAAGGTTTCCCTAACATTTATCTTATTCACCGATTGGATAGTTAAAGGTAAACTAATGAAAGTTTCACGTCAATATCAATTTATACTTTTCTTTAATTAAACCAAAATTACCATCTATTGAAAAGGGTCCGTCATAGCTAAGTTGAAATAGTTAACTCGGTTCTTGCAATCATCTACCAGTGGCTACAAATCAAGCATGAACTGACACAATTTCACACCTTACACGGATTATCAGGAAAATAAAATGAACTCATTTTTCTACTGTATGTCAACATGCTTAATTGCTTATAATTTCCGGTTGATATCATATATGAAAACAAACCATAACTGTAAAGATGTGCCTTCACTTTATGTTATTCTTCCGCATGAGATAGTCTATACAATCCTTGTCTTGACTACCCAAAACAGGGTCTAAAACCCTAAACCTTCTACAACTGTTTTATTCTAACTATCTACTGTATTTTGACAAAATCTAATTCTACTCAACGTGAACTTTAGGCGTGGATACAAGTCTAAACCAATTACACTGAGTTTCTTACTTTCTTCCAAGATTTTTCATATATCCCCATACTCATGATTCATGACTAAATATATCAAACATTGAGCACTACAGAAAAAAATTGAAGAGTCTGGTTAGCATGGCCTATTTCTAGGTGGCCAATTTAACCAAACCAAGCAATTTAACTCAACTATTGACCTAAACACATATAGGATTAACAATAACACACCATATATATATATATATATATATATATATATATATATATATATATATATATTCTATCTTCCTCATTTACTATCATAGATATTAGTCCAGCAATAGAAAAAAATTGAGCAAAACAAGTAAAAGAAAAGGCTTACATAACCATTGAATGTTTCAGCAGCCTTCTCAGCTTCCTCAACGGAACTCATTGTTATAAAACCAAAGCCACGACTTCGGTCGGTATCCCTATTGTAAATAACCTGCAAACCGAAAACAAAAAATAAAATTCCAACAGTTTATGATCAAAAAAATAATTTCAAACAGTTTCAAAGCAGAAAAGTTGGTGTATAACCTCAGCAATTTCCACAGTTCCAGCTTTCCCAAAAAGCATAGCCAAGCTTTGGCTATCAACATCATAAGGCAGATTCCCAACAAACAATTTAGCTTCCTCATTAGGCTCAAAATCCTCTTCTTCTGAACCATCACCGCCAGCAGCCTCTCCCTCAGAAACTTCGGCTCCACCCTCAGGTTCCCAATCCAACAAACTTGCTTCGGCGCCATCACTTTCTTCATTTTCCCATGATGATTCTCCTCCTTCACTATCAGTTCCTTGCTGCTCTTCTTCTTCATCAATGGTGATGGTGGTGTCGTTCTCTTCCTCTTGTTGAGCCCAATCTGAAGTTTGTGCTACAAAGGCAACTAGAGAAGCGAAATGGGTTTTGGCTCTACGGGAGGAAAAAGGTGGATAAGTGGAAGATGAGAGGATAAGGTTGATGGGTTTTGAAGGAATCGAGATAAGAGATGGAAGTTTGGAAGGATTGGTGAAGAGTGAAGGCGGAGAAACAAGGCAAGATGAGTCAGCCAGGGACACGGGTTTCATTACAGTAGACATTGTTTTGTTGAAGAATTGGAAAGGAGAGCAGAGGAGCTGAAAAGGATAAAGGGGAGGCAGATAGGAGAGGGGACGAGGATGATTATACAAAAAATATCGTGGCCTTTGTGGGTGTGATTTATGGGCTTTTTTGTGTTTAGGTCATAGCCATGGATTTTGTTAATTTCTAATATTTTCGCATAAAATAGATATTTTTCACTATCTTCATTATTACAATTTGTCCATTTATTGGAATTTTTAAATATTTTTAAAAGTAATTAAGTATATTTATATTTTGGGTAAATTAATTTTGATATTTTGGTTTCTTAAAAAATGTAACGTTTTTAGATTTTTTTTTTTTGAATTTTTGGCATTTTTATGATTTTTTATATATTTTTCAGAATTTTATTTTTTTTAATCGTATTGACCTTTGATAACATCTCATTGGGTCACTTCAGTAACTAAACAGGGGACTATGGTGGAGAACTATATGAAAGTATAAGGGTCCAACCGGCTGCAAAAATAGTTGGGTCGTCAAAGTGAAAATTTCAGTAAAACACAAGGGTCAAAATTGGTATCAAACCCTTTTTAAGACAATATTTATTTTGACCCTTGTACAAAAATAGAAGGCTAAATTATTTGATTAGTCACTTATGTTTAAAATTTATATAATTTTATCGTTGATTTTTAAATTTGATCATCATAGTTAATTATGAAAAAAAAAATTGGGTGTTACAACTTACATGTGATGTGTAATGTGTATTCTATAGGTAAGAAACGTGAAGATGTGATTTTATAAAGCATGAAATTGCTAAAATCTATGTTAATGTGTTACGAGTTTTACATAAAAAAAAAAAAAGATGTGTAACATATGAACATTATACATGTGAATTTGACCACCTTTCCACGATGGAGCCAGTGTTGCGAAAAATTTAGTGAATAAGGAAATTTATCTAAAAAATTTAATATATAAGGGTATAAAATAAAATTTAGGAGAATACGGTAAAATTTACAGTATAATAGAGAGTACGTCATGTGCTTTTAGCTTTTTATATTTTTTAATAATTATTTTATCTGAAAAGTCAATTTATTGACCGATAAAATGATTAAAAATTATTAAAAAATAGAAAACGTCAACAACACATGACGTTCTTCCTATAAAAATATTAAAAAATAAAAAACACCAAAAACACATATTGTACTGTAAATTTTACCGTATTCTCTTAAAATTTATTCTATACTTCTTATATGCTAAATTTTTTGGATAAATTTCCTTACATGCACAAAGTTGCCGCCAGTGTTGCCTTTATTGAATGGCAATAGCATTGAATTTGTGAAATCAACAAATCATGTCCTCTATTTTGAGTAAAATCCACTCAATAAGTTTGATTATACAATTAACCTTGATCTAATTAAGAATCACTGAAGATATGATTTGAATTAAAATATATCATTAGTTAATTTAATTATTAGCTTAAAAAGATTAATTTTGCCAAATGGAACTTAATTAAAAGAAAATGATAGCTTGGATTGATATATTATATTAAAAATACACTTTGTACAGAAAACCAAACAAATGAAGAGTCAATTGCTTGACCTACAAGCCTTGCTGCTCCCATGATCTACGCACGTTCATCTTACAAGCCTTAACTTCAGGATCAGAAAACACATCTCCCCATTATATTATTATATTGGAGGATGAGTCTACCTCATATAGCTGAACATTATTAACTACTAAGAGTTCTGTGACTAAAATGTTATTTGAATATAGCCTAATGATCTCTGGGGTATTTTACCCTTTTTTCTATCATGCTAGTGTCACGTCCGTAGAGTTTCACTACTCGGGGCGTGCGGCCTTAGACGCGTTTTTCTCAGTAAACCGCCTAAGTAAGCCTAAACCGTTCAAAGCCTGAATGCTAAGAACCTTGCGGAAACCAAAGAACAATTGAAAGGAAGAGAAATGGCAAAGGCTAGAGAGTGTTTGAGTGAATACTCTTGTATTTCTCAATGAAGAAGTGAGTGACAAATGAGGTGGGCAAGGCCTCTATTTATACTTGAAGCCCTGTACATCCAACGGTTGTAAATGATTTACATCAAGGGTCCAGATTCAATCCTATCCTATCCAAAAGTACAATTCCTAGAATATTCCTATTTGAGTAAGGAAAGTATTTCCCATGTTCACATGGTGTGTTCACATGGGTGGATGGATAAGCCTTCTTTACCAAGTGTTGGGCCATTCCAGATTTGGGCTCCAATGGGTGGTTGGGTTGGTGCTGAGATGCCCAGAATGCTTTGGAGTGCTTTTGTGGCAACCTGATTGGTGCTTGTCTCGGGCCCTTTGGTGCGGTCCGTGACATTCTCCCCCACTGGATCTAGTGACGCCCTCGTCACTCGACTAGAATGGTACTGCTCCACTTGGTTCTTGAATTGCCACAGTGCCTCGGCATGTTCCCAACTACCTTCAGTGTCGGGAAGTCCTTTCCAAAGAACAAAGTACTCGTGCCTCGGTCTATGGCCTGGTCTACGAATGACCCTCTCTGCTTGGATTTCTCGTACCTCATTGTCGTAGGAGACCTTCACTCCGACTGGCGCTCGGTGTGACTTGCCTCGATTCGGATCTAGCTCATCTTGATAGTAAGGTTTTAGTAAACTTACGTGGAACACGGGATGAGCTCGAATGGTTGGAGGCAACTCGATCCTGTAGGCCATGGTGCCTACTCGTTTCACGACTTTGAAAGGACCTTCGTATCTTCGCACAAGCCCTTTGTGTACGGTTGGATTGCGCAAGATCCCGGTCAATTTGGCAAGGACTAAATCACCAACCTGGAAATTCACGTCCCTCCGCTTTGTATCCGCCCACTTCTTGGTCCGTTTCCCCGCCTTGTGTAAACAAGCTCGGGCTAAGTCGTGATGTTCTTGCCACTCCTTGGCAAACTTGTGTGCTGCTGGATTAGGCCCCTGATACTTGGAAACAATCGTGCTGGGTGTAACCGGTTGTTGTCCATTCACGATCTCAAAAGGAGTTTGGTTTGTCGCCTCACTCCGTTGCAAGTTGTAAGAAAACTGGGCCACATCTAACAGCTTCGGCCAGTCGTGTTGGGTGGCACTTACATAGTGCCTCAAATAGATCTCCAGTAAAGCATTCACTCGCTCGGTTTGCCCGTCGGTCTGTGGGTGGACGCTTGTAGAAAAGTTCAAACTTGATCCCAAAAGCTTGAACAACTCCGTCCAAAACCTCCCTGTGAACCGTGTGTCCCGGTCACTAATGATCGTCTTTGGCACTCCAAAGTACTTCACCACGTGTTTTAGGAAAAGACAAGCCGCTTCATCGGCTGGACACACCTTGGATGCTGGAATAAAGACAGCATACTTTGAAAATCTGTCAACAACTACCATGATGTTTGACAGTCCATTAACATTGGGCAAACCGACAATAAAATCCATGGAAACACTCTCCCATGGTCTCTCGGGAATGGGCAAAGGTTGCAACAATCCCGCAGGCTTCTTCATCTCGATTTTTTCCTGTTGGCATACAAGACAAGTCCGCACATAGGCTTCAACATCTTCGCCCATGCGTGGCCAGTAGTAGTGCTCGCCGATAAGTGCCATCGTCCGGGTCATTCCTGGATGGCCAGCCCACTTGGAGTCATGACACTCCTTCATGATCTCCTTGCGTAAGTCCCCAAAATGTGGCACATAGAGACGGTGTCCTCGGGCATAAAGCAAATCTTCCTCGAGCCAAAATCTTCTAGTTTTTCCCTCGTTAACATAACTGATCAGCATTTTGGCTGTTGGATCATGGGACAGCCCTTCCTTGATGCGCTCAAGCAATTGTCCCTTCGGTAGGCTTACGGTCTCAATGTTGTACCTCCGGCTTAATGCATCAGCAACTGTGTTTATTTTCCCGGGCTTGTACTCCAATGAGAAGTCAAATTCTGCAAGAAATTCTTGCCATCGGGCCTGTTTTGGAGACAACTTGTTTTGAGTTTGAAAGTAACTATTTGCCACATTATCTGTATAAACCACAAACTTTGACCCAAGTATGTGGTGTCGCCATGTACGCAAACAATGCACTACTGCTGTCATTTCTTTCTCATGGACCGTGTACCTCTGCTCGGTCTCATTGAGTTTCCGGCTTTCATATGCAACCGGATGTCCTTCTTGCATGAGGACTCCACCAATGGCTACATCGGACGCATCGGTGTAGATCTCGAAAGGCTTAGTGTGGTCTGGCAACACCAATACTGGCTCACTTGCCATAGCCTTCTTAAGTCCTTCAAAGGCTTCTTGACACTTAGTACTCCAATCCCACGCCTTATCCTTCTTCAGTAACTCGGTCAAGGGTGCGACAATTTTGGAATAGCCTTTGACAAATTTACGGTAGAAGTTGGCTAGCCCCAAGAAGGATCTCAACTCCGTCACCTTGGTTGGCGGCTCCCAATCTTCAATAACCCGTATCTTAGCCCCATCCATCTTGATCTTGCCACCTCCGACTATGTGGCCTAGGAAAGGGACCTCCATTTGGGCAAACGAGCACTTTTCCTCCTTGACATAGAGCTCGTTCTCTCGCAAGACCTTGAACACTTGTCTTAAGTGTTCCACATGCTCCCCAAGGCTCTTGCTATAGATGACAATGTCATCCAGGTAAACTACAACGAACCGATCCAGGAAGGGTTGTAGTACCTTGTTCATCAAAGTGCAGAAGGTGGCGGGAGCGTTCGTAAGGCCGAATGGCATCACTAAGAATTCATATGAGCCATAGCGTGTTACACAAGCTGTCTTTGGCTCATCTCCTTCTGCAATCCTTACTTGCCAATATCCGGACCGCAAGTCTAACTTGGTGAACCACTTTGCACCACCAAGTTGGTCGAACAAGTCTGCTATCAGTGGGATCGGGTACTTGTTCTTCACAGTGAGCTTGTTTAAAGCCCTGTAGTCGATGCACATTCGAAGACTCCCATCATGTTTCTTCTGAAATAACACCGGCGCTCCATATGGTGCCTTAGACGGTCGGATATAGCCTGCGTCGAGGAGTTCCTTCAATTGTCTGCGCAACTCCTCTAACTCGGGCGGAGCCATTCGATAAGGGGCTCGGGCAGGTGGCTCCGCATTTGGCACAAGATCAATCTTGTGGTCGACCTCCCTCTTTGGTGGGAGAGTTTTAGGCAGCTCGGTAGGCATCACATCCCGGAATTCTGCCAACACTTGTTTCACCTCAGCTGGAACTCCTTCGGCCGTGATTGGTTCATCATGGACTAATGTCGCTAGATAAGCTGGTCGCACCTTGTGTACTCCTTTGCTGAATTGGATTGCTGACAACATCTTGGCTCCAATTCCAGCTTCTCGATTCACCGGAACAAGGCATGGATGGCTTGGGTCAAGAATTAGCAAAGAATTTGCAAATGGTACCGGGAACGCTTTGATTCGGTCAAGGAAACTGAGCCCAATCACAAAATCAAAGTCATCGAGGGGGATTACTTTGATCGTCTCCTTACCGATCCAACCACCAATCTCAAGCTTCACTCCTTTTGCTACCCCTGCAATCGGAGTCTGTTCGGAATTCACAGTCTTGATGAATCCACTTGCCTTTTCCACATGAAAGCCAAGTTTCTTGGCAATTTGTTCGGACACGAACAACTCTGAGGCACCAGTATCTATGAGTGCACTCAACTTTTGGCCAGCAATGGAAACATCTACATACATAAGTCCCTTCTCCTTGGAATCTTTCTTGAATTCCATGGAACTGATGATGGAGTTGAGCTTGACAACCTCTTCTCCTTCTCCAGTCTTCTCTTGGATGGCAGCAACCTTCTCATTTCGTGGTTGTGGGCAATTTCTGGCTAAATGCTTACCACCACAGTTGTAGCACTTAAACTCACCCCTTTCATTTTGGTTCCGAAATTGTTTATCTCCGGCTTTGTTCTGTGGCTTTCCGGAACCATTCTTGGTGGACTTATCTTTGTCTCCCCCACTGTTGCCCTTATGCTTTGGCTTGGAAGAATCCTTCTTTTCGAATTCTGCAATGGATTCTGCAGCGGCCATCGCTTCCGAAAGATCCTGCACACCCATCCTCTTCAGCTCCATTCTTGCCCATCGTTGAAGGCCAGATTTGAAGAGATACAGTCCCTCTGATTTACTCAAGTCTTTGATCAGCAACTTGAGCTCCGAAAATCTCTTGACATACTCCCGAATTGAGCCTTCATGCTTCAATTGGTAAAGTCTGTCTCGAGCCTCCTCATCAGCATTCTTGGGATAGAAATGCTTCTTGAGTTCCGACTGGAAGTCTTTCCATGTCTTGACTGGAATGTCTCCATCACTTGACTCAGCACATTTGGTTCGCCACCATAGCAAGGCGGCATCAACCAAATAGATTGAAGCCGTATTAACTTTAGTAGCTTCATCCTCGATGCTCATCAAACGAAAGTACTGCTCCAACCCCCAAATGAAGTTGTCCACTTCTTGAGCAGTTCTCGCCCCCTTATACTCCTTGGGTTTCGGCGCATCGATCCTGGGCTTCGGCGTAGTTGCTTCAGCCATCATGCCACCCAGCATGGCATTCTTATAGAGGAGCAGCTCGGTACTGAGCTTCTTGATCTCCCCCATCAATTCCTTCTTCAATGCATCCATTGCATCCTGAAGGATCTTCTCTTTCTCAGTCAGTTTTCCATCGACAACGGACTGAACTTGTTCCAAGATTTCGTCCTTTTGGGACTCCATCTTCTCAAGGCGCACTTCGGCCTCGTCTTGGGTCTCCTGGAACTTGCCCAACGCATCCTCCAGTCTCGCGACCCTCTTGTCCAAGGTAGCAATGATATCCCTGGAACTTTCCCGCTTCTTCCCCGCAGCTCCTGCACGAGTCTCTCGGTCAGTTGCTGGGACCTCGCTAACACTTTGTGGAGCCATTTCGATCGAACAAACTCGCTCTGATACCACTTGTCACGTCCGTAGAGTTTCACTACTCGGGGCGTGCGGCCTTAGACGCGTTTTTCTCAGTAAACCGCCTAAGTAAGCCTAAACCGTTCAAAGCCTGAATGCTAAGAACCTTGCGGAAACCAAAGAACAATTGAAAGGAAGAGAAATGGCAAAGGCTAGAGAGTGTTTGAGTGAATACTCTTGTATTTCTCAATGAAGAAGTGAGTGACAAATGAGGTGGGCAAGGCCTCTATTTATACTTGAAGCCCTGTACATCCAACGGTTGTAAATGATTTACATCAAGGGTCCAGATTCAATCCTATCCTATCCAAAAGTACAATTCCTAGAATATTCCTATTTGAGTAAGGAAAGTATTTCCCATGTTCACATGGTGTGTTCACATGGGTGGATGGATAAGCCTTCTTTACCAAGTGTTGGGCCATTCCAGATTTGGGCTCCAATGGGTGGTTGGGTTGGTGCTGAGATGCCCAGAATGCTTTGGAGTGCTTTTGTGGCAATCTGATTGGTGCTTGTCTCGGGCCCTTTGGTGCGGTCCGTGACACTAGCTATAAGCATTAAGCAGTAAATTAATAGTCTTCTCCATTGATGCCAAGGCAACAAATGCTAAATCTGAACTCCTGTTCATTTAAGTTGTAGAGCAGAAGAGCAAGCCAACCATGAACCCAGCGATGTTATTGCAACAATGGTGGCAACAGTTCGATTCTGTCACCTTCTTTACTTTTCTCCTCGCCATTCTTTATCTCTTTAAGCTTTCAAGATCTTGGAAGCGCAATCTCCCGCCATCTCCACCGAAGTTGCCTATCATTGGCAACATTCACCAAGTTGGGAAATTGCCCCACCGATCGTTCCGAGCCTTGTCTGAGAAATATGGCCCTGTGATGCTTTTACACATGGGGAAATCTCCAACACTGGTAGTTTCATCGGCTGAATTAGGCAGGGAGATTATGGTTGCACACGATGTGTTCGTAGAAAGGCCTCAGATAAGAGTTACCCATACTCTCTTCTGTGGCTGCACCGACGTTGCGTTTTCTAGTTACGGTGATTACTGGAGACAAGCAAAGAAAGTCTGCGTTGTCGAACTTCTGACCCAAAAGAGGGTTAGAATGTTTCAGCTCGTGAGAGAACAAGAGGTTTCGAGAATGATTGAGAACATAAAACAATGTTGTCACAATGGATCTGAAATTGCTGCTGGTGAAATGTTTGAAACCATTGCCAACAATATCATCAGCAGATCTGTTCTTGGTCGAGTATATGAAAGAGAAAATGGGAATAAAGGGTTTGGGGAATTATCAAGGAAGGCAATGGATCTTATAGGATCCTTTTGCTTTGAAGATTTCTTTCCGTATTTGGGATGGGTTGATGTTCTTACAGGCTTGACTTCACAACTGGACAGAGTTTCCAGTGAATTACATGCTTTTCTTGATCAAGTAATAGAAGATCGACTGGTTATGCTGAATGATGGAGATGATTATACATCGGATGACAAAAGTTTCGTTGATATCCTTCTTCATCTTCAACTGGATGGCAAGCTCGACATCAGTCTAACTCAAGATAACGTCAGGGCTATCCTACTGGTAAACTGCTGTTTATCTCTCCTTTCTCTCCCGCATGCATAAATCCGGACGTATGTTATTCCAACACTATATATTACTTGAAATATCCTTTTCAATGTTTATGTCAGATACATATTTAGATATGGGTTCAAAGAAAAAGCCTTTATTAATGAGCATACACACGTTCTAGAATCTAACACTTTCGCCCGAATTCTGGATAATAACATTAACTATCATCCTATTACAGGACATGTTTATTGGCGGAACCGATAATATAGCTGCAACACTGGAATGGACAATGTCAGAACTCATGAAAAACCCTGATATAATGAAGAAAGCTCAAGAAGAGGTAAGAACAGTGGTGGGTGGAAAACCAAGTGTCTGTGAGATCGATGTCGATGAAATGCACTACTTGAAATGTGTTGTGAAAGAGACTCTGAGACTCCATGCTCCGGTCATGGTCTCAAGACAAAATACCACAGCCACTAAATTCGCAGGTTACGATATCCCTCCTAAAACAATAGTATTGGTCAATACATGGGCAATTCAGAGGGATCCCAAGTTTTGGGACAAGGCTGAAGAGTTCGCCCCAGACAGGTTTTTGAACAGTTCAGTTGAATTCAAGGGCCAACATATTCAGTTTACGCCATTTGGTGCGGGAAGAAGAGGTTGTCCTGGGATCACGTTTGCGGTTGCAGGAGCTGAATATGTTTTGGCCAACCTTTTGTACTGGTTTGATTGGAAGTTGCCTGGTTCACAACGGTGTGAAGATTTAGACATGAGCGATTATTATGCTCTCGTCATTCGCAAGAAGGTACCCCTTCGTCTTATACCAGTACTGCATTCTTTTTCATAAACCTGCAATCCATCTGTTTGTTCTTCGTGATCTTGGGGTAGATGTAGTTTTTTGTTATTCATATCTATGTTGCTGAAGTTCATGAAAAACTTGTTACCATTTATTGAAGAGTGTGATAAACAACTAAAGTCCTCCTCTCTGTAATGCTATGAGCTTGTTTGTACGAAGATTGAAAGCAATGTTATGGTCGTCATTCGTCTTTTTTAGATCACTTTAAATTAATGCAAGAAACAGTAGGGATTCTGCCCTTTCTTTCTTGAGGTTGAGGTTTACAGTCCAGAATGTTTTTTCCGGGTTCCGACAGAATTTTCTCTTTTTTGGTACAAAGGGTGCCGCAGTACGGGTATAGGGATTGCAGATTCTGAGATTTAAATTCATGGAGCAATCAAAATTCATGAACCAATTAGAATACCTCATGTATTACTTTATTAACAAAAAAAAAGACAGTTGAATTTAATAAAAAGGGTAAATTGCATATTAAGTCCGTTATTTTTTTATCAATTTAGTCCTAAAATATTTATTTAATTTAAAATTGATCTCATTTTTTAAAAATTTTTATAATTTTTTAATATGATAATTTTTTGTTCAGTTTAATCCTAAAATTTTTATTTAAATAGAATTAACTCATTTTTTTAATTTTCTATAATTTAATTTAATATTTTAAATATTAATTCCACGTTTACGATCGTATGGGTGATGTGGAAGGACGATTGCTTAAGGAGTAGGGTAAAAATCCTTTACCTCTTTATTATGTCTCCATTCATGTCTCTTGATGAAAATTTTTAAAATATTAAATTTTAAACCATAATCCTTATTTTTTATATCTTAAACTTTAAAAAATATATCTTACTTTTAATTTTCTAAACCCTTAGTTTTGAACCTTAAACCTTAAACACTCTAATTTAAAACAAAAATACGAATAGAGATATAAAAAAGGGAGATAATTTCACCGAAAGAATAGTACATTCATACGTATCAATATAAAAATCAATTAAAATCGTCCTGATACGTTCAATCATAGATTAACATTAAAATGACCAAAGTCATTTGATAGCCTTTTTGTAAAATTACGGATAGCAGAAAAGAAAGGACAAATCCTAAGACACCCCCAAGAAAAAAAGACATCAAGTGGTCTGAAAATGCCGGCCAACATTGTTCCTTGGGATATTACCAAGGCTTAGCTACCTTTACAAACATAACACCCTCTTTTTCATCGTTACCGAATCAATCCCAGCTCTGTCGTTGTCCCCATGGATCATAGGAGACTCAGCAGAGAGTCATCGTTGCAAATGAAAGCATTGGAGAATCGACGCAAAGCCGAAGCCGATCAGCAACACGCCCCCGACCTCACTGATTTCATCAACGACATGTTCTTTGGGACTGTCAACGATGACAAGAAAGCTATTTATAATTTAACTGGTAATGCTGGTGGTGGTGGTAAGTTAATGGACGAAGATGATGAAGATTTTGATTCAAGCACAAGGAGTAATAGCAGCAAGTTAACCGAGGAATGGCTAGAAGAAGCTAGGCGTATGGTGGCTTCATCTCCTTCTCGGTGTGATTCTCCTCCCCGCTTTAATGTTTCGCCTCGGTTCGCAACCGCTCAACCAGGACGGCTTTCCCTCTCATCATCATTGGAACGCCGAGACCCTCTCTCTCGGTCTGCTAGAAGGTATTTCTTTTCTTCATGTTTCCTTTCTATTATAAGGAGTATATGTTTGTGTGTGAATGGAGTGTCTGAATTACAGGCACAGGCAACTGGAAGGATTCAGTGGAGAAATTCTATCGAAATCAGCAAAACACAACCGCAACAAACCAGAAACACTAGACACACCCAACTCACCTACTGATATATCCCCAGTCGAGGCTGTCCATAAATGGTTCTCCAACATCCTTAAACCAACCAATCCCGCACCACCTTCCCCGACCGGACATGATGTAACTGCATCCCCAGCCTCCACGTTGCCGCCTAGGCAATCAACCTGCAGTCGCAGGTCTCGGTTCCAAGCAGACCCATCTGCACAAGGAATCTCCTCGTTGAGAACTCTTAAAACTCAGCCTCCATTGCAAGATAACCAGTTTCTTTCTCCTTCCCAAAACCTCATTGAATCGTCCCGCAGGAGATCGATATCGTCTTCCACGTGTTCTTTTCAGCAGAATAAGCCCCTTTCCCCTCCAAGGAACTTGCTGGAGTCTGCTCAAAGGAGGTCTATATCTAAATCTACGTGTTCTTTAGAGAAAATTCAACCAAATGGATGGTCCAACTCCATGGAAGATGATGGAACTCGAGAAATTAGCCTTAATGGATTTCTAAAAGATCAGAGAGCGAAGTTTGAGATGATCTTGAATGCAGAGGTTGAATACAAGGCCAACGTCATCCTCTCTGGACCTTCTAACAGTTAAGTATCCAATGTCTTATACTTGATGCTTATGAAATGTTGGAAAATTTATGGGGTTTTTTTCAGGTACGAGTTCAATGGTGGCAGCTATTTGCTATGCATGGCTATTAGATAAGAGGGCTAAGAAAAGTAAAAGAGGAGATGAAGGTGGGAGCATTACGGTACCAGTGATGAATGTTACAAGGGGAAGAATGTGGAAACAAAGGCAGGCAGCTTGTCTCTTTCACCATCTTGGCCTTGACGCTACCTCACTTCTCTTTTCCGATGAGGTACTCTTCATTTTCAATCATAAATTACTTATATCACAGTATATTAAATTACACTCGTGGTTGCAGATACGAGCGACAATATGTTGAATATAAATATATTTATTTTTTTAAAATGTTATTGAAAGGATTATATCTTTGTAATTATGGTTGAATATGTACCCAACATTATTGTCATCTATAATTTTGAAAAAATGAAGTCTTATCAATATGTAATGTATAGCTTATTTCTCCATCGTCAGGTGGATGTGGAGACTCTAATGATGGCTGGCCGGTTAAGCATCCTTGTAGTTGGCCAAGATGTTCTCAAAACAAATGGAGAGGTCGGTAATATATATTAACCATAGATATATACTTAAAACCCTTATTTCTTTGAAATTCCACAAAATTAAGAGGTAAACCAGTTTGGTTTTTTATAGGTTGGATCTCAGTGTACAATTCTAACAGATAATTATTGTGAAGACGCATATGAACTACTGCAAACCCCAATGCTGAAAAAGCTTTTGGTAAATTTTCATTCAACATATTCTTCACACAACCTTGTTAAACTGAACATTTTTGTCTGTGATTCTTAACTGGTTTCTTTACAGCTTTCTGGCATTCTTTTAGACACACAAAATCTGAATGTTTATGCTAAACTGTCCATGGCTAGAGATGCCGAGGCAGTTCAACTTCTTCTAGTCGGTTCGGCCCGAATTATCGGAATTCACTTTTCAATCAATGTAAGAACTTTCACCTCTATCAATATACATAACATCAGTGACTGAAATCATCTCATTTCTGGACTGTTTTCTTAGTAATGCAAGATGAAAGGGACAATTCCTTCATTGAAGCATTGCAACATAACTATGGAAAGCCTCCTAATGATGGTAATTAAGAAACCTATACATAATACATATATAAACTTATAGTGGAAGTCCTTAAACACCATCGTACTAAATTTTCTGGTGATTATATAGGTGATAGTGGTAATAGGTCAGCCGCAGAGAACATGTTTTCGGAGACGAAATCGCCTTCTAATCCACGTCTTGAAGCTTCGGCAGTAAATTCTGATAAAAATTCTAATGATGCAAGGACTCCAAAAGTTAATAAGTCTCCATCAAAACCAGGTGATGCCTTGTTATTACACATGTTGGGGAAATGTTACAAGCTTACTAGTTGTATCATATTGAGTTTGAAACTTTTTCCCTGGTCTCCTTTTGTTCTTCAAACAAAATGAAGCCATTAAAGCCGTGTTTAAATCTTTGCAGCAAAACCTGGTCCATCACCTAAAAATCCAGCATCTGAAGCATCTCGTGGAAAAAACAAGTTTTTTCTGGCAAAATGGTTTGGTTTTGGATCAAAATGAATTGGCTAAATTTCCAATGATCCATACACCTAATGTAGTTTGAGCAATTTGTTCCAATTAAACCGTGGTATTATTATATCTCCATTTTATATTCATTTAGCCTAAAATAATTAACCTAATATTTTTTGTTTGTAATTATTAAAAAGAAGAAGCATATTAGTCTTTAAATCTTTTTCGTTTATTTTTAGTTTTTTATTTTGTCAAATTAACATGAAAAAATATCAGACATATTGAACTAATGTAAGTTATTTTTATTGTTTTGTATAAACTTTTAATTTTAAAAATATACAATATTTAAAATTTTGTTGAAAAATTAAATGCATTTAAATTATTATACTAAAGGGACAGGATATTTAAAAAATAAAATGATTCTTTCTAAAGGATTTGAGTGTATTAATGGAATTAAATAATAATTTATGAAGCTAAAGTACACCTTTGCTTGCTTTAAATTTAATTTGATTATTTTCCACCTTTGTATTACAAAATTTACATAGGTAGGCTCTACGTCCTTTATAAATTATCTAACCGTTTGTCCCCTCTGACAGTATTTTTGACCGTTATAAGGCCGTGAAAATACATACAATTAGAAAAGTAATACTACACACACTCTATTTGATTTGATTTTCCTTTCGATTTTTTAATCTTTATGATCTTTGTAACTACTATCACGTGTATTTTTTTTTTTCCTATTTTAAAGAGACATGTGATGGTAGTAGCTTTTTTCATAAAAAATATTCGATTTGAAATGAAACAAATTTGAACTTAAAAAACGAAGTAGAAGTGAGCTCAAATCTAGTTTTGATAGGCTGGAGTGGCGATAGCCTTTTCTGTTGCAAAAGAATTGATTTTCCAAGATTTAAGATCGACCGTTGATGAACAAAAAAGAAAAGATCAACCGTCGATATCACCATCAACATTCTCCCTCTCTTTCAAGTTCTTCCTGTTCTAGTAAGGGTTCATGTTGACCTTTTCATTCTCTAAAACCATTCATTTTTCAAACTTGTAAAAAATTAATTTCCTTCGCTTTCATACATTCTTGAATTTTCAGCACTTTTTCTCAATTAGGTATTTTTTGAAGAAAAATCGCATCTTTGGGTATGTTTGGATAGCGAGAAAAATCATAGAATGCCGGTGTCAACAAGGTCTCAAATCAGCTGCCAGGAAGAGCAACAAAGAAGCAGAAGCAGAAGATCAAATGAAGAAAAAGAAGAAACCCAGATGAGCAATGTTACTAACAATTTCACCCTGAGAAATCCACACCTTGGATTGAAAGAAAAAATGAGAGCTTTAACTCTTTTATATGAGCAGCAAAAGAAAGCTTCTGCACTTCTGAGAAACAATAATCCATCATCATCTCCAAAACCTGATCTTCAAGAGAAGTATCTCACGTCTCACACAAGTGTTGATCTTCTCACTTCTTGCAAAAGACAAGAGAGGAAAGACGAGAAAGAGCAAAAGGATCCCAAATTCAACTATGTTATGAGGGAAAACACCGTGCCAACATTGCCTACGATGGCTAATCCTACTGTCACTAGAACTTATGTGTTGCCTCAACCACCGCTGGATGATGCAAAGGAGAATCTTTCGATTGGTACTGATAGGATTCTTGGGTTTTCCTCTTGTGCAAGAAAGGCGACAGCCGCAACAACTATGGAGAAGGCGAAATCCACGGTGGTTGTGAGGAAGCTGTCAATGGTAGGGGCTAGGAATGTTCAGGAGTTGGAGAAAATGGAGAGCAATGCCAACACTGAGAAAAATGGGAGCGTTGGTGGAAATGAGAGTAGGATTCATGTGTTTGTAAGGCTTAGGCCTATGGCTAAGAAGGAAAAGGAAGCTGGTTCAAGATGTTGTGTCAAGATTGTGAATAAGAAAGATGTTTACTTGACTGAGTTTGCTAATGAAAATGATTATCTTAGACTGAAGAGGCTTAGAGGCAGACATTTTAGTTTTGATGCTTCATTCCCCGATTCCACCACTCAACATGAAGTTTATTCAACCACGTAAGTTTATTAGCCCCCAAAGGCCAAAAGTTATAAGCATTGATCCATTTGATAAGATTTGCAGTCAGTTTTCACCCTTGACATTATTTCATTTGGTTATTTTTCCGTTTAACTGATTATAAACCAGGAAATCTTCCATCTACTTAGAAAGGTATTTCAATTAATTTGGCTGTCTATGTTTCTCTTGTTTTTATCATACTGTGCTTGTTCTAGAGAAACGATGCCTTTTTTTCCTATGTTGCTCGCTGAAGTACCCATGTTTGACACATACTCAGACACGGGTGTAATGGTATGACCCTCCAAATACATAGAAAAAATTAGAAAAAATCAAACATACATACTCGTTTCAGACATATACTCCTACATGGAACTCACATCCGTGTTACTAACAAAATTATGAATTTGTTAATTAACCAAAAGAAAAGATAGGATGTTGAGGTAGGAAAATGCTACTGCTAATGTTGCTTGAAACTTCAACCCAACTTATGTTTCAACATTCATTGAATAGAATGAATACACGTTTCTCAGTTTTTTTTCTCCAATGAATTAACTTCTTAAGAACCAATCAATTTTGAACTTGCAGGACTGCGGAGCTTGTAGAAGCAGTTTTACAGGGACAGAACGGCTCGGTGTTCTGCTATGGTGCCACAGGAGCTGGAAAAACTTATACAATGCTAGGCACCTTGGAAAATCCAGGTGTAATGGTTTTGGCAATAAAAGATCTATTTACAAATATTAGGCATAGGAGCTTTGATGGAAACCATGCAGTTCATCTCTCCTATCTCGAGGTTTACAATGAAACCGTCCGGGATTTACTCTCACCTGGAAGACCTCTTGTCCTGAGAGAAGATAAGCAGGTTTGCTTTTAACTTCCATGATATTTATACTGCTTCAGTGCCGGTGGTGGCTCCAGAAAAATATTTGAGGGTGGACACATAAAATTTCAAAATTTCAGGGAGAACACAAGTCATAGATATTAAAAAAATTCAGGGACAAATTCATAAAATTTTAAAAAAATTGAAGGCAAATGTGTGAACTTTAAAATGTTCCGGGTGATAATTACTGGCCCACCCTACATTACACATACATCCGCTGCTGTTCAGTTCCATCGTTTTGCTGTATTTCCAAGCAATTTTGTGAAATTAACCTACATAACTTGTTTGATTGCCCATTGTTAAATGAGATTATCAGAAAATACTTGCTTTTATCATATATATTATTATCAACTTCTCTGCAAACTTCATAGTACTAGTATACTAATATTGTATTATTGTTTTTAGAAAACTCCGTATGTCTATGTCAATAAAGTTTATCCTAAGATCATCAAAGATCTTGTGAAAGTTTTTTTGCCGAACTAGAAAAGCTACTATTTTCGTTTCATCACTTATTTTATAAGAAAGAAATGTACTCCACTGCGTTTTCTTACATAATATATGAATAGCTGATGTTTTGGGTACAATGGTTGTTAAATACAAGGAAATATTATTGTTTTTTTAAAACTATTTAAAGCAAACACGGACAATTTTACAAACCACGTTAGTAGTCTTCTATATCTTGTTTAATTTTTGTTTTACATGCCTTGAATTCACCTCAAAATGTGTTTACTCAAATGTATTGCAGGGAATTGTTGCAGCAGGTATAACACAGTACAGTGCTTATTCTGCAGATGAAGTAAGCTTCTGACTTTCATTAACTATGATACCTTAGAAGATTTGGACCATTGATTGAATGGAAGGAGTATAACAGCTTTTACATGGCTGTGGCAGGTGATGGCATTGCTTCAAAGAGGAAACCAAAACCGAACCACTGAACCAACTTGGGCAAATGAAACATCTTCACGGTCCCATGCAATTCTTCAGGTACCAGTAATGATTTAGGCTAATTTCTTGTGTTGTTCTTTTAATTTGATGACAGTTGTATAGATATGAGTTGCTTTTTGTGTAGGTTGTTGTTGAATATCAAGTCAAAGATACTTCAATGAATATCATTAATAGAGTTGGAAAGCTTTCACTCATAGATCTTGCCGGTTCTGAAAGAGCCCTTGCAACGGATCAGAGAACACTTAGATCCTTGGAGGGTGCAAACATTAATCGGTCACTTCTTGCACTGAGCAGCTGCATCAATGCCCTTGTTGAGGGTAAAAAACACATACCGTACAGAAACTCTAAACTCACTCAACTCTTGAAAGACTCATTAGGTGGAGCTTGTAACACTGTAATGATTGCTAATATCAGTCCAAGCAATCTCTCATTTGGTGAAACACAAAATACACTACACTGGGCTTATCGAGCAAAGGAAATCCAAACCAAGGTTAGTCAATCTTTGCTCATTTTCTTATAAAGAAGTTGTGTTCATTTGGCTTCATGGTATACCACTTAGCTTTGTGTTTCTGTTTTTAATCTTTCACTAATTTTGAGCACTGTATTCTTTGGACTTCCAGGCTTGTGAGGCAAACGAAGAGGTGATAGAATTACCTGAAACCGGTACCGATCAGGCAAAGCTTCTGCTTGAACTCCAGAAGGAAAATCGTGAATTGCGGGTGCAGCTGACATGCAAACAGCAAAAGTTGGTAACCCTTCAAGCACAATCCTTAGCTGCATATGCTTCTCCAACTCCTTCAGTTACATCTCTTGCAACTCCATCTACGGTCCAGACACAAGAGAAATGCAAACCTAGATCCACCTTCTTAACCAGAAACTGCTTCACACCAGAATCCAGAAATATGGGAGCAGAAGAAACAGTTAAAGAGCTTCGACTGAGAGTGAAGGCATTAGAACATGAAATGGCGAGAATGAAGAAAGAGCATGCCTCACAATTAAAGCAGAAAGACGATATTATCCATTTGCTTTCAAAAAAGAATGAAAAAACATCAGAAGTAGGTGTGAAGAAGGTTGCCGCAAAAGCTAGCTTGCGGCCAAAGGCACCTAACCCCGGGGAGTTGAAGAGCCCAAGCCATCGTTTTCGATCACCAGTTCCAACAGCTAAAAAGAGAAGTTTCTGGGATATAACAACAGCTAACAGCCCATCTGTTACTACGCTCAATGGAAGAAAAACTAGAAGCCATGTCATTTCAGAACCTGTTGCAGTTCCCTCCATGCTACCTCAGGTACAGTATATTTTTCCACCTTGAGACTGTCTTTCGTTTCGAGTAGATTCATTTTACCATTAAGGACATGTACATATGCAGAAAAAGGGTATCCTACATATAGTGTTTGCACTTCTTCTCAAGTTCTCTATTCCCTTGGCACTACATTCATTTCGTGCATATTTGATTTTTCTTTGCTTTTTCTCTGTAACTAGTGCAGCCTGCTTTGTCCATGTTTCTGGTTTGTGTCTAACGTTCATCGCTGACTACATCATGCAGCCAGGATTCGCTCGGCAAAGACCCAATGCTCCGAAGTAATGACAAAGAGAAAGAAGCGGAAATGAAGTGATTTGACAGGCTTCTTCCCAATCCATTCTCAACACACGCTGAACGCTCTTTGCTAAGTGGTGTAAGAAATATTCTTTGCTGTCTTTTCTTTTTTCTTATTCGATTTCTTCTCATCAAGGTTACTAGCAATTGCACCATTAATGTGTTTATTTTTTTAAGTTGAAGCTCTTGGAGCATCTTGAGACCCAAAAATCCATTTATATTGGTGCTTTTTATTTCATATTTGTATATCTTATGTAACGTTTGGTACCTAAGTATTAACATAGGGAGAAAGTTCAATTACTATTTGAGTTGCTACATTAAGACCTAAAGCTGTGATGATATATAAAAGGGTATTCCTTCCTACTCCTATTGATCTAGCATCGATTGGCATCAAGTACTGGTGTCGTAGCCAATAAATGTTTAAGTTGTTGAAATGCTTTCAAGAGCCTTATCGCTCCAAAAAAGTTGTATTTTCTAAGCATATCAACAAAGGCTTGCTTATGCAATCAAAGTTTCTGATAAACTTCCTATAGTAGCCTAGTAGGCTTAAGAACCCTCTTAGAGACTGGTAATGGCCAACTGTTAACAATTTCTGTCATTGAAGGGCCGATTACCACTCGATAATTGAGATTAATATAATTGACTTGCCATAAGATTATATTTTTATAATCAATTTGTTGTGGGTTAATTGAGTTTTCCGGGAGTTGCAATAAATTTAATATGTCTTTACAAAAGATTTGATGCCGAGACTTATCATAAATGGTGTTACTGTGAACATGAGCCCTTATTAACTAAACACCTACACACGAATCGTGGCTAAGCATCATGTTCGTTTTGTGAAACTTACACATGGATGGATGGGTTAAGATCATCTACGATACTTACATTAGTATTTGTTTTAAAGTATATTCTTAATCATTAAATATTGATAGTTCAATTATTATGTTGTATTATTTGTATTCGAGTCTATAACTTTTAAGAATAATTGTTCTCTTAACTACTGAGATAAGATAGATCGTATAAATAAAATTAATTTATTTTTTTGAATTAACAGATAAGTTAAAACTTACGCACGAATAATAGTGCACCTCCAGATCTTGGTGCAAATTCATTGCCGCCAACGTATCTGCTATCTTGTTATCGGCCATACCACACGAATAATCTGAATACTTCGATAAATAATTCTAAATAAAAATTGAGAAATAATAAAATACAAATATTTTTATAGAAAGATCATATATTTTATATTTTATTAATAAGTTTATATTTAATATTCTATTTTTATAGATCTCTAATTAACACAAATTAACTTAATACTAATTCAATTTAAAAAATAAATATTAAAGTGATAATAAAAAAATAATTTTATAAATATATTTTATTTTTCTTATTTTTTAACACTAGTATTTTTTCAATATTTTTTAATTAAACTGAAACGAGCCATTTTTAAATTAATTAAAAATATTAATAATAAGAAGCTTTTAAACTCGGAATGTAAACCCAAAAGGGGCCCAGCTTTTCATAAGTGTGTGCAGGATAAGGACTTGGACTTGGACTTGGCTTTTAAGCTTCGCCTTCGGATCCTAATGCAATCGGAGCTTTCAAGAGCTCGGCAAATCCCTCGAAACAAATCCCCTTTTAATCAATCAACCGCCATTTCTCGATACCTTTTATTCTCCCTTTCTTTTCCATTTACACACTATTTTTTTTTATTTAGCTCCCATTTACACACTAAAATCAATAGATTAGGGAAAAGGTAATTATGGATTCAGACGAGGAGGATTACGTGTTCTTCGGTAAACCCATTGAGCGGGAGGAAGAGATCACAAACCGTCGGAAGAAAGCCGCTGCCGAAGCTTCTGGTAACCTCCGCGCCCTCCCTCCCTGGAAGCAAGAGGTATAAACTTTTGTCCTCCTTTTGTTTTATTTTGTTTTTCTTTTCATTTTTTTGTTGCAGAGATTATAAGGAGAAATTTGAACTTCTCTATAACCTATCCCAGGTTGAGTTCTCCTTTTCTTTTGCCCTTAAGGTAGAAATCGTCGCTTTCAGACACTGTTTGGTTTCCATGAAAATTGTTGGGAAAATAAAATAAAGCATGGATGAATGGGCATGGAACTTTTATTTTTTTACCTTTTCCTTTATAAAAGTGTTTTATATATATAGCTATTTGTTTTTTCTGGAGGTTTCTTTGTATACATTGAATCCATGTCATGATCGAAGTGAATTGTTCGTTTTTAGGCAGTATCTGAAACTAAATTAGTTCCTTAACAGGTTGGAAGCCTTTGGTGGCTTTCACATTCCTTCCAGTTGATTCTAAACAAATTATCTTGCAAATGCTTTAAGAGAACATTTATGTGTTTCTTTTGTGGTGTTATCCATCCATCCATACTTGAATAATTCTTTGACATCCATTGTATGATATAGATAAGGTTAAGGTATATTATGTAATCAAGTAAGTGATTATTTATTATGCATGGTCAGAGGACTTTCTTTCTATCATCTTTGAATTATATTTTTCCAGGTTAGAGATGAAGAAGGACGTAGAAGATTCCATGGTGCATTTACAGGTGGATTTTCTGCTGGTTACTACAATACAGTGGGCACAAAAGAGGGTATGTCTCTGTATTCATTTTAACTAGATTGCTGCCATTCACTTGCATTGAAATCATGTAGCATGCCTAATAGGTTTTGAAACATATTTGCAGGTTGGGCTCCACAGTCATTTACATCATCACGTAAGAACAGAGCTGAAGTCAAACAGCAGAGCATTTTCAACTTTTTAGATGAAGATGAGAAAGCTGTATTTTCTATTTCATTTCCCCACTTTTTATGATTTTCTTGGACTGCAGATAGGGATGTTGCATGCCTGTTAGTTTTTAACATGCTCTATTCCAACATTACATCTGATCATAGTTGTTTATTTCCTTAATATTTTACAATTCAGTTGCTTGAACTTTTAGTATTTTAGTTTAGAAATGTTTTGAAAAATTCTTGATGCCTTTGCTAAATCTGAAATGCTGCTCTGTTGTGTGGCATCTAATAAAGATTTATACCTCATTATTTTTCAGTAACACATATGTTTGAATCTTTACTTGGGGTAATTTGTTATTTTACTGTGAAGAATTTATATGCATATATACTGGTCTGATATTTTCACATCTGGAGTTGTACGATTTCTTTATAATTCGTATGTGCTTGAGATTAGATGCACATTTGGCTGTATAGTGCACCTACTTTTAGTATATCTCTCTAAATTACTGTTTAAACCTTTCATTTGTATCGAAAGAAGGGATGATTAAATGCTAAAGCATGATTCCTGTTCAGATATGTTTTAAAACATCTGTTCTCTGTATAACGAAAAGTTTTCTATCAGAGATATTTGCATGATATTTTCTGTAGCTCATACCTCATTATAAAACAGTTTGATAAGAATCATAATGGAGGAGTTTTCCTATATGCAAGTCTTTGAAAGTAGTTTCAATACCTACTCAATGTGTTCACTGATTATTGTTATATTGTCTCTCAATATTTTGTCTCTTAAGGCATTGTTGGTGTTGCAACAAGAATCAGTTATTATATCATCTCCTCATCTACAATTTATAGATAGATGAGAATGATAAGGGTTTACTAACTTGTTTTCATATTTTGTTTCTAGTTTCTACCTGTTAGAATTATTATTATTATTATTATTATTATTATTATTATTTCTTTTTAGTTTATGATAGTTCATGCTTTTGTATTTTAGGAACTGGAAGGTACTTTGGGGACATCTTCACAGTTTGACACATTTGGATTTACAGCTGCTGAGCATGCTCGCAAACAAGCCGATAAGGAGCAAAAGAAAAGGTCTGTCAAATGTTTGTATATGCTTCATCTTATGCGTTGATAATTTTAGCACTAGATATGAACCTTCAAATTGCAAACTGTTCAGAGTCTTGGTTCTGAATAGAAATTCTTGTTTTAAAAATTAAGTGATCTTAAAGGATTGTTGTTTTTTCCCACAAGAACGACTTTTTTTTTGCTTCAAATAAAAGAACTTAATTTTCATTTTATTGAGTCTAACCCAACATCACTGCTTGTTCATTTTTTCCTTTTTCTGAAGAAGACTTTTGAACTCATTTGGTTGGGTATGAAAACATTGCATATGGTTACTATTTTTCCCGAGTTAAGGCAGCCAATGTCTCATATCACAACACTATTTGATGTTGGATTCTTGATGACATCTTTTTTCATTTCCATTATCATTATTATCATTGTTAAACAAATCCACATCCTCATGAACACCTTTATTAACTATTATTCACTGTGGACATGTCAGCTCATGCATTTGCATCTCATGGCATGTGCACTCGTGCATCTGCAAACTGTTTTATTTGTATGTCCTTTGCATTTCTAGAGATATTTTAAAATATATATACCGACCTTTTAGTTATGTGTTTCCTGTAGGCCATCCGCAATTCCTGGACCTGTTCCTGATGAACTTGTCCTTCCAGCTTCTGAGTCTATAGGTTTGCTTTGATTTATGAATTTATAGTCTTAGCCACCAAGTAGTTTATCTGATTAGAAATGTACAACTTAGAGCCTCATCTTACTTTTCTGATTAGGTGTAAAATTGCTACTGAAGATGGGATGGCGACATGGCCGTGCGATCAATTACTCGCGAACTAGTTCATTATACGGTAATTTGGTCTATTGTAACATTGGTTTTGTTCATTTTGTCCAATTTCTAGCTCTTTTGGCAGAATGCATTAGAGATATTTTATGTTAAACCATATGCTACTCGGACTCAAAAAAATGGGAGCTGTACCCCTGGTGGCACAACATGACAAGGATAAGATATGGGTTGGATTCGTTAGACTCTTGGTGAATGGGTGTGAAGAGATAAGTATAGACTGGAATCTTTGTTTTCAAGGTGGAGAGTAGTATAAAAAGTAAAATATAAAAAACAAAAAGTAAAGTAAAATAGTAGAATGTTAAAACTTCTTAGTTTTGGGTTGAAGCCCAAAAGATTGTTAATTAAATCCAATCCAAATTCTAAAAATGATTTTGTATATAAAAAATTGATGCATTATACACATTTAATATTTAAGTACATATAAAACGAGTCCTTGTACCGTGTCCTCTTGATACTTGAGTCCAAGCAACACATGTTAAAGATACAATTTGAATGTATTACTTTACATGTTCTGTGGTAAATTGGTAATATTATGAATTATTAGATTTTTCAATAGCTAGTTCTTTACTATTTTTCAATCTTAAGCTGCTATCATCTCACCTCTTAAAAAATAACTATAATGATTCTGATATATTTATTGATGGAAATATCTTCATTTAGAACATGCCAATTCCATTATGATTATATTGCAAACGTGAATATTTCTATTCTTTTCTTTATGCGATGCTTTTGTATTTGAGGGACTAAGTTTCCAGCTGAATATTCTTATCTTTATATTTATTACAGATGCTCGTAGAGAAGCTAGAAAAGCTTTACTAGCATTTACTTCCGAGGATTCCAAGGCACCATGTCCCGCAGATGAGCCTGTTGAAGAACCTGAAAGCTTTACTGTGCAACCTGTTGAAAATGATACTCGGTCATCTCAAAGCTTACCTGTGAGAAATTCTCCTTGTTACCAATATTGTTACTTTTGCCTATGTTGCACTGATATGGATATAACGGATACAAAATTGGGGACAAAAAACGGCAATGTCTAAAATTACAGGGTATGGGTACAGTTAGGGTACGACTAATATGAAACAAATTTTGTATTCTAAGAAAATGTAAAAATAAAAAGTCAGACAAAAATATGTGAGTATGGCATCCACCTATATACTTATAGTCGATTCATGTGAGCGAAATAGTAAAAAAGAAACAAGAACGGGACAGTAAAAGTGTGGGATAATAAAAGAATAAGAAAAATAGGGAAATGAAATACTGGGGAGTGCCCAAGCTGGTACGGGGAAGTATCAGTACGTGGTACTTCATTAGAATGAAGTACCCGTGCTTCATATACTCTTGCTTTTAACTTTATGACCCTTTACTTTACTATGAAAGTCATTTGTAGTAACATGGGGGCGGGGGTTGTGTGTCATAACAAGCACAAAGGGAATTTCTTTTAGCAAATTAATACTTGCTCCTTTTGTTGGAAAGTTGAACTAGTGGAAGGATATTTTATTTATTTATTTTTATAACGTTGGGAGAGAATATCTGTAGTGTGCTTTAGCTTGGACAATATGTATATTAGAATTTGCAACTGGTATCTTCTTAAGCTTTGGAGGTTAAAATTGCTGTCAATATGCATGACCTTTATTTATTTTATTATTTCAGTTTTAGTTTGTAATATTTATTATTTTTTAGACATATGATAGATGGCTAAGTCTAGGACTGTTAAATATTTTATTTGTAAGCCTATATAAATAAGTTGTACGCTTTACATTCAACATGTTTTTTCATATTCTTTACTTGAATAAATAGAACTAAGTGCCAGCTTTCTTACTCGTTTGTTCAGTCCTAATTCTATTGATTTGCAACTGTCCCCCCCTAAACCACATCTAGTGAGAGAGATTGTTTTTTTCTTACAATTTTAAAGCAATCAAGTTATTTTTCTGTAATAATTTTCTGCTGCAGGCTTTTGTTATCTACCCTAAGCAGGATTTACATGGTTTAGGATATGATCCATTCAAACATGCTCCTGAATTCAGGGGTATGTTATTTCTTGAAGGACTGCTGTTTATTAACTATTTGTACCATTCTCAGAAACTTTGTTCCTTGCTGAATTTTATTTCTTTTGTTTGCAAATGCTTTCAGAGAAAAAGAGATTGCACTCGTTGAATGATAAGCAGCATGGGGACAGGAAAGCTATGTCAATAAAAGATAGTCTCTTTGGTTCCAAGTGTAGGTTCATGATCTCGTCTTTTCAAGTCTTTGTATGCATACATTTTTGTGATGATTCATCTTTCTTCGTATTTCCTTGCATGCATGAATTTTTTTTCTTAATAGAAGTTGATTCTACATCAGCAGGAAAAGCTGCTCCTGGATTCGGAATTGGTGCACTTGAAGAGTATGATGCTGAAGATGAGGATATCTATGCATCTGGTTAGTTCACTTTTTGTGAGCATGCATCTTGTAATAATTCGTCTGCTTTTATTGCCCCTCATAGAAAAACTGATTGCCAATACCACCACCACGAAGAAAACAATCATATTTGACCGTGTGGGACTGTGGGAGTCGAGAACTCATATATGTTCTCGTTTTATTTCATTTTTTTCCTTTTCAAATAAAAGGTTTGGAGTTGCATGCGTTCATTGGAGATGTTTCTTCGTAATGTGCTAGTACCTTATCTATCTATGCTTGTGAGTTCAAAACTATTCTATAAGGTTCTCTTGGTGAAGTGTTTCTTATTTTTCATTTTGTGATGAAAATTTGTCTCTCTCTAATTGATGTTGTTGATATTCCAACTAACTTTGATTAACTAGTATCCTCATTGTCCGGGTTGTACATATGATTAAACTAGTTTTTTGCATTTAGTTTCTATCTTGAATATAATGGAGTGCCAAAAAATTTTGTTAGTTGCTAGTATTCATGGGACTAATTTTATCATTACTTTGCCTACTCATCCTGAGGTTATTAGTTTAATTTAAGTTTTGAGCTGAAGGTAGGGTTGCTATCTTAGGTTATGACTTTGAAGAAACATGCATCGAGGATGATGAAGAGCCTTCGAGATTGAGCATAGAGAGTAAACAACCAGCAAGATTGAGCATAGAGAGTAAACAAAAGGTGGTTGCTAGAGATCAGGGAGTTCTGCCTGGTTTCAAAGTTGCATCGGTTTCTGACTACCAATTAGAAAGGTAACTGTAAAGTAGTTGATGCTGCATGCTTAATGCCACATTTGTATCTCTTGTTTTTAAAAAGTGTGCCTTACTAAAATTAGGTGCGCGCCTTGCACCTCGCGCCTGTTATAAAACGCCTATTGCCTTGGTGTGTCATACACACTTTTTAACACTGTGTTTGAGTCATTTAGTAGTTACTCATTTTAAGTCTTTTTCCTTGCAATTCTGTTTTATGTAATTTTGGAGATCAGAGATTAAAAAATTTGTCATAGTTTGTACTCTTCTTAACAGAATTGTTAATCAGTTTGCAAATTGTTATTCAGGTTTGATCCTCCTGTAATTCCAAAGGATTTTGTTCAACACCACAAATTTCCTGGACCTCTTGAGAATCGGAAGAAGCTTGATGTTCCATCTCCACCAGAAGTTCCTCCTCCGGATGATAGTAATCTGAAGCTCTTAATTGAGGGGGTTGCAAAATTAGTAGCTCGATGTGGTAAATTATTTGAGGATCTCTCCAGAAAGAAGAATCAGCCAAATCCGTTGTTCAGTTTTCTTTCTGGAGGAAATGGGCGTGATTATTATGAAAGGAGACTGTGGGAGGAGCATCAGAAATTTGGTGACCAATCCAAACTGTTATTGGTTGGAAAACTTTCCCCAAGTATGCAGAAGATGACAGCAGAGAGCCGCGGAAAGTTATTAGGAGAAAAACCTTTGGAAAGAAGCTCTAGAGAGACCACAACAAGCTCATCAGTCACTTCTAGGGAGTTTCAACTTCAATTCAATCTTTCTGATACATTTAAGAAACCTGATTCATTTGTAAGTACCATAACTTTTCTGCTTCTCTCTGTTTTCAACCAAGGAATACAAGTAAAGTATCTTGTTTTTTTTTTCTTACAGGTTCTTCCATTTTCTCATTTTCTTGTATATATCATTTTTTGTCTTTTACACTTTACCATATCTTTTATACAGACTGCTTAATTTGGACTTCTATTCTGTCTATTGTAGAGTAAGTTGCCGGAAGTTGCAAAACCTTTCAAAGATGATCCTGCAAAGCAAGAAAGATTTGAGCAGTATCTCAAGGAAAAGTATGAAGGAGGCCTTCGCACTACAGGGTTTACTGTGGCCAGTAATATGTCAGAAGCAGCCCGTGCTCGTGAAAAATTGGACTTTGAGGCAGCTGCTGAGGCGATACAGAAAGGAAAACGGGGAAGGGAAAGCATGACTTCAACACAGCCATTGGACTTTTTAGCCAGTGGGTTGCAGTTTACTTCTGGTGGACTAGAGGTATATTTAAGGTGGTCGCTTTTTAATTACTGAAAATCATTATGCTGGACTTTGACATTTCATAATTTTAACAGCAAGTTGAAGATGCTCATGCTAAAGATTTGGTGACAAAGAAAATGTACCCCAAAAGGGAGGAGTTTCAATGGCGACCTTCACCTGTTTTATGCAAGCGCTTTGATCTCATTGATCCTTTTATGGGGAAGGTATCCTTAGATTATTGTTTCTCTTTTGTTGTTTTCTTTTCATAATCTGGAGTTTGTAGAAACAATTTATGAATGATGTATTAACATGCTTGTATGCACAAACATGAGTGTAGTTATCCATCTGCCCACCCACCCAAACTAAAATTTGTGGTGAGAAATCTTTGTTGGTTTTACTTATTCTACTCTGGTTACTGTTCTGTCTTCTAAACAAGGAGATAAGTGCAAAACTTTTAATACATTAATTGCAATTTCTGTTCTAAAAATATAATATTTCTGTTTGCAGCCACCACCAGCTCCACGCATGAGAAGTAAGATTGATTCTCTACTTTTCATTCCAGATTCTGATAAAGGTGCTAAACCAGAAGAAGATGCTATTACAAATAGAGATGTTCCTGCTGCTCAAATGACAATTGAAGATGTTGCTGAAAAGGAAATTGAAATTGTAGCTGAAAATGTTGAAAGGCCTGTTGATCTCTACAAGGTATTCCTTGTTCAGTTGAAATCTATTTGGTGAATGGTGATTTGATTTATATTTAATTCAAAGTTGGTGTAAACATCTCTTTTAGTTCAAGTGCCAGTTAATTTTGTCTCGTTGTAGTGCTTGCTCCATAATACAAACTAGATATTATAATTAGAAATGGTTAACCTCACAATTTGTAATGAACTTATTTATCCAGCTGACCCCATTTTCTTTATTTTCTTTCTTTTTATAGTTAATCGCTGAGGCTTTATACTGTTAGTTGCTGGCTACAATGTTACAGAAAATCCAAAAATATATAATTTGGGTTTTTTGTTTGGAGCTCTTCAATTTCCCCCACTTTTGAATGTAATGGCACTGCAATGAGGATGATTGTCTGCTTTGGTGTCTTAAGTGTTGTCTCTTGCAAGAATTTGTTTTTCTCAATAGTTATTGTTTCCCACTTTTCCCATTTTAAAAATGTTTTTTTATATCCTGCATTCTTAATTGAGCTTTTATGATACGAGGATATTCTCGGCAGGTTGCTGAAAACGGTTAGATAAATTGCTGCCTGCTCATTATTTACTTCATGTTTAGTCATCTTCAAGATCATGAAGCCTTGTTTTAACCGAGTGGAAGTTGGTTCTTGGCTTTGGATCTATGTTTTGTTTATGCCACTAGAGCACGTGCCTATCGTAACCAGAACACGTAACTATTCCTTGCATTGATCTTTGTTCCATGCAGGCAATATTTTCTGATGATTCTGATGATGATGTAGAAGACTCGAACGCCAAAAAACTGGAGGATCCAGAGAAGAAGACTGAAGTGGCAACTACAACACTAAACCGTTTGATAGCAGGCGACTTTCTAGAATCCCTGGGAAAAGAACTGGGCTTCGAGGTCCCCCCTGACACACCCTACTCCACTAATAAAGCTAATACTCTTCGGATAGAAACACCGAACATTGGTTCTGGAAATGCTAAACTTAGCACCGGAACTTATTTAAACCCTGAAAACGAAATTGCTCAAGACAGTGGCTCCCAACAAAATAAATCCATTTCCGGAAGGTCTGTGGGATATAGTAGAATGCATACTGTTGGTTTATCGAACATGTCCGGTGATCTGAATGAAGATAAGTTTGCTCAAGAGGATAAGAAAGTCAAGTCATCCTCCATCCGTCAGAGAAATTGGAGCAGCAGTTCCTCATCAGAAGATGAAAGAAGTAGAAAACATTCTAAACGACATCGTTATAGAAGCAGTGATTCATATAGTGATCCATCCAGTGATGACCGTGAACACTACCGTTCTAGGTCAAAAGGAAAAGGGAAAAGATCATCCAGGGAAAAGAGTAGTTACAGCAGAAAACACTCAAAACATCATAAACACAGAAGCAGGGACTCCCCCAGCAGGTCCCATCGTGATTCGGAGAGGGAACATTCAGAAGCCAGGAAAGATAAAAGAAAACGGAGGAATTGAACTTATGGCTCTATAATTTGTTTCCATTCCTATCTGCAGACAGAAATTTCCAGGGGTATAGATAGCTTCATGGACCCAACACCCAAAATTTGACTGGTCATTAATTTGTTTTATGTTTTGGGGAAAGGGTCTTCCCATCACCATGGAATGTTGATTGTGATTCTTCACCGGCATGGTGCTTGTGTCCGGCCTTTGGTTTTTGCGTCCAGATATTGTGACTGAGGTATGATCCATGGAGGTATACTGGTATGAACTTTTAGAAATGATGGTGATGATGCTCTGGGAGGGAGGCATCTTTTCAGTTCTACTTTCGAAATCAACTCGTCAATGAATTTGCCTTCCTAATAATAAATCTGTGAACCATTTGCTAGTATCATGTATTATTTTTAGTTTCCTTCCTCATCATAAGGTACATCTGGATTCTGGTTTGAGGCATTTCCCTGTCATCGTATCCAGTGAGTGGTGATGTTTTATGCTTGGATCACAAAACTGGTGGTCGCATATCTGGTTCTGGGTTTAAATGGGCCCCGGCTATGGTCCTGATTTGATTCTCAGTTTAATAGTGCCTGGAAATGATTTCTATTTTCTTTATCTGTACGGATGTGGGTTTTATAGTATATAGATTAAAATATTTCTTTCAATAATACAAACACTTTAATCCATCATAATTATAGTTTTATTTATTTTATTATACATTGAATATTTTAAGACTATAGATACTATTACAAATATAAAAGATCAAATATATTATTAAATTAATATATTTATTAAATTATTAAATTGTTTTTAAATAATAATTAATTAATTAAATATATAAATATAAAAGATCAAATATATTATCATATAATATTTTTTTTATTTTCAATGTCATCCCTCGACAACCGTTTAACATTTTACAACAAAAATCAAAATATATTATTTTCTGTAATATTTAAAAGTTAAATCACCAAACTAATTATTTTGTTAAATTTAGTGATCATATATGAACTTTACCCTATAATTTTACGAGAGATATATTGTTGTTCGATTTACGTAGGCCGTTGATCGATAGGGAATTAGGGATTTTAACCTCTAACATCGTCTCGATCATCCTTCCGCTACAGAGAAAAAAAAATTAAAGGAAAAAAACCCTTTGATTTTGAACATGTTCAAGAACACCTTTCAATCTGGGTTTCTTTCAATCTTGTACAGCCTAGGGTATGCTTTTATTCTTTCAATTTCTTCTTACGAGATACTATTAAGTCCCTGATGAATATTATTTGTTCATTTTTGTGCTTTTTTGGGTCTTTTACAGGAGCAAGCCTCTGCAAATCTGGGATAAAGAAGGTCAGTAAAATCATATAAAAAGGAAACCCTTTTTCCCCTCACCATTAAATTGCATGTTTTTTAAGCTTTTGGCTGATTCTCTATTTGCTTGATTTACTTGATTTTGTTAGGTTAATTTTACATTTCAACTTACTGGGAATTGTTTTACAGTTGAAAATGGGCATGTTAAACGACCTCATGATGACGACATTCAATCGGATGTATTGGAAATAATTGGATCAAATATTCAGTCCACGTTTATCACTTGCCCAGCTGACCCTTCTACAACGCTTGGTATTAAGCTTCCATTCTTGGTTATGATTGTTAAGAACTTGAAGAAATATTTCTCTTTCGAGATTCAAGTTTTGGATGATAAGAATGTTCGACGCCGATTCCGTGCTTCTAACTTTCAGGTATGTTAATTTTTCTTATACTCTATGCATGTTTAGATTATGTAGTTTCAGTTGTGTTTAGATAGTTGAATCATAGAATATGCTCTCTGTTGAATCACTCTAATTTAGTAGTTTAAGTCCATGAATTTTTAAGAATCACCCCTGATTTAGTAGGCTTGTATTGTTGAAGTTTGTGATAATTACAATCTGTGTTTGAGAGTGTGGATTGTTGATTCAAATTTGATTGGGAAAGTAGCATTACTCGATATATTAGGTTATATTTTCCTAGTTTTAGTATTATAAGATCTCAGTATATGACTATATGCCTTTTGTTAGTTATGAATTAGCAAATCGATTAACAGTGGTCAATATAGAGTTGGGTCTCTAAGCTCTCTTTCTATTGTGCACCTGGGGGAATTGTGTGTTTAGATCGTATCAGTGTTGTCACATTTTTGTATCTATTATGTAATATTGAAACATGGCCTATTTCTATCAATATGAATTTGGTCGGGAAATATATTATGATTAACAAAAAGTCTGGTGTTTAGAAGCCTTTGTTATGTGCCCACTTTCTATCATTTGGGCAGGTATATGTGGTGTTGAGATGAAACATGAAAGTAGAGTTGTTTTAATATTCTGTTGATGTCTTGTGTGCTGTGTCCTTTTACTGGTTGTTGAGATGGAAACCATATAGGTTGTTCATCGTAGGGGAATCCCTGGTGCTAGTCGATGAAGGATGGATCATAGATGAACACCATTGCACTTATTACCTAAACTACACACTGTTTTCTCGATTTTTTTTCTGCTATAGAGTGTCGATCTCCAAGATGACTAAATAGATCTTTGGTTAATGGGCTATCCAACAAGAATGCGACCCTTTCCGGCTAAGGCGAATTTGATTAGGCACACACCTGGTGCTCCTAGGTGACTTAAAGAAAGAAAGTGTATGGTATTGAACTCTCTACTTCTTAATAATTGAGTATTCAACAATGGATATGGGTCATAAGGAAATAGGCATATTGACCAACAAAAATTGCAAATTTTTGTACATAATAAACTGGACTACTTTTTGGGTTTATTTTAAAATTATATATTTTAAGCTTAAATTATGCATACCTATAGTTAAACGCAAATACGCATATACACATACCGAAAATCATCATACCTGAGCCCGAGTAATTTAGTTTCTACTGATATGCACCGAAAAACATGCATTTGCATATTATTATTGTTAATTAAGTGGTTTCAACTTTATTTGCATTTCTAGGTTGTCACTCGAGTAAAGCCATATATATGCACCATGCCACTGAGATTGGATGAGGGCTGGAATCAAATTCAGTTGAATCTGGCTGATTATACACGAAGGGCCTATGGCACCAACTATGTTGAAACTCTGCGTGTTCAGGTACATGCGAATTGCCGAATACGGAGGATATATTTCTCCGATCGCTTGTACTCGGAAGAGGAACTACCTCCAGAATTCAAGCTATACCTCCCAATGCAGGTAAGAATAAAATTACATTTCATCGACTTGGAAGTGTAGTCCCATTTGCATTTATTCGGTCTCTTCAGTACTAATGACTATCCCTTGTATTGTGTTGCAGAAGGCATGAAATGTTCCATTGAAACGGTTTGATGCCATAATCTCCCAACCTTTTCGTGCTCCATGGTTTCGAAATGTTATGCCATTCAGCAGTTTAATCATGTATGTATAGTTGCTAATTGCTATAGTATTAGAATTAGCCGATGGTACATTGAGGAACTGCTTGATAGTGGTGGATCTTTACTTGGATTATCCCCAAAAAAAGTGTTCACTGTCTTTGTCACAGCCTGGAAGTTTGACACCCTTTGCCCCGGTTGATTTAGATTGGGTTTGAATTCACCTGAAGAAGATCGTCTTATTATTTAAAAAAATCATTTTATAGAACATTAATAGTACTCTTATAATTAAATTTAGGTTATTATTAAACTGGCAATTCGTGATGATCTAATTCAGAAATATCTCGCCAAAGGCCCGGCCTTAATAGACAGCTCAGCTTTTGAATGTGTTGTATAGGAATGTTCCTAAATCCATGTGGAGTATCTATTTAATTCTAATTGATATTTTAAAAAATAATTTTTCTTTTTTTAATTTAACCCTCGACTAGTTTCTCAATTTTTAATTGCTCCATTAAGTTTATTTTGACTAAATTTAATCCACATGTTCTTAAAAAACATTATAAATATATTTTAAAATTTTTGATGATAGAAAAAATCGTTTAAATTAAAATCAAATTTAAAATTCTCCTTGAATTCAACTTAAATAAAAAGAATTAAAATAAAATGTACGACAAAATAAAAGTCATTAACTCCAATAAAAAAAATATCCGACACAATCAAGTATTCACCTTTGTATAATTCACCCTTACATAATAGGGCAACGTGAAGTAGTTATGTACAAATAACTATATTTTAATATATAAGTTGTGTAAAAAAATCATATAACTCTTCGTATTTAAACTATAAAATCTAAAACTTAAATTCCTAATCTAACGCTATAAGATCTAAACTCTAAATTTTAATAAACCTTAAATTCAACACATTAACCTAAATCTTTAAACCCAAAAATGCAACTTAAATCGCTTAACTTTAAAATTGAAACAAATCATGTGTATCAAAGTATAGCCTTTAGTTATGCTTGAATAGAAGTATACACACGATATATATGTCCCATGATCTTTGATGAACTGGATATAAAACAATCACGTTCGTCCAAAGATCGGATTCATAAACTTGATCCAAATATCCAAATTTTTAATCTACAAATATAAACAAATTTGAAATCCAGATCAAGCTTCAACACGTATCATGTTGGTAGCATATATTATAAACCCAACCCTTACCAGGGTCAACAAGTATTGTAATGATTGAAATGAAATAAGGCAGAATTTAAGATTCTTGTTGCAGATTAAATGTATAAGAAGGATTTCAATCTAGTTTCAATCTTCACAAGGAACATAACAGTTTTGGACTTTCATTTGAGAAAAGTACATGCAAGAAACAGGAAAACATACGCCACCAATGAAGTCAGCAATTCCAGTGTCCAAGTTGGGTGAATTAGAACTGTTGGAATCATTGGAACAAAGATGGAACCACATACCCACCCACTTGCAAGAGCACCGAGTCTGCCATGCATGTGAAAAAAGATCGGATTAAGAAAACAGAACCGGCAAAAAAAGTTGCAAAATTGATTGCTTACCCAATAACAAAAGCCCGTCCCAAGCTCTTTGTTTTTTCATTAAGGAAATAGATGCAGGCTGCTAAAGATACAGCTACCTGCATATAGCAATAACCAAAAATTGATGATTTAAGAATATTTTCAAGCTTCAAAGGAACAAAGAGAATAGAGTTATATCTAAGTCTCAATTCGTTTCCATCAAGGGGTTAACTTGAAGCCTGTGTTAACCAAACTCGAGGGTAAGTGCCAGTTATGCCTTTATCTTACACAGAACATGCTTAATTTTTTTAGGTTTTTCCATGTATGTATAGAATCATACCACCACAGTCATATCCAAATATATGTCCAATATGGGTATCAGGCAAGGGTACTTTAGAGAAAATGAACAACTGCAGCACCAATGCACCATAACTTGAAACAGATTTAAAAGATTTAAACAAGTATATGAAACTTGCATCACAGCAAAGCATCTCATCCTGACATATCTCACTGTAGAAGACTCGGAGTGAAAATTTATATTTTCCAACCAACACATTAAAATGCATAAAATTACCATTTTCCATAGATAATGCCTGGTTTTATGCAAAGTTTTGATTTGGTAGTCATTAAGGTGAAGGCAATGAAAAAATGTAACTAACCTGAAAGGCAGGTCCACCCTCAGAAGAATTCATTATACTCCAGCCACCCATGAAGGCAAATAGGAACAGTCTTCGGAAAATAACTTCCACTGGGGGAAGTTCTACAAAATTGAGCAAGTTTTTAATCCAAGGTGGAGACTCCTCCACTTTCTTCTTTAGCCGACTTTTCAAGTTAATCTTTGTTTTCTTTCTATGTAGGAAGCTGGCCATAAGCAGTTTCTCAAAAGCAGCTTCAATTGATTCTTCACTTCTCTCATGCCCAGCATACTGCTGTAAGAGAAAATTGCGTGCTGACCAAATTTCCTCCTCTGAAGCATAGGGACTGATACCAAGCCGTTTATAGGGATCCCAAACTCTAGTTCGAGGAAAAGTTGGAGCGTTCCCTAAAGAGGAAGAGGGAAAAGCACATTTGAAATGCATTCAGAAATAATATCAAGTCACTGCATCATTTTCCCAACTCATGTCATAGTTAAGTGTGGTTCGCTTCACATTGGAAAACAATGAAACATTTACATCATCCAAAATAAAGCCCGACATAGGAAGCTGGAATAAGAAAAGAGATAAGCAATGACCGCAATCGCAATGCAAAAGGTTATGGAAAGACTGTGGTGCAAAGTTATTAGCAAAGGCAGGGAATCAATGTGCTGCTCCACCATCAGATTAACATACATAAAACAAATTCTGAGTGCACACAACAAAAATCATCAACCCATGCTTTGACACAGGATATAGATTATTTTGTTTCAAACAATTGTCCTTCCTTCTTATAGATCACCAGACCATGAGCCTGTAATAGTCGTGAACTAGCCAGCCTATTTCTACAGGAAAAAGATGATGTCAAAGTCAAACTATGCTGCTGGTAAAGGTGTGTGTACAATACGGGAATGTGTTTGATATAATTCAGTTCTCTTTTAAAAGTCTTTCCACACATTTGGTGTTTCCTTGGAGGATAATATTCTCCTAGACATAGGTACTTAAAAATTAAATGAAGGGTGGAAGCAGCATCTCTCTCCAATCTATACAAGAACAATCAGATACTCAGTACCGCTCTATCTATATCAGTTTCCAACATGAGCTTACAACAATCTTGCCAATAGATGGTTTAAGTGCAAAAGGGTATTTTCAATGCTAAGTATATTTACTGTAAATCTTTACCCTAAAAAGTTGAGCTGAAGTGACACGCAAGAACGTTGGCAGAAAATAAGTAGTAAAAGTTTGAGCATTCGAAAATAATTCAGCAAAAACCACCTCCGTAAGGAATATCCACCGCACATCTAGGGCTTTTATGTCTTCTGAAAACGGGGAAATAAGTTATCCCATTCTTCGTACTCTGATTCTGACGACTGTACACAAAATTACCCAAACAATTCAAAAACAATCCGTAACCTAATTTTAAATAAATTCTTAGCTTCAAACAAAAAACAAATAATGAATTACAGGCTTACAGTTTGTGGCCAAGGAAAAGAGTGTAAAGTGTAGGATTGGAGAGGGATGTAGACGACATTAAAACTGCTTTATTTGCTGAAATTGTGGTGAAGCTAAGGTGAGAGGCTCTCCAGCATCAGAAATGGCTTTGTTTGGGGATAGCTGCTGCCTGCTGGAGGGCGAACGAGAAGGACCCATTTTTGCTGAATTTTGCGTTTCTATGAGCAGACAAGGACGAGAATGGGCTAAAAGCCCAAATCTATGAACATATAAAAATCCTACCCTATATTTGGTGGGTTTCGATTTCCGTCCGGTCCAAGTAAAGTGTGGAGAAGTTTTTTAAATTATAAAATATTAGATTAAATTATAAAAAATTAAAAATAAATAAATGTCAATTTTAAATTAAATAAAAAAATTATAGATTAAACTAGATAAAATAAAACCATATTAAAATATTAAACTTAATTATAAAAAAATAAAAACACATATAAATCAATTTTAAACTAAAAAATATAGATTAAATTGAACAAAAATATTAAATTAAATAAAATAAATAAAAGTTAATTTTAAATTAAATAATTTTTAGGGCCTAAATTTAATTAAAAAATTACTAAAAATAAATATTGAACTGAATAATTAAAATTAAAAAAATATAATTTTTAAAGTTTAATTTTCTTTCTTTTCACTTTTCTATTATACCAAAATATCAATCGATAGAAAAAAAAACTTTTTTTTTTTAAATTTTTCGTTCTCTTAACCAAACACGCTAACAGAAAACAATATATTTTTTATTTTTATCATTTTTTATCACTTCAATTTTCCATTCTATTAATTGTCTTTCCTCTCTAGTCTCTACCAAGAATGTTCAATCTCAATCGTGTACAACATATTAGGGTGTGCATCTTTAGATATCAGATTCAACATGATTTAAAAATTTAATATTCAGAAATCGGTAAAATTATAATTTATATTCATTAAAAAAAATCAAATATTTAAGTTTATGAATAAATAATTTAGTTTACATAACATCCGTAAAAATATTAAATTTTTGAATATAACATATAATAAGCTGAATATAGTAAAATTTGTGTGCGTATTTTAAATTTTTTTTAATATACTAACAAATATCAAATTGCTAAAATATAACAAATTCATAATCATATAATTTTAAAATTCAGATATTAAAATAATCTAAAATTTAAAATATTATAATATACACTTAATTAAAAAAAATCTCTAAACTTTATGATAAATCTAATATTTTTGCATGGCCTTAGGGCAGAGCACATGTCTGACACTCGTACCCTAGAAGTCTAACCAGTTGAAAGTTTCAACTACCTGCTTCCATGGCTGCCTCCACCAACCTACCACTGCCCTGCTCACCAAATCTACAAACAAGAACACATTTTCATTATTTTAATGTAAAATAACAAATAAATAAATAAATAATGAAAAAAATGTATTTCTCAAATTCTCCAACCAACCGCAAATAGTTTAGACCTACGGGGATTCATTCCTCTGTACATGTTTTTCATCGCCGCTTGACGGACTTCTCCACGTCCTTCACTTCACTATTTAATATTTAGGCTGTCCTTCTCCACCGTAACTTACACTTTCTCATCAAACATGGCTATAACAGCCCAGACTGGTTTCCTTCAAAAACAATTCCTTCATTTGCCTTCTCTTTCCCACACTTCTCGAAATCCCCGTCCTGTTTCTGTCCGATGTTCCGTTGCTTCTGCCCCGTCTGTGGCGGTGACGGCCTCAAAAGAATGCAAGGTCAAATCGGTAAAGGCTAGGCAGATCATTGACAGCAGGGGCAATCCCACGGTCGAAGTGGATCTGATCACCGATGGTCTTTATCGATCAGCAGTTCCTAGCGGCGCATCGACCGGGATATTTGAGGCGCTTGAGCTCAGAGATGGCGACAAGAGCGTATATGGCGGGAAAGGTGTGATCTCTGCCGTCAAAAACATCAATGAAATTTTTGGTCCTAAGCTTATTGGCATTGATGTCAGGTAAAACTTAAATCCTATACCTATATACGAAAATCGTGAGGATATTTAGTAATATGAGAATCAGAGTAACAGGATTTTTTTTTTTTCTAAGCATTGAAGTTCACCAAATACTTAGTTGGACTTGTCCCCCCTCCCTCTTTTGCAAGAAATCAAGCGAATGTAGATGCTGTTATGCTGGAAATCGATGGCACTCCAAACAAGTCAAAGCTTGGAGCTAATGCAATATTGGGAGTGTCATTGAGTGTATGCAGAGCCGGTGCTGGGGCGAAAGGAATGCCATTGTATAAGCATATTCAGGAATTGTCAACAACAAAGGAACTTGTTATGCCAGTTCCAGCTTTTAATGTCATTAATGGTGGAAGTCATGCCGGAAACAATTTGGCAATGCAAGAGTTTATGATACTACCGGTTGGAGCAACCACGTTTGCCGAGGCCCTCCAAATGGGTAGTGAAGGTAGCTAAGTAATCCCTTATCTATGTTAATTGATGTAGTTGTATTTCATTGGAACTGTCCTTTATAATTTGATATTGAATTTGATATCATGTTTGATTCATATTTTGTATAACTTATAAGTTTATGATTTAGCTCTAGGAACCCATGTTCTTGTAATTAGTTTGGAAATTAGATTCATGTTCATTTAGTTGTAGTTAGAATGTTATTTGGTTTATTGTTTGAATCTATTTGTGCTATATCTCGGATTAGTTGATAATGCTTTCTTCCTTTTCCGAATACAGTTTATCACGTACTCAAAGGTATTATCAAAGCAAAATACGGACAAGATGCTTGCAATGTTGGAGATGAAGGAGGATTCGCTCCTAATGTTCAGGACAATAGAGAGGGATTGGTTTTGCTAATGGATGCTATTGAGAAGGCCGGTTACACTGGAAAGGTAGAAGACATACCTCTGTTTTCTGTTTTATTGTTTTCTGTACACTAGACATGACTTAGAAATATAAAAAACGCAGATCAAAATAGGAATGGATGTTGCAGCCTCAGAATTCTACACAAAATATGGGAAATATGACCTAAACTTTAAGAATCAACCAAATGATGGAGCACATGTGCGTTCACCTCAGAGCTTGGGTGAACTCTACCAAGAGTTTGTCAAAGATTTCCCTATTGTGTCGATTGAAGATCCATTTGACCAAGATGACTGGAGCTCATGGGCTTCACTTCAGTCCTCAGTCAATATCCAACTTGTTGGAGATGATTTGTTAGTCACGAATCCAAAGAGAATATCCGAAGCTATTCAAAAGAAAGCTTGCAATGCCTTGCTTCTGAAGGTAACCGTATAAGCTAACACGACCCCACCTTGGAAATTTTTCTTATGTAGTTGTTAGATTAGAAACCAATAATCTGCATCAATGTGGCACACACTGCAAGTGTTATTTGCATTCATAGAATCAATAAATTATGCTATTGAAATTTGAAATCGGGATTTGCATGCATAGAATTCAGTTTGCAATAGAACTATATATTATACTATTGAAATCAAGATTTGACATAAATAAAGTTCAATTTACTATAGAATAAATAATAGTTTTATATATCTTGTAGAATTTAACTATCTATTGCAAGAAAATTTGCTGCACTATATATTATATAGCAGCTAGGCTGTGTTTAATCACTAATGTAATTATGGTCTTTGGTTCAATTGATGAATCAGTGGGTTCAAATAATGAGCATGCATGATCTAATGACGTGGTTGGTTATTGCTATTGTTAATTAAAATAACCAAAAATGTTTTTTCCCATTTGTAATGCATCGTTTTTTTTACTGTGTATGACAGGTTAACCAGATCGGGACGGTGACAGAATCTATCCAAGCAGCACTTGACTCTAAAGCTGCAGGATGGGGAGTGATGGTCAGCCACCGAAGTGGTGAAACAGAAGACAACTTCATCGCTGACCTTTCTGTTGGTTTGGCTAGCGGCCAGGTACATCATTTGAAGTCGCTAATCTGTTATTGCAATTTATCAGCAATGTATTTTGTTATTTTTTCTCGTGCTAGAAGGTGAGTGATGGTGCTCTTTTGTGTAGATCAAGACGGGGGCTCCTTGCAGGAGTGAGAGGTTGGCCAAATACAACCAGGTAATATTTGGGCTTTTCTTGTCCTCAGTTCTTCCTGTTTATCAGACTTTTCATTTCTCTTCAAGTATCCATGTCAGACACCCTGTCAGACACGAATTTGGATATAGGATATGACCTTCGCATGACCCCAAAGTGCACATAAAAACTTGGCAAAATTGAATGCACTTGTGTTGGGCATATACCCCATATTCGACACAACTGTGTCCAAGTATGTAACTCTTATACTTATGACGTGATGTTTCTGATGTGGATCCTAAAATTGAATGATATCCATGGTAATTGTTGATTTCTTTTCTTGGTATAATTTAACGTGAACATGGAAGAAAAGTGATTCAGACCTTGGACTTTGACCATGTCTAGAGGCTAAACAGCTTCCAGAGTAAGAAAAAGGAAGAAACTTCATTATCACAATGTTGAAACAAAATAAGATGAATTCTCTTGTGTGAGAATATGATGAATCTTCTGGTAGATCTTAATCGACGATAGTTGATCAATCATCACATTGTTAAACAAAACACACTTGTTTGATATGGAGATGAAGGTAAGAATAAGATGTTTTGAAGGATCTTTCAAATACATGAGAATGACTTTGGAAAAAGTTGAAAATACTCATTTCAGAATGTATATACATAGTGTTGAAGGAATCATCTCACTTTCTGCTACTCTTTTTGCAGCTTCTTCGCATCGAAGAGGAACTCGGAAATGTCCGCTATGCCGGCGAAGCTTTCAGATCTCCTTAGAGGTTAGTCCCTGAGAAACGTTTTTACAAGTTCTAGTAAACTGAGGCCAACCTGTAGAAAAATTTCAAGAACTCTACAAGCTTCTCAAGCGAAAAATAAAGCATAATTTAATCAACTAGAATAATCAAATGTTGTGGGATTTGAGTTTATGGGACCTGAATAATTAAAGTTTTGGTTTGAGACGAGTTATATCTGGAGTGTGAAATGAACTCGGTTAAATGTGATTCTGTGTAATTCTGCTGAGCCTTGTAACCATGCTTTTCTAGTACCAGACTATTCACACTCAGTATGAGTTGGAGTTTGAGTTTGTTATCTTTTAAAAGATGCTGCGTGCATTGGGTTAAGTTTCTAGTGTTATCAAACTATTGTTCAAGTCTTCGTTTTGTCTTTACACAAGAAAATAACCACTACAGACTTAACTAATTAACCTACATTATTATTGCTGTAATGCTTTGTTTTAAGTTTTAAACTCCCCCACAACAATGTTAAATTCTCTTTGATTATTGATAGATTATGGTTAAACATAAAAGGATTTATTACTTCATCCAAATTCTTCTCCATGCTAATGTTTTTAAGCAAAAAAGAATATCATTGTTTAGACAAGGATCAGGAGGGAGTGTTGATAGATGATGATGCATGAAACGAAGAGACCTATAACAGTTAAGTGACTTTTCTTGAGGGACCATGTTGGGAAAGACAAACAAGTAGATATCATACACCATTTTTTACTCTTTTTAGCTTTGAGCGCAGAGCTAGGATCGGTAGGGGTTAAACTCAAAATTCACGGGGCAAGACCTAATTTCTCTAATATTTAAATTTATAAAGACCTAAATTGTTATTAGACAAAAAAATTTTGAGGATGCATGCTCATAACTCTTCTTTGGTTCAACCTAGATATGTAAATGAATAGAGTGTTTGACGAATTGTTCGTATATTAAGCTAAATAAATGAGCATGAATAAATTTTTATGTTTGTCTAATAAATGAATGAATACAAATAAATATGTATTCTGTTCATTTATGTTCATGAACAGGCTTCCTTACTAACTTTTTTATAAGCTCATTTACTTGGTTTTCCCTCCCCATTTTTTTTTATATTTTAAATATTGGTAAATGTATGAACTAAATTGAACATGTGGACTTTTGAATTCCAACTGTGAAGCCTAATGAATTTAAAGACTGAAATTTTATCATTTTGATAAACATATAAATGAATATATTCGCGAACGTTATATAAATATGATCATAAACATAATCTGAATACGAACACTTAAAAAAATTAAACAAATGAACCTAAATATAAACTTATTTATTTAAGCCTAATGAGCTTATTTATTAAAACTTATCTATTAATATGAATAGCCAAATAAAAATATCATCAGTGGTTGTATCCATGTAGCCTTTTACCAGATGTATTCCAAACACGGCTGTGCTGTCTAAATCTACCATCTCTTGGCTCTTTCTTGCTAGTTTCCTCCTGCTTTCCTTTGTGAAGGAGGGAAAAAGTAGAAAAGAGAAAAGAAAATAGAGGGAGAGAAGCATGAGGTCTGAAAATCATGGTGAAGAATATTTAAATAATTCAAGCATACTTTATGCTTTAAAGCCTTCACTAAGAATATCTTTGGATCTGGCTATCTTGGTGACTTCCATTATCTACCATGGAAGAATATGGGGTTTTATGAATGCTTTAATCATTGGAATAAAGAGACTCCAACCAAGTCAGTTGTTCTGAGTGGAGAATATATATGTGTATTATTTTGTTTCCTTGTCAACTTTTCTTGGGGGGAATTTGGATGCTCTTCATTTTGTCCTACTTTGGTGGCTTGAATTGTTAAACTCATCCAAATCAAACCAAGGAATCTTGGGTTTTGATTGCTTTTTCTGAGTGGGGTTAAAAGTACCAAATACAACCAGTAGAAAGCCTGATACTGATACTTAACAGAAGCCATAAATGTTAGCCGAAAACATTAACCACAAAAAAATGGGTTATTTCAGTGGTGGATAAGAAGGCATTTCATAACTTTTTTCCCTCATTGACAATGCCTTCACCACTCACCACAACCTTTGTTGCCTACTTCCTTTTATTTCCATTCTGTGAATATCTATACCTACTTGAAAAAGTGAAAAAGTTCACCTCTCTTTGCTTTACATTTTTTTATATATTGGAGATGATACTTATATAATTATAATGCTTCTTAGGTTGGGGTTTATATTACTTCATTTAGTGATATTAATCCGACTAGAGAAACATTCTTAGCCACTAAACCAATTAGATCTCAGAAAATATTAAATATTTTATATTAAAATAATAAAAAAATAAATTGTAGCGAAACTGTCGAGTGGGAGGGAGCTATGTGGAGTAAAGTGAATTTGAAGTTCGAAAGGAGGGTATCTTTTATAAATATATACAATACACGTAAGTTTCTTCATATTTTTCATATATATTATTCACTAATTATAAAAATTTTGAGTTAATCAAATTTTTATTTTATAACTTAAAATTTATTTGAAATTTGTTTACGTCGAGTTCAGTTTATAAAATTTCGATTCAAGTCGGAACGAATTGAGTTTTTTGAGAGAGGATTCGTTCAGTAGAAACTGATTGCTGATCAGGTCTTTCATTTGCAGGAGGGAGGAAATATGTTTCAGGATACGGGTGTTGTAGGAAGAATGAATCTGTTCCAAGAGATATCGTCATTGTAGGCTATTTGTACTACAAGTGCGGATGAGGTGTGCCATATCGTGAGGTGCTGGTGCATGTGACTCGGGATCAGATGGCTACTCCAGTGGAGTTGTCTACAGGGAGTAGTAAAGATAAGAGATGCATAATGAGTGTCTCGTTGTGTGAAAATGGTCATTCACAACTCAATGTCATATGAGGAAACGGATATGCGGCAACAGAGCCAACTGCGGGGGGACAATGGACGTGTGGATTCATCCTCCTTCAGATTCGACTGATTGGACGGCTTAATCGAGAGAATATTGGATGTGATAACTTGTGAGGCGAGGGTTGGCTCGGGGGATTGACCGCTTAGGATCGTTAGGCCTAGGTCTGAATGCCTGGTGCAGGTGCTGATAACGCTGTTGAGGTTGAATATTTTTGTACAAGAATGCCTCATTAGAAAATCTTCAAAACTTATTTAAGATGGAGACAAATCAAGACAATACAAGGATAACACCTCCTGAGTGTTCGGTTTATAAGAAATCCAAGTTAGAGCCTAGAGGTGCCACCGTAATCGTAAACAGAAAATCGAATAAAACAGGCATTCATTGCACTATCAACGAGATAAGAGTGGCTTATTAAGTGATTCATGATTAATGATACAATTTTAAAGTTTAAAGAGTTGGGGGACTAAAGTATTCATTTTTAAAACTTTATGGACTTAACGTTGTATTAAATGAGCAAATATCAAATATCTTTGTTACATACCAGACTTATTACCTCGTCCCAAACCAAAGTCAAAATATCAACAAAACAAAAATTTTCGTGATAGACGTATTTAATTATAGGGTGAAAATACAAATGAACTCAAAAATATGAAATATCATAAAACTAAACTGGCAATGTAAATACATTTAACTTAGTCCTTCTCAGGTTATATGATCATACTTTGAATTTCATGTATTTAAATGTAGAATCATGTTTTAATTCTTTAGTTACATGCAATGGATGGATACACGAATAAAGTCATTTTACCTAATTATCGTATGTGACTATAAACCCTCTAAACACCCAAAAGATCATAATTCATACCCTGAATTATTCTCTTATTCTAAGACCATTCGTTAAATCTTTTCTTTCAAGAACTCCAAAGTTCTTCCATGGCTTCTTCAATGTGGTTGAAGACTTTCTGTCCTTCTCTTACACAATAGGTGGATATCCAAAATAATATACCTAACTACTATTTTCTCCAATTTCACCCGTTTCTTTTATAATTAATAATTAAAAAATTGACTCATTATTCACCGACAGCTAACACATATATGTTTATCAACTTATCACTTTATTACTTGCGATACATATACTTGCATCGCTTGCATAGCATTTAAACCACGCAACACCGATGGAAAGCATGATGAAATAGGGATTATTTTCAAGGAAACGTCGGTTCCATATGCACGTCCTGCTCGGGGTAAAACATCTCTCTTCCTTGAAGGAGCTGCAAGACATCCATGTTTGTGCTGAAAATGACAGAAAGATTGCTTCCTCAGTTGATCCTTAGCACTGAAATAGTCCTCTCAAGACTCTAGTTAGCAGTTAGCACAGCTGGAGAAACATTCAGGTGAACCGAAATACAAACAAAGCTTTGTTCTCTCATTCAATGAACAACATTCTTTTTGTTTTGTTTATATAGAAGAAATACATTATTGGAGGAAGTAGACAAAGATAAATAACTCAAATCTTCCAATATCAAAAGTCTTTTTTGTTCCCTTCAAACCGAAGCCTCATATTTATTGTACTTGTCCATAAGGATGGAACGACACCATATCCGTAATCTTCCTTGGGAAACATCTGATCACCATCAATCTCCATAGTTGTTTTCCTAGCAAACCTGCCTTTGATTCGAGGCCGGGTCTCGGCATAAGCTTTCCTCGACGCATATCTTATCTTCTTCTCAAACTTTCTTGCCTTCCTCTTCTCTCTGTATCTTAAAACCTTTTCTTCCCTATTCATTGCTGCAGATTGCAGTGGCAGTAGAACCAAAGGATTTGGGAAAATTTCAGTGGTTACTGGAACTCTGGTGTATAAATTTGGGATCCCAGAAATGAACAACGGCATGGGAACCTGAAGGGAGTAAGAAAGATATTTAGATGATCTCATAATGGTGAATTCTAGGTTGTTCAGAAAGTGTAATAATCTTTCAATTCTGATGCTGTGTTTGGATTGTGAGAAACTTCAGAGAGCTTTGGAGTAATGGAATGGACTCACATATATATGATAAATGCCATTAGTTGGATGCGGTTGAGCTCCCTGAGTATATTTCACCCCCAACAACAACAATTTCAACAACCACCATTAATCAACTGTGGGTGAAGCTTAAAAAATCATTTGCCAGTACAAGTGTAGAACAATGAATCAGACAAAACATATTTGCATGAGTCAAATTTGGGTTTTCTTTTCAAAATTTTCAAGTGAAAATTCATAAGTTACTGTCATGAAAACACATGTAAAGTTAAGAATGTGTAGGGTCTTACGCTTAGACTGCTTGAAGGGAGATTAGTGAATGCTGGTTTTGATCCTCCATGGTCTGAATTGAAGTGAATACTCTGTAATCGCTGTTCCTGCAATGGTACCTCTTCTTGAAATGGCTGGTCATATGTTTTCAAAGTTTGTACTGGAACAACACTATCATTTCCACTGTCTTCTGGATAATTCACACTCACAAGTTGTTGCTGTTCAATGGACCATTCTTGGCCGTATGACTGGGTACATGTATCAATAACGTCCATGTACTCTTCAAGTTCACCATAAGTAAATCCACTCATGGTCTGGTTGTCAGTAGTTTCAGGCTCAAGCAATAACCAAGAATCCGTTTCATCTTCGTCGATTTCGCGATTTGGTTCCGTAATAGGGGTTTTGAACATTGTGGATGGCAGCTGATCATGGTGGACACTTGAGGATGAACAGGGTAGACTCGGCAGTGGAGGTATAGGGACCCTAGTATGGCGGCGAGCCAAAGGGTTCACCGAGTGTATTTGAATGTCACAATCGATGCAAAGAGACGCTGCATCAGCACTGCAGGTGACGGCAGCTGGAGCAGTCTCGCAGGCAGCACAAATCCACACACGGTGGTGTGACAAGGCCATAGGATTGCCACCATGGATACGTTTATCGCAGTCACCGCAGAGGAAAGCCGAGTCATTGTGGCAATACAGTGTGCAGGGCGCTGCTTGGCATGAATCGCAAGTATGAATCCAATTGTTAATGTAACCATCTTCACCAGAGCTCACTTTCATCATCCTTGTGTCATGTCGGGTCGAAACATCAACATGTCAGGAAAAGGGTGACTTCTCCAACATTTGAAATATCCGGAGACTGAAAGAAGTTTGTAGTTTGGGAAAGATGGAAAATCTTGGGTGCTTCTCAATCAGTATATCAAGTATTTATAGTCTTTAAAGTGATCAAGACTCAAATGATTTAAACAGCGTGTTTTGGAAAGTTAATCAAAAAGAACCTTTTAAATGAACTTTCTATGGATTTTAGCCACAAGTTCCAGCTTTTCCATTAAAGTTTCACGTGATTTTAAAGCAAAAAGATTCACCCTCAACCATGTTCAAGGGGAAAAGTGAAGTACTTAAAAAGGAGATTGTAAGTGAAGGGGCAAATTATGGTTTGTAACACTAAGTGATCATATAAAGGAGTTTGCCATGAAATGATCAGTTTTAGATGGGGTGCTTATGAATGGAGTCGGTCACGAATTAAATAGGGTTAGATTCAACTCCAAAACTATTCGGCTTGTACTCGACTTAGAGTTGATACTCAATAAGCTCAATAATAGTTCGTTCCATTCATGATCATTAAAAAATGTTGCTTGTTATATTTGCTAGAATTTTTATCTTGTTTTTTTTTTAATTTATATATAATATAACTTGTAAAATAATTTTAAAATTTAAACTCCGAAGTAACAATCTCAACTTGACTCGTTAAAATCCTGAATCAAGTCAACTCGAATTAAGTATTGATCGAATAAATTCAAATTGTTCCGAAGTTAATAACACCATTAGCACCATAGTTTCCTAGGAGTTATAATGCATGGTGTTTCCCCAAATCCAAAAATAAAGGGTTTGAAATGAGCACACTTTCCCTGACTAAAAGAGTGAAGCAAGGGAAAGGTGGAGTTTGATACTGCAAGTGTGAACTGTGGAGGAAGGAGAAAAGTGAGTGAGACACAAGAGAATCCAAAAAAGTGAAAAAGCGCCGTGGATTTGTGGTGTGCAAATAAATGATGTGACAAAGCTAAACGAGAGTAGGAAGGGACGATTATCCTCACTTTCGAAGAAATTTTTTAAGATTTTTGCTCCATCTCTACCGTCCATCTTGTGGCTAACATCTTTCAGTGGATGAACTTGTTCTGTTCATGGCATTAAATCCCCAAAGCTTGAACTTATTGTAATAACACACAAATGGATGAAACAAACTATCTGGAAATAAAGTTGATATAAAGAAATCTCTTTATGCGGAAGAAGGGCTTGTTGTTTGATATTGACTGGTTTTCAGCCGTGAGCATAACAACCATGATGTCGTGATAAAGTGGATGGACCAGACCATCTATAACATAACAACTGAATGTTCTTAGACTGCCTAATTGTCTAGTATTCCAGACAACCAATCAAAACCTGACAACATCTGTGGCGATGAATGTAGTGGATTGGGGGTCCAACAAAACGATGAAATGTGTTTGGATTCCAAAGGAACACCGGATGGAACCAGGGACTAATTCAAATCTTTAACATTATTTGCGTCTGAAGTTCAATATTCATTTTTTTAAAACTGTTTTTAAAGATAACGTCGAACAAGTAAGGTTTTAGGTCAAAATTGTTGTTTAGGTTTGAAAATTTTCTTTTAAAAATTATTTTTTTAGCTTTTGACATTTTCATTAGCATTTTTAAGTATAAGTATTCATTTATTTTTTTATATCATTAATTTTTTTATATTTTTAAAAATATCTAAAATAAATATTTTATCTACTTAAAAATACTTTTTATAATAATACTAAAGGATAAAATTTTGATACATATGTTATGTAAAAATAATTCTACACAGGCTTACATATTTATACTATAAAACTCAAATCCTACCCTTGACCGTATAAGTTGAACCTTAAATCTCAAATTCTAAACATTAACTTTAAATTATAAACCCTAAAACATAAACCGATAAACTTTAAACCCTAAACTAAAACATAACCCCTAAAATTAAAAGATATAAACTTTATTTTATACAATATGATACGAAATATTTTTCATATATATATTCAATATTTATTGTTGAATGCTCAAATAATTTAAAATATCGAGTTTGACATTATCAATTTTTTTCACCGGTAAAGATTTATAAAATAAAATAAATTAAAAGAAATTATGGAAAATGAAGTACTGCACCACTTCACCAGAAGGGATTCTCTCTGTATGTTTTAATACGGAACTCCCATTGCTTTCACTTATGAAGAATTTACAGGAGAAGGGTAAGTAATTGACATCCATGATGCCAATGGCTAGAATGTGCGCATCGGTCAACTTGTCCATCAGTGCTTGGATGCCAGTTCCTTCTTACCTCTTAAGAACTTTGAGACCAACTTGTCGACATGAATATACTATCATCTATCTATGCAAGGACGCAGGGCGTAACAAATTGGAGAAGATCTTCTGGTCCTGGATATGGCTAACAAATGAAAAGTAAACGTAAGCAGCTAAATTAAAGATGCTAACTACACAAACTGAAATGGTTATGGTTCACTGCAGAGAATAAAAGCATAAATGAAGGTATAGACAGAACAGTGAAACTCCAAGACAAATCCATTCAGTCAAACACTTTGAGGACTATATGATTGTGTGAAATGTCTTTAGAGTAGGACTGGATGATTTATGAAAAAATAAATGTATTTTAAGTTTGATAGGTAGGTTTTGTTTACCGTGAAGATTTTAAATATATTTAATATGTTATAAAGTTAATATACTCGATATTTTAATTAACGATAAGATAATTGGGATTTATCAAATCTAACAATTGGTGATGTTTTTTTTTAAATAGCGTAATAACTGGTGATGTTTTATTACATTTAATTCGATTTTTTAAAAAATATCTAACTCGAACTAGACTCGACTTTGATGTTGGGTTATGAAGCATTCTTGCTTGAATCCAATGAGAAATAAGGTCCAATCCATGGCACCATACGATGGTTGGGCAGGCCTATGCCTGAACCGAAAGGAAATCGGTTCTTTCATTGAATTATTTCCCTCCAACTTTCCACTTCCACCCGCGAAATCCATAATGCATGGCTTCAATTTCCCGCCTAAACCATAGGTACGTGACTGCACTGTAAACTAAAGCAGACACAAAAGAATTAAAAACGAAACGCACCGAAAAGTCCTCCATTTCCAGCGCTCCCCCAGAGTCTACGCCATGAAAATCAAATAAATGAAGCTAAGGGAAGCGCATGAGGGAAGTTCCAATGCTTCCTTCTGCTCCATCTTGTGGGATCTACAAGCCAACCACTTGGTCACTGCTTCATCGTCTCAACCCTCTATCTCCATTCACGATCCCCTTCTTCCTTCGCACCCGCCGCGGGTTCTTCGCCACCACCGAGATGGTGTCACGGCCTTGGCGATTAGCTCCAATTCAACTTGTCTTGCCTCTGGATCTATTGATCATTCGGTTAAGCTCTATAAATTCCCAGGTATTCCTTTGTGGTGATTGGTAGCTTTGTTAATATATTTTTATATGGCTACTTGTTAGCATTAAGAATGATTCGATTTAATTATCTGTAGAATTTGGTTGATAAACGTAAAGCATGAAGAGCAAGGTTTAACGGTTCTCTTATTTATTTTCTTAGGCGGGGAGTTTGAGACTAATATTACCAGATTCACTCTGCCAATTCGTGCACTTGCTTTTAACAAATCAGGGAGTATGCTGGCTGCTGCTGGTGATGATGAGGGAGTTAAACTTATTAATACAATTGATGGTTCAATTGCTAGGGTTCTTAAAGGGCATAGAGGGCCTGTTACAGGTTTAGCTTTTGATCCTAATGGAGAATACTTGTCATCAATTGATTCAATTGGAACTGTCATATATTGGGAACTTCAATCCGGAAAAACATTATATACCCTCAAAGGTGTAGCTCCTGATACCGGCTTGGATACTTCGGTTTTAAACGTACTTAGCTGGAGTCCTGATGGAGAGACTTTAGCAGTCCCTGGTTTGAAAAATGACGTAGTGATGTACGATAGGGATACAGCTGAAAAACTGTTTACTTTGAGAGGTGATCATACGCAGCCGATATGTTTTATGTCATGGTCTCCTAATGGGAGATACATGGCTACTTCCAGTTTGGATAATCAAGTTTTGATCTGGGATGTTAAGAAGAAGCAAGATATTGACAGACAGAAATTTGATGACAGAATATGTTGTATGGCATGGAAGCCAATTGGAAATGCACTTGCTATCATTGATGTCATGGGAAAGTATGGAGTGTGGGAATTGGTTGTTCCATCCTCAATGAAGTCTCCTACTGAAGACATACCAAATTCTCAGTCAAGGAACAGCAATGGCCTCCTGTTTTTTGACGAGGAAGATCAAGAGCTCAGCATGTCTGGTAGTTTAAGTGATCTTGGTGAGGATAGCCATGGTGAGTCTGAACCTCCTAACAGGAAAAGATTGCGAAAACAAACGGTAACCAATTTTGATCAGCATGAAGATGTTTATGATGAGTTAAGCTTAAGTCCAAAAGCTGAACCCCAAAGAAAAGTGCACCGTGTTAACAAAGAAAGTTCAGATAAAGAAAAAGATGCATTGAAAACCGTGATGGCTTTTAGGCCAAAAATGCAAGAGGCTTTTCAGCCAGGTTCCACCCCGCAGCAACCCGGAAAAAGGAATTTTTTGTGCTACAATATGCTTGGAAGTATAACTACAATCAAACATGATGAATATTCCCATATAGAGGTATTTATGTCATCTATTTGGTTCAGTCCATACTTTTCTTGTGTGATAAGTTGTTTGAGGCTGGATGATCAGCATTAATTTTGTGATCTTTAAAAACTGGGTTTGCAAGCTTGAATAAACGTTTTCCACAATTGCTTTCTGATAGTAAATGCTTGTCTGATGCAGATAGACTTTCATGACACTAGCACAGGTCCACGAGTTCCACCAATGACTGATCACTATGGTTTCACAATGGCTTCATTAAACGAAAGTGGAAGTGTTTTTGCAAATCCATGCAAGAGTGAGAACATAAGTACACTCATGTACCGACCCTTTCGCAGTTGGGGAAATAACAGTGAGGTTAGAGCAGTTTCCTTGAAAAAAATTGATCCTTTACTTTTATGCTCTAGTTTGGACACATGCTGATCTTGTAAATGTTCACATTTATACAGTTGATGAGTTTTTGAATGTGATGATTGTTTGGTACATGTTTGTGAACTCAGTGGTACATGAGATTTGAAGGCGAAGAAGTAAGAGCAGTGGCACTTGGTTCAACATGGGTAGCTGCAATTACAAGCCTTAATTTTCTTCGAATCTTCACTAATGGTGGTTTGCAGGTTTATCTCTTAATATCATATATTTCATGGTTCATGATATAATAGAAGTGTTAAACATATTTCAGTTTGTTAGTCTATTCATTATCCATTATTATGAACAGTCATTTCTTGGAAAATCATCATTGCATGTTTGGTTTTTATTTGCATGTCAAAGATATATGTAATCAACTAATGTCAAATATAATTTAAATGTTAACAAATATAAAGGTTCTTTTTTATATGATCCTCAAAGGACTCGTAGTACATGAAAATCTTGGTGAAACTTGTACACAGATCTGTTAGATAGGTTCCTGTGTCTGACGCTCATGCTTGAGTAAGAGTAATGATAGGGTTTTAGCGTTTCAAGTTAATATAAACCATAGGAATAGATGGCAACTCTTGTGGGAAAAAAGTTATAAAATGACAGAATGGGAGTGTTGGTGGTAATCCATGTGTTGCTTATGATTGTAAATCATCATAATAAAAAGGGTTTGGGATTTATGCCTGTGCTCATTTGTTTTTCTATAATGATATTTTTTGCAGAAACATATTCTCTCACTTAATGGGCCTGTGGTGACTGCAGCAGGCTTCAATGATGAGCTAGCAATTGTCACCCATGTTTCTGATTGTCTTCCATCTAATGAGCAGGTATGTTACTATTGCTATAATTTCTTACTTTCATGCCTCAAATAATTCACCTAGCATTAACATGGTAAGATCGATCCTATATTACTTGGACTCAGATTTGAGTATTATTATGCGTTTGATACATATATGTTTATTTCTTTTCTAAGCTATTCCATGTATCCGATGGTCATTTCACGTATACATGCCATATGAGTGTTGGACATGGGTACTTTAAGAAAAATGAAGTGTTGGAGCAACATAGGTAATATCTAAGCTGCTACGGGGGATTTGATGTACAGAGATAGTTGGTGAATCAGAAACTTCCTTTGAGGTTGTGACTTCATAGTATATGATTCATTTTTACCTAAACATGCAGATGATGGAGTTTACATTATTCAACATATCTAAAGGATCCCAAGTCTTCAAAGGTCGTCTTCCATTAACTCCTGCTTCATATTTAACATGGTTTGGGTTTAGTGAAGACGGCCAGATAAGCAGTTATGATTCAAAGGTATTTATGAACTCTGTTTTCAATTTATCATAATAGCTACTTTTATTTTAGATATTGAATCTAAAAAAATACAGGGTGTATTAAGGGTTTTCACAAGCCAATATGGCGGCAACTGGTTTCCCCTTTTCAGGTTTGATATTCTTCTTTCAAGGACACAGAGGGATCTTTTGCTTAATATTTCAAATTACATTAAACATTGCAGTATTTGTGCAATCAATGTGCGTTGATTTTGCAGTGCCAGCAAAGAAAGGAAATCAGGTGAGAATTATTGGGTGGTCGGTTTGAATGCGAGGAAGTTGTTTTGTATTGTTTGTAAGAATCCAGATGCGTTCCCACAGGTATTATTATTGATCATCTCCATCCCTTATATTTTAAAACTTTAAATCAGTGGTTTATTGCTCGTCTCTCTTTTTTCAGGTGCTTCCCAAACCAGTTCTTACACTGTTACCCCTGTCATTTCCCCTTGTATCCTCTGATCTTGGAGAAGATGCCCTCGAAAATGAGTTTATGCTGAACAACCTGCATCTCTCACAGGTACCGTCCATTTATTTATATCTGCATTTTGGCTTTTGATGTGTTTTTTGAGTTGAAATTTGGATAAGGGCTGTTGGTTAGCTAACTATTTGTCTGTAAACCTGCAGAATCAGAAACAAATAGAAGTTACAGCTGGTGAAGGCTTGGACACTACTTCCCTTGATGATGAAGCTTTTGACATAGAGGCAGCACAAGATCGATGCATCTTCCGGCTCATTGCATCCTGCTGCAACAGTGAGTCTTTGAAATTCATTTAACCCTTTAATGGTGATGGAATTTTCTTACTTATCCTAATCCCCTGTGCTTGTTTCCGGCTGTTCTTGCAGGTGACAAACTTGTGAGAGCCATTGAACTTGTGAAGCTTTTATCTATCGAGAAATCAGTTAGAGGTGCAATACAACTTGCCACTGCATTGAAGCTTCCTATTTTGGCTGAACGATTCAATGAAATTCTGGAGGTTAGCCCGCCCTGAACATCTAAACTTCTAAAATCGCTAGTCTGGATTCTGATATTTTTTGTTAATACCCTTTTTATAAACAGGAGAGATTGAGAAATAAAACCGAGGTTTCAAACCCCAGTCTTCCCCATTCAAAACATGATTTTGCAGTCAACAAGCCCTGTACTGCAACTGAAAGAAGCCAAATATCGGAACCATTTGCTTCATCTTCAGCTAAACTCTCAGCCCCTCTGTTTACAAAGAAAGTAAAATCTTTGGATCGAGATCAATTTGGACAGCAAAAGGCAGACGCTGATCCAACTGCAAATGTAGATGCCATCAAGGAGGTTAAGGACATAGAGAAGAATGGTGGATGTAGCCACGTGAAGGAAGTGAAGAACTTGGTTTCAAATCGGTTTCCAAATTTACCAAATGTTAGAGACGGAAAGAAGGATGCCGAAATGACTGGATCGCAATGCCCAGCTCCCTCGAATCTGCTGCCGAAATCTACAACTGAGGAATCAAAGCAGGTTGTAGGAGAAGCAACAGGGATTCAATCTCAGCGGCCTAGTAATCCATTTTTGAAGTCCACGGTGAAGTGAAGTTCATTATTCTTAATCTTTGATTATTCATCTTAAGATTCACTACTCGGTCAACTTTTCTAACATCATAAAGATTGCATACTTCATCTTATGTCTAGGATCTAGAATTACAAAATTAAATAAGAGAATCAAAAATCTCTACATTTCCCCTTTTATTTAATTTATCATTAGTGCTCGTTCCAATGCTAAACACAAACATAAAGTAACATCATTAAAAATCTTTCAAGAACAGGTAATAAAACATGGACATGCTTTCAATCTAAGTCGATTGATAAATCCTTATTTTTGTACTTCATTTTAAGACCATATTTAACATCAAATTGCATCTAATTTTAACATTCAGGAAAACTATATCTTTTCTCTCAATTTTTTCTTATTCAACACTCAAATTTAATTTTTTGTATTTTAGCTAAAGACGACTTAACATACCTAACAACTGATCGGATTCTAAAATTCAATCATCTAAAACTTTCAAACATTCTTTAACAATTAGATTTAACACGCGTGCACAATACCTTATGCGAAGATAAATGACTCTCTAAAATACTTTGTTTTCGATAGTTAAATTTTTTTTTTATATACTTGATTGCAATGTCATTGAAACTAATATTATCTATCGTGATTGTGAGCACTTCATATATTTTTCACTCAAACAAGTATTTCTTAATATATTTTTCTTTCATATCACCCCGAATGACCAAAAATAGAAGTAAAATCCAAGATACGTTTATGCAATTTTTATTTGCTATAAAAAATAAATTGTAAAACATGAATAACTAAGATTTTATATAAAAGTCTATGTATCAATCGTGAAACTATGGTTGAAATCCTTAAAATTTTTTAAAAGTTTTTCTTTTTCTTTCAAGTAATTTTTCATGCAATATTATATTACGATAAATCTAGATGAAACTTGAATTTTAAATCGAATCATTTTATAAAAATCACAAAATCTCTTATACTCAAAAATCCTAAAAGCCAACTCATCCATAATAAATCATCCTAACTCAGATTTTCAGCATAATATTTATCAAATTTTTAAATAAATAAACACATAGATTTTTAAATTAAGACTTAATTCATTGAATATGTAAATCAGACTAAAATTTAATACTTATATATAACTTTTAAAAGTTTAATATCAATTAATGATTCGTTATCATTTTATATTTTTAGGATAGTTTAAGGACCATTTAGTTAATTTAATCCTAAAAAAAATCTCCGCCATTAATTTAATGATTTTTTTAAGTAGCGTGGATTATAGGACAGAAATGTAATTTCCCACGTTTAACGTTACCGCTAGTTCCTCGCTATTACAATGAAACCCAAAAATTAAAGACAATACAATTTCAGTTCAATCTTCTTCTTTGTTTCTTTTTGTTCCTTCACTTTGTAAAAAATCATGGCGTCGGTTACTTTTCTTCACCTTCACGACCCAGAGGACGACGTCGTTCGCGACAACCTCCACCACCACCACCGCGACCAAGCCCTGACTCTTGATTCCCACCCTTACTGGTCTCCTGATTTCCATTTCTCCGATCTCCCTCATCCTGACGACGACGTTTCGCTCCCCGATTCCCTCATTATCAACGGCCCCGATCTCTTCGATCGCCACGAGAACCAAGTCAATTTCGTCATCGATCTCTTCCACCAACGCGTTGAACAATCTCAGGTTTGTCCCGTCAATACCCCTAATAACAGCAATTGCAATTCTGGTAGCCCCAATGGTAATATTATTAGCAATAATGATGCCGTTGATTTGGTTTATGATGATTTGAGCGATTCGGGTTTTGGTGTTGTCGAGGGGAACCATGAACTAGATTTAGGGTTAGCGTTAGGGTTTGATTCAATGTATACACATGATAGTGATGTTGAGATTGATATTGGGGGTGGCGAATATGATGACGGTCATTTCTTTGTGGAAAGGAGGGTTGATGGGTTGAGTGCTAGCGAGGCAACTTCTAATTTTAATGGCATTGAAAGGTTTGGGGATAGCATTCGTATTGTTGGTCTTAGGTCCGATTCAGAGGATGAGGAAGATACTGAGAACGAGAATGTTACTCAGGCACTAACAATTGATTTGAATTCCGGGGATGATCATGGAATTGATGATCATGTTAATGATTGTTATGATGTTGATGCTGATGAAGATGTGAGTGTTAGTATTCCACTTTTCTGGGATTCATTGCAGTTGGAGGATCGCCAGGAGGCCGTTGAAGATTTTGAATGGGAGGAAGTGGATGGTCGGTTTGATGATAGGGATGTTTTAAGTGTGTTTGTTGATGGTGATGATGATGTGAATTCGGTTTCACTTTCCATTTCCCCTATGATAGCACCTGAAGATGTGGTTATTTTTGAGAGGGCAGCTGGATTGGAGTGGGAGGTTCTGTTGACTGCTAATAACTTGGAAACAACCCCTGAAATGGATGAGAACGCCGAACCATATTTTGCTGATCATAATGACTACATTGATGCTGCAGAATATGAAATGCTGTTTGGACAGTTTGCTGAGAATGAGAATACAATTATCGGGAAGCCTCCTGCTTCAAAATCTGTAGTTGAGGATCTTCCTTCTGTTGTTGTGACTCAGGAGGATGTGGTGACTCATAATGCCCATTGTGCAGTTTGTAAGGATGAGGTTAACCTTGGTGAGAAGATGAAGCTGCTGCCATGTGCTCATCGCTATCACGGAGATTGTATTATACCTTGGTTGGGAATAAGGAATACCTGCCCTGTTTGTCGTCACGAGTTACCCACAGATGACGCTGACTATGAAAGGAGAAAGTCCATAAGAGCTGGACGTGCACTTTCAGGGTAATTTATGGTCTTGTGTGATTTTTAAGCTTTGTTTAGCATTAGGATGATAAGAATGTAGATCTTGTTTTTGAACGTGTGAATATGGATTTTTAGGGTCATTTCATTATTCACAAATTTATAAGTATTTAACACGTTCTTTTTAATCTTTTTTGTGGTATAAGAACTTTCAATGCAATTGTACCTTGAGGGTGTTTTTTTTGTTGTTGGAACGTCCATCCTAAATATGTGATTTGTGGCTGCTTTGAGATCTTATTTTGCTTCAGTCATGTTATTTTATCCCAAACCCTCCAGATTGCCCCCTCTTGTTTCAATAAAGCAGTCTTTGTGCTTGGTAGGTCACATTATTACATCTGATTGGGACCATTTGAATTTGTTTAAAATTTATTGTTGATAATTTAACCTTGTGACCATGAGGTCTTATTCTTATTTTGATCAGTGAATGTTTAGAATCATTTAATTGAATCTTTGAACTTTTAAATTCTCCCATTTTTTCGCTTTGACATTCACTAATGAACTATCTTGTAAAAGTTACAATCTACCCAAAATCTTTCTTAAGTGAGCTTGAGATGATTGTCTCTGTCACAGCTCTGTTTTTCATTCTTTTATCCCTCACTATGCCGTGTATAGCTCAACATTTAAGGATTGCCTCAAGTCCTCCAATAGGGTATAGGGAGCTTTCCTTGCTTGGATGGAATCTTTAATTTTGAATTAAAAAATTCATTTTATTTGATTTATCCTTTTCCATATATTGAAATCCATCGATTTATGACTATTTGGTGATCAATTCATCTTCACGTGGAGGTGACTCATACCTCAAAATGGGCTAATTATGAGGATGGTCCTTCAAATTTCTAAACTTTGCACTTTTATATTAAAAGTTTTTATTTTCATAATTTAGTCATTAAATGATTTTTTATTTTATTCAATAAGGTCCAAAAGCCAAAATTAAGTTTAATTGAAATCCATTTTATCATAATTGAGTATAATAAAGAAGGAAATACAATATTTAAAATTTTTTGGTATAAAAATGTTTGACCACCAGAACTTGATTCTAATTATACTATTTTTCAAGGTGTGACAAATTATGAGACTAGTCTCTTAATTTTCATCGTAAAGGGCTTTTTAATATATTCAACGAGGTCCTTATCAATAAATTGACTCAATTAGAGTCTAATACACACATAATTGGCTCTAACACCATGCTAATACATCTTTCTTTTAGTTGCATGGATATTTATAATCGCTATAATCATTGGTGATGGGATGGTGTCAGGCCTAACGATAGTGCTCGAACCCGTGACCTTTAGGAATAACAATCATTACTTTAACCACTCTAAAAAGGCTTGTACATGATAGTCTATAGATGATTTGGTAGAGATAGACCCAAATTCTAAGTATTAGATTCTTCATTGATTAAAGTATTACACTACCTGACATTGTATGTTCCCAAAACTGTGTAGGTCTCCGAATTCATTGTCTGATATTACAACACTCCGAGGGTCATCTCCGAAGTTACTGAGTGCGAAGGTACTAGGAGTTATCTTTAGATGCAGAGATACCAAGCATAACAGACCCATGAGAACCAAATCTCCCTACTCATGCCAAATAACACATAGATGGATGGATGGTAATATAAAATTGTCCTATGGGCTATGTCTTTCAGCAATACGACATAATAGTTTGAAGAATTTGTTAGTTAAGACATGACGCGTAAGGTAAGGCCGTTATTGGTTATTTTTCTACTGTAGATAGAAAAGAGAAATGACTTGCCGTAAAACTTGCCTCTCATTTCGTATCCATTACCTCTCTCTTTCTCTCTCTTCCATCGTTGTTTGTCTGAAACTTTTGATCTGTCTTGTTTTCCAGCTCTCTTCTTTTTCTTTGTTTCGTTTTTTCATGTTTCTTTCTTTGGTTTTCTAGTTTCCAATACGGAAATCAAAGACAGATGACATGTTTAGTGGATGGATCAGACGTTCTCTAATGGAAGGTTTTTAATGCAGAATTCTATTTTTTCGTGGTTTCTTTTTGTTATTATTCTAGGGTTGATATGGTTTGCTAATCGCTATACATCATGTTATTTTTCTTAACACGATTGAATATATATAAAGAAGAAAAACCATTGGGTGAGTCTGATTTTGTTTACTAATAATTTGATACAGCATGAATTCCTGGACCTTGAGCCGGCTATATAAATAGAACAAATTTCAGTCATGGAATCAACACGAATTGTTAGTAATGATACTCCAGTTTCTGATCCATCAGCATCTTCCAGTAGAATCCCGGCTCACGTTTTTGCTCCGACGAGCACCAGTTCGCAGGCTGAATGGAGCACCGCTTCCAACGAATCCTTGTTCAGTATTCACATGGGGAACATGAGTTTCAACGAATCAAGGGAACTTGATTATGCCCCCGTCATGGCTAGTCCACTGTTCGAATATCCTGTCACCTCAGCAACCGCGAGATCAAGGGAAGATGCAGCAGCGGATGAAACTATGGAGGAGAAACAATCTCAGCAACACCAGATCAATGTTGCTCTAGGGCGTAGCATGTCTCGGCTATCGGATGTCAGTGGAAAATCTTTCGCATTCCCTATGTAAGCTTTCACTACTCTCACTTATCCTGCATCTTCATACTAATTTAGTTTTACTCCCTCCACGTCTACTATGAACAAAAATCATCTGGTTCCGTATATACGCATGACCTAATACTGAAAAACTAAACCTTTAAAATGTTAGGCTAAGTTGTGTGCTGAAATCAATCAGAAAGATCATGAATTTATTGACTTTATTTTACTGTCTATACATTGTTAAAATGTTAAGTATATATATATTAACTTTATAATTATTTTTAAATTATTCAAAAATTTTATCATTTTGCTTTTCTTGTTGTGGAGATTGACGGAAGAAGAAGAACAAAACGATGCATCCAAAAAGGTTGCGCATAACAAGAAACCAGCGTCGTCCCAGCCCTCCACCAGTAGTACAACCCCAGAACACACACCACCAGAGACCCCTAAACCACCTGAAACTCCGATGGCGGAAGCTCCAAAGTCTCCGACCCCTAAAGCAACTCAAAATGGATGTCCAAGAAGATGGTTCTCTTGTTTTTCTTGTTTCCCGTCTTGTTCATGAGGAGACAACAACTAATGCAAGCTGAGAAAATGATTCCAAGAGGATGTTACTTCCAAAAGATTAGGACAAGTTTTCACTCTTGCAGGTTTTGGTTCCATTGTTGGTTTTTGTTACTACATGCTAAAAGAAAAAGAAATCAAGACAGACGTGTATCTTCTTCTTCAATGAACTGATTCCATAAAGCCCATGCTTAAAACGCGACCATAGCAACTAACCAATTAAACTGAAATTGAATTCTTGCAAACGCCTAATTACTTAATCATCTTGGACAGGATTTAAATTGTGATTACGGACATAATAAATATTATTATGGTTAGTACATACCGTTATTTTCTACCATAACTGTTTTAGATGTAATTCAGTAATAAACCGTTATTTGAATCTCTGAATTCTCAACAACTTGCATCACATCCTAAGTTTTCCTCAGCTCCTTCGTGTCTACAGCCTCTTCCTCGACGCTTTTCATCTTCTTTGCTTTACTCTTCTGTTTCCCCAACAGCTTGGAAAACCATTCTTCGATGTAAACACAAACGTCAGATTTTCAGTCATTTTTCTTACCACCGATTCATATATAGTAGCTGCTTATATATTTATATATGAAGATGATTGAGTTGGGTCTTGAAGGCTGTTAGTTAGGGTTCTTAGGCTTAACTCAAGTAGGTGAAATTTAAATTTCAAGGTAAAACCCAATAAAATTTATTGTACTTTCATTTTAAATTGGTTCTCAAATTATTTTAATGTTCTAATTTCACCTTTAAAATCGAGAGTAAGGGCTCGACTGCCAAAGAAAGCAAAAATAACTCACACATTACTCCCGTTAAGGTTCGAGATCTTAACAAGTTAAGTCAAGCCTACTCAAGTTTGACTAAAAACTCGGTGAATAGGCTTAAAATAATCTCTTTAATAAAAGAAAAGCAATAAAATAAATTAATAGTAATCCATAAAAACAAATGAATTGGAATGAATCAGGTATTATGTGTTTGTATTATAAGAATATTTATTGATTATTTAGATTAATCTATTTTTCTAGACACTCATTTTTCTTTTTGACATTAAATTTTATTTTTGAGGAAACCTCATTTTTATAAAAAAATAATATTATTTATTTTGAGTCGAATTAAACCCGACTAACCTAACGAATTTCAAACTCAAACCAAATTTTATATTATTATTTTTAAACCAAATTCAAATCTAAAATTTCAAATTCGCTAAAATTAAAATCCGAATATAATTATCATTGAAACCATGGTTTGATTATGAGCTCACGGGAGCAATGGGTTTAGTTTCACATAAGGGCAAAGTAGTAATTAATGAAATCTTCCAAAGGAGACCAAATCATACGTTTGGCGCTACCCCCACCGTTTTGAATTGAAAAGAAGAGGACAGATAAATCCCGCGAAACTCAAAGCGTGAAATTACGTTGTTATCCGGAAAAAAGCTGTTAGCGGGAAACACCGCAATTCCCTCCCAAGTTCTTCAATACAAAACCCTCTCCTGTTCTCCTTCCCTTCAGTATTAGTATATCAATCAGCCCTCAGGTTTTCTCAGCCACCAAACCAAACCAAACCCGAAACTAAATTAAAAGGGAGAAGCGGAAATGGACAACTCAGTGAGCCAAGATGCGATATCAACGATATTGGACAATCCATCTCCAGATTCTTCTTCACTCCTTCCTGATATCGTCGTCCAGGTCTTGGATCTAAAGCTCACAGGCAACCGTTACACGTATGCTTCTTTATATTCTTCAATCTATTATTCTTTTTTCTCAGTTTACTCTAATGATAGCCAAACAATTCTGAGTTTCGTGTTTCCGAGCGCAACTTGTCGATAGCCAAACAAATTATGATGTTATATGTTTACTTCATAGGTTTTCTAGATCTGATTTATTTAGTTGAGAATCTAGTTTTGTTCTTTGTAAAACAAATTCTGGGTTTTGGGTTTTGAGCTCAACCAGTTGATAATCTGTGTTTTTATTTACTTAATAGGTTCTTTAAATTGTGTTACTTATTTGAGAAATTAATTTCATGTGTCTTTTTCTGATTTTATGTCGTTTTTTCTTGTCTGGTTGTTTGTTCAGCAACAAGCGGAACACCAAGAATGCATTATTGTTTGAAGAATAATAATTTTCCCATTAAAAATGTAATGACTGATTATTATTTTGTTTAATCATTGATTTTGAAGGTTTAATGCAAGTGATGGGAAGATGAAACTGAGAGCGATATTTCCATCAAACATGTCATCTGATATCATTACAGGCAGTGTACAGAACAAGGGTCTCGTTAAAATTATTGATTATACCCTCAATGATATCCCCAACAAATCAGAAAAGTAACTGTTTATTGCCCTTCACTGTTTATTTGTTTGTTTATTTAAAAGGTTTCTTAAACATGATGTTTGCAACGTGCACTGGGTTTCAGGTATTTGATTGTCGCAAAATGTGAGGTTGTATCTTCTGCACTTGAGACAGAAATCAAAGCTGAGGAGCCTGACGTTTTGAAGAAGCCAAAACTCGAAAATGAGGTTAAAAATGAGTCTAATACTGGTTTGGCTGGTATTGTTTTGAAGCCAAAGCAAGAAATAGTTTCAAAGTCTGCTGCACAAATAGTTCATGAGCAGCGAGAAAAGTAATTTTCCTTATTTTTTCCCTAAAGTTTACAATATTTGGTTGTTTCTTTAGTAATGATTTACAATGTTCTTAAATTTACAGTATGGCCCCATTGGCCCGGATGGCAATGACAAGAAGAGTGCATCCTCTTGTTTCATTGAATCCTTACCAAGGGAATTGGACGATTAAAGTCCGCCTCACAAGTAAGGGAAACATGCGTACCTACAAGAATGCTAGAGGAGAAGGATGTGTTTTCAATGTAGAGTTAACAGATGAAGATGTAAGCTTCTATATAACTTGTAATTTTCTCATGCTGTGTGTGTGGAGAAAACTTCTCATCGATATTTTGCAGGGTACACAAATTCAACCCACAATGTTTAATGAAGCTGCAAGGAAGTTCTATGAGAAGTTTCATCTGGGAAAGGTCTATTACATATCAAGAGGCACACTAAAAGTTGCTAATAAACAGTTTAAGACTGTTAAAAATGATTATGAAATGACTTTGAATGATAATTCTGTGGTGGAAGAGGCTTCTGATGAAGAAACATTTATTCCTGAAGCTAAATTCAACTTTGTCCCTATTGATGAGTTAGGCCCGTATGTTAATGGACGGGAGCTTGTTGGTAAGTACTCATTCCTGGAAGTTCAGAACATTGTTTGTTTTAGTCATTTAATGCTTTGGATTCTTATTGTTGCTCTTATTACATTGAATTCCAGATATTATTGGAGTTGTTCAAAGTGTCACTGCTGTATCAAATATTAAAAGGAAGATTGACAACGAGAACATTCCAAAGAGGGATATGATTGTTGCAGATGAAACGTAAATGTTCACTTCTAGGCTGCTATATGTTTTTCTTTAATTAATTACAATTTATTAATGGCGTGAGCTTTTGGATGCCAGGAAGAAGACAGTGGTGGTTTCTTTGTGGAATGAGATTGCAAATACTGTAGGTCAGGAATTGTTTGACCTTGCTGATAAATCTCCTATAGTTGCAATCAAATCACTCAAAGTTAGTGATTTTCAAGGTACTCTAAAGTTGGAGCCTTTATGACGGAATAAACTGGAAATCTTGCGTTAAAATACTTATATATGTGTTGGTGTGTAGGTGTATCTTTGTCAACATTGGGTAAAAGTACTGTTCTGATTAATCCAGATGTATCTGAAGCAAAGAAGTTGAGATCTTGGTAATCTATGGTTGCTGGGATCCTTTATTTCTATATGAAGTAATGTTTTCTGATACAAGCTTAATACCATGCAGGTATGATTCTGAAGGGAAAGGGAGTTCCATGGCCAATGTTGGCATGGGTTTGACTCCGTCCAGGGCTGGAGCAAGATCTATGTATACTGACAGGGTTTCCCTTTCTGATATCACTGGCAACCCTTCTTTGGGTGAAGAAAAGGTATAGCACTTAGTTGTATGAATAACTGCTCTATTATTTGATAAAAAAACAATATTTATGGTTGGTAAAAGAACATGCTATTTTGCTGTTAATTTTGCCAATGATATTATTGTTTATGATGACAAAATAATTTCACTTCTGATAGTCAAACATCTTTCTTGTGCAGCCCGCATTCTTCAGCATTAAAGCATTTGTTAGCTTGATCAAGCCTGAGCAGGCAATGTGGTACCGTGGGTGCAAAACATGCAACAAGAAAGTGACTGAAGCTTTAGGATCAGGCTATTGGTGTGAAGGATGCCAGAAAAATGATGAAGAGTGCAATTTAAGGTGAGATGTTGGGAACTATAATTATTGTGAAATTAGAATTTCACAGTTTAGTTGGTATTTCTAATCTCTTGTTTCTGGCGTTTCTTAGATACATAATGGTGTCAAAGATCTCTGATATAAGAGGCGAAGCTTGGGTTTCAGCCTTCAACGAAGAAGCAGCTAAAATAGTTGGATGCTCAGCTGAGGAACTTGATAAACTCAAGTCAGAGGTAAAAGCATTACCCTGCTGATGATAATGTTGATGTTTATGCATATATATAGAGATAATGTTGACTCATAAAATTGACATTTTCAGCAAGGAGATATGGATGGATACCAACACAAGTTGAAGGAAGCTACTTGGGTTCCTCATCTCTTTCGAGTCAGTGTGACCCAAAATGAGTATAACAATGAGAAGAGGCAAAGGATAACAGTCAGGGCCGTTGCTCCAATTAACTTTGCTGAAGAATCCAGATATTTGCTTGAAGATATCAAAAAGATGACAAGTTCTTGATGGATTCCATGGGTGGGGGGTGCTAAATTAAATTATTATCTATGTAGGAAGAAGTTTTAATACCCTTTTGTACTACTGTGCTCATGAACCTATGAAATCAAACGCATGCATTTCCAAACTGCTTTGACAGCTAAAACTACAGTGTGCCATTGGAGTAACCGTATATGAGATTACTCTGAAGCTCTTTCTAAATACAATTCCTTATACAGCCATTAGATCACCGTGCGCATTAGAAGAATTGATCCAGCAAGCTCGCAGCATTTTCTGCCAAAAAAGTACATTGTTTTTCAATTAGATGATTAATACAAGAGAAACATGATTGTACTGTGAATATAACTCCATTTCAAGTATGAAGCAACTAATATGATGAGCTCCATACATTCTTTTAACGTCTGACATATACTTATAAAGCTAGATAAAAGTAACCTTCCTCTACATTAAGGTTTAAGCTACTCAAACTTCTCTTGATAGTCTTCAACAATCCCCTTTTGTTGTAGCTTATTGAATTCCTCTATATATCCATTAAACAGAACTTCTGCTTTACCAGTGAGATACATGGCAGCTGTTGAACTAGAGTTGTTTATTTCTTTAATTTTATAGGACTAATTAAAGCAACCTAACAGTTGGCGTTTGTAGTCCAACGGATAGGATAATTGCCTTCCAAGCAATGGACCCGGGTTCGACTCCCGGCAAACACATTGCATTCTTTTTTTGGTTTTCAACAAAGAAAAATCTGATCTGGGGATCATCCGATCTAATCCTCCATCCATTCTCCATAAGCAGCTGGACGTTCAAGTTTGAGTAGTTGTTCAATATCTCAATTCCCTTTAACATGGACTGAGGAAGTTTGTCGGCAACAGACCACCTCAGATCATGTCATTTCGGTTAACAACTTCTTCTCCGACCCAAATTAGAGCAACCGCTGCTTTCTTCAAACTTTGTAGGTTGAAGAATCTGTTTTGGGTGGCTATGAAATTTGATTGAATTGTCTTTTACATTTAAAAAGAGACAAGTTTTTGAGATATTGTTCTTGAGCAAGTACATGATCAGAATTCATTCTCCGATATCAGCAGCTATAACTATTTTTTAAATGGAAAACTGTCATTCGATGCAAATGCATCTCGAGCTTAACGGCTATCAAATTTTAAAATGTTTATTGGAGTTCAAAGCAATGTCATCTTGGTCTATTTACAAGGTGTAGAGCAATAATCCCACATCGACGAGATAATAACACCGTGAGCATTAGAACAAGTATAAATAGCCACACAACAAGCGTGGAAAGACACGCAGCCATGTAGTGAGCACAAAACCAACGATTCTCTCGCCTTTTACTAAAGAATACCGTGTGCTTGCTGCAGATATTGGCATATGCCTACTTTTGGAGGGTTTCTTTCTGCGGAAAGTGCCCTGAAATTGAAATTACAGCTTTGAATTTCCTTGTCTTGGTATTCCTATAATATATGCAGCAACAGTGTTAACTCCTAGTCCTACCAAGTTTAAATATGAACTTTATAATATTGCTCTGCAAACAGAATCTGAAAAAGGCCTTTCTGATTCAGGAGCATGGGTGCAATGCAAGGAAGCAATATCAACAATGTTGGCTTCCTGTAAAGGATCTTTTGGATTTTAAGTGATGTATAGCATTCCCTGAAAGTTGTGTTTTTTTAGCAGAACGAAACTAAACTTGCTAGAAACCAAGTGGTAGCTGAGCAGACATGTTTTGTAGAGACAAAACTATGAATCCAATGAACATACAAACAAAAACCCAAGTGAAAAATATGTATGGTAATGCATGATAGTAAAGCAAAAACAAATGGTGCATTCACAGGTTGTTAAAAAACCTCCATGAAAGCTGGATTAGGATCCTATTCTTCTCCTCAAGTCAAAACCAGATACTGATGAAAAGGTAAGAGAGCTTTTTGACACAAGTTTTTATAAAGAAAATCCAAACCCTAAAACAAAAGATTCGATTAACATTATTTTCAACTTTTGGTCGTAAAATTTGGTGGCATCTTGAGCATATTGTCACGGACCGTGAGTCGTGACCACGCGGAACCGGGCGAGATGCTTTCTGGTGGTGCGTAAAGCTTGGGAGCAGGATAGCATTAAGAGTGTAGTACGTGCCGAGCAGCCGTCCCATCTGGGATGGGCGCACTGATCGTGCACCACACTGGTCGGGAGCTGTCCCCGCTTCCCTGATGAGCCCATGGGAGGGCAAAACCAGTAAGCATCGGAGACCGTAAAGGCTGATCCTCGAGCATGCGAGTGTCCCGAGGTGCCGCACGGGTAGATGTCCTTGCGCGAGAACTCTGACCCCGTGACAAGTGGTATTAGAGCGAGGCTGTGTGCTAGCTGTTGGGCTGACCAAGCGCCCCATGTGCTGCAGAGCGAGTCATGAGGACGAGCGTGTTAGCTCGCACCCCAAAGAGAAGCGGGTGTTCGCGAGTGGGTTCTCTAGAGACGAGGACGGGTAGGCAGGAAGCCACAGCGAAAGTTCTCCGGATGGTCGAGCTACAATGAAAACACCTGGTTATAGTGGCAAGGGCCATGATCTTCAATGGGAACACCTGGTTAAAAGTGGCGAGTGGCCATGAGGTGGTTGCAAGTAGACCTGTGTCCGACATTGGAGGGTGGCCCTAATACGTGCCGAGTAGCCGGTTCCATCTGGGATGGGTGTGCTGATCGTGCACCACACTGGTCGGGAGCTGTGTCCGCTTCCCTGATGAGCCCATGGGAGGGCGAAACTAGTAAGCATCGGAGACCGTAAAGGCTGATCCTCGGGCATACGAGTGTCCCGAGGTGCCTCTAGTGCCGCACGGATAGATTTCTTTTGTCACGGACCGTGTGGTGCGTAAAGCTTGGGAGCGAGATAGCATTAAGAGTGTAGTACGTGCCGAGTAGCCGGTTCCATCTGGGATGGGTGTGCTGATCGTGCACCACACTGGTCGGGAGCTGTGTCCGCTTCCTTGATGAGCCCATGGGAGGGCGAAACTAGTAAGTATCGGAGACCGTAAAGGCTGATCCTCGGGCATACGAGTGTCCCGAGGTGCCTCTAGTGCCGCACGGATAGATTTCTTTGCGCGAGAACTCTCACCCCGTGACAATATCTTATTTTATGTTCAATACAATAAAAACAAGCGTCGCCCGAGAGATTCGAACTCTCGCGGGAATATCCCATGTACTTAGCAGGCACACGCCTTAACCACTCGGCCAAAGCGACTGATTGCTTCAACAACCTGAATAAAGTAAAATATAATTAGACAAAACATGTTTTGCATTTTACTCTTTTAATTTGACATTTAAGACTGAACCATTCTCATAATTTGTTTGAATAGTATGCTGCTGTCTATACTGTGATAGAGATGAGGAGGATGCATGTGGGTGTCTTGGTGTTTTGCAGGAAGAATTGCATCAGAGAAAAAGGGCTTTCTGAAGAGTCCGACTGTTCACTGTTGTACATTTCACATTCAAGTTGTTTAGTTAACAACTCAAGTCTTTTAGCACATGCTGTGTTAGGCGGTTCGAACTTCAAACCATCCATATTGGCCACTTATACACTCTCCTATGAAGTGTTAAAGGGAACCTACTGTTGTTCTAGTTCGCAGTGTACTGACTTTCTTTGGTTAGTCCTCAGACCATCTTTCTCGGACTGAAAGCCTCGTTCAGATCCTGGAACTTGGATTGTTTTTGTTTTGATACAGAGAAGAAGTTGAATACTTCAGCTATTGCTTTACCTTTGGTCTGCATTAATGTGCAAGTGGTAGGATGCTGCTCTGCACCGCGTACTTCCATTTGTCTTATGTTCATGCCCCTATTTTCCTTTGGGGTGGCATTGTTGTTGTCATGGATTAGTGCTCGTAAGAGCATGGTGTACCAGCCTTACCGGTGCTGCTTTGTAGAAGAACGAATGTTTCTCTCTTGTGTCTGAAATAAAAGATATTGGAATGGACACCCTTTTCATTCTTTTATTCAAGTTTTGTCATGATGGAAATTCAGGAGGGTTTAACAAGTTTAATCAAACCCACAAGTTTAACAAGTTTAGCGGTAACATCAGATTCTTAAGGATTGTTAATGACTCATATTTTATAACAAAAATTATCAAAATAAAGACCAAACAATTAAAACCAAAATTCATATTAAAAACCAAATGATCCCAGGTGGTTTAAATTTTTTAAAAGAAAACGACCCAACCAAAGCTATTTCACCCCTACGGATTCTTCCCCATATAACAAATTTCTTAGTTCTAGATTTAAATGTACATATAATCTGGAGAGAGACTCCATAACCACAAAAGTCTGGCACTAAAATGAAAAATAAAATTAAAACCTTCGCTACCATGTCCTGGGAATGGGATCAACGACCACTACAAGAGGAGTTTCTTTCCACACTCGCTTCTCTTCTTCAACCCCACAATAGCATCAATCCTGAAAACCAGAGGGCTGCAAGGGAAGAGAAGCGATATTGGAGCCTAAATCCTTCATCAGTACTGTAATCTGGGTTGATCCCAACTCCAGACGGCCCTAAGCCATTGCCGACTCCTCCCATAATCCCAGTAGGCGTGGTTGAACCGAACGGTGTTGTGCTTGTTGGAGTGTTGTTGATCGGGTTCACGGTCGGCGTGGTGGTTTTCGGAGTTGTGGTGGTGCTTACGGCACTGGTGAAAGAAGAAAAGAAAATCACAAACGATGCAGATCGATTCACCAGTAAGGATAATACATATAACATAGAATTAAATATTATAAATTAAAAAATGTTCATTATTTATTACTATATAGTAATTTTTGGACTCAAAACGGACTGTGTTAGGATTCATATTCGAATATCTCAAACAACCCGAATTTTAAAGAAAAAGGTTTTAATGACAAAACTACATTTTATTGTTTATTATTATTTTCGAATATTAAAAATACTTTTGTTATAATAAAAACTAAACAAAATCTATATTCTAAAGCATTCATTCCCCAACTCAACCTAAACTTATAAATATACTTTCCAAAATTCAATTAATAAAAATAACACTATACATCTTTAGTGTTTAACTTCATTACATATTCAAATTAAATAGGCTTAATTTTTGATAACCCAATCCCATCGAATTCGTTATTTCTAACATTTAAACCCTTAATCCACGGATAGGTGTACACTGCATCAAGCCACCTGCGTTCAAGCTTAGGGAGGTCCCACTTCTGAAGAAATTTTAAAAAGAGATTTTGACTGTGGACCAACCAAATAGAAAGATTCCATGACCTACCCCTCCAGGCTCCAACTAGACTACCGTTGCACCATTTGCTCCAAAACTAGTGTAAATGTCAAATCCTATACTCTGAATTAGCATTTTGAAATTTGAAAAGGGATCGTTAGAGCCTACCTGGCAGTAGCAGGGAAGGGACAACCAGCGTAGCCTGTGTAATGAGCAAATAAATAAACAAGTGATGTGGGTTTGATAAAAGAAGAGGAGGGGGAGGGGATTACTTGGATCTGAATTGGTGAGCGTGGCGGTTCCTGCAAAGTCGCAACTTCCTTGAGCCTGGCCTTTCTTTTGGAAGAAGCTGTTGACGGCATAGTTGCAGTGTGCCCTAACAGTATCTGGGTTGAAACAGGGTCCCTTAACATGGGTAGGGCTGCAGTCGGCACCTTCTCCACATGCATAGTCCAATGTCTTCTGCAACAGTGGATCACTCACTCCGTCTTTGCATATACACCATGTGCCACCTGCTTAGACAAACCATATGTGGATATGAACAACAACAACATAAACACGAAACAGTAGTTTGTTTTTGAAAACAGGGTTACCAAATGGTTGGATATGTGGTTTTCTATTGAAGAAATACCCACAACATTTGTATTCGGAAGGATGTGTGGGACCAAAGCATATCAGGAAAAGACATCCATTTTTTTATAACAATATGGAGCACATGCTCGCATCTGACATCTCAGTAGTGGACATTATAACATGGATCATCAGAAAATAAGAATGAAAACTTTACATAAATATTGCACCTATTTTTTTAAATATAGTATACTTTTTGCGGTATATAAAAAAAATGAATTTTGAACCGTATTTTACACTGAAGTGAGATTATAGATCTGGCATATTTAATATTTTTAATTACAAATAGGATACATAGATATTCCCATCCATTTTACTTTCCTTAACAAATGCTTTGAAAATAAAAACAAGAATGCCATATATTTAAAAAAAATCCTCTTCCATATTCATGCGATTTCCCCAATAATAATAACTTCATTTATCATTTCCAATGTGTGTATCTGATGGAATGCTAAACTCAAGGCATTTTAGTTAACAAAACAAGGTTAACTACAGATTCCAAGGGAACAAATAGTGAAATCTGAGGATACACAAGGAAATGGGATGATGGAAATGAAATAAGGGGCATTTCATTTTAAATTCTTCTTCTTCTTCTTCATTATTTATGTTAAAAGAGGAAGAGCAGAAAAGGAAACACCAAATATTCCAAGATCTACAAACAGAGAAAAGTGAAAATGGCTTACTTGAGGGGGCAGTCATGGCGGCCAGGAAGAGCAGTGGAAGCAGCACTAAAGCAGCCATGGTTGAAGAGCAAAGGAAAGGGAGAGAAAGGGTAAAGGAAGGAAGAGAAGACTGGGCAAGTGACAACTTAAAAAGGAAAAAGAGAGTGTGATCCAGAGAGGAAGAGAGAGAGAATGCAGACAAGAAAAATGAGAGCTGCAGCCTGCAGGACACAGTGATTGTGATGGTGGGGCGAAGATGGCCTGTCGGATGAAGACTCAGTTTTCAAAAATCTTGTACTGCATTGGCACGGGTATAAATAAAAAGGAATTGAATTTCAAAATCAAGTTTAGAACAAATACTTAATGGATCTTGAACAAAAATAGATGGGGTGCAGAGGGAAAGCTAAAATCATACTGATTATATTAATTCCATTCATTTGGTGTAGCTTAAATTATTATCTAGGGCAAAAATAAAACTTCAGAAGTTAGGAGAGCAATCGAGGGTAGCTTGAGATGTTTCTATTCGTATTAAAATTATTGGGTGTAATAACCTAAAAAATCTAGACAATACTATAACTTTTAAATGAGGGCTTTATTAGAGAATATATTAGTATAGTGGATTGGGGTAGTACGATTCTTAAATTTGAACAAATAAATCTACAACATCATTAATTAACCGCTCTTTTAATATGTCTCGTATTTATTTTTCAGTCTAAATTCATAAGATTCTAGAAAGCAAGGATGAGTGTATGATTAACAAGAACTATCAAAGTATCCATAAAAATGGAACAAACTCAAAATGAATTTTAATTTCTATTTAACGAAATTCAAAAGTCCCGTATTGCATGCATCATGAATTGCCTACAGTTTCATAAATCATACTGTACAAGTCCCAAAACTTCAAACAAAATCAAATAACCAATCACCTTAAATTTATACCAAGATTTCATAAATATATATATTTTTTTTATAAAAAGTTGATATATATACCAAAATTTTATAATAATTTTGATTTAGTTTTATTTTAATTGGGTTCACCTTGGATATTCATAAAATAAGATACGAAGTCACGTTAATAATAATGTTACTGTACGTATCTAGCTCACCCAGCTCTGCAGGAATGTACATGTCTGTGATAGAGACAATAATCATAGTTACCATCCAGGTTGGCAGTGGAGCCCACATGTTTCTGGTTGCATATTGGTTGGCGTGGCCATGCACTCAGATAAAAAAAAATAGGATAAGTTATCTCATAGATCACTTAATTAGGGTCTTTTACTTAAAAAGGTATTGAATTTAAAAAACAATAAAAGTAGCATGAAACTCGAACATGTGACTTGAAAATAATATTTTTCCATTAACTTTTAAGACTTATATTAAGTCAAAACGATAATTATCAAAAAAATTTAATTATTCTATCTACAAGCAAAATCGTAATTATATAAAAAAATTGTTGAAAAGTTTGACGCTGAGTGAATCGAGCTTTGCACAACATTATTTTTTTAGTATCGAGTCCTAAACACCAATTAGTCTGAGTTTAACTCAGAAAAAGTTAAGAAAAATTAATACACAAAACGTTCCTACAATCTTATTAAATTTTGAATTTAAACAGTGTTTAAGTCATAGAAATTAATATTCAAATTTCCAATTTATAACTTATATAAAACTTGAAATATAACCCTTCCTTATTTTTATTTAGAAAGAAAGAAAATGAAATGAAACGGAAATCAAATTGGTTTATAGGCCCGGCCCATTTCATCATCGTCTCTCTCTTCAACCCTCATCCTCTTCATTGCTCGTGCAGCATCGCTCCTTCGTCCATTTAGACTTGGGATCAGTACCTCTGCATTCACTAACCCTCCAGTCTTCTCAATCCGATATACTAACTCGCTTCTGTCTGGAGCTGCATCGATGTAAACCGTGGAGTTCTCATGGATTTCTTCCTTCACAAGCATCATGGATAGCTCAGTCACAACCTTCCTCTCTAGCCATCTCCTAATAGGCCTTGCACCATAAACCTACAACAAAAGTAGAAATAAAATGGACAGACACTTTCCGCCATATCATCAATCAGATTGGAATATTTTGTAGTATTGATACTTACCGGATCATAACTCTCGGCAAGAACGTAGTCCAATGCCGAATCTGTTACAGCCATTGCAATACCCCTCTCAGCAAGTCGGCTTGCAACATCCTTCATTTGCAATCTAGCAACTTCCTTTAACTGGTCATGTGAGAGGGGATCAAAAATGACAATCGCGTCAAGCTGGTTGAGCAACTCTGGCCTAAATTGTCGCCTTACCTGCCAGAAACCAAATCAGATGTTAATTCTACAGCTACAAAACATCACATGACAAGGGTATTTAGTGTAGGAAATAGGTCATTTAACTACCTCTTGCATGACTCGATCACGAGCAACTTGCATTGTACAATTCCCACTAAGTCCCGATAAAAGATGTTCGGCCCCAAGGTTCGATGTCATGATAATCACCGTATTTCTGAAGTCTACAGTGCGGCCCTGGCCATCAGTTAACCTACCATCATCCAAGACTTGAAGTAGAGTATTGAAAACAGAGGTATGTGCTTTCTCAACTTCATCGAAGAGTACAACACTGTAAGGCCTCCTCCTCACAGCTTCGGTAAGCTGTCCGCCTTCCTCATGGCCAACATACCCAGGTGGTGCCCCAATGAGTCGAGCAACCGAGTGCTTCTCCATGTACTCAGACATATCGGTCCTGATCAGAAGATTATCATCATCAAAGAGTAGTTCTGCTAACGACTTAGCAAGTTCCGTTTTACCAACACCAGTTGGACCCAAGAACAGGAATGAGCCAGTTGGTTGTTGTGGTCTTCCTAGTCCAGCTCTCGACCTCAAAACAGCCTCTGCAACAGCATCAACTGCCTGGTTTTGTCCCATCACTCTCTGATGCAACCTCTCCCCAAGCCCAATTAGCCTCTCTTTCTCATTTTGTCCTAGCCTCGTGACCGGAATGCGAGTCCAACGACTTACAACCTCAGCAATATGTTCTGGCCCAACCGTTTCTGTTAACATTATGTTTTCATTTGCTGTTCCTTCAATCTGGGCTATTGCATATTCGACTTCCTGTATCGCCCCATATTTCAAATCCGCGGCTCTTGGCAAATCATATCTCCGTTCAGCCTCCAGTAAAGCAATATTGATCTCTTCTCTCTTCTGCTTCAGTCGTCGAATCTCATCCACCCTTTCTTTCTCCTTTCTGTATTTCATCATTAGTGGCTGAAGCTTGTCCCTTAAGTCATCAAGTTCTTTCCGGACCTAAACAAAGAGTGGACAAGTTATAGATCCAATGCAAGTACGAAGATAAGCTCAATCCATCAGTTTTTGAGAGCCAATACTTACTACAACCAGTCTAGCTTTGCTAGCTTTATCCTTCTCTTTCTCTAATGAATGAAACTCAACTTCTAATTGCATCCTTTTTCGTTCAAGATTATCAATTTCTTCAGGCTGACTATCAAGCTGTACTCTCACATTTGCACAAGCCTCATCAACTAAGTCAATTGCCTTGTCGGGAAGATGACGTCCTGAGACAAGAAAATCAAATATATGCTTTAAACAGGTATCTTGTCACACGATCAAACTTCTGTAAAGAAATACAACATACCAGTTATATATCTACTTGATAACTGAGCAGCAACCTCCAAGGCACGGTCTTGAATCCGAACACCATGGTGACCCTCATATTTTTCTTTCAAGCCTCGAAGGATGGTAATAGTGTTCGGAACACTAGGCTCGACAACATAAACCTGCTGAAATCTTCTCTCAAATGCAGCATCTTTTTCCACATACTTCCTATATTCCTTCAAAGTAGTAGCGCCAATGCATCTAAGTTGACCTCTAGCGAGCATAGGCTTAAGCAGATTCGCTGCATCCATGGAACCCTCGGTTCGACCAGCACCAAGTACCAAGTGGATTTCATCAATGAATAGAATCACTTTGCCTTCAGATTCCTCAACTTCTTTCAAAACTGCCTTCATTCTTTCCTCAAACTCTCCTCTATATTTCGCTCCTGCAACTAATGCTCCCATATCCAAAGCAATGAGACGAACACCAAGAAGATTACTGAGAACATCTCCACTCACAATTCTTTGAGCCAAACCCTCCACCACAGCAGTTTTACCAACACCAGGCTCTCCGATAAGAACTGGGTTGTTTTTAGTTCTTCTCGAGAGGATGCTAACGACCCTTTTAATTTCATCATCTCGGCCTATTACTGGATCAAGCTTCCCTGCCTGCTCAACAAGATCAGTTCCATACGATTTCAATGCCTGAAATGTAGTGTCCCCTAAGGCACTCTCCACCTTTTTCCCTTCCTTTCCTCGAAGCCTTTCGACCTCGGATTTCACTTTTGCTGGTGGAACCCCTGCTTCTTTCAACAAATCAGCAATCTGGGAATCCTCAAGGAGGCCTAGAATCAACTGATCAACGGCCAAATCGGTATCACCGTGTGACTTCTGGGCCGTTTGGGCTCCGCGAATCGCCTTGGTAAAAGAAGAACTAGCGGCGACTTCACCAGGTGGAGGTGACTGTGATGGAAGCTTTTTCAAGGCCTGATTGAATACCCTATCTGCAGATTGAGCGGCATTCACGCCTCCAGAATTTGAGATTGCTAGATAGAAGACGCCATTGGGGTCTGATACTAAAGCAACTGCAAGGTGGATGTGAGTGACTTGGGCATGGTTATTGCTCATTGCTAGCTGATGAGCCTCAGCAAGAACTTCATTTGTCTTCTGCGTGAGCGTGAATATATCAGGATCCATTATCTCTATTTGCTGTTGTAGAACCTGCAAAAAGAAAAGATTAAATTCCCCAAGCTTATTCAGTACACGGCGAAACACTTGTCTATATATAGCAAAGAGCAGAACGCAACAATGAAACAGTTGAGAAATAACAAGGGATTTTCATATCCGATAACTGAGTACATGCTTTGAAAAAGAAATCTGAAACATCATGGATGATGGAACTAAGACGACTTACTCGAGAACAAAAGACAAGTTTCATTAGCCAAACAATCTTAAGGTCGCTTTCTCTGGTTGTTCCTAGAAAAGATGGTTTCATTAGAAAGACAAGCTTAAGTTCTCTTTCCATATTTTATTCATAGAAAATATGAAGAAATGATTCTGCCAAACTTTTTTTATCATTTATTACTAAATTAATTAATAAAAATATTAAAAACTCAATGTATAATTAATAATCATTTAAAATAAATTTTAATTAAATTATTTTTTATAGAGAAAACTTAAGGATGGTTACTTAACTATCATCTTTTTTTTATATTGGTCACTCAATTAAATTTTTTTGTCAAAACTGTCACTAACATTTTATTTCGTTATCATTTTGATCATCAGTAATTAATTATTTAACGTAAGCAAAGTTTAATAGGACTAAAATTATTACATTATATCGGTTTAATCTTAAAAAAAACTCATCAAATATTTGGATTAAACACCAAAATTTTAATTCTTTTTTTTTACAGCAATATTGATATAAACCTTTTAAATTTTCTTTTGACTCGTTGTTATCTGAAATCCACCTCTTCGTGAATGAAATTCGAAACTTCGACATCGATGATTCTTAAGAAAACAAAGCTCCTTGGGACAAACAAGATCTTTCATCTTATTCAATGTGCATTTGAAGAGTAGATCAGTCCAACACCAAAATTTTCTTTTGACTAAATCCACCTCTCCGTGATGAAATTCGAAACTTCGACATCGATGAGTCTTAAGAAAACAAAGCTCCTTGGAACAAACGAGATCTTTGATCTGATTCAAAATGCATTTGAAGAGTAGATCAGTCCAACACTACTGCCGTTGAAAAAGAAAATTCATCAAACAATCGGTCTGTATTGTTATAGAATTTCAGAAAATGATTTCATGATTTTTTTTTTAAATTTGGATGATCGGTTTCTTCAAAACAAATATGATTCCAACCATAAGCAAATAAGAAACCGCTCCAATTAATTGTCATAATTTTCTACCTATCAAACTGTGAAACCATGGCAATCCCTGTGTTTGAGCATCAAACATTTATGTCGAGTTGATCTGAAATTGGTCAAGAGGGAGTGAATTTGGCAATTAAATTTTTTTGGTGGAGGATTTTCGGTAAAAACGAAAAATTGAATAATAAGAGATTTATAGTGGTTCAAGCTTCGGAACAAGTTCTACATCCACTACCTCAGTTCTCATTAAGGATTTTGAAACCAATTCACTAAGAATTCTACTTTTTTCTAGGTTCAAGAAATAACCTTTACAAATAAGTAAATTTTCTACTCAAAATTGACTTGGACCCACAAAAAGGATTACAAAAATAATAATGGGCTAAAAAGAAATCTCTCACAAGATCTATGTGCCCCGATTACAGAATATCTCTCACCAAACTCAATTACAAAGAATAAAAATGAATTACAAGAGTTGGAGCAAAAAAATTTGCAATAAGGTGCTTTGGAGTTGGATTGATGTCCTTTGATGTTGCTTGAGGATCAATAGTTGTTAATACTGCTTTAGAGCCTTCAATTTATATCTTCTCATCGATTTTTAACCGTTGGGGTTGCTGGGAATTGAAATAAAGACGTTGGGACCTCATCTTCCCATCATAAATGCACTTCTGCAGACATCGATATCGATACTCGAGGTACCTGTTTTGAAACAGGCCACAAAGAGAAAGAGTCGTTGTGCATTTAATAGGGGTGTATCGAACCATGGTTCGATATCAATTACAATCTGTGAAGGTTGGTATCGATACCTATTACGAAACATGCTAACTACCATTTAAAGCTTCAACTACCTCTAATGGTCGACTCATTTAAAGCTAAAATAGTCGTTGGAATTTTTTTGGGTATCGATACTGGTATCGAAACATCCCTTTATAATTTTAAAATATTTTTAAATTAAGCCCTGATTCGGTACCTGATTCGAAACAGATGTTGACAGTAACGTTTTGATGGAAAAATGTATTTATGCTGGTATCGATACTTGTTCTTGACTCAAGAATATTTTTTGAAAAACAATAGGCGATATCGATACATGTTCTAAGGGTATTGATACTCTTGTGTAAAAACACTTAAAAAATTATTTTTAAAGTTCTTAGTTTGACTTAAAAACAAAAGTTTAACTTAGGGACTTAAAAATTTATTACAAAATAGTCCTTTATTATTATTGTTATATCAAAATCAATTTTAATTTTACTATTTAACAAGATTAAAATGAAAAATTTAAGACTTAATTTAAATATTTGATGAGTTATTTTTATTAAGGTTAAAATAATATAATATAATAATTTTAGGAACTAAAATTCTTATTAAATCATATCAGGTCATAAACTTCGTTAAATATTTAATAATTGGTGACTAAAATGATAACGAAATAAAACATTAACCACGGTTTTAAAGAAAAATTTATTTGGTTGATCAAGAAAAAGTAATAGTCGGGTGAACACTCTTTTAGTTTTTTTATAAAAAATAATTTAAATAATATTATATTTTAAATAATTATTAATTATATATTGAATTTTTAAAAATTTTAATTTTTATTGATCAATTTAATAGTGTTTATCGGTGCTTTACACCTATCGTAAAATTTTCATAAAAGCTTTCAGATGCATCTACTCTCAAATTTTTAAAAAAAATTTTAAAAAATAACTACTATTAAATTCATTATTAATCAAACATGAAATTCAAAAGAAAAAAATAATTTACCGAATTTTGTATAAATTCGCATTTGATCCCTTATAGTTTGACTTTTCTAATCAACTTTTTATAATTAGATAAAACTTAATATTAATAAAAAAATTAAAAATAAAACATTTAATCAAGTAATTTTTAGATATAAATTTTATAATATTTAATATAGTTCTATTAAAACTATCTACTTTTATGACTTTAAGGAGATTCCTTGTTGTTTAAGCCTTGTCTGATTCAAACAGATTCACCCTTTCTGCCTGAATCCCACCTACTCCAGTCCTGGGTCGAATTGTTTCTTTCTTGCTCCCAATTTGAGTTCATCAAGTTTCGACTCAACCCTATCTGCCAAAACAATCTAGCATACCATAAGTATGAAAATGAGCAGGAAAGCATAAACCAAAAATCTCATAAAGAATCCATCCACTACTCATTTTTCTCTCGACAAGACCAAAACACAATTGAAAACAGAAACATAAAACATACTACTACCCTACAACTACAGCTACATTAATGACCTTGTTCACACATCATCCTCAAGGACAAGGGTCTTCGACGGCTTTCCTAGCAGATCCGTGTACTCCTGGAAAGGAGACCTGGTGAAGCGAGTCTCTCTCCAGAAATCAGGAGTCAAGAAACCGTAGGTCTTAAGAAGACACTCAAAGGTGGCCTGCAATTGTAAATTGCAAAGGTATCAACAATAAATAGGAAGTCACATTTTCCGGTCCGGAGATCAAGTTCAACTCTATACTTCTAAAAGCTTCTCTAGTTATTAAAGTTTGATCAACAACAGATATGGAATCATAAAATTCTCATATTTTGCAGATAAATCAAATTATAGTTTAAAGTTCATGATCATCTCTTATTCAAATGAATAGATGTAAAAAACCCGTAAACAATCTAAAAGAGAAACAAATCAAAACATATACAGGAAGATTATAAAGGAAAAGTTAATACCTTGACAAAGTTTCCAAGAGTTTTGGTTGAACCCCTTGAAGAAGTGAACACATCTTCAATACCAGCAAACTGAAGCACCTTTTTGGGAACTCTAGCAGCCACAATACCTGCACCTCTCGGTGCAGGTACCATCCGAACGGTGACGGATCCACACTTCCCGGTAACCTTGCACGGCACTGTATGGGGTTTCCCGATCTTATTTCCCCAGTAACCTCTTCTTACCGGTATCACTGACAATTTGGCCAATATTATGGCCCCTCTTATAGCCGTTGCAACTTCTTTGCTGCACTTCACGCCGAGTCCGACATGTCCGTTACCGTCTCCGACGACGACAAAGGCCTTGAAGCGTGTACGCTGACCGGCTCGTGTTTGTTTCTGGACTGGAGTGATCTTCATGACCTCATCTTTGAGTGACGGGCCGACAAGCTGGTCGATGATTTGGTACTCTTTGATGGGGAGAGAATGGAGGTAGATTTGTTCGAGGGATGTGATTTTTCCGGCTTTGACTAAGCGGCCGAGTTTCGTCACCGGTACCCACTTTTCCTCCTCGTCCTTGCGGCCTCGGCGCCTGCCTCTTGGACCCCGGTCGCCTCTTCCGCCACCAAAGCCACGCCTGAAAGCTCCGCGTTCCCCACCTCTTTCTGCCATTGTCTTGCTTCGTTTTGATTAGGTTTTATCGAGCGACCGAGACAAGTGGTGAAAGAAGAAATAGAAAGCGGCTAGGGTTAGGATTTTATATGCGGAGATTGTTGGAGTTCGGGTTGGGTGGGCTTCAATGAGTTTATGGGCTTTTGGGTATATTGTTTGTACTTTGTCTACGGATGTTGTAGTTCTCATTGGAAAAGAAAAACCAGAGCTCCAAGGGATGGATGGCAGAATCTAAACATGCATGGACTAAATTGTCTTTATCATATTCTATAAATTCTTTTAATGTAAATATATTTTAGTTTTAGAAACCAGTCTGAATTGAAAAAATTAAAATCTAAATCCTTTTATTTATAAGATATGTATAACTTGTTAAAGGTTTAAGAATCTGTAGTATCCATCCCTTTAAAACTATTTGTTTCACCGCTAGAAACAGAGACTTTTACTTTCTATTTCATAACCACATTTATCCGACTAATTCGTATCCAATCCGTTTGTTTCATTCACAAACACTGCCCTGGGTTGTAGCCTCCGATCTCCTCAGGCTGCACAGGGCAGTGATTAAGACTCACTTCTGTTACATAAAAAAGTATTTTCTTGAGACAAGAGTTGTACACAAACAGACTAAATACTTTGACATTGTTTTTGTTGCTCATCTTTCAAACAAGCGGAAAGTAAAGCATGAGAAACATAGGACCCCGAAGTTACTTTCTCATCACAAGAACCCAAACAGTTTTAAGGTGCAATGGGCAATGGCTACCAGTGGGAGAGGCGGATATTGGACCAAGTGTTAGGGATGCTTACAGTTTTCTCAGGTATCATGGGTCGGTTCAACAACCTCAATTATTGATGGCCGTCAGATGACATGCTTCTTAACTTTCGACAAGCACTTTTTGTGAAGCGACTTAGTCCGAGTCCGACAATGGCATCTGGTACGAAATCAGTTATGGATGGAGGTAGATCGTGTTTCAATACATTTCTTTTCTGGCGTCTCTCGGACTCGGTTTATCCTGAAAAGAAGATATAGTTACCAAAAAACGTTAAAAGAGAGACATTATCTGCAACAAGTAAAATATACAATGAACTAAAATATCTTCCTATGAAGTAGATCGAATCGGCAAAAGGATAATGAATACCTTATAAACATGAAATGTAGACTCTGGAGTGAGTGCAGTTGTCTTTAAAAAGGGGTATGATGTTTAAAATTTAAGAGAAAAAGGAAAGTAGAAAAAATTGAGAATATTCGCGTCGATTACATGTGTATCCGACTGGGTAACATATATGATAAGGGTCATTATTATGGATTCCAGTTAGCAGTTAGGGGGATGAAATAACCACATTACTTCAAGACCGTAAAAGAGGAAAAACTATATCATGGGTCAGACTGACCAATAATAACTACCCACTTCATCAACTTTTCCATGTCATATTTTTTTTCCAGGTGAATCTTCACTTTAAAAATTAAAAAAAAAATGAGGTGGATGATTATCATTGGTCGGTCCCATGAATGACGTGGTGGGACTGACCCATGATATAATTTCTCGTAAAAGAGATGCATCTAAAATATCACGTAGATTGTTCTCTGCTTGGCTTGGTTGACTTGACTGAACCGAATGATTCTGTTGATTCTTCAACCAAATGCTACCATACGACATCAAGCAATGCCGGACCAATCCGCGGATCACCTAGATAATCATATATGCAGCAGATTACTAAGCGTTGGAGTTTTTGCTCAACTCCCATGCTTTTGGAGACTATGCCTTGAGGAGCTCTTCAACTAGCTCTGGTGTTCTAACTCTCTGAAATGGAATTAATCTTAGTGCTTCAGCGGCAACTTTCATGTTTCAAAGGAGATTGAGAACATGAATGTTCTGGGAATTTAACTTGCCAGAAAATTCCAAATGGACCAAGAAACATTGATTACTTAAATAATGTAAAGAAAAAGGTTATCTATAGGTGTAGATTTTTCCCTAAACCATAAGTTCATACCAAGATATGGCAATAAGAGTTGACATAAAAGCAGTAAAACAAAGGATATGCACAAGGAACTTTCTCAGAAAAAATATGCTTCTTACATAGAAGGGGAGTTTCCTAGAGTCACCATCCTTGATTATATTTGATATCCACTGGATGATCTGCAAATGTAGCAAACGACATTGACGAACAATTAGGATATTGGATTTGCTAGGCTTCAAATAACTCTCATCTCTGACAAATGAAGCATGAAGGTATCTGACACTGTAGCTAAACATGAGATAAATGCTTATACCTGGGAAATTTCTGTTGAACCATTGTAAGTCACTGAAAGCTGTGCTGCAGGATCAACATCCTGTTGGTGGAATTCCCATATACTTTTTGCTTTATTCTCAACCTTCAAATTATGTTCAGCAGCATTCCTTTCGTAGCGGATAATGAATAACCGGGGGACATCACTTGGAACTCTCCTTGGTCCACATGTTTCTATACTATTTTCGGTATTAAGGTAGAAAAAACACTACTTCTGGAATACACTCAAACAAATTAGAGGTCAGAAATATATAAAATGAACATAATAAAGTCTATACAAAATAAATTAATTAATGCTTAGGAGAGAAAATATTGATATGGACATTCTAATATTTAATGACTATCATGGTAAGAGAGCTCACATGACCAACCAGTCATCTGGCATCGATTTTAAGAATTGATTCCAGTAAAAGATATGATGGGTTAAGCTTGTATCAAATGCAAAACCCAATGGGCTGGCTTTCAAGGCTATCAGCGTGATAGGAGTTACAAAGTTTGATAGCCTATCAGCTAAAGCACTTTGGTACAAGAAAGATAGGCCAATTAATATATTTTCGGCCTTTCAGGGCTTGCTTTTAAATTTTAATACAAATAACTGTTTTTGAACCCAGGTTTGGGTCAGCCATCTAAATTTAGAACTTATTATAAGCCGTGTTCGTTCTCAGGCATCCCTGTTGAAAATAACAATACTAGAAAAGACACACCTTTTGCATTTCCCCATCAAGCCAGCTTACTTTTCAGAGCAACCGAGGCTGTTATTGAGTGCTCATCTCCAGTAGCTGCATTCAACTCGCTGGATTTTGATAATGTTTCTTGGACCCTGCGCATGGTCTATAATCTAAATTAGTTCACCCCATGTCCTAAATCAAAGGGGAGTCGGCCATCATATTGTTCTCCTCTGAAAATTGATACACATGCATATTATAAACTATCATCGTATTACATTGAAAATTGATACACATGCATATGTTGCACAAGAATGCAGAAATAATTCATTGCATATTATCCTTTATTCAAGTTTCTATCTCTCCAAGCTGGTGTTTGGAGTGTAACAAATCTTTTTACAATTGTTTAAGACTTGTGATTTCTTTTCTTTCATGTTAGTGTACGATTTTTCTCATTAACAAAAATGTATAAGTAATGATCAAGTATACCTTGCTGTTTGTTCTGTTCCAACACATCCAAAAACCATGAATCATTCATCGGTCCTGCAAAGAGTAATCCCAGCTCAGCTTCAAACATGATCCACAGTAAGTTCTACGGGCATCAAAAACTGATAATACATACATATGCATATGCACTTACATACCATGATACACAAGAGGTTTTAGGCCTGGATACAGCAGGGGCGGCTTCCACTCCAAACCTGTTATTAGTTTATAAAAATCTGTCAAGAGAGATGCTATCACAGAAAATGAAACAAGACGAACACTACACATTGCAATAAAAAATAAACCAAAGATGCAGTTAACTGTGTACAGGATTCATCTATAATTTATATACAAATCAAGTGCCAAAGAGTAAACATCTACATACGCAGTCCACCAAACAGAAAATTATCGGAGTCGCACGCTCCCCTGTTTTTGAGAAGAAAATTACTTTTACCTACAAAGTCAGAAGCATGTAACAATTAATTATCACAAAGGCATGCAAGCAAATGAAAGGAAAATTAACACAATGGAAGAGCATTCAGTATTGAAAATGTTCAGATGCTGATAGCAGTTATATTAAAAGGACAAAAAGATCATGAATATCAGCTGTGACGTATACAAAACACGACTAGTAAAATATCTCAACAATTATAGTCTAGGAATCTGTGACCTCTTAAAAGGGCTCTCAAGAAACTAATGAAATGACATTCAAATCAATGTTACAAAATCACCAAAAATTTATGGAAAGACTTCAAACAAAAGCTATGCAAGAATACATAATACAAAATGGAACAACCCCTACACTTGGAACCTTTTGTAGCAGAACCTTGGGTATAATTTGACTATTCAAGACACCTTAATAATCATTTGTTAGTACTCTAGCATTGCTTCATGCATACATGTTGACCAGATTCCTTCTTGTTCTTATAGAAGAATATCAAATGCAAGTGTGAACTAGGACATTTGTCCTTTCCTTTTTGTTTGAAATTTCCTTTCTAACTGAAAATTAAGGAGTAAGATTAATATAATAAAAGAAGCGAGACAACAAATTTCAAGGATAGTTTTTCAAAAAAAAGAATTGAACGGAAAATCCCTGCACAAACAGGACACAAACCACTTGAACAATTTGAATAAGAAAATATGAACTAAAAAAATATCTCTCGAAGATTTTTAGGTCCTTTATGAGGATAAAACTGCAATTTGCAAATGATCTTACTAAAGAACCGAAGCTCAAACTACTTTGACAGGCAATGACTAACAAACTTGTTGGTTAGTACGTATAATTATGGGAAGATATTATTCTAGATTAAGTATGAGAATATATAATGTATATTTTACTTATGAAAAGTTTTCTATATTATGTATCTTTTATTTATGGAAAGTTTTTTAGGATACTAAGGATTGTATCTTTAGTTACTTAGAATACTAAGTCAGTTTTTATATAAATATGTACTCTTCCTATGAATTTAATAAAGAAGAGAAAAATATCTAGAAAACTACCCTTGTTCTCTAAAAAATATTTTCTTCATTCTTTTCAAACATCAAATCCCTAACCACAGATCACACACAAATCACCATCATTCATTGCATCTTTGGTTACCATGGCCGCTTTCTCACATGGCATCAGAGCCAATAATGATCTTTATGTTGTCATCGTAGTTGTTATCTTTAATCAAAACAAATCGACGATATAATTTTTCAGATAAACGTTTTTCAGATAAATGAAAAGTAGTTAAAGATTATATTTATGATGCATTTTCAAAACTGTTACTTGATGATCATGGAAGATTCATACAAATCATGTTGTATCTGGTGTCAAACTCCTTTAAATGTACAAAGAAAAACATGATTTAGTTCTGCATACAAGTGATGCTAAGGATGATCCTTTGTTTGTTCTATATCATGCCTTGGTTCTCTTTGAAAGTGTGAAGTCGAATGCCATTGTAGTACAAAATTCAGTTGGACTGAGGCAATCGGTTCTTGTATTGAGAGGTGAATTAGTTTTATTTAGTATTTTATTTTCGATCTAGGTTAAAAAAGAATGGGGATATATAATTAGTTTAATCATCAGAAAAAAAATCTTATTTTAATTTTTGAGGAAAAGGATTAATTTATAAATGATTTTAACTTTATGATGTGATATTGTAATTAGTTTTTATCTGAAACGTTGCATTTTGTTTGTAGGGTTACTTTTCTCTTCTCTCAATCTTCTCCGAGAAATCAATGAAACTATTGTAGCCAAGAAAAATACAGCAACCACCACCCAAGAACTCATTTATTGAATGCAATGCGTAAATGCTACTGCAAAATGTACTGAAGTGGTACAAATACTTGCAAAAACGTTATTCTTCGTCTCCTCTCTTCATATACTATGACTATGACTATGACTATCATCAGCTGATGGAAATAGCTGGGAGTTATAAAATTCCAGAGATCCTTCCGTATCAAAGATCATAGGGTCAATAATAACATCGTCGTCCCAGAGTCCATCATAAAAAACAGTAGTTGTAGAATCACTATGATTAGTAACTTGTATTTGCGCTGACACGCTGCTGCTGTTTTGCCGATCATTAAGTTCATCAACGCAACTCAATGAAGCAAATTCGGAAGCCATAATGTCATCTGAAACACCTTCATCGATGGCGTTTCCAGATTCTGGTACTGTCACCGAATCCGTGATATTATTATGAGCTGCCCAAGGAGCTGGTGCCGTGCAACTCGACGAAGGGTAGCAAAATGTATCAGAATTTTCAGCATTGGCATTCATATTAAATGGCATTGGTTGGTGCAGAATTTGAGAAGCTCGTACAGGACCGATGCATTTGGTGACCCTAGTAGCTAACTTATTGAGTAGCCGTGCGGAAGCTGAGCGTCGCGTGGTGGGTTCAGTACATTCGGTTTGGGTCTGGGGATTGACAGTAGTAGTAGCATCGGAGGTTTCACTAGATGAGCTTGTGATGGTCGTCGCCGGATCTACACTCGTATTTGCTAAGCGTTTCTTGAGATGAGCGTGCCAATAGTTCTTAACTTCTTGATCTGTTCTCCCTGATAAGTGTCTGGCTATTGTTGCCCACCTACGTTAAAGTAAAAATTATTACATGGTTACGTATTATTTATAGTCTCATCTAATAAAATTTATTTATTTTAGTGACACAAAAAATAAATAAAAATTCATTAAAAAGGGAATAGGATAAAGACTCACATAAAAAAAAAACTACATTAAAACAAAGAAATAGGCATTAAAATGATATATAGTCATATTTAACAAACGCCAATAAAGAAAACCACATTGATATTGATATGTAGCCTCCTTTTATCTATCGAACATTTATTTTAGAAAAAAATATTAGTCATATATCTCAAATATATATATATATAGTTTGAGTACATATTTATAAGTCAAATTTAAACAGGACTTAAAATATTAATAGAATAAAATCTTAAGCACCTATTTTAAAAAATATAGATATAATTTAGACAATTATTTCTATAAAAAAAATAGATATATATTTTAGAAAAACATATAGTTTAGGTACTTATTATGAGTTAATCTTATCTTATTAATCTTTTATTAGTTTTAAAATTTTTATTTAGAGGAAAACTAATATTTTAAAAATATATGTTCCAATTCATATATACTATATTTAGGGTTTGTATTTATGAAAATTTAAATTGCATATCTAATATTTTAAAAACATAATCTTGTTTATGTTAATGTGCCGTAAATTTTTAACAAGACGATACTTTACGTAGATGTACAAACCAAAGTCAATAAAATTATTTTAGTTTGATTGTTTTAAGTAAAAAACAGTATAATCCAACGTTGTTTTGATAAACAAAAATTTAAAAAAAATTATTTTTATGAAGATTTGAACTTAAGACCCTTAGAATCTAAAAGTGACTTCCTTGAATCCAAGAAAGCGATGTGACATCACACAACAAGACAGGAAAACCCCAACCCCGTGGACGTGTTAATCTTTAAATATTGTCCTTTTTATTTCCCTCATCCATCGTTGTCATTTGTCATGACCTGCGTCTGTTTGTGGGTACAGTTGCACCATGTTCTGCCCTCAATTATCTTCAATTCCGTTCCCCAATTTATAGTGATCATACCTCCCCCTTATCCCTTCGGACCGATGAGAAATTTTGACCATGATCCATGATGGCCAAACTTAAGGTCTTGATTCTAAAGGTTTCAAATGATCGTTTTAGTTTGATCTCTACGTTCATTGTCGGAGTTCAAACAAAATACTATAAAAAAATCAATTCTGTACCTGTTGCCTACTTCTGCATGAAGTTTAATAATGGTTTGATCTTCCTGAGGCGTGAAGTCTCCTCTCTTAATTCCCGGTCTTAGATAATTAGCCCATCTCAACCTGCAGCTCTTCCCACATCTTCGAAGACCTGCAAAACCATAACTACTTCATCACTTCCACCGCCTGCCTCAAGTATCCATGAAGTTTAAATCAGATATTGAAAAGAATTACCAGCTTTCTGGGGCAGGAAACGCCACCCACCTTCGCCATGTTTTTGGATGTAAGCAATGAGCTTCTGGTCTTCTTCACCAGTCCAGGCTCCCTTCTTCAAACCATCTGAACTGCTGTCTGGAGTCCTTTCCATTCTCAACAACTCCAACAATGGAACTGATGATATATATAGATAGATATAGCCTTGTTAATTTTGTCAATGCCCAAATAAGGGGGTGAATGGATGAGTCGTCTGAGAAATAGTTTGAAAAGGGTGGTCGGATTTCACATTGTGTGGTCCTACATCCAAATCACAAGTCTCCATAATCCTATTCCTATCTAATCCTTGGTAAAACAACATTTTGCACTTATTTGTTTAGCAACTTCAAAAGTTGAATAGAAGGGCAGGTTTAACCAGAAAAGATTGTAATCACATCTGCAACTATTTTTAAATAGTATATCGTTTTAATCTTTTATTTTTTAGTTATTTAAATTTTAGTTTAGAGTTTATTTGAAAATATTAATTAATATACCTTTTTTTCTACATGGGTTTCAACGTTGTCTCTAAATTTATATTATGTGGGTCATAATCCTTATTTGTGGTAGGTTTTTGTAAGTGTACGCATCATAATCGGAGGTAAAGTTGAATTTAATAACGTCATACTAGAAAGGCGGAAACCTAAGATGCACGCATTTGATCTTTCATGTGATGAGGCTATAATTATACCGTTGGATGTTGTATTTTATTTTGAATTTTTGGTTGATAAAGATATTATTATCGGTGTTGAGGAGATTTATAACATTTCGATCTCAACGTAAATCTAAAATATTATATTAAAAAATTTATTTTGAAATACAAGTTTATCAAGTCTCATTTTTAATAAATTTATATAAATAAATAATAATAAAAGAGTTTACAAACTAATAACTCCAATTTTAAATACATTATTTAAATAATAAATATTACTTAGAATGAGTTGTAAACTCATGGCGGTAAAATTCTAAGAATATAATAAGTTAAAATTAGAATATCAAGTATTATACGCTTAAATTGGCTCGACATTATTGGGGTAGTTAAAAAAATCTCTACTCATACAATCGTATCGAAACGATTCAATCCTTATCTATACATCTAGGGGCACAACCTTTTGTTCCGGAAAGATCTTTATCAATTCGGGGACTACCGCATTGGTATCTTTGTGTAAAATTTGAGTTTGACTACTTTAAAATATTTTGAAACATTTTTAAAACCTCTTAAAAATTTATCATATTATTTTTAAAATATTTTAAAATAAAAATCATTTTTAAATCTTTTAAAGTAATTCAAAATATATTTTAAATATTATATTAAAATAAAAATTGTAACAATACTTTATCAATTCATCCCCTAGATATTTTCTTGGTTTATTTTATCTCTTAAACTTAATCACCCCTATTTAGGGGACAACTTAAAAAAATAATATATCTTAAGGAATAATTTAGTAATGATGTAAAACTTAAGGGACAAAACAGATAAAAATAAGTTAGAAGAAAAGTTGTGACATATTTAATTTAAGGAAAAATGTAATAAACCAAATAAATATATCCTTATTTAATCAGTTAAGATTGTATTTTGTCATCCTAACAAAAATCTCCATCATTAATATTTTTTTTCATTTTAATAAAATTATTACTTATATTCTTAAAAGATATATTTTAAATTAATGATATGTAATATTTTAAGAACAAAACTTATATTCTATTCAATTTATTGACAATAAAATCTATATTAATTCTAAATTTTTTATAGTTATTATTAACGACCCTTAAAAATGTCTGTAATAAAAAAATAGCCTCCCATGTGTCCCATCGGTACACCATATCCTTCTTTTTTATGTTTTCAGACATACCTACATGTATCATATAATCTTCATGTAGACGAAGCGTACCTACCTAGACTTTGGAGCCTTCCCAAGTCTATCACATCGTTGGTTATAGGATTTCTTTTGGCATGATTTGCTCCTACGTTGGAAAAACATGTACGTTTGTCTCAGGATTGACGTGGAGGAATAATATTAGCTTTATAGTTTAAATGTATAGGTTAAAAATAGAATATATTTTATTAATACATCAAACACTTAGATGAGATAATTTTCTCCCATTTTTTGTCACATTTTCGAATTGGGAATTTTTCGTTTAGATCAAAAGATAATTGATGCTGAAAATAAATAAATTTTAACTATAAAATAAATGTTTAAAATATATATTTTTTTGTTTCGGTTAAGGGATCAAATTATTTTCAGGTCAAATAAGTATTTAACGTTTCATTCTGTAAGTCATTTAATTTTACTCGTTAATTCTTATTGTTAAAAAGATACGGTCTAACTCTTAAAAATTTTAAAATTATATTTAAAATAAATAAAATTATTTAATTTATAAAAATTCTTTAAAATTTTTAAATTTCGTAAAATAATCCTTAAATTTCAAAACCTCTTAACTCTCTTGAACCTAAATTCAGATTTAGTCCGGTAATTATTCCTGTGGATGATGAGTATGTTTCGGTGTCGTATTCACCTCTTTGTACTTATTAACATTCGTCCTTCTCGCGGGTTCCAACAGGTCTAAAGACGATTACACAGATGCCTACAAAACTAGTACACTCGGATGGACAGGGAGCAGGTAAGCAGGGGTAGTTTGGATTTCTCGTTCAGTTCACATGAAAAAACGTAGGATCAGGTATTGAATAGGTTTGTAGGAAAAAATAATATAAAATTAATAATTTTTTAGATTATTTTTTAAATTTGGTTGAAAAAATATATATTTTTTAAAAATGTATTTTAATTTTAAACTTTTCTAAAAATAATTTGTAATAAGTTTATTTATTTTAGTCTATATTATCAATTTCATAAAAATATATCTAAATTTAATATTTTATCTATTTAAAAACTTTTAATAATAATATAAAACGTTCTAAATATATATTTTAAAATTATTTTTTTAAAACTATATTTTCATCACACATTTTAAATACAATATCAAATTGTCTCTTAATAAAAGTAAGAAATTTCAAATATGGTTAGAATCTCACAGAAATGTGAAAGGATTTCAGACTTAAGCGGCCTTGATAGTTGATATGATTGAAAAATAATTATTATATAATATTAAAAATGATTAGTTATTTACATATGGTTTACTTGTACGTATAACCTAAAATATATTAAACAGTTTTAATGTTTATATTTGATTTTTAATCATTTTATCTAAAAGATTAAAAATCATAAATATATTTGATATATAATTATACGCAAAAGATTTTTATAAAATGATATGTAAATTAAATACAAATGACTTTAAAAGTAAAATATGTTAAAAATATTATGATATTTTTTATAAAATGATTAATAAAAATATATTTTTTTACAAATCAATCCGATTGTTTCATTAAAATGATATGTAAAATAAATAACACTGATTTTTAAAGTGAAATGTCATCGATGTTTACCTCTTTCTCTCCTACTTCTGTTTCAATCGATTGTAGTCTACAAGCATGGACTTGCTTTCATCAGCCTATGGATCCTGAAATCTGTTGAAGTCGATTCCCTGTCTGGAAACACTGGGTGTGTTGCATTGGATGTCCTAGGAGTACTGTTCTAACTTGTGTAGTAAATCATTGGTATGACTAAAATACCCATAAAATGTACATGGTTTGAAGAATCGTATTGAAAACATTTCTGTTCTCTTCGTCCTATAAAATATGGAAGAGATGTATTATATTATAATTTTATAATAAAAAAATAGAGAGATGGTAAAAAAAAGGAAATATACCTAATAAAAATTGAGTTTTTTAACAGACAACTAAAATAAGATCCTTTCAAAATATAGTAAGAACAAGTGTTCTACTAGGACCGAGGAATTACAATTACTAGTAGTTCACTGTTTTGGGCTTCGACTCGCATCCATATTTTGGTCATGGTCTTGTGGGGACACAGACTTTGGGCTTGGCCTTCTGGAGACACAGGGGGTAGGGTAAGGAAGAGTTGTCACTCAAGCTAGTTGTATGACATTAGTTACTATAATTACATGATTTAACCACTCATTTAATATACTATGAAGATCACATTTATATGATATAAATAAGATTTGAATATAACAGTTACAAAGAAATTAATCTGTCACTGTCGTTGCGAATAATTTATTAATTTTACCTTCAGTTTTCATTCTATAAATTTAGAGTTAAATGAATAAGTACATTTAGTCAGTTGATTAAGTTATTTATCTTTGTTTATTTAAATTCTTTTAGGTTATAAATTTTAGACTCGTAAAAATACTCTTTTTTTGGAGTCCTCTCTTCTCTTCTCTCTAAGTATGATTAAGGTTAGAATTAGAATTTATAAAAGAAATTAAATTATAATAAAATGTAAAATTTTTAGGGTTAAACATAATATTATGCCAATTTTGTTTACTAAATTTTAAACAAAGTCCTATAATAGAAGGACCATATGCGTGTTTTACGCGAAGACAAACAAAATCTTAGCTGTAGAAGCAAAAAGTTCAGCCATGTGCCGACGGCCACGATTTCTTCTTGGCAAACCAGCAAAACGTGAGAAGTCTAAAATAAAATCAAACGCTTTTGGTAGATTCTTTCCAGGTTGTGGCGGTGTATTCGGTACACACACAGAACAGAAAAGCAATTGAAAATTCAGTAGCACAAGGAGTAGGTGAAGAAGGAAATTTTGGTGCTTTGTTCGAACTTCATTGTGGGGTTTCCTATAAATACAAAAAGCGAAAAAGAAAACCCATTTTTCTTATATATCAATTCACTTCCCTTACTAGCTCTCTAGTTTCAGATCTCAAAGGTTCGTTCTTTTTATCTTCATTTCGTGTTGCAATTCTTGAATTTTAAGCTATGGGTTTTGTTTATTATCTGAATATTAACTGGGTGAAATGTTGATTAGATCTGTGCGATCGGTTTTGACATTGCTTTTATAAAGCTTGACATTTGGGAAAGTTAGGGTTTTGTTTTTCCTCTTTGTTCTGTTAAGATTTTTGTTTAATCTATACCTTGAGGTATCTCTTGAAATTGAATGTTGGGATTCTGTTTTTTTTTCTTCCGTTTCCCGAGAAGAATCTCTGGGAGCAAAGATGAACTGTTGCTGATGCTGCGGATGAACCTCAATATTAAAATTTCTGAATTCACTATCTATACTAGTTCATATGGTTAAGGGATATTTCATCCCGTTTACATGATTGTTTATTTCAAGTTTGTGAAACTAATGTTTAGAACGTGATTAATACAAAGAACATACCATAACTAAAACTAACTTATGTTTATAATTTGCTGTTGACTAAACATGTGCTGCAAAATTAACCTATACGGTAGGTTAAAATTAACGTTTTATAACTTGGTCATTAAGTGAATCGAAAAGTAACTTCAAAATATTAACATTTTAAAATTAACATTTTAAAAATCTTTGGTAACTAAACATATTGAAAATATTGGGAAAAATAAATATCTGGTTGAGAGCTATAGAGTCTAGTGTGTCTCTAAAGTGCATTCATAAATCACATTATCACTCAATTCACAGTCCCAGTTATAATATTATAAATACTCGCAGTAATTAACACGATGAGCAATGAATGTAATGTCACAAAGAATGCAGTCTCATACTCCGAACGTCAATCATAGTGGTGGTAAAACCAACCGGTCACAGTGGAGGTAGTTCCCCATAACCCCTCACCCCTTATTTCGCCAAACGCAGTTGTGGTAAAAACTACCTTCCTCCGTACAGTCTATCCCATGTAGATGTAATGTTATGAATGCAATGATCCTAATGTCACACCACAATTAATCGCATAAAATACGAATCGCACAGTTTAAGTAGTCTGATCACAATAACACAACAAATCTTAAATTCACAGTAACACATTAATAGTTAACCATATAACATAAATCTAGCACAGGAAGAGAACACACCTCTCGAAGCGTAATTGCTACTGTTGACATGGACGTTTCCCACGATCTGAGCTATGTCTTGTTCTAGCTGAGTCAAAGTCTTGAGCGATGCTTGCAGAAGTCGGTTGTATTCGAGGCGGAGGCAAGGGAGGTAAAACATCCTCTTCAAAGTCCACGTCATCTCTCGAAGCATAATTGCTACTGCTGACACGGACGTTTCCCACGGTCTGAGCTAGGTCCTGCTCTAGCTGAGTCGGATCTCGAGCGATTCTTGCAGAAGTTGGTTGTACTCAAGGCGAAGGCAAGGGAGGTAAAACGTCCTCTTCAGAGTCCCCGTCATCTGGGCTTCGAACTTCACAGCAAGAGAAACAAAGTTGTTTTTGGTGCCGGCTCAGTGGTAGAAAAACAAGAGCACACAAAACAAATAAGGGAAGAGGAAAAAGAATTGAAGTAATTGAAGTCGGTAGCCAGAGAGAAAAAGAATTTCACGATGGTTATATATATATATTCAATTCAACTAGGTTTAGGTTTATCCTGTAATTCTGATAATACCCTTTTACCAAATTCCCAATTCTCAAATTTTAGGGTTATTGAATTTGGGAATTTGAATTTAATTAGGGTTTTCCCTTACTCAGATTTTAAGGGTGTTACACAAAAGAAATTGGATGTCAGGATTTTTCTAATCAGTCTGTAGGATTTAATTTTACCAGATGGGGATTTTGTGTAAGATGAGGATGGTTAATTTTGCTTTGAAATGGATGTGAATACGAAATTGGTACCTTTGGTTGTTGGAAGGACCTTGCTACTGTTTCTGGGCTCTGTTTTGAAGGCGTAATTGCTCTTTCAGCTCCTTTTGCTTTTAGTTTGCTTTAATGCCCATTCATTATAATTATAGGTAGAAGTAAATGCTTGCTTTTTTGTATTATTATATTTTTGGGTGCAAGCATGTCTTAGAATGTACAATTCATGTTCAGTTCTTTGAACCGACTTTTGCATCTGTGTCTTTTTTACTTCTGTAAATGAGTAAATGCATTTTCAGTTTGGTGTGTGTAATGTAGCTTGTTTATTACATTACTTGATATATGGTTTCATAGTAGGCTAGGCTGTGACACTTTTTCCTTTTTATAGTGTGAGATGGCAACAACATCAGCACCTACATTCTCGATTGGATCAACTATTTCCTTTGGGAGTAGGGGGAGTCTGCTTCCGCAAACAAAACCTTCTGCTGTAAGGCTTGTTTCACACAATTCACTTGCAAGTTTCAGTGGCCTCAAGGCGGTAACACCTGTGAACATTGATTCCAAATCTTCCTTCCTTGGCAAAGAAAGCTGTACAGCTCTTAGAGGCTCTATTGCACTGAAAGCACAGAAACCAAACCAAAGGTCTTACTGTGGTTTACAGCTTCAAGCATTTTACAAAGTGGCAATACTTGGAGCTGCTGGAGGTATAGGTCAGCCTCTGGCGCTTCTAGTCAAGATGTCCCCGCTAGTTTCATCTCTGCACCTCTATGATATAGCAAATGTCAAAGGGGTTGCTGCCGATCTCAGTCACTGCAATACTCCTTCACGAGTTCTGGATTTCACAGGTGCTTCTGAACTAGGAAATTGTTTGAAAGGTGTGAATGTGGTGGTTATTCCTGCCGGTGTTCCAAGAAAGCCCGGTATGACCCGTGATGACCTATTCAATATCAATGCCAACATTGTTAAGACTTTGGTTGAGGCCGCTGCTGATAACTGTCCCGATGCCTTTATCCATATTATCAGTAATCCCGTTAACTCCACAGTACCAATTGCTGCTGAAGTGCTGAAGCAAAAGGGTGTTTATGATCCAAAGAAGCTTTTTGGCGTTACCACATTGGATGTTGTGAGAGCTAACACATTTGTCTCTCAGAAGAAAAACCTTAAGCTCATCGATGTTGATGTTCCTGTTATAGGCGGACATGCTGGTATCACCATTTTACCCCTGCTGTCAAAGACAAAACCATCTGTTCACTTTACAGATGAAGAAGTTGAGGAATTAACTGCCAGGATTCAAAATGCCGGGACGGAGGTTGTGGAGGCAAAGGCAGGTGCAGGGTCGGCCACCCTGTCCATGGCTTATGCCGCTGCAAGATTCGTCGAATCATCCCTTCGTGCTCTTGATGGGGATGGGGATGTCTACGAGTGCTCTTATGTGCAATCGGATCTGACTGACCTTCCATTTTTTTCTTCCCGGATCAAGCTGGGAAGAAAAGGGATTGAAGCACTGATTCCAGCTGACCTTCAGGGATTATCCGAGTACGAAGAGAAGGCCTTGGAAGCACTTCAGCCTGAATTGAAGGCTAGCATTGAGAAGGGAATTGCATTTGTGCAGAAGCAACCAGTTGCTACATAAATTGCAAAAAGATTTTGAAGCTCTAAAACCTTCATTTAAACCATGCTTTTAAGGGCCATAAACCCTGCATAAGAACCTTCAGTTTTGTAGAATGAAGTTTTTTTTTTCTTCAAATTGATGATCCCCGAGTGTGTTGATTGTTGCAGATGAGATCATATCCGAATCTGACTTTGTATTTTGTAGTGCTTTTTGACATGGATTTTTTTTAATTACTGCGTGTTCAATAAATTAAATTAATTAGTCTTTTTATTTATACGAGAAAATGCAACGGAAAGACCCAACACTTTTATAGTTTGATGAGACATGGGTAACGCAGTGTTTTTCATGATTTGGTTATTTGTATTTCTTACGCATTTTTAGCAATAATAGGTTTATTTAAAATTTATTAGAGTTTTTGAGTTATTATATAATTTAATTATAATTATTTATTATATTACGATATAATCTAATTTTAATTTAAATATTTTTATATAAAAAATATTTTTTAATTTTTATATCACTATATATATATAAATTGAGGGATTTTACTTAAACTTAAAAAATTTATTAAATACTAAAATTTTGAGTTATTCAAACTTTTACATTAAAACTTAAACTGTATTTAATTTTTAAAATTAAATTAAAAATTATTTTTTTTGAGTCGAATCAAATTTTATTAACCTTAATATAAAGTATTTTATTGTTTATCCTTTATTGTGAGCTCAATTCTTGTATACTCCACCTTGATAGTCTTTACTGTTTACCAAATAAACATAGTAAGAAAAAAGGTTTAATTTAATCTTAAAGTTAGAATGATTTTATCTTAATCATTAGAAAAATATAAGGTTATAAGATTATACCTTATCCTTAATGACAATCAATTCAAGTTAGTGAATTATAAAATTTTAGTGATAATAAGTTAATATAATCATTGTAAACATTAGTTTAAAAAATCGAATCATTATAAATTAATTGTACATAAATTATTTTAATTTTTTCATCAAAATTTTAAAATTAATAACTCATCCCATTTTAACAGTATACGATTGTTGTATCGAGTTCAATAATATTTAAATAATATTATATTAATAACGATATTAATAGTGTGAAAATTAAACCAACATATAATTTTTTATATAAATTTATGCAAAATTTAAGATTCATGACTAATTTTAAGAAATTGTTGTAAATTTAAGTAGTTTTTATTATGTAATAAAGTAATTATAATTTTAAAATAAATATAAGATTCAAATTTATATATTTTTTTAACACTTAGATATTTAATAATTAATATTATTTAATATTAATAATAAAACAAACAGAGGAGCCACAATGTCTAGTGGGCATTTATTTTCGGTCACACGTACTGGTGATTTAATAAAGAATGAAGCTATAAACCTTCTTTTCCTGATAAAAAAAATACTAAATTAAACCTCCCTCAGAACTCCTTCACTGCCGCCAAACCTCTAGGGTTTTAGATTTCTGCACTCCTCAATGGCAGAGAAAGAGCCGTCGTCGGAGCTCGCTGAGACCAACCCACCAACACAAGACATGGATCTAGAAATCCTTGATTCATCCGCCGGAAACTCCGATATCAACGGTGACTCCAAATCGAAGCGCGAGAGAGAAGAAGGCGAAGAAACCGACGACGTACCCAAAAAACAGAAGCAGGAAAAGTCCGTAGAAGAGGAAAGGCTTGAAAAGAAGTCGGACTTAACCCAGTCGGGTCCTGTCCGTCTCGGTCCAAAGGAGTTCGGTTCGTCGACGGAGATGTTTGATTACTTTGTTTATTTGCTTCATCATTGGGGCACTCAACTGAACTTTAACAAGGTATTGATTAAAATAGCTTATTTTTGGGTTCCATGTTACTTTTCTTTATGTAAAGGAAGATTTTCTTAAAAAATATATATGTATTGTAGTAATGTTACAATCATAGCTTCCATAGTGATTGAGGAAAGTAGTTGATTTCATAAAAGTATAAACCTTTTAGTTACATGAAGCTTGATGCTGTAAGGGAGTTATTGGATTTGTGCATAAAAAGCCAAGTAGTTTGGACTCTGTATTTAGCTTGAAGTATAACATGTGAAACTTATATGACCCTCCAAGCAAAGAAAAATTGGAGGGATATGCCCTCCAGAATCTGATAGGTTGGTGTTATTAGCTCTTGTTAGATCGTGGAAATGTTTGTTAATAGGAATGGTAGAAAGTGCACATAAAATTCATTGCCTAAATCTACCATTAAATTTGATCCCTGGGTTCTGAAATATTTGATAATTTTTGTTTCACGACTTTGTGTTGCAGTATGAGCATATGGTATTGCTGGACTTGCTTAAAAAAGGCCATCTAGAGCCTGATAGAAAGATTGGTGGAGGGATCAAAGCTTTCCAGATCCTAAATCATCCCGTGTGGAATAGTAAATGTTTCTTTGTGATTAGGGATGATGAAACTGTTGATGATTTTAGCTTCCGGAAGTGTGTTGATCATATACTCCCCTTACCTGATGATCTGAAGATAAAACGTGAGGCAAACAGGGCATCTGGTGGAGGCAGACGTGATGGGAAAGGCGGTGGCCGAGGCCATGGGAGAGGTGGTAAGCCTAGAAACTAAGACAATAGTCGTTAAAATGAAGTTGAATTTGGATTCAGTTCTTTTGAAAGATGAAGACTGCTTTGTTTTGCTTATGTAAATGACCCTAGGTTGTTTATGTTTTCTCAAATTTATGGATATTGATGTTATCATTGTTCGCATTTTATACTTACGTTTTTACCCAATGCATTGGGTTATATTGAAGTTTGGATTTGAACTAATTCTGGTATTAGCTTTAACTAATACCATCTTTGTTTTATGCCAAAAAGCAAAATTGTAGAAATCCCATACTACCAACAGTCAAAAAGATCATACAAAAAATACTACCTTTAAAAAGCTTTGCCAAATAAGTTTTATATGCATGCTTATTGCTTATAGAGAGAGAGAGAGAGAGAGAGGAGGAGAGTCTACTAAATGTTAATTGTTATGTAGTTTGAACAAGTACAACATACATGATCATTATCGATGAATATGGGTCGAGTTTTGTAGATGTTTAATATGAGGACAATATTTTTATCTCAATTTTCCCCGTTTATAATGTTATGATTTTAAGGAATTGTTCGTTTGAAATCATTTACTGATTGCTTTTGGTTTATGGTTACTAGAGACATTCCTGGATTCTCCAGTCCTTTAACAAAGCTGATGGAAATACAAACCAACTATTGCATAAGCAAACTCCGGATGATGGCATCTTGGGCACTGTCGGTTGTTGCGAGTAACTCCGATAATCTCTCACTCGGGTCATACACTTCTTGTTATGTAGTTGAAAGCTTCTTGCAACACTTTGGCAGATGAAACCTGTAGTGTCAACAACAATGACATCTCAGTATTTTAACAAAACAACTATGCTTCGAAACCCCTTTATTTTCACTGCCTCAATAAGCTTTTGGTATCTAGGGGGCACCCTATAAAGTTTTCAAATTTTATCAAAATTTAATAAAATCTTGTGGGACTCAAGTAAAGTCAAGGACAAGAGAAACATGTTTCCATCATCTTAGTAATTTTTTTTTTTTTTTTGTATAGACAAGATGCCATCAATTACTTGTTGAACTGAAGATGCAAAACAGAAAAGTAGGGTAGAAAAGAATCGTAAAGATATACCTTCTCAGAGTGTGTGTTTGTAAGCTCCGTAAGAAGCTGCTGCAATTTGGAAACAAGATCATCAGTAATTCTTGCACCAGGTGATGCTAGACATCTTCCTTAATTTGACTGTCTACTTGACAGCTGACGAAGAAGCGAAGTAAGAGATATATCTGTTTTCTACGAGTATTTTATATTCAAAAATTGAATCTGTTTCTTCAAACACTTGTAAAAAAGTAGTTTTAGTCGCCTGTTCCAAGGAAGGAAGCTTTTAACTCCTATAGGCTATAGGCTATAGGCTATAGCCTATATGATACTCCATTATATATGCAATGAAAAATATACCATGTTTTTAGAACATGAGTGTGCTAAATTTATAGCTTGAATCTAGACAACTAGTCTAAAAAAATAATAAATAAAATAATCACCAGAAGCAGAAAGTTGTCAGAGTTGAGCTAATCACTTATTAATCATTAATTCTGATATTGTTACTTTTATTAATTGTGAAAGCAAATACACTGGATGGTATCATTTTGCTTTTTATCATAAATAGGACGATCCCAACAAGGAACTGAAACACTATAGCTGATGAAAGGAGTAAAATAATATTGTAGTTTTTAAATTTAATACAACACATCATAATAAATATGCGTTGAGGCCATTTTATCTTCTTTAAGATTGTGTGGTTTGATTAGGTCAAAAAATTAAGTGAGGGTTTCATTATCTATTTCCAATCCTATGAATTGCAATGGCGGAAGCACATCCTAAATTAGAATTTAAATTTTCAAGTAAGACATTTTTAGTTATTAGAATTTTAATTTTATGATTTATTTTATTTCAATTTTTTTTTAAGTCGAGTTTATGAAATTTCGAGTCTAATCAAAATGAGTCAAATAATTTCATCTTAAATCAAATTTAATTTTATAAATTGAGTCAAGTTTTATTCACCTTAAAAATGTTCACTTAATAAGATACAAATTGTTAATTAATTAATAACAAACATCTTAAAATAATATGTTGATTTGATAAGGGTTTGTTTTCTCTTACGTTTAAATTGTAAAATCTTTGAAAATGTGATATTGTTATTTTAGTGTACGTATTTATCTAGCGTTATCATATGTTTACTGTTAGTGAATTAACAATTTTTATTCATTGATGTGTTATTTTAATTTAAAACAAAATATTTATATACCAACGTGATTATTTAATGGATTTTTGACATTATATTTTTTTGCATTATATATGAGTACAAAAAGTAAGGGCACATCAAGTTTAAATTTTCTCAATTAAAGAAGAAAATTTATGCAAAAAAAGAAGTTCAATGATCACGTGGTTACTTCAAATGATAAAAATTCATCCGATGAGAAAAATAATTAGAAGTGGTCAATTTATGTCTCATGATAATCGAAGAGATGTTAAAGTAACCTTCAGCTCACCTACTTTTAAATTTAATGAATTTCAAAAGTATGATGAACTGCAAGAGGCTTACAATAAATTAATTTTGGAATTTAAAGAGTCAATTTTAAAAAACAAAAAGGTTATTTTAAATTTAAAACATATTACATAGATTCCTTTCAAGTATGATCACTAAAAAGAATTGGTTGATCTTGAAGCTTCCTTGAACAAAGTTTGACTGAATACTTTAAGAAAAGAAACCATTCACAACTCTAGTGTATAAAAAGAAACTTTCAAAGGTTTCTAATCGTAAATATAATACAAGTGTTTGGTGTTTTTAAGGAACTCTTAGCTTATAGTAATGTTAATGTTATTGCTTTTTGGATTCTCAAAGGATTTGAAGAGCTAATATCCATACACCTAAATTCTTTTAAATGCTAAAAATCAAGGCTTAATTTTATGTTTGTAGGGGCATTGTCAAAATTCAAAGACAAATTCACGAATGTCCAAGAACTGATGATAAATAGTGACGCTATTCTTCTTTGATACGTTGTATAACATATATTTTTATTGCTGTACTTTATAATATATAGTATAGTTATATGCATTTCATATATAAATAGACGAATAATGAAAAGTTGATAGAGTTTGGACAATGAATGCATCAAATGGTATAGAGAAGAACTAAAGAAATAGATAGAAACAAAGAAATGAAAATTTTCAGATAACAACCAAATGGTACAAACAACAAATAAATAGCCACATAAATCCTGACCTCAAAAACAGACAATCAGGTAGCGTGGTAACCATTCCTACGAATAGTATTAGTCTCGTGGGCTGGGCTGTTATAGCTGAATTACCAACAGTAACATCTGGCACAAGACTAGTAGTGGACGAAGGGTCGACCATAACATGATGCCATCACTTTTCTGCCACTTCATACTTTCATATTTTAGGGCAAGACCATACATCCATCGTGAAAACATAAATAAAAGCTGTTTAGCCCAAAAAATTTGAGGGAGGGGAGTTAGAATGAAACCTATTCCCACTTCATCTCCAAACGGTTGATTGTAGTGGCTAGACAATTCTCAGCTCCTCCAGACCAAAGGAAGAAAACGGGATAACCCAAAAACCTCCAAACATTCACATTCTAAAACTGTAAACAAGCTATTTACATGCAACGGAAAGTTCAAGACCTACAGAGCATTGCCCAAAACTCTTCTTAACTCAAATTTCTGTTCTGTGGTTAGCCTTGACGGGTACTTGACATCCAACTTGATCCTCAAATTACCCTTTTTCCCCGGTTCTTTCGAGATAGGCATTCCTTCATTTGGAACCACAACTTCGGCACCAGGCTTGATGATATCAGTGAGTGGTATCACGAGATTCCTACCATCCAGAGTTGTCAGCTCAAGAGTCCTACCAGTGAGGGCCTCTACCAGTGTAATCTCCTGATTGATGACCAAATCATTGCTATCCCTTTTATAAAGGGCGTGAGGTTTCTCTTCTATCACAAAAATGACATCAGCAGGAATTATACCAGGCTCCTCGTTGCCTTTCTCAAGGAATGTGATCTTTGTTCCCCTCTTCCAACCAGGTTTTATTTCAATGGTCAATATCTCTTCTAGAGTCCTGATATTACTGCAAGAAAGTAGTTCAGCTGTCAGGTTTTAAACAGAGGGAAGTATTCATGTAAATAACAACACAAAGCATATTACCATTTTTTTTTGAAAAAGACTAATTCGGTGCCAGACTAGGTGTCATGAAATAAAAGCATTGGGTTATATGCCATTTTTATCGAAATTGAGAACACTACAAGAATTCATGATTACTATCCCGTTCTACTTCTCTAGATGATATTTAAAATCTCATATGTACCCACAAATAACCCAAGTGTTGCAACAGCATAGACTAAAAAGAGGAGCTCTTGCTTTTTAGGATATTAGACACAAAGCAAAACAAGGCAGTTGAATATAAATTCATAGTGAAAAAGATGGAAACATAGAAACAAGGAATTTCTAACATGCATAGAGTATCTTATAGCATCATTTGGAACTTTAGAAAATTAGATTTGCAGTGGCATCTAGTCCTTATATTTGCATGCTACTTCATAAGCAAAACATAGTTGTCTTTGACTAGGTTAGTCCAGTTTTTAAATCCTACCCATACATCCAAAACAAATAAAAGGATCCCACGTCAAACCAACTGCATAAACCAGGACAGAAATCATTACCTATGCTAACCCAAAAGGGCAACGACATGTTAGCATAATCCATAAACATGAAGAGGTGTTTTTTTTATTCCCCACTCTGGGGGTGATTGCTTTAAAGATGGAATGATAAAGGGTTGTGTTATGGTGGTTTACCTCGTAAATAAATCCTTATTCCGGAATAATCTCCTTACAAAAAGTGAAACAAAATTATTCATCCCTCAGAATCTTATCTTTAGAGAACAAAGTCCTTACTAAGCATCTTAGGGTCTATATGATACAAGTACCTTGTGGCTTTCTAGAAATTAGAAGTGAGATTATCGGATATATTTACGAGATTCAAATAATTAGATTCACTTTTAAATCTTCATCTCTAATCCTAACTGAGAAGCATAAGCTGTGGAGTCATAATATTTTATCATCCCAAATAGGAGCTTACTTACTTTATATAGGAGGGTTTGAACTTAAGATCTGTAACCAACCCAAAATACAAGATGTAAAAATGCTAGAGGTCACGGGTTCGAGTAATAGTAATGCAACACAATGATTGAGCGATCAATGTCCAATGGTTGAGAGTATACTCTAAAACAAATACAACTGTAATCATTGTAGCTGATTCAAAAAAAATGCTGAGAAATTCAATAGCCTCTGTTTTTCTAAGGCTAATCTCACAACCCGAAATACCAGATGTAAAACTGCTGATAAATTCAATAGCCTCTGTCTAATGCTAATCTCACATCCCATGAAAGCGTGGTTGGATACTTCTTAAGACCACCAAGGAAACATATGACCTTCCTTCCTCGAGCCAATCATGTAAGGTAGTGACTCCCACAACATTTATTTTTAAGTAAAAGTCAAAGGGATTCGATTTATTTGGTATCCAAAGTAAAAAAAAAAAAAAAGAAGTGTTTTCTGACCATAAATTAAATCAAATAGAACAAGAAATTTAATCCAAAGAAAATGCAATCATGTAGAACAATTTATCCTCCTCAAAATAGCAACTTCTTAATCGGAGGAAAAATTAATCAGCACCCCTAGCATTGGATGCCGAATATAATGTAGCTGAAACTCAAGTCTAATAAAAATATACCATTTGCGGCTTTATAAGAAGCAATTAAAGATATAACACTACCCGCCATCAAGCAACCATGGGTCTTTTCTTTCCCAACAAACATTTCACTATAAAACAAACAAGGTTCCCATCTTTCCAACAAGATAAATGGCAATAAACTCCAAGAATCATTTCAACCATCTAGCAAACAAAATTCTTACCTTTTCAATACCATCATTCCAATAAAAAGTATTCATAGTCATACTACAGATATAAAAACAGTAATCTCATACTATACATAACATTAAAAATGTATGTATGTAATAATATATATAAAGACCTTAGCTTACCCTGAGAGGGATGGGTCAAAAACATCCCTGGAAATCCTCATTTTCTTCTTGGCACCTTTATAGAGCTCTTCCAGGCTACAAGGCAACATATTTTCTACAGCGGCGGCTTTCCTCATTTCTCCATTACTAGTACTGCTACTAGTCCCGAAACCATTATTAAAATTATTCCTAAAATACCCTTCTCTAAACCCTCTACTTCCTCTTCCACCATTGGCATCCGCTCCAAATAGCTCCTCGTATATATCATCTGCGTTCCTGGGATTAAACCTGAAAGCACCCGTGCTAGGTTGCTGCTGGCTCGGATTATTATTGTTGTTAGCATTATAGTAATGGCCAGCTCCGCGTGAATAGGCGGCGGACGTGGAAGCGAAAGATGGTTATGCGAGGCAGCAGCAGTAGAAGGCGGGAATTGTCCGGATTTGAGAGCCTCCTCGCCGTAAAGATCATAGATCTGCCGTTTCTGCGGATCTGATAGAACATCGTAAGCTTCAGAGAGACTCTTGAATTTGGCTTCTGCTTCGGGTCGTTTGTGTGAAGGGTTCTTGTCCGGGTGCCAAATCATGGCCATCCTTTTATAGGCCTTTTTGAGATCCTCGTCGGTGGCATGGCGATTCACTTTGAGGATATTGTAATAATCGACGCCCATTCTTCTGGGTTTTTTTGGGGTGGAAAATCGAGGAAGGAAACGAACCGCGCGTGCTGAAAGCTGAAACTGGGAGGGAAAATAAGGACGATCTGACGGTTAACAAGGGAAGACGAATCTGTTTTGTTGAATACTAGTGTTTAAATAAATCATATAATTAAAAGCCTCTTTCTTTAGAGATCGAAATCAGGTTTAATAACACATACTATATTTTTCATATTCAATTCATAATTATTATTTAATTGAATTTATTAGGGTTTAATTCATACTTATTATTTAATCTACTCTTCTGGTCTACAACTGTACAACGAAATCTTTGGGGGTATGGGTCCTACTCCTCCCCCAATCCCGTGCTGTTCCTCCCTCGCATCTTCCCAGATTTGTCTGAGTCTGACATTGATATGGTTGGGTTGGGCCTCAAGACAAGTGGAAAAGTTGAAACTTCGTATTAAACTCCTGGGGCTGGTTGTGGTATTTTAAGAGAATTGTTGTACAGAATTACAACACTAGGACAATCATTACAATCCTTTGTATAGTCAAAGAGGGTTTGTAGGTAGTTTATACCCCATGCTAATTGGTCTTGTTCGAGTTGAATACGTCTGAAATTTGATAAATTATGTTATGAGTTATTTTTATTATATTATTTATAAAAATTCATCCATATCTGACAATGATACAATTTGTCCCGGTAGAGCCAGGCACACCTGCTCCCCATAAGACATCTGAACTAGGTACAAATCAACACCGTTAAAAACAAAAAAGTAAAATCGAGAGAGGGGGTTGAAAGGGCATATGGTTTCTGGTTGAAGCGAAGGAAGTGTCTGTGGATAGTTATGGATTGGGACTGGGAGTGAACTCAGGGGGCAAGAAAGGGATCTCAACCAAAAATTATTAGGTGAACTCTGTTCACCACGTTATTTATGATCTCAATTAATTAGGATTATTAACCTTAAAATTTTTTCAAGTGAATCATCATCTTTTTTCTACGTGTAGTTAGTGGGTGTGTAGTTATTAGATGGTTATTTAAGGATTAACGATCCTGATTGCTTAGACCATGGATGACGTGGTGAATAAGGTTCATCTAATAATTTCTGGATCAGGTTAAAAAATTTTGCAACAAAGAAATTAATTAATTTAATTAAAATTAAAATTAAATTAATACAGTAAATAAATTTGATTAGCCAATGATTAAAATAAATCTAATTAAATGATGGAATTTTAAAATTTATAATGAAGTGAGTAGAATAGATCGGATTCAATAACTAAATGGTCACCGAGATAATTTAACCTTATTATTTTACACGCGCAACACAGCAACTAGAAACAGCAGAAGACGATGCTCTTCTTTTCCCTTTTTACTTTCACCAGACTTGGATCGTCCTTCGATTCCCGCCGATCGTTAATCCCATTTGGCCGCCAGTATTCTTTTTCAATCTCTTCATATCCGATTAAATTGCTGAAAAAAGAGATTTATGCATGGTAATTTGATTGGGATTAAAGTAGATGAGGCACAAGAAGAAAAACGTCGCTCCAAGATTAAAACAGGCGGCCGAGCTGAGTGTTAATAATGCCAAGATCGAGGTATTGCCACTTCCGGATGAATCCGATGATGTTTCTTCTTCTTCGTCGCTGTTGTCGTATGCGGCGGTTAAGGGGGAGTGTGAGCGAGCCCTAACGGCACTCCGACGTGGCAACCATACCAAAGCACTTAGGTTGATGAAAGATTCATGTGCTCGTCACGAGAACTCGGCTTATGCGGCTCTAATCCATCGCATTCAAAGCACGGTCTGCGTGAAAGTGGCCGCCATCATCGATGACCATCAGGCCAAGCAGCGGCATTTCAAGAACGCAATCGATTCGGCCAAGAAGGCAGTGGAATTATCTCCAAACTCGATCGAATTTGCTAATTTTTATGCTAATTTACTGTATGAATCTGCCAACGATGGAAAAGAGTATGAAGAAGTGATTAAAGAATGCGAACGCGCATTGGCCATTGAGAATCCGGTGGATCCCGCCAAAGAAAGCTTACAAGAAGAGATTCAACAGAGAATACCAACTGCGGAGGCGAGAATTTTGCACGTACAAAGTGAGCTTAGGACGTTGATACAGAAATCTAATATCGCTTCAATTTCTACTTGGATGAAGAATTTAGGGAGTAGAGAGGATAAGTTTAGGATCATTCCGGTTAGGAAAGCAACAGAGGATCCTATGGAGGTTAGGCTAGTACAAGCAAGAAAACCTAATGAGATTAAGAAAGCTACAAAGACGCCTGAAGAAAGAAGGAAAGAGATTGAGGTTAGAGTTGCTGCTGCTAGGTTGTTGCAGCAGCAGAAATCTTCTCCACTTTTGCAGAGCAAGGGAGAGAGGATTGGATTGGATTCTACTTCTGGAGGTGGACAAAGAGGAGGAACATACAGGAGGAGGAAGAATGGTTCTACATCTGAAAGGAGAGACTGGGTTCAATCATTTTGGAATTCAATGAGTGTTGATTCGAAGAAAGATTTGCTTAGGATTAGGGTTAGTGATCTCAAAGAATATCTTGGCTTGTTGAAAGATGGATCAGTGAGTGAGGTCTTATCAGAGGCTTTGGCATTTGCCGAGGTTAGTAAGACTTGGAAGTTTTGGGTTTGCTGTAGGTGTAGTGAGAAGTTTGCGGATTCAGAGTCTCATATGCAGCATGTTGTTCAGGAGCATATGGGGAATCTCATCCCTAAAATGCAGAATGTTTTACCGCAGAGTGTTGATAATGAGTGGATAGAGATGCTCCTTAACTGTTCTTGGGATCCCCTGGATATTTCTGCTGCAGTTAAAATGATAGGTAACCGGTCTAAATTTGGCGATTCAAAGTTTTCTGACATTTTTTATTCAGGGAACCATGAAGAAGAGATTGATGGCTGCCTCAAAGATGTGATTGACTCGCCTCATGAGAAGGAAACGTTTAGGGATTCCTACAACCGTGACAAAGTTCATGACATTGAATGCAAAGAATGTGATGGAAATCAGGGTTCAATAGCATGTCACCTAGTGGATGGGTGGCCAACAGTGGATGATGCTGAGCGCGCAAAGTTGCTTGAAAGAATCCGTTCTACGTTTGAACTGCTTATTAGACATAACTACCTTGCTGCTGGCCATCTTAACAAGGTGATACAATTCACAATGGATAAGTTGCAGAGTATGGTTTCTGGTTCTCAGCTTCTGAATTATGGTGTAGATCGAAGTCCCATGTGCATTCGTTTTTTGGGAGTTACACAACTTTGAAAGATCCTCAAATTATTGCAGGATATATCTCGTATTTGTGGTCTGGCTAGATATTCTGAGAAGAATGCTCATATGGATGATGTGAATGGTGCCACTCAGGTTATTGAGGTTGAAGAGAAGATTATTCTCAGTGAAGATGCTTTGTGTCTCCTCCTGGATGAACATTTATTGCCTGATGCAGCAATAGAAGATGCTAGTCAGGGAAATACTAATGATAGCAATGAAACTGGGGTTGTACAGGCTGATGCTCTACTGTCTTGGATTTTTGCTGGTCCCTCAAGTAGGGATCAATTGGCGTCATGGATAGGCATGAAAGATGAGAAAACACAGCAAGGACTTGAAATTCTCCAGATGCTGGAGAAGGAGTTTTATCTCCTACAGAGTCTCTGTGAGAGAAAGTGTGAGCATATAAGCTACGAGGAAGCACTGCAGGTTGTGGAGGATCTCTGTCTTGAAGAAGGTAAGAAGAGGGAGACTTCCACTGAATTTGTTCATGGAAGCTATGAGTCTATCCTTAGGAAGCGAAAAGAACTTCTTGAGAATGAAAGTAATATTATGTTCCTCAGCACGAGATTTGAGTTGGAAGCTATATCTAATGTTTTAAAAGAAGCAGAAGCATTGAATGTCAAACAATTTGGCTATGGGGATACTTATGGTGGTGTGACTTCTCAGTTATGTGACTTGGAATCTGGTGAAGATGATGACTGGGGAGCTAAGGATTATCTACATCAAGTGGACACCTGCATAGAGGTTGCCCTTCAGAGACAGAAGGAACAAGTATTAGTGGAGGTCCTTTACTTTGTGTTCACCTTCAAAATAAAAAATTGATTCTTAACTGTTTTATTTGTAATGCAGCTTAGCAAAATTGATGCAAGAATTATGCGAAATGTTACTGGGATGCAGCAGTTGGAAGTTAAACTCGAACCTGTGTCTGCATACGATTATCGATCAATATTGTTGCCTTTAGTGAAGTCATACTTGAGGGTATGTAATAAACCAGTTGATTTTGTGTGGTGTTCTATTTATTCTAGACAAAATGGATATATCTTGTGTAACCCCCAGCAAAACTGATTTCACGCTCTGGGAAAGGAGTTTTAATTTTCAACCTAAGAAAATTGGTTAAATCGCAAGATTAGCCATTGCACTTTCAAAAGTTCCCGAAATAACCATAAACTTTAACAATTTGCCCAAAAAGCCACTAAAATCAGAATTAAATCCCTAATTAAAATTCAGGATTTTAAAACAAAATTTCCCAAATATTAGAGTTTCAGAATTATAGGGATTTCAGAATTTAAATTCGGATTGGGGCAAAATTCGGGGTGTTACATCTTGATCATGCTTCTGTTTTTCTATTAATTATTTTTAAATTTAGGTACACTTGGAGGACCTGGCCGAGAAAGATGCCACTGAAAAGTCTGATGCTGCAAGAGAAGCATTTTTAGCAGAACTCACATGTGACTCTAAGAAGGGTATTCAAGGGAGAAATGATAATTCCAGAAATTCACAGGAGAAAAGCAAAGATAAGAAAAAGAACAAGGAGTTCCGAAAATCCAAGGATTCAAAGGTATGTTTTACATTTCCCCCCTGACAATTTAGGTGGTAGTTACGTAAGTTAATATTCTATCGTGAAGGTCTAACTAACGGTTTCTTACTGTTTCAGGCTTCTGGTGGAAATGAGCTGCATATATGTAATGAAAAGATTGCAGAGCAAGTGTATGTTTTCTCCTGGTCTGAATTTGCTGTGTTATTAATGATTTCAAAGTTTTCCACTTTCACATAACTGTTATTGATACTTTTTGACGCAGCCTACTGTTAATGTGCATTTTCATGCGTATTTTCTTGCAGTTCTTTGGCAGTTGTTTCTGATGGAGATCATCTAGATTCTGAACATGTTTCTCTGAGTAGAGATGACTTGAAACAACAAGAAGAGGAATTGAGACGAAAAAACGAGCTTGAAGCAGAGGAAAGAAAGCTTGAAGAGACTTTGGAGTATCAAAGACAGATTGAGAATGAGGCTAAACAGAAACAACTCGCCGAGCAAAATAAAAAAACTAATCAAGCATATGCAAAGAATGCAGCAGCATATACTTTACACGATGCATACTTGGAAACTGGTGATTTAGATATTCAGGTAATTACCCTTCTTTTAACATGATGAGATGGAAGTTTGTCTATGCTGCTATGTTGAGATGTCCTTTATGCTTTTCTGTATAGAGGAACCATAATGCAATATTTGGAAAACCATGTAAACTTTTGTTACAGGAACAATTGGCACCAAGGAACAAAGTTGCAAACAATTGGGATAGCATACCAATAAGCAATGCCAATGGTTCATCTGTGCTAGTAGCTCCTAATAAATTTAAACAAGGTTAGCAATATAGCAAGGTTTGTGCATGGGGTTAATTATCATTATCAAACTTGGGACATCTCATCTTTTCATATTATGCAGGACTATCTAATGGTACAGTCTCGGAGGATGGTTCTAGTGAACGAAGGACTGGAAGAAAGGGTAGACGACATAAGAGTTCCAACAGATTTCTTGATGGAAAATCTCAAGTAGTTTCATCTGAGAAGGAAAGTATTCAAGTTGAAAGTTCTCATGTACATGTAGAAGAGCAAGTTAGATTTGTTGATGGTGTCCCAGTGGACAGTGGTAAAGTTTTCTTTGTGCTTGTTGTGGTAGAGTGTTATATTTTAGTTAGTGCTTTGTTGTGCTAGAATTCTGCTACATTTTCTGCGCAAGAATGTTATATTAGAGTTAGGCAAATGGTTCTACGGTAATGGAAAGAAGCTTCATATTTAAACTGCTGCAGCAGTCGATCATGCTTTGTTTCTCACTTCATTTATAGTGACAGGAAAAAGGAGAGTTAATTTTCTTTCTTCTATATGACTTCTATACGGGTCGCTTCAAAGTAGAAGCAGAACTGGATTTTCATGATAATGTCTTGATGTTGAACTGCTCATGTTGTTTAACATGTTTATGTGTGCACTGGAGTCTTATCTTTCAATAACATGATACTTGATTCGTGTCTAAACTAATGCTTATGAAAAATTTCACATCCATGAAATTGCTGTGGCATGTCAAATTAACATTAAAAAAAAACGAGCTTCTTTTAAGAGCTTTCTTTATTTTTGCAGTAATGTTGTGTCACATTCCACACGATGTCATATTGAAACAAGAGATATTTTGATACTGCATATCTGGGGTTTGACTGATATTGCTTGAGCTGGAACTTTTTAATTTATAGGATATCATATCAGGTTTTCGTTCATGTGCTCATGTCTGATGTTAATCTTCATATTGTATTGATTTATTTTCAATGAGTTTCTCCTCTGATATTTATCTGCGTGTGTGTATTATGTGCTTGTTATATTAAGTTGCTTTTCTGAATTTTTTTTCATATTATAGAAAATAAGTTGACGTGGGTACTTTGTAAAACTAGTTGCTCCTATCTCTGGAGAAGGTGATACAAAGACTTTAAGACAACTGCAAGCTCACGAAGATGATGAAGAAAGGTTCCAAGCTGACCTTAAGAAGGCTGTTCGCCAAAGCCTTGGTAATGTTCTTACTGCATATACTTATACATGCTTCTTATTGCTTATGCTACTCTTTCAAGCATCATGCTTGGCATTGGGTGTCTTGAGACGAGCCAGTTGTACTTTTTGAACATATAAGAACTGTTGTAGTGTATTTCTGATGATTGTTCTTGAGCAACCATCTTCTCACTTCTCAGTACCATCTTAAGAAAAAACTTTAAAATGATTTCACCTATGATTTTTTTTAGTCGAAAAAGATTTTGGTTTCATCTATTTAAGGAATATTTTGCATCATTATGTACTGCTCTTCTGCCGTCTATAGTTTAGACAAACTTGTTGAAAGTTATTTTGCTGGGTATTGGTTACAACTTACAAGGATTGCATATTGGAGTCATCTATCTAATCAACGTATTATTCTTAACTCTTGGGTTCAAGAATTCCTATATAATTTAAGCGAGGCAATACAAGCTTTTTCCATTCTTTTACTAACAGATTTATATATTTGGTTCCATTCGGCCCACGGTTTGGAACTAATGCTTGGCTATATCTATGTAGATTTTGGATTTGCTCATAATGATCAAATTATATCTGGTTTTGTCTCTACCTTTCCAGTCATTCTAGATGCAAGATTTTAAATATTGGTTTTTTCGTTATTTAAGTTGTGTATCTACGACGCTTGTAGTTATTTATCATGTGCAATGGACCAAAATTTTGGATGGTGAACTCTGTCTAGATATGCATCAGTATTTAACTAGGTAGTTCTGGCTCAACTCTTGTGTTGTATTTATCAGTGTTTTGGGTAGTCTATTTCGTAGTTGCACATATATTTTCACATTGATGCTTCAATACGTGTTGAAATAAATTTCATATTTATGAATTGGATGCATATAGGTTTTGCCTAAAGTTGCAATTTTGTAATTGCATATTAATTTCTGTAGTTTTTATATTCAGTTCTATAGCATTCTTTTTTAGGATTTATTGCAGCTTGGCTGGGAAACCAACAAATTGTTTATGTATGTACTTGGTGTTAACTTCCTTGTTTTCAGTTTCATTGAATAGCTTGGTTACTTCAGCAGCTTTTAACCTGGTATTTATCTTATTTTTCAGACACATACCAAGCACAAAGAGTACCTTTGCCAGTAAACAACCATGATGTTTCATCTAATGATGTCTCAGTTGGGGGTCTGAATGAAACTGAAGTCTTTGGTACTGGTCTTCAGAATGAAGTTGGTGAATACAATTGCTTTCTGAATGTTATAATACAGGTTGGTTCCTTTCTGAAGGACTGAAATGGTCTCTTTTGGCTTACAGTTCTGGAACTCAACTTTACATGTAATGTTCTCTCGCTAACTTGCTTGCCGTTGGTGTAACCTCAGTCATTGTGGCACTTGAGACGTTTCCGTGATGAATTCTTGTGGAGATCAACATCAGATCATGTTCATGTGGGAGATCCATGTGTTGTCTGTGCACTGTATGAAATTTTCATTGCCCTGAATATTGCATCTACTGATGCACGGAAAGAACCAGTTGCCCCTTCATCACTTAGAATAGCTCTTAGCAACTTGTACCCAGATAGTAACTTTTTCCAAGAGGTAGGTTCATTTTTTATTTTACAACATGGCTCATATAATGAAGATATTCTTGAAACTTACAGAATGGGAAATGTGTTAGCCGGAAAATGAAGCAACTTAATTGTTTGATATGTCATCAATAGAATTTTAGGTCGATGCCTATGTTGGAGAGTTTTGACATAAGTAGTAGGAATTACAGGCACAGATGAATGATGCTTCTGAAGTATTGGCTGTAATATTTGATTGCCTTCATCGGTCTTTTACTTCTGGTTCGAGTGTTTGTGACACTGACTCTGCGGACAGCAGCTGCACGAGCTCTTGGGATTGTGCAAACAATGCTTGCATAGTGCATTCCCTTTTCGGAATGGATGTCTTTGAACGCTTGAACTGCTACAGTTGTGGTTTGGAGTCCAGACATTTGAAATATACTACATTCTTTCATAATATAAATGCCAGTGCACTGCGAACAATGAAGGTATCATCCTTTTCAAAACATCTTAGTTCGAGATTCCTGTTGAATGATTTTATTAGGTTCTTCCTAACAAGCTTTGGTTTGTCATTCAGGTTATGTGTGCTGAAAGTTCCTTTGATGAGCTTTTAAATCTTGTGGAGATGAACCATCAGCTAGCTTGTGATCCGGAGGCTGGAGGCTGTGGGAAGCTCAACTATATTCATCACATTCTTTCAAATTCACCACATGTCTTCGCAACAGGTTGCAGTTGGAGTTGTTATATGAATTTATACTTAGCCATGTGGTTTATATTTATAGAACCATTGCCATTTTTGGTCTTGCAGTTCTTGGTTGGCAGAATACCTGTGAAAGTGCTGATGACATAGCAGCAACACTGGCTGCCTTGAACACTGAAATAGATGTTAGTGTCCTTTATCGCGGTCTAGATCCGAAAACTAAGCATAATCTAGTCTCAGTGGTATGTATGTCCATTCCCTTTGTTTCCCCTTCTTTCTTTCTATCTCTATTTGAGTTTTTACTTTTAATACAATTATTTTTGGCTGAATTGTGTGCATTCATTCCCGAAACAGCAGAAAAATCTGCAAAACCATTACACTATAATTTTAATACAAAATTTAAAATGCAGAAAGGGGTTGTTTATTCACATTGTTTTTGAGGTTTGAATTTGTTCCACTTTTCATTTTCTTTTGACCCTCTCAGGTTTGCTATTATGGGCAACACTATCATTGTTTTGCCTATAGTCATGATTGTGAAAGATGGATTATGTATGATGACAAAATTGTCAAGGTAAGTTTTTGTTCTTTAATGGAGTATGTCACCCCTCTTATTCCTTTGTTTCTGGTGTTACAATATGATTTTTGATGTCCAGGTAATCGGTAGCTGGGGTGATGTTGTTACTCTGTGTGAGCAGGGGCACTTGCAACCCCAGGTTCTATTCTTTGAAGCTGTAAATTAAAATAAAATGGTTTAATCTTGTCACATGATTTGATACACCAGATCGCTTTGAACTTGTTATCGTTGGTTTGGCATCTGATTGGTGTTTGTGGTAAGATGTTTATAGTCGAGTCCTGCAGTTTATACTGTATAAACATGGACCCTTGGTTCCAAAGAACGTTGGTGAAGTTTTGTTTTGTTACACAATCCAGAGTTGTGATATAAAACAAAGAGTTTGAGGATAGAATTAGTTTTTGTAGATACGAGCGAAGAAATGATGTACCGACTTGATTTTGTTGACCCTTGAGGACATCAGAGAAACAGATGATGTCATTTTATTTTTGATGTTTGTGCCTCCAAGTACATTTTCTTGGTGGCCTTGAGTGATTGTAGCGTATGATGTTTGGCCTTGGCCTTGGCCTTGGCCTTGGCCTTGGTTGCGTTCTCTGACTGATGAATCTAGGCCTTCCCAATTTTTCGTCGTATTTATGATTTGTTGGTGTGGAGTTATTACAAGTGTGTTCTGTTTGGCTTGGTTCCCCTTGTTTTGAAGATGGTTTTGTCTGGATCAACATCCGTTGTGGTAGCCTAGTGTCTTTTCATTCAACTATTGATGGTTCAAGCTTAGGGTATTGTCATGCTGATTGCTGATTGCTGATGCTGATGAATTTTTATTAGTTGTGATACAGTTCCTATTCTAAACAGTTTGGTAGGGATTTACTTTACACAAATATTTACCTATGCTTATACTTCATGTACTGGGACTGGGTGCATAGTACAAGTATCATAATGATGTATTTTTTTTTTCACTACTTTCCAATTCGTTAATATTTAGGTAAACATTTTTAGACAAAGTAAAGGTTTGAATGGACAAATAAAACCTGTTAATTTAAATATTTAATAAATAGAAAATTTAATAGCCACCTTTTGAAGAGTTTTTTGAGGTATAGACTTGGATAAAAGATTGATGGACTTATAAAAAGAACATCTACATAATATAAATTTTAATGATTTATAAAATTTAAAAATAATATATAAATTAATTTGTATATATAAAATTTAATAATCAATAAAATTATATTCAAAGTATTAATAATTAATAAAATTTTAAATAAATATTAAATATAATCAAATCATTATATATTATTTTATTTATTCAAAGAATCATTCTATTAATTAATTTTATACAATCATTAAAAACGTAATTTCCTTGAATGGGTTTTTTTAAAAAAATAATATTTTAAATATATATATATATAATACAGATAAAAGGAAATGACGTGAGTAATCGTCTAATATTTTAAAGAATAATTGTGGCACACTTTATTATTATTATTATTTATTTATTTTGCATTATAAATAAAATTATTAAATTAAAGAATTGTCCATAAAAATATATAATATTTATTTAATATGAAAACTTGATGTTTTAAATTAATTTTCTTGTAAAATTTTAGTTCATCCGATTTCAAAAACTACCCATCATAATTATGTAAGTGTTTTTTTTTTCCTTACTTTTCCATAGGTTCTATTTTCCAGGTGGGCTGCAATCTAAGTATATATTTATAGTTTTACTTCTCTGTTTCCCTTTTTAGCATCCATATATCAGACCTGTTCAGATCCAATTGCTACACATTTCAGTTTCAACTTTCAAAAACAATCTCTCGTTCTTCCCTTTCATCACAGTTGTTCATTTTCTTGATTTAATTTCATCAAAATTCTTCATCTTTATCTGACCATTTGATTCCAAACAGTCGTGAAAAAGAACATGTGCGGTGTTACTGATATGCAAGCATGACCCTGAAAGGTGGCGCCACCAGCGCCTGCGCCGCATGCAAGTACCAAAGAAAGAAGTGCATCCCCGAATGTCTTCTTGCTCCTTATAAAACCTTCTCACCGTTAAAATTAATTAATGTCGAATCCATTAATTAAAAAAAACCTTTTGTTCCAATAGCCAATTCTTAAAATTAAGGTATTTGGGAAGAAAACTTCAAGGGAAAATTTTAACAGTGGTGATATTAATAATATAATTAAAAGTTCAGACACTTCAATGGCAAAAGTAAAAGGACCCTAATAATGCAGTGACTTGCAATGTAGTTTATCCAAATAATATTTTTTCATTTTTATGATCTCCCCAACTGTCTTTGATCTGCAACTGGAAACTTTATTAAAAGTCAACTAATGACTAAGAGATTGCGATGAATGAAATAAATACCGGGTAATGTTAATGTAGAATAAGAGATTGCTATTTGCTATGGTTTCCGTAGGGAAAAATAATATCTTTGAGCAAGCTGAGTCAAAGAGAGTTGATATATGAATTGATGGGTAAGTGGGAAGAATGTTGAGAAGCAGGAAAGGATTGTTTATGGAGTTGAGAACATGTTTTGTAGCTGAAGTCAACTTTAGTAGCCTTTCTTCCCAGATGCTTTGAAGCGTGGATAAAAGAAAGAAAGGGTCATGTCAATGGCTAAATTTCTCTGCCAATTTGGTTCAATGAAAGGTGTTTTTGTTCTTAATCTTATGTTCATCTTCTTCAACTTGCTTCTTTATCCCTCCACTTCTTTCCCTTTGTGCACAAATTCAGGTAAGTTCTTAACAACAAAAGTTCAAACTTGTTTGTTTCGATTTCATAGACTGATTTGCTACTTGTTTATGTTTTTTTTTATTATTATTACTGTTTCCTCATGTGTTTTCTTTCTTTTGATGTAGAGGCACCTATCACCTGGAAGACTCCATTGAAATTTTGTTCCTACAATGGAAGCAGCTGCTGCAACTCCACCGACGATTCACAATTGCAGAAGCAACTTCAAGCTATGAATATCTCTGATCCTAGTTGTGCCTCACTTCTACAATCCGTCTTATGTGCTGTAAGACTTCATTTCTTTGTTTGAGTCAACTCCAAACCTTTCGCTGTTTTAACGTTTGATTCATTAGATTTTGTTGTAGACATCTAAAATAAAGCAATGAGTCTTTTTCCAAAATTAGAATATGAGATTGTTTTAAAACGTTGCATTGTTTGCAAGTTGCAAGTGTATGGCTGTAGGCTTCAATCTCCTACCCAATCACTTGCTTCACAAATCACAACCGAAATGAAATGTTTTTTTGTTGTTGAGTTCTTGATGAACTGCGTGCGTTTGCAACTTCATAAAAGAAATTTCATAATTCATGTAGCCAGAGTGTTTGTGAAAAGGGTTGCAGATTCTTGATGAGTGATGATTATTGTCATTGTTCCCAAGTACCCTGGTTGGGCTCATATTTTGATATGTGGAGCTATGATCTTCCAAGCATCCTCTAGATACATGAAAAGGCTTGGATATTCAGTCTGGAAAAGGTTTTTCTGAGTTTACATGCTTTTTATGATTTTCAGAGATGTGATCCATTTTCAGCCAAGTTATTCACAATTGATTCTGTGCCTCGACCAGTGCCTCTGCTTTGCAACTCTACTGGTTCAACAAATTCATCTCAGTCTAGCCAAGCAACAAATGATTTCTGCTCAAATGTATGGGATACATGTCAAAATGTATCTATTTTGAATTCCCCCTTCGCACCTTCGTTGCAAGGACAAGCTGGAGCACCCGTCGGCTCAAACTTCACCAAACTGACTGAACTTTGGCAATCCAAAACTGATTTCTGCAATGCCTTTGGTGGAGCATCAACTAATGGATCAGTTTGCTATGATGGTGAGCCCATTAAACTAAACGGCACTGGAACTCCTAGTGCTCCACATGGGTTTTGCCTTGAGAAAATTTGGAATGGGAGTTACTTGGATATGGCTGCTCACCCTGATGGATCGAACCGGGCATTCTTCTCCAATCAACAAGGTAAGATTTGGTTGGCGACTATTCCCGAAGTGGGATCAAGAGGAGCATTGGAGCTTGATGAATCCAACCCCTTCATAGATCTTACTGATGAAGTGCATTTTGATACTGCATTTGGGATGATGGGGATTGCATTTCATCCTAACTTCTCACAGAACGGCCGATTCTTTGCTTCATTCAATTGTGATAAGGGTAAATCACCAGGATGTACCGGAAGATGTTCATGTAACTCGGATGTGAACTGTGATCCCTCAAAGCTTGGTACAGACAATGGTGCGCAGCCATGTCAGTATCAAAGTGTTGTTGCAGAATATACTGCCAATGGTTCTACAGCGCAGCCTTCCTCGGTACACATCTTTACACACTTGAAACTTCTGTCTAGATACAATATTCTAATGAATTAAATTTAAACCCTTTCAGGCAGAAAATGCTAGGCCATCAGAAGTGAGAAGGATATTCACTATGGGACTTCCTTTTACTTCTCAACATGGTGGACAGATTCTTTTTGGACCTACAGATGGGTATCTGTACTTTATGATGGGGGATGGTGGCGGTGATGGTGATCCGTACAATTTCGCTCAAAACAAGAAATCTGTGCTTGGCAAAATCATGAGGCTTGATGTAGATAATATACCAAGTACGTGCCACTTTCAATTCGTTTATAGCTGCAATTTTAAAGCAATTAAAATGTTTCAGGATCTTTGTCTATATTGCATTCATGTTTATAAAATATACAGTTGTTTTGGTCAGGGATCAGAATTATTGAACTTTCACAATTCAGGTGCTAGCCACTCTTTTCAACTGACACTCAATATGATGTTCCAGGTGAAGCTGAGATTAATAGACTTGGCCTATGGGGAAACTACTCCATTCCCAATGACAATCCATTTAGGGAAGACTCAGACTTGCTTCCTGAAATATGGGCTCTTGGATTTAGAAATCCTTGACGCTGCAGTTTCGATTCGGAGAGGCCTTCCTATTTTATGTGTGGCGATGTCGGCGAGGTTTAACTTTTCTCTTCTGACTATGGACAGAAAACTAATTAGAGAATCCTGCCTGGTTGATATTCTACCTAATTGTTTGATATTGGAACATTTTGAAGTTCCAACGATTCAACCCTGTTAGATCAAATTCCAAGTCTAGTTTTGGTATTTCATAGTATATGAATCTACAGGATTTGTACGAAGAGGTTGACCTCATCAGCAAAGGCGGAAATTATGGTTGGCGTGTTTACGAGGGTCCATATCGTTTCAATCCTACATCATCACCTGGAGGCAACACATCTGCAAACTCCATAAACCCCATTTTCCCAGTTATGGGATACAATCACTCTCAAGTAAACAAGAAAATAGGATCAGCCTCAATGATAGGAGGCTACTTTTACCGGTCCAATACTGACCCTTGTATGTACGGAAGGTAAGACAAAGTGCTGGTTTTTTGCAGACGGGTGACAATATCTTTGCAAACGAATGAGAGTGTTTTTCATTATGTGCAGTAATTAGTTGTTGCTAAAGATTGTGTGTGTTTTCACAGGTACCTTTATGCAGACTTGTATTCTGGTGCACTATGGGCAGCAACTGAAGACCCGGAAAACAGTGGAAACTTTTCTACGAGCATGATTCAATTTGGTTGTGCAAGAGACTCACCTTTACAATGCATCAGTGTGCCAGGAAGCGATAATGCAGCATTGGGTTACATTTTCTCTTTTGGCCAGGACAATGGCAAAGACATCTACTTGCTAACCAGCAGCGGAGTTTATCGAGTTGTGCCGCCAAGTCGGTGCAATTACACATGCTCAAAGGAAAATGGTACTGCAGTCGAAACTCCAAGTCCTACTACATCACCACTGCCCTCACATTCAAACCGGTTGAGTCCCATAAGTTCATTATTATCTGCTTTGTTGCTGCTTTTGCTAAGTCTTGGTCTTGCCTAACATTTCAAAACGGTTGTATGTGCTGTATTGTTGCGTAAGGAGACTCGTTTTGTTATTCTTTGACTGGACACTGGAGACTGGAGTAGAGCACCATAAAAGAATCTTGACCTCTGGCGAGAGGTTTAAAAAAATGGAAAACTTTCAAGTGTTTTTATAACGTAAGAAAATAAAGTCCTAAGCCCACGAAGGTTATAACTTAAAAGACCCAAATTATAAGAAATTAATTAATGATTTTATTATTAAGCTTAAATTAATTAAACCCAAAATTTAAGAAAACCTAATAACTAAATCCGGATTGTTATTGACATATTGATACATATCAATATCCTAGTAAATAAATTAAAATTTTAATAACTAAAATGTGTATCGATACGGTCAAAGTATATCGATACTTCTATAACAATTTAGTTATTTAAGTATAAAAATTATTTTAAAAAAAATGGGGTTTAATTTTTTTTTAAAATAATTTAGGTTTGAATCCTATCAATTTTGTGAGTTTTTTTAGTATTTAAAAATTTTATTCAATTTATAAAATAATTTTTTAAAACCCTTATTATATCGAAATTACTATTAGTTGTACATTACCTTAATAATTAATATCATCATAATGGTTTTTATTTTCATAAGTTTATATTATTTAATTAAAATAATTAAAAATATTTATTGATTTTTAACTTTACATTCAATATGATTTAGAGTACTTAACTTAGTATTAATGCAACACAAATTTTAATAAAAATATTTTTCTTTCGATAAAATACATCGTTTTAATTTAATGAGGACATTAAAAATTAACTGAGGTGTTTGAGTTAAAACTAAATTTAATTTTTAATTTAAAATATTTTAAATTTAATGAGATTTTCAAATAAAGTACCATAGTTTAGTGACACATGATGTAACAATTAATATGATTATAAATTTATAATGATTTTATATTTTTAAATAAAATATTTATTGTTTTTTAACTTATAGATTCAATATGATTTAGACCACTTAGCTTACTATTAACACTATACAAATGTTTCTAAAAATATAGTTTTGAATAAAATAATATTTTTACAGTACTCTGTAGAATATAAGACGACTCTAGTCATTGTAGTTTCAAATTATTTCATATAAATATATTTATTTTCAGCTACACATCGTTGGATAGATTCAAAGCTGAATTTGAATTGAGACGAAGAAGAACAGAACAGAAGCGACTAAATTTGAATGAAACTTTACAACAAAAGAGAGGATGAAACTATAACTGCAAAATCTGTGTTATATTTATTATCTCAAGAGAGACGAGACTATCTCATGTTACAACATTGTGGCTTTGCCTGCTTTTGCAGCTTGTCCCACAGGCACACCATCTGTCTGGGGGACTGGTAATGAGCTGTGTAATAATCATCTATGCATCCGAATTGGCAGAACTTAAAACTGTGGACATACTCGACTGCTGTGGAGCTGTTGAATTTCTCCACCCACATCCCCATGCTCACATCTTCCATCTTGAACAACTGAACATGTGTAAATCTTTGTTTTATTTGTCGTTACATCCCAACATCATGATCTTGGAAAAATTAGAGGGAACTTACTCTCAAATGGTGTTTTTCAAATTCGGAGACGATGAAGAGAGCAATGTCAGATGACAATATGTAGCCTGGCCCGTTTGCATACGGCGGATAAGCTTCTTCCGCCCACTCCTGAATGCATGAAGTAAGGGGTTAGATGGAGGAACTTGGAACCACATTAGATTCACATTGAAATGCTGGACGCAATATGAACATGAAAACATAACTTATCAGAAATTCTATAAATGTTGATTGGTGTATTATCTCTCTGAAATCTTTGATCTAATTATCATGATTAGCACTGTGTGAATATTGGAAACAATCATGTATCCTGCACAGGAATGTTCAATGAAGTTTCTCTAAATATCTCAAGATCCTTGGAGGTTCATATCCCAATACCCATTTTGTAAATATGGGTTTAACATTGATACTTCCAGGGATAAAAAAAGTTGGAACAACATAGATCTCAGATCAATGAAAGAGCCTAGAACTCCCGACGAGGGTCGATCTGAATCCCAACCAAAAGGGTAAATGGCTTTTAACAATGAGGATGATATTCAAAATCATTGTAAGACAAATTTACCCTCTAGTAATGCTACCAAATTATATTTGACTACAAATTTTCAGATTACAAAAGAAAATTGAAATTTTTAATCATAACTCGGACAACGTGTACCTCATATGTTACTGCCCATTTACCAGAGCGTAAGGGTGTGTGATAGTAGTTGATGTTTCCGATATAGAAACTGCGATCATGATGTATTTTCTTTGCTTCATTAATAACTGCATCTACTCTCACAAATGTGTCATCATCACACTTCATTATATACTTGGCAGCCGCTACACGAGCCTGTTTCAAACAAGCCCTTTAAACAATCTCGCGAAAAAAGTTCAAACGTTCATTTCTTCAAACTTAGAAAAGAATTTACTCACCCCATGTTCACAGATGGCAACAGTTTTTAACACGACAAGGTCGTAGTTGTCCATATATGGCACAATGACAATATCTCCGAAAAATTCTGCTTCACGCTTCAGTTCTACATTCACTTCCTTTCTTGCATGCTATCCAAACATGTGGAGATGGCGGTTAAAACAAGAACTTGAGGTGTGAAACCATCAAAACTTAAGTCTAAGATAGTCTCAACTTACCATCGCCACAAAGAAACGTGCAACTACATTTGAAGATTTAACAAGTGTATGTTGCATCCAAGACTTCCTTACAGCCATTCGCTCAGCAAAATGATTGCCAGCGGAAAGTACACCAATAAACAGATCAACAGGCCACTCGGAAAGGGGTGGAGCCTTCCATCTATTGGACATCTCAAGATGCCTTTGAGGAGCAAAACTAGGATGTGATGTAGGCAGAGATGCAGCAAATATAGAGTGCACATCAATGTCTCCATTCACAGTTAGTCCAGTGGCATCCTCAAGAGTAAACCCCTGTCAACAAGATCAAATCATATAAAAGACGAAGCAAGATATAACAAGATAATAATATTAACATAACTTCATATAACTTACTGTCCGATACGGAAAAGATGTAATATGCCTCCCATCAACATTAACATGGTATCCCTCCAAACCAGCACTAAGAGTCAGTACAAAAAGCTTGCTCTCAGTAAATGGGAAAGGCCAGTCAACAGTCACCTTTTTTGTTCGACCTATTAACCTTTTCAACCACCATTTTGCATTAGATTCCTCAGACCGATTATTATCATCCCGTATCCATTTCTCACACTTGACCTGACCATCAACTGCAGAGTATACAATTTTGCGGGCATGAGAATCAGAGATGGAAAAAAGACCATCACCAACAATTCAAAACAGCATATAGGTATTTTGCTTTCTTTCAAACAGTTACAACGCAAGGATCACAAACAGAAGAGGAAGAAACGAGAGGGAGACCTATGCTATGGGAATTTACCATATGAGAGAAGAAGGCTTTCTTATTCTCTCTTTTTCTAGACAAAAGAGAGCTCTAGAACAATATGATTAACTGCAAAGCAAATCCAACAGGTTTTAAAATTGTTTGGGCAACCTATAAATCATATCTACTTCCAAGTAAAATTGCAACCCATCAAATTTAAAAAGGGGATTTTGAAGAAACAATTCACAGCAAAGGTAGCATTTTCCTAGCGTCAGACAATCTTAATCCCAAACCAAAATATTTGACATATCAATAAGATGGTAAGAAAAAAAAAACAATTAGAAACACACTTATTTCCTAATTTGAAGACATTAAAAGTTAACTACAAACTACCAACAAGTTAATTCAAATATTCTAATGCAAATCCAACAAAAAACTTTGGATGATCAAAATCAATCCACCTCCAATTACTATCTGCATCAACATAGTTTTCAGTAGGTTGCATATACAGCACAAGGATCCACAACGCTGATCACATCTTTTTCACAAATTAAATAGAAAAAAGGCACCAAACTCACCAGTCTCATCATCAGCCTTGGACTTCCACCCTTCACAACGCATGCCAGTCCCCCACTGCATCCTATAGCAAGTGTTCTGCTCGATCACCGGCTTCCTACTCCAATCTCCTTTCAACCTTGGATTAAAATGAAGAATCCGAGGTGGCTCTTCCCCATCCACCGTCTTCAAGCCCTGCAACTCTATAATGAACTGCGAAACATTAACAGAATCTTCCCTATCCTTTAGAAACGCAATCCTCGGATTTGTCTCCGCATGCGCTGCTCTTGGTTTCCCCACCACCGTTAAGTGAGACCCCAAAGTAAGCCCGCATGGAAGCACCATGACCTTTCCATGGGCCAAAAACTCCGATTCTGATAAAGAAACCGAAGGCCTACATAGTTTGGATTCATTCTTGTTTTTTTTAGGCCTGTTTACCGAGTCAATTATAACTTTCCCTGATTCGAGTTCTTCCCATAGCTTTCTACCAACTTCCCAAGCAACCTTTGCTGACTTATGGAGCTCCAACGACCCGTCCTTCGCACCGGGGTCAAAGGATTTGGCATCGAAATACAAATTCGAAACGATACTGGACTGATTTCTTAGTTGCTTCTGATGTTGTATCTGAGATGGGGAAGGCGCGTTTTCGGAAACCCAATTCACTGGACGAGTGGGTGCCTCTTTGTCTTGAACATCGACCTCGCTGTCGAGTCTGGGAAGCCGAGTTAAGGGTTCTTGATACAAAGTACTGAATCCATTTCGGAACACGAATGGGATCTCGAGAGTAACCAAAACTAAGTACATGAAACCAACGATGAACAGAATCTGAACCGATCGTTGTTTTGCAAAAGAACAGAAGTTGTCTACTCTATCTGGCTTTGATTTCTTCATTCCGTAATTTCCTCCCCCAGCAAAATTGAAAGCTAAAATTTATAGAAATCTTGACAGAGTTGGTTTTCTCAGTGTCTGAAGGAAGCGCGTAAAGTATGAGAAGAAGAAGTTCTTATACTTGTATCGTATCGTCATCCCAAGTGATTCGCTCCTGCTGATCTATTTATATATTTATTTTGAAGTCAGACTCTGCTACAACATGGGGAAAAAGACACGGGAGATGGGATGCTTCGTTGGAAAAGCCGCAAAGTTTCAGCTTTAAATTTCCGGCAATCAAGAGGAGGGTTTCCTTCCAAGATTATTAGAATCGGTTGATCAGGGTTGTTTTTTAAATATACTCAAGAGAATGTTGATTTAAAATTTTATTCGATAAATTTTGAATCAGGGTAAACCATTAGAGCCTAAACCATCCAACATGCACTGTTGATGTGACATACCTATTTTATTAAAGGTTACTGTCTGGTAAAAATTGACTCAAAACAGTTGAGAGTCGAGGAAAAAATGAATATTTAATAAAATGTTATAAACTAATTCTCAATCGTTTCATATCTACAATATTATATTAAACTAGTATTGTATTGCTAAATATCTACTTAGTTTTTGTTTCCTTTGACCCACATTTTTACTCTATACTAGTTATTCAAAATATATGAAGTTTAGATTTAATAAAATAGTTGATTCAATGGCCTTCATTGTATACGTTATGGTTTTAAGCCTATTAATCTGTCTTAATGAGGCGGTCATTTTAAAACACAATCCATTCAAAGCCATTCGTTTGTAGTTTGATACCTCTGTAGCCTGGCCTAATTTCTCAGACCTAAGAAATGAAATGAATGGGTAGAATGAAAACGCTTTTAAATCAACTTTCACGAAATTTGACTTCCAAGGAGTTGTAGACAACGACAAGTAGGAGTATAAATATAGTTGCCTTCAGCAGGTTTTCTTCGCAGAATCAAATATTTTTATTCTTTCTTAATAAATTATAGACTCATTTTAAAAGATATAATCGATTCAAATAATCATTACAAAAATAATATAAAAATTTTAAATCTAATTTAAAATCATATTATGCGTCAAATAAACTAATATTTAATTAAATTTACAACGTAACTCATATTATATGTGCCCACCTAAGTAATTACCTTCTGTACAAGCTGAAACCTTTTCAATTATGTTGTCCTCTTATCGTAATTTTGAGTTAAATGTTCCTGCGTTTATAAAAACAATACTTTTGAACTCGAAGCTTATAAAATTTATTGATACATGTTTAATATATTATTTAAACATATTTTTGATTTAACAATCAGATCTGAAACAGCAATTTTAGACCCAATCCTACAAACTTGAACAATATGTTTCCAAATATGTGTTCTTAGTTTTATATTTTTAGACTCTCTTAATTACTGTTTCCTGTTTCTAATACATGGTGCATTATAACATTAAACTACCCTACAACTAACTAAACAGCAAACAATTCAGTCGTTTCAAGATTTCAATAGCAAGCCTCCGTTCCCACTTTCTTTCTACAAACCAAATATACCTGAACCCACTACAAATCATCAACAGTCTTAAACTTTTTGTTATAAAAACACCCAAATCATCCTTCTCTACCACTTTATTGAATTAAACCTTTAGAACTTGTAAGGCTTGTTAGTATTGTACCTTTTATAATTTACTCACTCTACAAATACTTTTCTAACCCTGACAGTTTTGTCTTCAATCATTTTCATTGAATCACTCTACAAATACTGTTGAGTAAAACCCTTCAACAGTGCAACCAAGTTTATTTCATCTAAACCCTGCAACATTTGTCCAATAGTATTTGTACCGACACCTCATCCTTCCCAATTTTTTTGCTGTTATTCTCTATAGAAACGTTCAATAAATACTTTGGAAATGGGCTGAATAACAAATGATATTCGAGTCCAAACCCATCCTGCAATAAAACAAAACAGGGGTCCAACGAAAACACACGGGAGCACTGCTGAAGATCAAGATAGGAAGGAAAACACGGGAGATGCTTACAGCTAGGTTTGATGGTTACGGGATAATAATCCAGGGAACTTGGTCTGCTGCCTCAGCCTCAGCCTCAGCCTTCAGTTATATGCTCAGCGAATATTCTGGAGTGATCAGCGAACAACAGTAAGTTGCGTTCAGAATGGATTCACAACTTTTAAGACGCCTTGGAAATTGAAAAGATTAGAAACCATCTCTGCAGGAAAAATAGATCAGCCTTGGAGCAACGACTTGATCTTGCTCTCGACATGGCAAAGCCTGAGTATCAGGGAAGAAGCTTGCCACTCCGAGAATTCACCGACATCTTGGCAGCTCAAGGAGTTGAGTTTCTTGTATCGGGTGAACAAAAGGTATTCACACAAATTGAATTTACTTTCAAAGGTCTCAGCACTTCCGATGGATCATCAACTTAGTGCCTGGAATATGTGGATAGACTTAGAAATACGGTATAGTTTCTTGGATTGATTTTCAGGGAAAAAGTATTTCAACAAATATATATATTTGTGTTATTAGGTACCCTTAACTTCGTTCGATAAAGAGGAGACCGTGATCTGCCTATTCTTCTCTGCAAACTGGTGCAGGCCATGCCAAAGTTTTACCCCAAAACTGGTGCAGCTATACAACACGATAAGAGCAACGGGGAAAGAGATCGAGATTGTGTTTGTTTCCCTTGACCACGATGATGATGGATTCAACGCACACTTGAAGACCATGCCTTGGATTGCAGTCCCATTTAATGTCAATTTGCACAAGAAATTACGTGAGAGGTTTCATGTGGTTCGTATTCCCTCCCTCGTCCCGTTAAATTTAGATGAACAATCAGTTGAAGAAGACATGATTGGATTGATTGAAGATTATGGTGAAGATGCGTTTCCATTCACTAGGAAGAGAAGAGAAGAATTGAAGGCTCTCGACGATTCAAAGCGTCAAGGAGGAAAAATCGATCAACTTTTAGCTCGTCCAGGACGAGATTATATCGTTGCTAGCGATGGTGGAAAGGTAACTTTTTGAGTGATTTTATGATGTTAATATTGGATAATTAGGCCTGTTATGGTTTCGGGTTTGCAGATATTAGTATCTGAGCTTGTTGGGAAGACGGTTGGCCTTTATTTCGGAGCACACTGGTGTCCTCCATGCCGTGCTTTCACTGCACAACTTGTAGAAGCATACAAACAGTTAAGGAGCAGCAGGGATGGATGTTTTGAGGTTGTTTTGGTTTCTTCAGACAGAGACCAGAAAGAATTCGATGTCAATGTACGCGGTATGCCATGGCTGGCGATTCCATTCGAGGATAAGACTCGACAAGATCTATGTCGTATCTTCAACATCAAAGCCATTCCCGCGTTGGTTCTGATTGGACCAGATGGAAAACCGATTAGCACAAATGGGAAGAGCATAATCACACTGTATGGTGCAAAAGCGTTCCCTTTCACTCAATCAAGCATCGAAATGATAGAAGCAAGCTTGAAAAAGGAAGGGGATTTATTGCCAAGGCAAATCCAGGACACAAAGCATGAACATATGCTTAAACTAGACATGGCTCAAGCCTATGTTTGCGATTCTTGCAAAAGACAGGGTAAGTTCTGGGCGTTCTCGTGCGATGCCTGTGACTATGATCTCCATCCAACTTGTGTGGAAGAAGCATGTTAGAGCATCCCGATGGCTAGTGTTATCTTTTTACAGGGCCAATGTACGTTGTACCATACATGAATTTGCACCATGATATTTAACTTTACAGAAAGTGTCTCTGCACTCTGTACTTCATTAAGGTAAAAATGCACTTTGCTGTCAATGGAAAGGATATTGAAAATCATACATTCAATGGTGACCGTCTAGCACATAGTTTTATCAAGTTCAGATATCAAATATTCTGTACAGCATAATTAGAAGACCTTGTTGTTTTTCCCCTGCACTTGAAAAGATTGTACCAAATGTTGGGAACATCTTTTCTCATATATCCAATCTATTAATGCCAGTAATTCAACAATAAAAGTTTTAATCGAAGGTCAAGTGTAGGTAACCTGCAACGTAATCAGAATTATTTGATTTTTTCTTGTACTCTACCAAGGATATTTTGATGCTGATAATTAAGTGGGTGGCGTCATGTACCCATTTGGCGTACTGCATAAGAGGCAGCTGTAATAACCCATTCTTAACCACCAGATCTCTTTATTATTAGACCCATATCCAATACACCACAAACCCAACAATACAGGCCCAATACATAACCCTAGCCCATGAACCAATTGAACCCTAAAATGATAATCTAAAAAAACCTAACACTCAACTCCAGCAGCCGCCGCCGCTTCTTGTCCCTTTGGCTTTCAGATCACCGGCGCGTGGATACCACGCGCGGCGTTTAGCCTGCCGCGTGGTGGCCACGTGTCACTCCCTCCTTGGATCGAATGGCCGGCCACCGCCCTCCTCTGTCCACCGCCTTCGTCACTTCAAACTGCAAAAAGAAGAGAAAAATCATTAAGCCTAAGATGCAGAGATGAAGTAGGATAAGAAATCTTTGTTTATCATATTAAAATATGCTTGTAAACTTTGGGTATAAATACCCATTAAAACCGAATGTACAACCGGCTAGAAACCGGTGAAGAAATCAATCAAAAAACTTCATTTTCGAACCAAAGAATCGATCCAACAAAGCATTCGAATACTCGAACGAAAACGACAGAGAGAAGGGAGGGAAATCGGAACAAAACCGAAGTCAAAAGAAGGTAAAAAAGAGAGTAGATCGACTTATCTTTTTTTTCAGATCTAGGCCAATCTACGTATTGTTTCGAAAATCCGACTCCGGATCCGTGCTCCTCGTGTTCGAAAGCTTCGGAAAGTCGATCACTTTGTGATTTTCGGCCGGCGGCACGGCGGCCGGGGACCACGAGCGGCGGCCAGGCGCCGGACTTCCATGGATGTGTAGAGAGCTTTGTAGGCTCTGGTTTTCTCCTCTTTCAGAGAACAGAGATATAAATGAAGACGAAGGCAAAAAAAAATAGGAAAAAGACTTATATATATCAAGCTAAACGGCGCCGTTTTGGTGCCGGTTCATCGGGCCCAAAACGGTGCCGTATTACACCTGGGTACCCGGCTCCGTCCCGCTAAACCGAACCCGAACCCGTGTTTAACCCGGTTTAATGGTAAAATTACACCAGTGGTCCTCTGATTCTTAGCCGGTTCACATTTAGGTAACCCAGTTTACCTCTGTTCCAATTTTGGTCACCGATTTCAATCAATTTAACCCCTTTTTATTTTTTCTTGTAATTTTAGTCCCTAATATTATTATTTCAATCCTCTAATATTTGGAATTTCCCAGATCAGCCCCTGGGAAGTCATAAATATTTATTATTTTCATACAATTATTATTAGCATGCTTATTATTATTATATTTTTTATATTATTATTTATTTATTATAATTGTTATTATATTATTATTTTTATATGATTATTAGTATTATGATGTTATTATTTCACCTAATTATTATCTTTGTGTTATAATTTTATATAATTATTATTAGTATGATTATTATTATGTTCATATTATAATAATTATTATTATTCAATATTATTAACCCTTTTTTACAGGTTATAATAGCAGAAATTGTATTTTCGATCGTATAAAATATTATGTAACCGACAGGTGCCGATTTCGGCCGTCGTGAGGGTGTTTATCCTTCCTTACACGTAATAGACTCCCGGATCCATTCTGATTCGTAGATGTAATTTTTGGTGTTCCATTCGCACCGGACGAAAACCGGTGATTACAGGAGCAATTCACAGATACTCCATATTACATCACTAAGCTACCTAAGAGAGCAAACCACGAAATGAATCAAGATTTTCATGCTGATAATTGTTTGGATTAATCCATAGTTTCACTCGTACCAAAACTAGACTTCATTACTATTTACTAAGCTACCTTGACATTCAAGTTTATAGGATTCACTTTTCCTCGTTAGATAGTACTCATCATTTTATTATATTATTTTGTAATAATTAATATATTATTTTAGTTCCCTAATAACCTCACTTTATGGGCTTGATTCTCATTTTGTATCAAAAACTTATCTGTTTTGTAATTTTTAATTTTTAAAAATTCAATGATGTGACCAATTATAAACTATATCCTGGTAACACTTGTTGGGCCAAGCAGGTACGGAGACTTTTTGGAAACCCTGGTTCCCTTTTGGCCCGCCTTTTGAAAGCAAAAGGACCGACTTCTTACACTCGAACATTGGTTTGGAATGACTTTTAGTTGTGGGCGCCATGTTCGATTGCTGGGTGAAACAAGTGAGGTGAGGGGAATCATCACTTTGGATTTTAGATCAACCAGGCTTAAATGCAAGCAAAACTCTCTCTGGGATCACAGAACAGCTCATTGATGTGAAGGAGATGTTTTTCATAACAACGATGAGGTGAGATATCATATATTTTTGGACAGCAGAGAAACTGTTTAGCAGGCCCAGGTACCTGGGCCCGGACAATAAGCGCACCGGCCTAGGGCCCCCAATTGTCTGGGCTCCACTTTTAATAAAAAAATATATTAATTAAAATAATAATAATAATAAAATAAATATAATATAAAGTGGACCCAATAAATCATATTTTGCTTGTTATTGACTATTTGAAATCTTTAACATTTAATGTGGGCCTATAAAATAAAAATATAAAAAATAATAAAAAAATAAATAAAAGATATAATAGTGGATCCCACAAAATTAATTTTTGTCGTTGCCACAGTTTGAAAATTTTTTTTGGGTTCACTAACAATTATATAACCGTTCGAAAGTTTTTAATTATTTTTATATTTTATTAATTTATAAATTAATAGGTTTTAAGTTTTTAGGTTATTATTTTGAATTTAATAATAATTTAATATTTTTTTAATTTTTTTAATAAGATTAAAATTTTTAAATACACCACCTATAAAAAATTCTTACAATATTTTTATTTTTTATATCTCTATTCCTCTTATATTTTCTCTCTTTTTTATGTATATTCTTACATTTTGATTAAAGTCTTTTTATCTATTATTTTAATTTGTTACTCTAAGAGGACAAGAACTCATATATTCAAAGAGATTGCGGTTTATATGATTTGCTGTTGATATGAAGTATAAATTTAACGACAAAATTCCAAGACTATCATTCTATACCTTTTTACTTCATAATTTATAGTATAATGTTATCTTTTTTCGGAACTGAAAGTATTGTAGATGATTTTGTCGGATGATTTAATATAGACACTTGAAATTTTCTAGTTTGTCAAAATGGTAGATTGTTATCCAAATATTTTAATTGTTTATCGAATTCTTCTAACTATGCTGGTGACCATTGCATTTGCTGAATGGTCTAGCCATTTTATGTATTGAGAAAAATATGTTTTACTATATTGATGTAGACACTATCATTAGTGATTTTGTATCTATAAATACACGTAAAAATTATTTTGTGTGATTATTTGAATGTTCAATAAAATTTATTTATGTTTTTATTTAAATTTTGATATATTTTTAAATAATTTATCAACAATAATAAAAATAAATTAATTTATTTTAATATATTTTTAAAATTATTTATTTAATAAATATTTTAAGAGCCTAAAATTTTAATTTGGCCTTAGGCCACCAAAATCTCTACCAAAATCTCCACCAAAATCTCAAGAACGGCCTGCTGTTTAGGCGGAACACAGGTTGAATCAATGGGATGAAGATGAAGATTGAGCTACAATTATTACTGTCATACTGTCCTCATGTTTATCCAGCCCCAGGCGCAGGCACAGCTAATAGACTCATGAATTCTAAACACTAGATGTTGATCGTTCAAAGCTTCGAAAATGGAGGCAACAAACAAGACTATCTCAACAGGCAGTTCAGGGGAAAACTCGACAGTTCCCTCATTGGAAATGAAACCATGAAACACTGGCGAAATAATATTAACCACGAAACTTAGGATCAACACCCACGGACTTGAGAGTATCGGCTCGATACGTAGGCCTATCGGCGAACATATCTGCCCGGGTGGGATCATCAATGGCATAGTCATCGTCGCTCTTCTGGACATGGGCAACCTTCCTGAAAAACGACTGCTTCACCAACTTGTCAGCCTCATCCAGCACTCGTTCCGGCTCCTCCACCTCCGGTAAACTCTCCCTTCTCTTCTTGTTAATCCGCACATGCGGCGAGTTTTTGAGCTGTTGCACGGCTGTGAAGAGCCCCAGTGAGGTTGACAGAGCTATCATGCCCACCGCAATGTAAACCGCCACGAAATCTCCCTTCACTTTCTTTGGCTCCCCAGACTCAACTGTTTGTGCGTAGGATTTCAGTTTTGGTGTCGTTGAGGTGGCATACGTCGCTTTTCCCCGCAAATGATTAGTTAATTGCTTCAAACAACTCTGTCACAAAACAATTTTGAATCAAACCCTACATGAGAAAATCAAAGTAGAATCAACATAAAGCAAGGAAGACTCACAGTTGCTCTAAAAGCCATGATTTCTTTTGGTATTGCAGCCGCAGATATCCTAGTGTAAAAACTGAAGGAGAAGTTCAGAGTCTTGTAGGTATTTATATAAGAAATACTACTAGATGAGAGTGGAGAACCGGAGAGAGTTCTGGAGCCACGTAAACAGAGCAGAGAACACTTGTCAGGAGTTTAAAAGGTACACCTCTACCGTAGAAGCCTCGTGAAACGACACGTCTGTCAACTACAGGTTCATGGGTTTTTAGTACAAGAGATTATTAGGTAAATCATATTTATCACGTTATTTATGATACAAACAATAACCACTTAATAACTATCAGTCAGTCACTAAATATATGTAAAAAAAACGATATTTATTTAAAAAAATTAAAATCAACGATCCTGATTACTTAAAACCATAGATAACGTGATGAACATGTTTCACCTAATAATTTTTCATTTAATTTAAGGCAAACTATATACTAGCAGTGGAGTTTGATTTAATAATAAAAAATAATAGTGATTTATTTAATTATAAATTTAAAATAAATAAATTATTTAATTAAAATCTTATGATAAATAAATAATAATTATAGATATTAAATTATAATTCAAAACTTAATAAAGTTTTAACATATTATATTAATTTAGTTATAATTCAATGTATTATTTTTTCTTTTCTCTTCTCCACACTAAATTATTTTTTTCCGATTCCTTTTCAATTTAGTAGATATTGTTGTTGTACTGTCTAGAGAGATGCACGTTTGACTTACTTGAAATTATTATTTTTTTGTAGAAATCTGTTCAAAAAAATTAGATATAAATACTACCCTTAAATCATCATCATCTTTACATCAGATTCCGACTTGCTGCTCATCGTAGATTATTCTAGAGAAGACATCAGAAATGGGTATCAGGACATTGAGCTTGTTTTCCAGTTGTTGAGTGGGAGAAAAGTTGATTAACAAAAGGAACCAGAACCAGAACCGGTGCATGTTTCAGTTTGAGAGTAGGTTCGGTGAGTTGAAGCTCAGACTTTTTACCAAGTATGTTTATGGCTGCTTTCACAAAGAGAAGCTTCAGTTACTTGGAACAAGTGAGCAAGGGGTATTTCATGTATAATCAACTTTAAAATACCAAGTCAAAACATATAAAATATAAAGCTAGCTATGTCAGGACACATGCAGTATGCACACAGAGGAACAGCAGAAAACCAGGCTGTCTACTTGAACAAGAACCACACTTGACCATAACTTAGCAGACACCAATCTTTTCATAACCTATAACCTAGCAAATCTTATATCCCCTCAAAGACACAGGCATGGGAGAGAAAAGGAATAAAAAGACAATGTCCATACCTAGAAAAAGCTTGGAAGCCAGACATCATTAGCTCATATAAATCCGATTCTCAACATTTTGTTTAGATAAGCCTTGGGGAAAAAATGGTTGAACACAAAAACTATGCACCCCATTCTCCGAAGGGGAATTATCATCGATCATACAACTTTAAACAATCAATACTACTTGTTTAATCATCTTATTATTGTAAATTTTTCATCATTACCTCGATTTTTGCTTATGTGCTTGGAAAATTTTCTTAGTCCAGATCTAGATTCTTTTTCATAGCCTCGTAAACCAGATACGTAATGCTTGCAGCTGGGACAACTTTGAGAAGATTAGGAAAGAGGCCTTTGTAGAAACCTCTAGAACCTTCATTCCGAAAGGTTCTCCAAAATACATCGGACATTCCCTTATACGCAGCTTCTGAGGTAGCGTGTTGAGCTTGCAGTCTATGAAAAAATTAAAAAGTGGAACACAAATACCAAAATTGGTATATGATATCCAGGCAAACACAAATTAACAGAAAAAGGTACTTGTATGCGTTATGATCGTACCTCGTTCTAATAACCTGCAAAGGGTAAACGCAGGTTGCTCCTAAAGCTCCAGAAATTGTCCCACAGCCTAGTTGAACAAGAGGACCAGGTTCTACAAAAAAAAAAGAAAAAAGAAAGAAATCCGGAAGAAGCTCCCTAGTTAATGAAAAACTAAGGAACAAAAAGGAAGCAACTGTAAAACACAAGAAGCAAACAGAAATCTACCACTATCTTCAAGAATATATGTCCTCGAAAAATCTTTCAAGGTCTCATAGACGGCAAGGTCAATCCCAGCATATGGGATAATCCCCAGAAGAGATGGCACAAGACCTTTATAAAATGCCCGAGGTCCTTCCTGGACCCAAATATCCTTGGTCAATTTCCCCAGATTCGGAGCCCTTCCACCTTCAGAGGTACATGTCTGTAACCGTGTTTTTACAAGATCCATTGGGTAGATAGCAGTTTGCGCCACTGCACCTGCTACACCACCAGCAATAAGTCTTCCACTGGCTCCTATATCACCGTTCTTATCCCCCATACTGTCTCCTAAAACATTCTTTAACATTTCATATGCATAGAACTTAATAGCACTTTCAGGGGCTACCTTCACAACATTTAACCCATTACCTCGAAAAAAACCTAACATGCCGTCTTCCTTCCATATCTTCTTTACAGCTGGCAAAATACTAGCACGTGTAGTCTGCACCTGCAAAACCACCTTCAAGCGATCGAGAGGAGCAGTTGCAGTGCGAGAAGCTGCTCCTGCTATTCCTCCTGCAATAAAATATTTGCTTCTCTTAACATGTTTGCTGATCCCTTGAGGAATAACAGCATGTTCCCCGATATCTACCAGACAAACCCTTTCCCAGTGATGATAGATGTTCTCGATAGTAGCTTCATGAGGATAAAGTAGAAGGAAATCTCTCCATTCCTCAAATGTTATAATTCCATTATTGTCCTTATCAACATCCTCTACAAATCGGGCAAGCTCCTCATCATCAATTTGAATCCCTGCAAAATACAAACTGCCAGGCTAATAAGAAGAGAATAACTGTTTAATTGCAACCACATGTACTATCAGCACTTCCACAATAAACATTTACAGGATAAAATCTGATAAATCATGATGCATGGGAACAATCATGTATTTTCATTGGAAGCAGCAAAATTCAAGGAAGCACTTCCAGAAAGACACAAAGTACACCATAGGCCGATTATCATATAAGCAAACCTACAGTTTCCAAATCTCTGAAAATCCTAAATAATGCTTAGAAAAAAAACGAGCACCATATTCATCAATAACTTGAACAAGTCCAGGACTTCTTACATGTTTTCAAGTTATAAAAGAACGCCAATAAATGACTAAATATAAACCACGAAGATGTTGTCTCGAGCCTTCAACAAAATAAATAGGCACATAATATTCAGACATCGTCTTCACTGTCAAGCCAAAGAAAATTACATATGAATATACCGGCGAGACATGTCTCAAATATCAAGCCAGACAAATAAAATCCTTAGATGTTGTCTCGAGCCTTCAACAAAACACAGATGCATTCACAAAAGAAACATAAAAATAAATTATTCAGATTTAAAATATATTTCAAATAAAAAAAACATTCATGGGCTCATCGCAGAGGAACCTGTCGTTCAGATTTCTGTTCACCATAATTAATTTTCAGAAAAAGCTTGAAAAAAAAAAGAATACGTATTTGAACAAGAGAACACCTGATTCAAAACACACCTGCTGCCATCAATTAAGAACTGAAATAAGATAGGTTAAGTATAAACGTTCAATAGAAAAGTAATATGGCATGTGAAGCTTTATTGTATTTCAGAATCTGCCCTTGAGAAAATTACAAAGAAAAATTCTGCACAACAAACTGTGGAGGCAGATTGCTAACACCTAAGTATAGCCTAATTCAAATTGCTTCAGAAATTTGAACTAGACAATACACATAAAATAGCCACAAGTCCAATATTACCGATTAAATAACATTTTTGTTACTCTACTATGATCTCCAAGGTCAAGGTTTACATTTCTTTGCTTCCACCGACCACTCAAACAAGTCATGACAAAGCTGTTAAAACTTAAAACATAATGGCATCTGACAGATAATGCATGACATTCAATTAAACTTTCATTATAGGTAAGTTTTGAGATTGTGAGTACATTACATAAAGCGCTAAATGAACTGTGGCATGCCTAGTAATGAACAATCCAATCCATTTACTAAAGCATAAACGAACTATGCCATGCCAAGTAAATGTATGATCCAATCCATTTAGCATTAATTATTTCAAAAAATATAACTAAGACAAACAACATTTCTTTGGCCAAAAGACGTACCATTCAAACATGTATTTAGCAACCACTACCCCAAAAACAAGGATTTAAGCACCAGAGCATCACAAAATAAAAGAAGTCCGCCACCATCCAAAAAATTTCTAGAAATATGCTTAACGGTCACCCATCATCGTGCATAGCATTTTTTTATTATAGTTTTAATCACTTCAATTAGTCTCCAAGAAAAAGTTAAGACGATTGGTAAATTATTAAAAGATTTGTATACAAAGGTAACAAATTCTCTGGCAAACACATACAAAATTACACACTACAAAAAGCCAACTGCTGCAAAAGCTAATAGTTGAAGTGTAAATAAAAAGATCACAGCTTCACCATTTATAAGCAAATAACCGATGAGAGTTGCGATATTTATTATTTCACTATCAACCCGTATTCAATGCAACTACCTCACCAAACCAATCAAACATGTCAAAATAAGAGAAAGAAAAGTAAAGAAAACAGAAACCTTCAATCATTAAAAACTAAAAAAAGAGAACACTGCATACTAACCAGCCTTAACAAGGGCATCCCAAAGCTCCTCAGGCAAAATGCAGCCATTATGTTCCACATCAATAGCTTGAAAAATCCTATAGAGTTCAAGCTCTTTGTCATCCATATATCTCTTGAACTCTTGATAATCCACACGCCCATCTTTGTTTGCATCACAAACTCTCAACAGATCGTTGGCATACTTATACTCGGCAGGAATCTGCAAAGCTGAAAGACCATTTTCAATCTGAGCATAATCCAAGAATCCCACATTGGCTGCATCAAAAAAATTGAACAAACTTCGAATTCTTATATCCCTTTCTTCCTTAGTCTCCTGTAATGCTAAAAGAACATGATCCATTGAGACAGGTCCGGGTTTTTTGACCGGGTTGCAACATCCGGGTTTGGATTTTGCCTCCATTTTAGTCAAGCCTACATGCTCCACGCCCTGCCCCGCAGCCCCGGACATACCAATCGCAAAACGACAACGCTTCTAATTACCTAATGCAAATTTCACCTAATTTCCCCGTGAATGTTATCCCTTAGGGCTGTTCTTCTCTGCAAGCATGTAAGTTTGCAAAGAAAGGGATCTGTTTTATAAAATTGGGAACAAAGGACATTAAAAAAAACCCTTTTGTTCGAGGCTGACTAATAATTAAACACCCCCAAAGAATCAATTAAGGAAAGACCCACGAATTAGACTCGAATTACTGAGCGAAATAAGACAAAACACGCAAATTTTCCTTTGGATCCAAGAGAGTGAAGGTCAAAAATAAGGAGACATAGTCAAAATTTCAAAGGAACGGGTTTAGCACATGGATTGAGATAGATTCTCAGCCCTTTTTTTCATAGGACTTGTCCTAAGATGAAAAGAATCGACCAAAGAAACAATACTATTGAAGGGAAGAGGAAAGTTTAGTGATTCAAACGTGTAGATAATGAAGTAGCGGTTGCTGCATCCCAAAGCTCTTGGACCTTCCCCTTTTCTTTGAAAGCCCCAAGTCAGAATCAGATACGGTGAGAGATTACAATTCTGGGTCTTTGAAGTTATGAGACTTTGCTTTGGCCTTCTGTCTACCACATGTACAAGGATTGAAAGCAGCAGATGCTACAGCTCCTAGAGAAAAAAGGAAGATATTCTTTGAGTGGGCAAAATTAAGTAATTATTGAGATTTGGAAATAATTAGAGAATTGGGTGATTTCAGAGTATTGTTTCTTAAAATCACTTAACTGTTTGTCTTTATAACAAATCCATCCTGCTATGGAGGGGCAAACTCATCGGGAAGAGGACGTTTTTAGAGTTACTTATAGTTAGAAATTAGAATATTTGATTAAATCAAATTAATTGAGTTAACTTTAAGAAATAGCTAATTTAGTTGTTGGAGTATGAAGATTGAACTATTCACCTCTTCATCATTTAAGGATAAAAGTAATATTTGACTCAATGAAAATTATAAGTATTAGTTGGAAGAGTATCATTGAGTTAGAGATGCTAATTTAAAATTAATCAAAGTAATTGTTTTAGTTTAAGATATAATTTTTTAGGGTTAATAGTAGAATGACCTGGTTAAAATCAGATCATTAATCATCTTTTTTATAATTTTTTAGGTAAGCCCTTTAGTGGACCTGAGGTTCATTTTAAGCTTGTCTTTGTCATGCATTTTTGTAGTGATTCATTTGACCTTAATATTTTAACTGAGTATTTTGTTATTTAATTAACTTAAATTATAAAAAAGTATTGATTAATTCTTATATTTGTGCCATAATGGTATTAACTTGTTATACGTTAACTAAATATTTAAATTAATTCTTATTGTTCGAAGGTAAGTTTTAATTTGAATTAAAAGTGGTTTGCATCATGTATAAAGTGAAGTACGAAATTTGAATCATAAATTAATACATCAATTTATCAAGATTATTCGATATTGATTCAATCTATGATATGATGTATCGTTACTCTTATTAATTAAATGTTTAATTAATTCAAGTCCAACAATTGATAAAACCCATTTAATTAAAATTTATATTCAATTAAGAATATTTCCTAAAGTCAATTTAAATTTCAACAACTTCTATCGATTTAAAATAACGGGTAATAGAAATCACTACACGAAGAGAAAATTAAATCCAAAGGCTTAATAAATAAATGAAATAATATGCACATAAAAAAGGAGTGAAAGAGAATTTCAAGTGCGAATTCAAAATAAAACAGGATAAAAAGTAGTAATCTCTTTCGACCCTTTGGAGAGACAAGTTTAGTGAATGTATTAAAAGTGAGCGAATTAAAAGTTCGGAGAATGTATTATAATAAGTTTAAGAGTTTAGGGATTAAAATATAATAATTATCCTAATAATTCAGGAACTATTTGTGTAATTTACCCTAAATACAAATATTAAACATGTAATTTTAGATAACACATTTTGTAAGGAAACCTCCAAAGCAGTAATTTGCTATTTCTGTCTCATAATTAGAAATTTGTTGGTCTCCATTCAACCCAGAGTGCATTAATTCGTGGTGCCAACGACATCTTCATTTCTAAAGGCATGACAATAGGAAGATTTGTCCTAAAAATAAGCTCAAACATTTCTCCACAGTTAAGATCGGACACCAAATGAGGTGTTGCAAATCTCCATGTCTTCCTTTCCTTGTGTTCCTATCACACTTACATACATAGATATAGATTTATTCCTTACCGTTCTTCTTTAATATATGCCTTGCTGAAAAGTATTCCCGAAATACCTGAAAACTAATCAAGGAGATGACAGGGAAAAAGGAAAAATCCAGTGAGAAAAGGGAGAAGAGACTCCAAGAGATCTCCCTTCTCAGAACGATTCCTTATTCTGATCATCAAAGGTACTTTTCTTTCCCTTTTCCTTGGACCCAGATAGCTGCAGCCTGCATGTTATCTCCTTGGCTGACGGTGCAGATTCTATTAAAAAATAAAGTTGTATAGAATTCTTTTAATGTAAAAATAATATAGGTGGTGGTCAGAAGAAACAATTGCTGTAGTAACGGGTGCCAACAGAGGAATAGGTTTTGAGATTGCAAGACAACTTGCGGGACATGGATTGACAGTAGTCCTAACATCAAGGGACACGGGTGTGGGGATAGAAGCAGCCAAGGTGTTGCAGGAAGGTGGTTTCAATGTGGATGTCCATCAGCTCAACATCTTGGACGAGGAATCTATTTCTGAATTCACCAAGTGGATAAAGGAAAAATATGGTGGCGTTGATATTCTGGTATAACATCCAAACTCTTTCCATCGATTTGGTTTCCGAAGTAATGTCTACTCTTTTGCAGATAAATAACGCAGGTGTTAACTACAATACTGGGTCTGAAAATTCAATGGAGTTCGCAAAGCAGGTGATTCAGACCAATTATTATGGAACCAAAACTATGATTAAAGTAATGATTCCATTGATGAGACCTTCGGCTGCTGGGGCTCGTATTGTTAACGTTAGCTCACGGCTAGGTAAACTAAATGGTCGCCGCAGTGTAAGTAAATCATATCTCGTCGTACTCTAATATATATATATACTTATTTCGGATCAGAAGTATTTCTTCTTTTCTATTTTGCATGCAAACTAAATTTACGTATAGTACTTTTTCTTTGATAGAGGATTGAAGATGAAGCCTTGAGGGAAAAACTAAGCAATTTAGAGACCCTATCTGAGGAACTAATTGACAACATGGTGTCCACGTTTCTGCAACAAGTTGAAGATAATACTTGGCAATCGGGTGGCTGGCCTCAAAAATTTACCGACTACGCTGTATCTAAGCTTGCTGTTAACCTTTTCAGTATGCTAATGGCGAACCAACTGGCCGGACGACCCGAGGGAGGAAAGATTTATATAAACTGTTATTGTCCGGGATGGGTGAGAACTGCCATGACAGGTTGGTCTGGAAATGTTTCGGCTGAACATGCGGCGGACACGGGTGTCTGGCTTGCTCTCCTTCCCAATAAGGAGGTCACCGGGAAACTATTTGCCGAGAGACGGGAATTGAAATTCTAAGACAATGAAAAGGTTGCATAATTGTAGGGTTTAGAACTCTCTTTTTATTCTTAAAGATGATTTGTTGACTTAAAACAACACTTTGGAAGAAATTTGTTGAACTTGTTTGTGAAAGTTAATCTATCTACACAAAGGATGAGAGCTACCTTTTGTTATCCTTTGAAAATAGATACAAAAAATAGGATATATATATATATATATATATATATATATATATGCTTCAACCTTGAAAGTATTATTATAGCACTCATTGTTTATTAAGTTGTTTATTAAGTAGGAGAATATTATATGCTTAAAATAAATTTAATAGATCTTATTTAACCATTTAAAAATTTAATAGATCTTATTATAAAATAATATTTTTTTATATTCTTTATATATGTCCCATATAAAGTGACACGAAAAATAAACATACGAATTCCGTTCTTTATTATAGCCTTTCCTTTAATAATGTGTTCAAATTTATATTAAATCAAAATCTAACCAATCAACATCAATCAATTTCAAATAGTTAAAAAAAAAGTTTTTTTAAAATATTTTGGAGTTTTTTTTTGTATTTTCAAAGTTTTTTCATAAATTCATGATGATTATAAAATAAATTGTATTGTTTGTTTTTGGTAAAGATGATTTTGGTTTTAGAAAATCTTAGAGACTTGATTAATTGTAAAACTATGACTTACTGTTAATAATAAGCAAAGAGAGTATCAAATCATCTTAATCAATTTTCATAAGATGTAAATTAAGTTTCGAGGTTAAGGATTACATTTTGGAGTTTAAGAGAGATTTTATGAGTTTTAAAAATTATTTTTAGGTTTCAATATCAATAAATAGGTAACTTGAGGAGTATGTTAACTTATATTATGATAATAGATTTGGATGTCTTGGAGTCACTATAATATTCATATAAGAGGGTGTGTATTTCGGGTTGAGTGATCAAGTACATTTGACGTACTCATAGGCTGAGTAATCTGGGCGCGGTTAGGAATTTATATGTGGTTGTGATGCTTTAGATGTGGTGATTTAACTTATTGGTCTAAGTGAACTCGAGTAAATTGATACAATGAATGACATTAGGTAAAGATTGCTTGTGGTTAGTATGATCTAAGAATGTCTAGGACATATTGGTGGTTATGATGATATACATATGGTCCAATTAACCCGATGATATATGACCATGGGTAGTTCAGTAATTGTGTGAGCACGGATAAAGTAGGATTTCATTGACCATTATGTAGTTGATGCATGATTGTATTTATATATGCTTTATGAAATCAAAATGATAATTTTTGTACCGATAACCGAGTGAGTAGGGTATGGTATATATTATCTAAATGAGTTATGTAGGCTTGAGTAATTTAATAGGTTATGTAATCTCGTATATGATAAAATATTATTATATCATGGAAGACTTTTTATATATTTAATGATGCCTTAGATATTAAATTTAAGAATTTTATACAAAGTAGGCTAGATTATTTATCTATAGATAATAAAGTCTACCGTTTTTCCTAATTTAAGTTTTAAGAGTTACATTTTAAAAAAAATACAATGTACACAATAAATCTTAATATGTATGATATCTCATATCATAATAAATTACGATACATAATTTAGTAAAAAAAACACCTCTAACGACTGAAGCACTAAATTAATATGATTAATACTTATTTATTTAATTTAATGAACTCATTTTATATGAATAATTAATAAAAAAAATCGTTGAATATTCTGTTCTATAAACGAAATTAAATTACTACCACCGTTCATCTTACCCCAACCAATATTGTCAGTTTTTTTTTAAATATTAATTTAACTATCAAACTCATGAATTACAACAATTTCATATTTTGACTATCATTGACCAACATAACCATTATAATTAATTATTTTATGCCATATCAAATACTTTGTTATTAAATAATTAATAACGTACTTGAGTTAGCATGTCTATTTATATTTTTTTTATTAAATAAATGACCTTTTGTAAGATGATGACTGATTAGTTTGAATGATACGATAAATACAATTGATTTATTTTTTTTAAAAAAATAATTATTTTAAAGTAAACAAATAACTTTAATAGTATCAACTCATATTATCATGTTATTAAAGTTGATATATACCAACATTGACATGACAATATAATTAGTGATTATAGCTAATGTGAAAATAAATAACGACCACGTACACGTAATAAAATAATTTCTTCAATCAAAATTGATAAAAAAAAAACAATAATAAAACAATTTAAGAATATGAAGGTTAAATTGATAACATTATAAAGCAAATAATAATATTATAAATTTAAAAAATATGTATAACATCTAAACTAATATAATTTTAAAAAAAAACATTAATGATTTAAGTTTGCTCGAGAAAAAAAAATACCCCTTCAAGTTTTTTTCTTAATTAACAACGATTGTTCCCCTAATGGCTCCTAGGCAGAATGAAAATTGGGTCCATAAGGCTAAAAAGAAAGTAGAAGTACCAATTAGGAGAAGGTGCTAAGTACAGGGGTCAGATGAGTAATTAAGCCCTTTAAAATCAAAATACAAGATCATTCTTGGGAGAGGGAACCGGAGGGAGATGCAGAAAATGCGGGTTACGTTTAGTGAGAGCCATGGAAGTTTGCGGTGGGAGTTCTCTGTTTCGCGCCTTTTTCTCAAAGCCTCCCGTCCCAAGCAAATCAAATAAAATAAAATTTCCACTCCCATTTATCAAATTTAATTTCGTTACAGGGAAACGTCTTCTCAAATTCTGCGTTTCACAAAACATGAATTTCACCAAACTCGAAGATACGCCAATGTTCAGGCAAGAGGTTCGTTTTCTTCTTCGTCTTATTGTTTATACACAGATACGGCAATGATGCTTTTTTAATTCTTTTATTTAATTTTAGAACAAAAATGAAAATTTCGTTATGAATTCTCTCTTTGATCTATCTGAATTTAGCTGTTATTAAATCTTTGGACAACCCTAAACTATGTTGTTAGAATTAATACCTCCATGATTCCCACCTCCTAAGGCTATCACTGAAAAGAAATGGATCAAGTTTTAGCCATAGCAAACATGAGTTTTTGTCCAGTCTTAACAAGAAAGGAACAAAATCTGAACACATTAACAAAAACCAAAATGTTATTGTTATGGTAAGTTCAAAAGCATACACCAATGCTCCCCAAACGAACTATTATGTCATTCGTTGCACCCCCCACCCCCCACCTAATTCCAATGCTTTTTGCTGGAATTAAAAGATAAAGAATTATGCATAAACATTAAACATCCACATAAAATAAATCTCTATTAATATATTTGACAATATACAAAGGTATTTGTTTTTATTTTTTATAATTATTTTAAACTTTTAAAAAGTTTTTTATATTTCTGAATGTTTTATGTTACTTTTGGATTTTGTTATATTTTTTGAATTTTTAGTTTACTCAAGTAAACTGATAGAATTTGTAATTATGAATGGTTAAATTTGTTTATTTATTTTTCATTAGGACCAAATCGATAGAATATTTGAATTTTGGTGGCTGAATGTGTTATTATTCCACTCAGCATCCATTGATGACGAAAACAAACCAGAAACACTTACTAAACAGTGTAGTTTATACCCTGAAATTTTTACCAGTAATTTCATCCAATTTTTTTTAAAGAGGACTGTTTTTATCAAGGATTATCAATGAATTTATTGTTATTCCGAAACATTTCTTGCCATGCTTTAAGTGAAATCTTTTGATTCTTTTAAGCAGAGTTTAAGTGGCAAGCACAATAGTACTTCGTTTTTTTATTATTGTTTACTAGTATTAGTAATTTTTGCATTGTGTCTAGGTTAGTTGGTGTTAGATATTGGTAGTAACTGTTGTATTGGTTGCCTGAAATAGATACAATACCTGGAAGAGAATGCTGAGATGATGCGAGGAAGATGTTTAAAGTTTTATAAAGGATGTCGAAAATACACGTAGGCCTACATTTTCATTATTGTTCCTATCTTTTGTGCATACCCTTTCTAAAAAGTAAACACTCTTCATGTATTTGCAATCTTACATGGTCTATCCTTGAAAATACCAGAGAAGGGCTTGTAGAAGGGAATGCTGGTGACATTGCTTTTGTAAACGCCCTTGAAACTTTTGTCGGGGATCAAAATGATCTTACGTGTGTTGCTTTTGGAGGTACACATTCTGCCTTCCTATACCCTCTTTTATTTGTAAGGTCTGAAAATGCAATAAATTGCTCAACGTATGAGTGGTGTTCTTAATGATGCAATCCAGGCCCAGTCATGTCAAAGTTCACTGTAGCACTAAGAGAAATTGCCTCATACAAGGAAGTTCTTCGCTCAAAGGTAGTGAGTTTTGCAATTTTAGAGGTGCCTTGTTAAAATATCATGTATGATCTCTACATTTTTTGTAGGGTTTTGACGACTGAATATAGTGATATGACTTAATTTTGTGTGTTATTTTCTTTCTTGAGAGTGTAAAAACTATTCTTTGTTAAGATTTGTAGTTGTAGAACCAGTTTCATCTTGAGCAATTTTAATGTAAATTATGAATAATTACAAACAATAAGGGCAATGCAGATCTTCTGCTTACAATAAGGTAGTCCATTCTCTAGATATATGCCTGAGATCTTCTGTTATAATAAGGGGGTTTTATTTTTTTACATTTAAACTTCTAAGTTGTTTCATACTGGCAAAGTAGTTTGTGAGATCTGGTAAAAGATTTTGAATTAATTTTCCCGCTTCTGACACTTGTATTTGACCTTTTCAGATAGAGCACATGCTAAATGATAGGTTGCTTCAGTTTGTGAATGTTGATCTGCAAGATATTAAGGTACTCTGTCATTTGAATATGATGGATGTTTAATGCAAGTTCCAGTCATCTTAATTAAGGGTGTTGTAATTTTGGGACAGTAACTAGATATTTTCTTAGTTAACACTAGAAGATGATATCATTTAGATTTTCTACATTGTACTGGATTTATTTTCTCATGATTTAATGTAACAATACTGGGGAAGATTAGTGCTAACTTGTATTTTAACAGAACGTATCTCTTTGTTGCTGTTGGAAAGGAAAAAGTCTTACTGATATTAAGTGGCTTCTCTCATATTTTCTGACCCACTGTTAAACCATTGTTACAGGATGCTCGAAAACCTTTTGACAAGGCTTCACTTGCTTATGATCAGGTGAATTTCAAATATTCTTTTAACCTTTATCATGATTTCCCTTTCTACTGTACTAAGGATGCCGTTAATCTATAAGCATCGTGATTACTAATTAAAATTTATTGATAACAATTGGTAGAAAAAGTTCTGAGATTTTGTTGAAAATAGAAATTAGAAAATACCACGTTACCAACCATCTTTTGATAGGTTATTCTGCATTCTAGAGGTCCATATCTAAACTTTTCCGAAGTTGATATTGAGGATGCACTAAAAAATCAGAAGGGAGACAAGGGCCATGCAAACATTTGTCTTATATTTGATTCTAGCTTCTTCTACAGTGTTGAAATCTTTCCCTACAAACTGGTATTATATCATTGTAAAGTTTGTGTTTGGTTGTTTCCTTTGCTGCTTGCTAAAAATGCGTGTTTATATAATTAATAATTAAAAAATAAAAAAGAAGGTTTATAAATAAAAGAATAGATGGATGTTTTTTTTTAATAATTACATTTGATTTTGGCATACAGGCACGGGATAAGTTTATGTCTTTAAGGAAAAGCACTAGGACTGATGTAGCTGCAGCCATAGAGGAGGTATATACAATGTCAACTCTTTTCTTGACCCAAAAATTTATCCTACAAGTGCAGAAACTGTTGAACATTTTGTCATGGTTAACCATTATCTTTCAAAATCTAATTTGGTAGAGAGACATTCCAGGAATTGCTTACTGCTAAAACCTCATTTGAGCTGGCCCGCTTCAATCTCGTAAGTTACTTTTTCCAGCAAAGGCATTCATATGTTTATTTGAAGCTGTAATTGTACATGTTCTGTTACCTCCAGATTAGTGCTCTAGCCAAGTTTGAAGCCAAAAAGAGGTTTGAATTTTTGGAGGCTATTAGCGGGGTGATGGATGATCACCTACTATTCTTCCAACAGGTTTGGAACATTTCATATGCCTCCACTTGTATATTTAGTATTTTTCAACTTCTGGAGTCTGGACCCTTTCTTCTTTGCAGGGATATGGACTCTTAAATAAGATGGAACCCTTTATTAATCAGGTTTGTCATCTTTTTGTCTCAAGTTTTCTGCCCCAGAAACCTATATTTCTTCTATCTCTGAACTTCCATATCTCTTAATCCGGAGAATTCAGAAACCAGTGTATGTGGGTTACAGGTCTTAACTTACGCACAGCAGTCTAGGGAATGTTCGAACTATGAGCAGGAATCCCTAACTGAAAGGATGCAGGAACATATCAGGCAGATTGATCGAGAAGGTAAACAGTCCTTAACTGGCTATAATGGTCTTTCTGTTGTCGATGGTATGCAACCTTTCACAAGGGGATCCCAAAAAGTTATCGAGGCAGTTATGCAATCTGCTGCAAAGGGAAAGGTGACACCTCATCGAGAGATTCTTAATCATGGTTTGAATTTAAATGGTTTTGTATTCTTAATGAGTTTATTTACATAGGTCCTAACGATACGACAAGGTTATCTTTCGAAACGTTCCTCAAACCTGAGAGGTGATTGGAAGAGAAGGTTTTTTGTTCTTGACAGTCGAGGAATGCTATACTACTATCGTAAACCATTTGTCTGGTCTTCTGTAAGTCACTAAACGAAGATCACTAGGCTTATAATTTTGGGTGCAAATTGTCTACCTCTTTCTCATGCCTCCATTCGTGCCTCCGTTAAATTAGAGGGTTTAGGGAATTAAGGGTAGAGTGTATTTTTTTAAGGTGTAGGGTTTAGGATATAGAAATTAAGGGTTAGGGTTCAAAATCCATTTTTTTGAAATTTTCAACAGTAGGCATGAATGGAGACAAAATAAAGAGGCAGATGATTTTTACCCTATAATCTTACTCTTTCTCTTTTCTCCATAGTCCACACTAAATGTTACTTATTCAGGCAGGTGGAAGTCAGTGTGCTGTACAAAGGAGTAGTTGTGAAAATGGTCCTGGGCTGCTGAGTCGATGGCTTTCTAATCATTACCATAGTACTGTACATGATGAAAAATCTGTTACACGTCACACAGTAAATAACAAATGGAAAGGATTTCTCAGAATTTTGCAATAGCAAGGTTGCTTATTACAAGGTGAATTTTGTTTTTGTTATCTTACGCACACAATTTTGTTCACACTGGTTATCGTCCGGAGTGCTATGAATACAACTGACTGGTTCAGATGAAAATTACAGGGGAGCAGACCCACATGCTGTAGACGGAGAAGGTAAAACGCCTCTTCAGCTTGCATTGGCATCAGGTGTGAATGAAAATGAGGTTTTGACACTCTTAACAGATTGATACTATATTAGTTCAGAACCCCAAAAGAGAACATAAGATCAGCAATGACCTTTTGCCTTTGGCTCTGAAAAATCATGGCTATTCGTCTATAAGGTCAAACTCTTGGTTTACCAAGGTGAAACTGCCTCATAATCCACATGTTTCTTCAAGTGTCTGTATCTCCTCCCGCAGTCATAGTCGTTCCTTTGGGTGCTCTGTCATAGTAGATATATATATATTGTAGTATGTAAATTTTACTGCGTAGCTTAAGCTAAATTGCAAGACAAAATGTGACATTAAAACACCAGCTCGTGCACTTTTGAGCTAGTAATAAGAAGTGATTTTTTTTCTGAATTTGGAAAGAAAATGAGCATACAAGTATCACAGGAGAAAATTACCCACCCCCCATATCAACCATAATCTATCATGTTATTTCTAGAAGAAAAAAAAAACAGATAGATCAAACCTTGCCCTGCCAACATTGCTGTGAACCAGCTCCAGCATGAGTATTATTTAAAGTTGAGTTTTTTTGCATGGTTTGAACGTGGAACTTGTCTTCATCTAGTTCGTGGTTTAGATTATATTAATGAAACCAAATCCAACAATCTTGAAATAGATGCACGTAGTCAGTGTAATAACAAATGGAAAGGATTTCTCAGAATTCATTGGAACTCGTCATAAATGGAGTGACATTTCACAGGGATAGCAGTATTACAAAAGTTTGAACTTTTTTTTTCAAATCTGATTTCGGTGGTGAAGGCTTCGAAAATGTGACACGATGAAGTACGAGTTGTAAACCTTAAAAACCACTTGTTGGAAGACACATCATAAAGAGACAATGGTGGGGCCCAGCTGAATTGGTGTGTGTACCAGGAAGGGTACCCTCAAGTAGGGCTGAGGTGGGTGTCCTTGCAGTCACCCTTTTCAGGAATAATAAATTAGTCCTGTCCTGTAGCTAAAATCAGGGATCAGGGTAAGGTAGGATGGCTTCAGGGGATGATTTACATCCAAATATGCTATTTTGCTGACTTGTAAAGAGTACAAAGTTCACTACCCTTGTTTTTCTTTTCAAAAAAAAATACCATATTGTTTTTTTTATTTGCAACTTGACCACCTTTCTTTTAAGTATAAAGTAACATTTGAATCGATTAAAATATTCGATTTAGTACCCAAATAAAATCATAATACAAATTTAAAAAATAAAACATAATAATAATATAATAATATTGAACTTATTAGACCTCTAGATACTTATTGAATTGATTTTGAACACTTTTAGAATTGGTAACCTCAGATTGAACTGGTTTGAATTTATAAATATATTCAGGTGGGTAATTTAACTAATAATTGGTCCAAATTCATAAAACCATTGTCCAGAGCTATGTTGCATGAATAGAAATCTTTTACATTTTTCAAGAAACTATGTATGTCTCAATTAAAAATTAAGTTTAAGATTTGATATTTAAGACTTTTGGTTAGTTTTTAAGGAATTTGGGGTAGAACATATTTGTTAGGGTGTAGAATAAAAGATTTAAAATTTAAGGCTTACGATTTAAGATTAAAACTTAAAAAAAAAATTAATATTTTTTCAATATAAAGACATAAAAAAAAATTATCCATGTTGCATAACTAAGACGGACTCAAATATAGTATGAGAGGAGAAATTATTACATGGACGCGTTCCATCACCTAAGATATGGTCCCAACCAATTAAATTAAGACATATATTATATTTTTTCCATATCATATTCACACATAAGCATCATCCAAATCATCTACTTTAATGCTTTCGATTTAAAAAAGAAAAAAATATTACCAAAGATTTTTTATCTTGTCTTTTTCTTTATTGTTCAATTTTTTTTAATTAAAATTTTCTAATCTCTAACTCTAACCCTAAACCATAAACTTTAAACCTTAACCTTAAACCCTAAACCTAAAAAATTAGCCCTAACCCTAAACCCTAACTTTAACCCTAAACACTAAACCCTAAATCACATAAAACATAAACCCTAATCTCTAACTCTAACCCTAAACACTAAACACTAAACCCTAAATCACATGAAACATAAACCTTAAACCCTAATCCCTAACCCTAATTCCTAAACCCTAAATTCATATAAAAAGAAAAATTAATTAAAAAATTTTAAAGAACAAAGAGAAAGATGACATAAGAAATCTTTGGTAATATTTTTCCTTTTTAAAATTAAAGACATTAAATGAATGATTTGGACAATATTTATATGTAAATATGATATGGAAAAAATATATTATGTATCTTAATTCGATTAATTGATATCATATACTAAATAGTAGAACGAGTTTATGTAATAATTTATCGTATGAGAGGAGCTATTGTCTCCCCCACCAAAACATTTTACCTTTGTTTTATATATATGTTTTAAGAAAATGAATCAATTATAAATTTCTTTTTTTTCTTATGATCTCCGACAATAATTCTGTTCCTAATACATAATAAGACCTAATAATTTAAGCTCAATCCGATTCAGATTTATAAAGCCTTCTTTAGGACTTAGGTGGATATTCTTGCTCGTACAAGCCTAGTTGCAACGTGGGACATAATAAAAGATGTTGAGATTTAAAGTTGAATTTATCCCCTATGCCCTATGCCCTATGACATGAAAAAGAAACCCCATCACTATTCACTAATGGCTAATGCATCCTTTCATCAGCCTACTGCCTACTGCCTACCCTCTTCCATCACTATAAATACTGGCAGCCACCGAGAAGACTTCCATCACTTCACAAATCAAACAAAACTTCCTTTACGACTCTGAAAACAAAATCAACAGAGGGATTTCACAACGTAAATATGGCTCTTCATCTCGATTGGGCTTTCGTTTTTGGCGTTCTCGGTACATAAACATAGTACATAGTAGTTAGTACCTATACAGATGTGTTATGTATATGCTTTCTACGAAGGTTTCATTCTCAACATCTAATATTTCATGCTTTTTTGGTCACTTTAGGCAACGTTGTCTCGTTTCTGGTTTCCCTTGCTCCCCTGTAAGTCACAGTTATCAGCTGTCCTGTCCATTTCTGTAACTCATATATCAATGGTTACTGATCTGTCATCTGTGTGTGTGATTTTTCAGGCCGACATTTTACCTAATATACAAGAAGAAAACATCTCAAGGCTTCCAATCACTTCCTTACGTGATTTCGCTCTTCAGTGCGATGCTTTGGATTTACTATGCACTCCTTAAGAAGGATGCCATGCTCCTCATCACCATCAACACGTTCTGCGTTTTCATTCAGACTTTTTACATGGTGACTTACTTTTACTACGCTCCAAAGAAGGAGAAGGTAAGATTTGATATACCATTACCCTAACCCTAACCTTTTAACTTCAGATGGCGATCAATTACTCACAAATGAGTGATTTTCAGGTGGAGGTCGTGAAACTTATCCTCCTATTCAATGTTTTCGGGTTTGGAGCAATATTTTTCTCAACTCTCTTCCTACGAAACCCTTTGACCCGTCTTCAAATTCTGGGGTACATTTGCATGGCATTCTCTTTGTGTGTGTTCGTTGCACCTCTTGGCATTTTGGTAAGCATAAAACTCGCGCGAGATCCAATTTACTTCGGGTTTGGATCCCGCTTCTACTGCTTTCTTCCAAACTCAAAACTAACCCACTTTTATGCAGAGAAAAGTGATGAAAACCAAGAGTGTTGAGTATATGCCATTTACTCTCTCAGTTTTCCTCACCTTAGGAGCAGTGATGTGGTTCTTCTATGGGGTTTTGCTCAAGGATATGAACATTGCTGTAAGGTTTTAATCTTCGTAACTCATTGGTTTTGAGTTCATTGACACTGAATCTTTACAGGTTCCGAACGTGCTTGGGTTTGTCTTTGGAATTCTTCAAATGATACTTTATGCAATTTACAAGACTCGCCCCAAGGAAATGGTAGAAGATCCGAAGCTTCAACTAACCACTCAGGCTCAGCACATGGTCGTCAAACACGGATCCACGGTGAACAACGACATCAACGGTGGGGTTCAAAATATAAAGGTCATCACCATAGATGCTTCCAACAAAGTTTGACAGTGGAATGTTACGATATTTTTGCATGGGAAAGCCATGCTGAAAATGTCCCCAGGCCTGTCCTGTCGTAGTTAAAATTAAAGTAATATGTTGAAGTCTCCTTCAATCAACGGTTGAGTCTGTAAGTTGTTTTCATGTTTTATCATTAATCAAATGTTTATAACTTACTTCTTTTTCTCTTTTATTTTATATCACTAAGATTTGGATTTTTTTTCTTTTTCTGAATCAACCAATGGTATACACTTGATTATGATAAATGAATCTTTTAATAGAAATTTTTTGTATACACAATAGTGCTATTAAATTGTTTACCCTTTTAAACTAACCTCGTTGATAAATTTAGATAAAGTTTATATAATAAAAGTTGTAATAAGATATCCTAAATAAATCTTACTTTAAATCTTTTCGCCATCGTTTCCCTTTTAAGTTCCTTAGCCTAGCCAAACCAGAAAAAATATTACTTCCTTTATTTTTATAATTAAATTATATGAATAGAATATTTTTAAACATAAAATATCCTGTACCATTGGACTTTATTTATCCTCTTCCTCTTTTGTTTTCAGAAATTTAGTCCTATGGTTGTAGCCTGTAGCCTGTAGCCTGTAGGGTATACAAGCTAAAGTAAAATGTTGACAAAACAAATTTGTATCAATAAATTTAACAAAACAAAGTCAGTCCTATTAACAATTGAACATGAAACTATATTAGTAGAATGATTAAATTTCAAAGTTGAAAAGGGTACAGATTTTAACAAAGTAAAAGATTATAAATTTTTAAAAGTAGATTCAATACAACTCCATAAAAACAATATTAAGACTAGATGCAGCAAACCTGTGCACCAGGCGACAAAAGTAGTGAAGAGATGACTCCCTGGCCCTGCAGTTCAAGTTGTGACCATTGAGTTGTAATTTCTTCCAACTTTGACTTCTAATATTATTAATTAATATAATTCATAAAATATATATTTTTGAAATTATGACACTGAAATATATATTTAATTATTTTAACAAAAAATTAAAATACATTAGAATTCAAGTTTTTACTCAATAGAAGATCCTGCCTTATGAATAGTACTACAAAGTTGCATGACTTGTGGGACCATCCCTTGTTGTCATTTTTTATTTCACACTTCTAGTCTTGGCTCTTCCCTAGGCCTAGTGTGAATGAGTACAATATATGAAAAGTACACTATCATGTTACCGATCGGTTTAAGTGACAAATAATTTGATACTGTTTAAATAAATTTTGAGTTTAAAACTTTATAAATATAAAAATCTTTTTCAAGAAATTTACCTATTAAAATAAGGTGTACAATCAAAAGAAAAAAATTGGATTTTAATTTCCTGGACGTGATTTTTTAAGTGTGATTTAAATTCATCACAGTACTTTTATTGCCAATCGTGTTCGTCCCACTCACCCTCTTTGCCAAAGTTGTGAAGATTCCTTTGATGAATTTTTTAGCAAAGCTTGAATGTGACAAAACAAGGCTTCCAACATCTAGATAGTGTCCAGTGACTCGAAAGTAGGGAATCAGGTCAGTCTCGTGGGACCACCAGGTCCGTTTGTACATGTAGGCAAGGCAAGAGGCATGGGGGCAAAAGCAAAGGTTATGGGGAAGAGGGAACTGTGGCAGGCACAAAACGAAGCACTTAGGAGACGGCTAGACTTAGAACGGATACAAACGAATCAGATCAAAGTTTGAGGTTTTATAGAAAGTTAATGATATAGGTAGAGTTACTCATATATTTTTATAAGCAGATATATAGCGGTGCAGATATATTTTTATATACATATGTTTAGGGTTAAGCGGTTACGTATAGATTTAAATTTTAATGATTTTTTATATGTATATAATATACACATAAATATTTATATTTGTACATGCGATATATAATATATCATGTAAAATTAAAAAAAATAACTCAAATATAAAGACTGATTAGCTAATTACTAAAATTTTATTTAAATTTTTTTAAAATTCAATCGAGTTTATAAAATTTTGAGTCGAATTTATAAACCCTAGTTACAAGAATTATTGACTCCATATGCCCTGCCTCGGAAAACACTTGTTTTGTTTGTGAAAACATGTCTAGATGAGATTGTGACAAATTAACGTGGTAATTGCGAAGAACAAGTATTCACTTACGAGACCGATTGAGAAAACATGTGCTTTTGAAATCAATTTGAGATTGAGATGCTGCCAACTTAATTGTGGGTTACTACTGTTCTTAAGACAAGTTTGAAGACGAGATATGTTTTTTGTATGTCATGCTCATGCTCTTGCATTTCATTCTTTATATGATCTTTATCCCTCCAGGCCCAGGCCCAGGCCCAGGCCCAGGCTCCAATCTCAATGATTCAAATAACAAAAGGTTGGTGATACTTGAGATTGGCATGAATGCCAAAGAGTACTTCCTTTTTTCTTGATACAGGATAAGATTCATGGGGTCACAACAAGTCTATATATTGAATTGTGGTAACAAAAAAAAGTTGGAAGATAAAGGGCCTAATCAAGACAAACTGAAATTTTAATAAAAATTTGACTTACATTGTAGGAATACGTGATGAAAAAGCTCTTTCGGCTTTAGCAAGATTTTACAAAAGTTGAAATAAGCAAAAGCTGGTCATTTTCCAGTATGTTCATGGATCACACTGAAACATCCTGTAGATTTGAATCTCCACATGACATCACTTCAGGCTTCGGCTAATCACTTTCTATCCAATCATTATAAACTCCTCATGCTCAACACTTTGGTACACATCCAAACATAACCATTTTGCAGCACAAATGTAGTTTGTAGGTGACTAGGAATAAGATAAGTCTCATCTAGAATCAAAGACTAACAGAGTACAAAACATTGGCATCAAATGTTTAAAGCTGGACATGGATCAAGTATTAGAGTCAGAAATTTGGTCTGAACATGCATCGAATAAGCATATGTGAGAAAGGATAATAAGGTAAAGCAACCTTCAACTCATCATGTAATTTTATGAATGAAAGTTTGACAATTTAATGATAGCAACTAGAAACGAAAGACAAATGATTTGGAACGGATGTATCAAATCAACTATTGAATTCATTGTACATTTTCAATGACTACAACAAATTTTAATCTACAGGCATCCAAGGGGATGAATGCTTTAATTTGTCAGAAAACTATAAGCATCAACAAGGTTTGGCATGGCAGCACATGTTCTCGACAAAACAATATAGAAAGATATGAAATTAGCTTAGTGATGCCCAATCAGGATAGGGGCATTCATAAACCCATTCTGGGCCAGTGTACCGTACACAGTGTAGCCATAATCCTTCCTCAAGCCCATCATACCTGACATAAAGACAATAATGTACAGAGATGGTAGAAAAGGCATTATTGAGAAGCATGGATGTCAGAACTGAATGATTATATTGAACATATGTAATCACGTGTCTTACCCGTTTGGAGCTAAACTAGGACAGTGTGTACACATGGGATCGATGCTGAAATCTTCACTACAGTACTTGTATTCTTCAGTATGATTCTCACAACTGATTTCAGAAAGAGCAGCAGCTCTATCAGCAGTTGTTCCTAAAGTAGAGCGATCAACAACATCATCTGAAAGGTAAAGCATGTCATTGGCTATTGGATGGCCTGTAAACTGCAAATGCACACGAATCTACAAATGAAAAAAAAAAGTCAGAAAAATATTCAGTTATTGGAAATGACATGCAAAATTATGTATAAAAAGATGCAGGAATCTAGTAATGTAACTAAAAACCTTAATAATAAGATGTGTATTGCTTAACCAGAAAAGGACATAAACCAAAACTAAGTTCAATATAGAAGTGACAAATTCAAGCAACTTTCTAAATTGACAAAGACATAAAAGTAAGAGCCCTCCCAAGACAAGAAGTTGTAGAAAACGGTTTAAACTTTAAAAGCCAGTTGAGAATGCCAAAGTGTTGAAATAGAAAATAACTACATATAACATAATTTTAAAACTGACCCAGTGTAGAGATAAATATCCAAAAGCATCTCCTGTCCACTAAAACAACTATAAACATCTCCATTACAAGTGTTAACAGAAGTTACATATTATTTTCTGTGTGTGATCTTACTTGATGAGTTCGGCCAGTAATTGGTTCACACAAGACAATGCTATGTGTCCCATTGGTGCTAATCCTAGTAAACTTTGTACAAGCAGCCTTTCCCTTCAAGGTAGTATCACCATTAGAAATGCCAACCTGAACGAAACAGAAGATCTATGATTTAGTACAACCACGGTCCACTTTCTTCTAATTGGATAAATCTCTCATCAGATCATACACTAATGGATAAGAAACATCCTCAGAAACCTCGTGAAACTTTCAGACTTAGAGAAGGAGAAGACTCTACATAATTAGCAGTTCAAAGATTTATGTATAACCACAGCTTTATTGAGTCGTTCAAAGCAAATGACTAATAGCAAAGCCTACAGTTTTAATTTGATTAACAATAATGAGAAACACCACTGTGATTCAATTGAACATAATGTAAAGAAAATAAATTAATGGCACTACCGCACTACTAGTGTGCCATTTAAGAAAATCACTAGAAAGGATAACATTTAGTTTTGAACATGTAAAAAGCACCAAACATTTTAAATATTCTGGGCAATGAATGTCTAACATACAAATAATCACTGAAGAGAGGAAGTAGTGGGGTGCAATCAGCAATGTATAAGCTTGCGGTAAATACTCAAGAGGACATTCATAACAAAACTGCTCTTATTTTCCTTTGTATCTTTCTTGCACAAGGTTTACATCAACTATAATCATATAAGCACAAAAGTTACACACAATTATAATACCACCACCACATGTAGAAGAAACACACTTACCACTGCAGTGCTCCTTCCCTCTCTAGCATTGTAATCTACATTAGCATCAACAACTTGCTGAAAAAGAAAATCTTCACAGAAGTCAAATGGGAAAATTCTGTGCATCATGAGAGGACTGCGCAGAAGTATTTACCTAATGATATTGATTCGTTGCCATACCAGATCTCATTAAAACATCAATAACTAATTGAATGACGAATATTTTGGCTTCAACTAAATGTTACTTTCCACTTTTCAGATTACTAGAAGCCTACAAGGCTGAAAAAAGTCAATTTAATTGTTGTAAGATTCGCATGAAAAGTTTCTGAATATGGTTGCCTTAATATAGCAAGCAAACACAACTTTACTAAAAGAAAAGGAAAGAAAAAAAAATGTGTTCTTTTTTTTAAATGGAGGGTAGAAGAAGATTGGAATAATATATTGCAGATGGCAGAAAGTGCAAAGACAAGTTGTGTTTCTTTTTCCCTTGAACAAGCGCAACTGTTTGAAACTAGAAAAGAAAGAAAAATCAGAAGCTTCTCATACAAAACACTTAAAAAGACTACATCCTCATAAGAATATTAACAATATCAAGCAATTCCACATCACTTATTGTTATGTAAAGAAACCAAAGAATAAGAAAAGCTCAAACTTGAATGGCAAATTTTCCAATTTAGCCAAATAAAAAGCTCTTAGACCACTATGCACTTGATAAAATTTGAACAAGCAGAATGATTCAAATTTGGACAAAAATCACATGAGTATACCTCACCCTCTGGAAACACTCCTGCAACCTTTGCAACATACCGTTTCTGCAGGAGTCCAGCTTCGATCTGCAATCATCACATTCAGATTAAAATGAAATGACTCATTATGTAAAAAGTCTCAAATTTCCAGAACAAGCATATTGATAAAGCAATGAATTTTTATCTTTGATGAACATAACAGCTAGGGTCCCCGGTCCTAGATATCATTCTACAAAATCATGCAATATTGCACATGTAGCCATGTTGATAAAACAATTTTAGATAAGCATATCAAATGGAAAAGGATGTAATCAACAGTTCTTTGTGATTCCAGATTATCAACACAGTAGTAACAAGTTTTAAGCAAAAGAAAAAAAGCAAAAAAGTCAGCATTCAGACAAATAAATAAATATAATAGAAGAAGACTTACATGTTGTCTAAAAATGTCAGCTTTAGCTGGATTTTTGGCCATGATAAGCAGTCCTGAGACCAGACGATCTAGTCTATGAATGGCTGGGATGATAATGTCAAGGAAAAGGTAGAAAACTCCGTGTTCAAAACTTTGCCAAAAAGAAAACTGTAAACAGGATTAATTTGCACATACAAAATATAAAAGTAGTCAAAACACAAAATGAAATATTTGCACCATATAGCGCTAGATTTGGATACGATACAAAGGAGCCAACCCATACTCTGCTTGGAGAATACCCAGGACTGTGTTTTTACGATATTGGCCGCATGGATGCACCTACAAAAAGTTACAAAATGAATTTAAAATTGAAGTAAAGTTCCTTCTTTCCACATCCAATCAATAAGTACATTACAGATGCACCAGCAATCATATGGACTAATAAAGTTGAAAGAGGTACAATCACAAGAGACTTACAGGAACAGATGCAGGTTTGCAAACTGTCAGTACATCAGGTTCATTTTGAAGAATATCCACGTCCCAAGCCATCACTGGCGGTTCATGCCTACATCCTTTACAGAATCAATTACAAGTTTCACAACCTCAAAATGAAATCGTGAAGCACCAAAAGGGGGGGGGGGAACCTTAATTTAAACAGAGCATACAAAAACTATAGAGAAGTCAAAAGAAACTAGAAAATATTATAACTTTCCAAGAATGCATGTATGAACAAAACACAACTCTTCCTTGAAATATTATTCACACTCCCAAAAAAAAGGAAAGAAAAATTATTTTAACATTCAGTGAAATTTAATAAGATCAAGCATTGAATGTGATATGTGACGAACCTGTGTAAGAAGTGGCTAATCTTCTGGCATCGCTTCACTATGTAAGAAACAGGTACATTCTCTCCATCCACTTGTATCCGTCCACATTTGACAGCACTCTCCTACAATAATTATTTCCAAAATAACAGAGAAAGTAAACATGTAAACATATGCAAACTATAGGTCAAGGAAGCAATTGTAAGAAAATCCAATAAAGGTCTTTGCTTGAAACTTGCAACATGTTTCAATTAATTAATACAAACTAAGCGAATGTAAGAAAATGAAATAGATTTGGAATTTCCCTTCCAACCCAATAAATCCTTTCGAATATGAAAAGAAAACATTCATGGAACTTAAAAGGAAAGAATGATGAATTACATAGTAATCTCTAGATCTCCCTCTGAACTCTTGAGCAAACAAATCCACAATTGTTTTACCCTCCCATCGCTTATTAACCTGAACAAAATCAACATCAATGCATTGTTCTTTTACTAGATAAGCAAAATTAGGGTTTAAAAGAGTTGGTACCACCTAAAATCAGAGGGGGGGAACAGATAGAGCGAAGAGAGGAACTAACATGAGAGACGAACTCAAAGTAGTAAGGTCGCACATGGCGCTTTCCTGTCAAAATCACGCCGAAAGCTTGAGCTCCTATTTTTTTGGTTAATCTAATAAAAAAACTGATTATTTTAATAATAAAATTAATTTACCGCTTTGAAAGATATAATCTTGTTTCTGAGCAGGATGAGCGGGAGTTTGCCAAACAATCTCCATTTTCCTTTTGCTTTTCTCCTCCTTTCCTTCTCCTACGGTTTCGCCTCTGTTTCTTTTCATTTATTCTTTTGAATTATCTACGCTCAAGAAGTAGACAAAACTAGGGTAACTCGATTTTGAAAACGACGACGTACTAAAATAGTAAAGGCAACTGCTGCTTTCGCAATGAAAACCGTAATCGAAACGAAAGAAGTCGAAGAAATCACCAAAAAAGTGTATAAAAGCAAGAATACTACAGAAGCATTAGGACTCTACAAATCTCAACACCAAAAGCATACAAATTTGATCTAAGCATCAAAAGCATAAGTGCATATAAAACAGCTTTTCGAACCCAAGAGACTACTCCATTAAAACACTTGAAAAATAATAAGAATTAAACAAAATACCTTCAAAAGGAATGCAACGGAAGAAATCCCCAATTTTCTCTCTTCACTCCGTTCTTCAATCCATACAAAAGCTTTAAGAAATTTTATTTTCTGCTCGAAAACACTCTGGCGTTGAGGGTTCTTAAATTCTCAGGGTATAAAGGTCAATTTATCCAAACGTAATTTCAAGAACCCCCAGTTGCTAGCTTTTCCGTTTAGCTGCTGTGGGAAAGCACTTTCCCTCCGTATTATTTTTAAAGTATTTTTGTTTAGTATTATTTTTAAAATTAATTTTTTTTTTTTAAAAACTGATTTGAGATTAAAAGTATGTTAAATAATTGTTTTTTAAAGAAAAAATTGTATTCGAAAAATGTTTTTAAGTTAAAATGCACATTTAAATTTTATAGTTAGAAAATTATTTTTAAAAGTTAAATTATAATTTTTTTAAAAATTATATATTAAATAATTTATAATTTTATAATTTTTACAAAAGTTATAATTAATAAAATATTTTTAGTTTGAAAATTATATATATTAAATAAAATATTTTAAATTTATTATATTTTATATAAAACATATAATTATTAAAAAATATATTTATTAATAAAAATATTTTTTAGATTTGTATGATAATTTAAGTTGATATATTTCATATATCATAATTGTAACGCATCAATTCATATTTAGAGTACTATATTCAGGTTTTTTAAATTAAGAACATCGAAATTAATCTTAAAAAATTATATGATCCAAGTTCTAAAATTTTCTATATATGATATATATGCATATATCCAAATTAGAACTTTATTCGAAGTACTACATTCACACCTACTGATCAATAAAGTTCTACTTTACTCATGCTCACATTGTCACTAGATTTTTTTGTGATCATATAATCGTTAGGTTTGACATATCTGGATTAACATAGTTGTCAGCTTAACTTCTCAATCCATCGTAATAAATTATATATCTCATAGTCATTAGCCACTCGACCTTACAATTTTATTCAACAAATGGATGTAGTCATCTGACCTTACGAATAAATAATTATAGTCGCTTGACCTTTCAAAATATATAGATAAATATAAATGATTGATCAATCTATTAAATTATAAGATCATCACAAACTTGTAAAACATATAGAGTACTCTTGTCATATTTATATCAATTATATTTGATTTTTAATTTTTTATTATAAAAATCCAATATACCCATAAAAATCGCATTTACCGTTTTTCATATGCATTTAACAAATCAAAACATATAAAAAAACATCTTTTAGAAAAGTTCAGCAATATTAGAGAATACTTACTTTCGAACTTGGTAAAGCTTTTTAAGCTTAAACCAAACTCCCAAAACATGATTCCAAGCCTTGTTTGAATCTGAAACACAATTTGCACTCAGACACACACTGTCACATTGACGTCGAAAGTTTTATAAAATCGCTAATATCATCCATAAGCGAGCTAAACCTCTCCCATCGAATCCAAAACGTTTACAACTCAGCGGAAAATACGAATAAATTATACAATGATTATTAAATTATTTGAAGATATTTATTTTGATTATAAATCATAAAACCCATCAATCAAGTTGTTATATTTATTAAATTAATTTATTTTAGTTATCATCATTAAAATTAGAGTGATGACGAAAAAATGATATAGCAATTAACAAAAAATTATAAAATTTTATATTTAGTCTTTGTTATTTACTTATTATATTAATTTGATCATAATTTAATTTAAATTTATTACTATAATAAATATTCAATTTAAAAGAAAAAATGATTTAAATATTTGAATATTTAAATCAGAATTATTTTTCTTTTAAATTGAATATTTTAAATCAAATTACGTAAATTGATAAAGCTTTAGGTTTGTGTGATTACACGCTTTTAAAGAGATTTAGGTTTAATTGTTTTTAATTATTTTTATTTTTTAATATTTATGACGTTATAAGGGTGTATTTTATATCATTAAGAGCAGGTTGGTGCAATGATAAGGGTGTGGGATATAACACCCAATTGGTCTAATCTTAGGTTTGATTCTACATATTGTATTTCAACCTTCGTCAATTTTCCTTTTACCAGGGACTCGTGGTATAAGTGACATGTGTTAGTTTTTTATTGAAGAAAAATAAATATTTTAAATATATAATAAAATAAAATTAATCAATTAATTGGGTGATCATATTTTTGTACTCATCCGATAAAATTTTAATGACGAGTTTTATAATTTAACGGTTAAAATAAATATTTTCAAATTAAAAAAAGGAGGGCTAAGGATGAAGGACAAAACTCACAGCCTAAGAACCCCTCACCGTTTAGGCACCGAGAGGCGAGAGCAATTTGGGTGATACAAATTTTTGCGAGAGCGGCGGCTGAATTGAGTTCGATTTCGTGATGTCTACGACTTCAAACGTTCAGAGTGTGTATATTATATAGAGTAGCTTTTTAATAAAACTACTTAAATATTTGGCACTTAATAGAACCCATACGCATTCGGATAAAAAATGTTCAAAAAACTTTCAAAATATATTTCTAAATATTTGTAATTAATTTAAATTTTAAAAACGTTTTTTATTATTTAAATCAAATTCGGGTAGGTTGTGTTGACCCAAAGTAAGATTTTGGACAACTCCTATAGGAGCTAATATGTTAGCACTTAGCACCAGCCCAAACATGGACTTTCTTCGTGTATAAAACCCTAGTCGTTTCGCTTTTGCTCCTCCCTTCATTTTAGGGTTTTCTCTAGCCGTTCTGTCTTAATCAACAAATTCTTGGGCGAGGCAAAAGAAAGTGCAGAAATGGTAAATCTGAAAACCCCAATTTCAATTATTGTTCTTCTCTTGATGTGTATCTGTTCAGTGTTTTCCTTTCAATTTGTCGCTACAAATACTTTGGATGCAGTACTCTGAGCCTTTTAATTCTGCTATTGTTTAGAATGAATGTTATATGAAATCATGTTAGAATTTAAGAAATTTTCTTTTGTACATGCTTGGGTTTTTTATGATTTTTTTATTTCCAGAATTAAATTATCAACGACGGTTATTTTTATGATTTAGGGTGCTGTAGTTAAGGTTGATTTTTTTATTTCCAGAATTAAATTATCAACGACGGTTATTTTTATGATTTAGGGTGCTGTAGTTAAGGTTGATTAAGTTGAAAGCTTAGCATTTGTCTCATTTAGCTAAAAGATGTAAATTTTTATTTTCTTATTAAGTTTTGAAGAAGCCTTGGGACTGTAAGACTTCTTCAGGAAATTACACATAGATATCAATCAGTTTTCCCCTAGTGAAGTTGATCAATTGTTTATAGAACCTCAATAGCGAGTCGAGGGATATTAAGTTTAATGGTTTGAAGTTTGAACATGGTTATCAATTGATGTACTTGTTTGAAAGGTTCCATCCTTTTGTTTTATTTTTTTATGCTGTTAAATGCAGGCCCCAAAGAGAGGTGGAAAGGTCGTTGTCCCGGCTAAGAAGAAACAAGTAAATTACATCACTTTCTTAATCATCTGAATCTTAAAATAACTTGAGTGTGGGTTCTGTTTCTGATTATTACTTTGAATTTGGACATTAGGAGAAGGTTGTGAATCCATTGTTTGAGAAGCGTCCAAAGCAGTTTGGTATTGGAGGGGCACTACCTCCAAAGAAGGATCTACATCGATTTGTGAAGTGGCCCAAGGTTGTTCGTATTCAAAGGAAAAAGAGGATCCTTAAGCAGAGGTTGAAGGTCCCACCAGCATTGAACCAGTTTACCAAGACCCTTGATAAGAACCTTGGTATGTGATAAAATGTTCAGTTATATCTGTTTGTGTATTTGATTCAGTATTTTATATACCCTTTTATTAGTTTATTATTGGGAAAGGGAACTGATTCCATTAAATCTAAATTTTTCTGGTTGTTGAGATTCTGACTTGTAAGACCTACAAACTTAAATGGCAGAAAGCTTTTAATGTAGTATACCGGTTTAGATGTATAACCTCTTTTTCTTTTTACATTTTTAACCTTCTCATGATAATTAGTCTAGTTGAAAAATAGGAACAATTAGAAATATGGAAAGTGGTGAATGTTGCAGATTGTAATTGGCTGTGGGTTGTGTTGGTAAGGAAGCTATAATTTCAATCATTTGTTGACTCAGAATATTAACTACATGGGAACCAAATGGGTTGCTCTTTTTGCTTTCCTATAAGCATGCTTATCTGATTTTTAATCACTTTCACCCTGTTTTATTCTGTTTCATGTTGTTGTACTGAATTCCATTTATGTATATAATGATATCTGCTTTGTTATATAATGCTGTATTGCAGCAACAAGTCTTTTCAAATTGCTCCTCAAGTACAGGCCAGAGGACAAGGCAGCCAAGAAGGAACGACTCCTGAAAAGGGCCCAGGCTGAGGCTGAAGGGAAAGCTCCCGATTCTAAGAAACCAATTGTTGTGAAATATGGACTTAACCATGTTACCTACCTTATTGAACAGGTTGCTCTCTAGTTTTTTTATATCAATCTGTTCAGCTAGTGTGTTACTGTTCCTTTTCTTTTGCAATGTTTGTAAAAATATCAATCTTTTTTTACAACCTCCTTGTAGAACAAGGCACAATTGGTTGTTATCGCTCATGATGTGGATCCCATAGAGTTGGTTGTCTGGCTTCCTGCTTTGTGCAGAAAGATGGAGGTCCCATACTGCATAGTAAAGGGGAAATCACGTTTGGGATCGGTAATTGTCTTTCAGACTTTTGTGTGCTTTTCTGCCAGTTTTAGAGTTTATTGAGTAGGTAACTTTTATGTGTGTATGCCACTGCAGATTGTCCATAAGAAAACTGCCCCCGTCTTGTGCTTGACCACTGTTAAGAATGAGGATAAGTTGGACTTCAGCAAAATCCTCGAGGCCATCAAGGTTCGATTATAGTTGTTTAATATTTTGGAATTGATTTAGATATGGATCATACGCAGTATATAATAACGTATAATGGTACATTGCAGGCCAACTTCAACGACAAGTATGATGAGAACAGGAAGAAGTGGGGAGGCGGTATCATGGGCTCTAAATCACAAGCCAGAACCAAGGCCAAGGAGAAGCTTCTTGCAAAGGAAGCTGCACAAAGGATGACTTAAGTCTACAATTGTTTCCTTTAGTTATCAGCTCTTGATGCCTACTTACTGTTTTGGCTGGGGAACATTTTTATCATTTTTTCTAGTTCAAGTCCGGGTAGCTGCTGTTTGTGATCAAGTTTTGTGCCTTTTTAGTGAAAGATAAATTATGCTCAATCTTATCATTACTCTCTATGAAGAATTCAAATCTTTTCGTTATTAATTTTTGATATTTTGGTAAAATCACAAAAGGAGATCATAAAGTACCGATTTTCATTGTTAAAAATGCTAGCTGATATACCGCCTCCTCACTATATTTAAAACTTACTATATTTTTTAAATGTTGTTATCTTTAAGATTTGAAGCATGAGTTATCTCTTCATTGGCTTGAGACATGGTGTTAAAAAGTTTGAAGACAATAATGCAATAAAATTTATCCCTTTGATCCTTTTGGATGCAACTTTACACAACACGATTTCGAATGATTTTTTTGTTTTGGTATATATATCTATATACTTTAAATTTATGTTTGGATATATAGATATAAAGTTAAAATTTGAGGTTAGAAGACAAAAAATATGAATGTTTAAAAATTAGAGAGTAAAATTCATAGATAAATTAAAGTTTTAAAAATTTAAAGAAAACGACAAAGGATAAAAACTATCGCCAATCTTTATCATATAGTCCTGTCACTAAAGAAACCGGCATGAAAAGAAAACCTTGACATTGTGTCAGACCTTGAAATAAGTTAGTTGTTGGAGGTGGTTTATTTCTTTTGTTTTTTAGTTAACATTTGTTTTTTTTTTGCCAGCTGTTAGGATTATTAAGTGTCACGTTGCGTTTGGAGTGTTTTCTTCCCTTAGATTAAAAGGAGGCTGCTTATACACAGAAGATTATCGATTTCCTTATGAATGATTTTTTTCTTTTTTCTCTAAACTTTTGTTTTTTCTTCTTCCTCAATTTCATTCTTCCTATTTTCTTCTTCAGTTGATTTCAGATCCTGACACATTATAATATTTTAATGTTAATTATCTACTCAAGTAACCTATGTTTATCTTGTCAAATAAAATAGTCCAAAATTATCTTAATATTAAAAATACTTTTTCTTACCATCACCATTGACATTGGAATATAGACTCATACTTCATCCCCAAAGATTCACTGCTCTCATACTTCATTTTTTTAGAAAATGCGAACTTATTAACCTTCGAGATTTTTTTCCTCAACAATAAAGGTGGCAAATGAACGGAGTAGTCTGCAAATGACTCATGTATTCTTAATATATCATTTATTTATGTTTGTATATTAAACTAAACAAAATTTGATGTGTTTATTAGAAAATGAATTTAAATAAAAGTGTGTTCAATTGATTCACGTTTATAATAACCTTATTTATTTAAATTACTTAAAAACAATTATTTTCATATTATTTATTTATAATATAATTATTAAAAGATAAAATCAAGTAATATAGTATAAAATCGGATTGATATAGCGATAGAAGGTATTCCAGTTAATCAGTTATGGGTGAAATCGCACGATGTTATGGTGCTTACCAAAAAATAAATCAATCGAATGACAGGTAGTCGAAATTGACGGTGGGTTAGTGTTTGGGAAAAGAAATAAAGAAGCATATTTTAACAATTAAAAATATTGGGTTAATTAAGGTTTAACCACTGGATTGTTTGGGGTTTGTTATAATGGGTCCACTTGTCTTGCTACGTCATTCGATAAAGGAAAATTTATATCATTGGTCATTTCTATCATATTATTCATGAGATTAGTCAATTAATAATATTTATTTAATTATTTTATTTTATTATTTTTATTAATATTTATTGTAAATTACATTTAAGAATAATTTTAATAAGATAAAAATTTATATGATAAAAATAATAAAATAAATAGATAATTAAAAAATATTTTATTAATTAATAAGGGATAAAAATGACCCACAGGACAAAAACATTTTGTAAACGAAAAAAATAAAGAACATTTACAAAAATTTATACATCACATTGAAAGATTTTATATACTACAGGGATATTGGTGTCATTATCCCTTATAAAAATGAAAATAGGTCGGGTGAGGCTGAATCGGCAAATTTTGAGAAATACGTAAACTGAAATAAAAAATTAGGGCTATAAGGGGGTTTGGTTAAATTTTAGGGGAATACAGCAAAATCTACAGTGATTGGGGGGAATCGCCATGTGCTCTTGGCGTTTTCTATATTTTATTATTATTTCCACCGGGCTTTCAGCTAAGCGGCTTGGGTCGAATATTATATAGTGTGACGCCATGTGCTCCTGGCGAGATTGAAGACCACAACGCCAAGTGCTCTTGGCGTTAACCTGGAGCAACTGGTAAAGGGTTTGTTCGTTTAAAGGTTGCAGGTAAAGCATGCCATGCATGCAATATAATCCCTTAGAAGTCTGTGATAGTCTCGTTTTGTTCATCTGGTGCATTTGTTCTTAATTACTGTTTATCAACTTGCTGTACTTACCTGCTTCACAAATCACAACTGTCAACTGTTGTACATTGTACAAAGATTGTGAGATTTGGGTGAATCAGGTTTCCTAATCCTTCAAAATGGCTCATCTGCCATGGAATATTGTCTGCTTCAGGCTTTTTTGGTTGTCGGCTGGTTAATATTTTCATACATGATCTATTCATACAATATTATATATAAATTAGCTCATACAATCACTTTTAAAAATATAACATCTCATCAGTTTTTGAGTTTAAATTTGTATTAGCATCATAAAATAAAGGTTGTTGGGACACGAACTGAAACCAGGATGAGTCTGTCCAAGATTTTCTATCCATCTACTCCACTGAAAACCAATAAACCAGAAGCCTCAACTCTATGTTTGAGTAGGATGTTGATTTCTCCCCTAGCGCCGTACCCACCTGGCGTTATGCCCCAACACTCAGTCCCAACAAGCCAAGCCAGCCGAGTCCATGGCTTGTTCATTTAAAAAAAATAAACAATGGAGAACGCCAAGAAGAAGTGGCGTTCTCCTTTGATCACTGTTTCTTTCACCGTAAATCCCTAATATTTCAGTCAAACATCATAAATTCCCAATATTTAAAAAGAAAAAACGCAATCCCCAAAATTTGCCGGCTGAATCCAAGAAACAAACAAACAAGAAAATTTTGTTATTGAGATTTGAGTCTTCCATCACTTAAGCCCTTCAATGGAGAATAGAAGCCGATCATCACCTTGTTCAGCAACACCCAAACTCATGCAAAACATCGGGTTTTCTTTGATCAACGATGATCTTCTTCAAAATATTCTCTCAAGGCTACCAGCCACCTCTTTCGCTGCCGCTGCCGCCGTCTCTAAGGCCTGGAACGTTGCGTGCTCTCGCAATCTCTCCCGCCCTAAGCTCTCCTCCGCTATCTCCCTCAACCCTCTGCCTCCTGTCTCTCTGTCTCTACCCTTTTTCTTTTAATTCCCAATTCGACCCCATTTTCTTAATATTATTTCGCTAATTTTTGTTTGTAAATATTTGAATAGGTTGCTTTACAAGAGGTTTTTGACAAGGTTATGTCAGAGCCAATTCGACCCCATTTTGCTATTGCAAGTGTTGGCCCTGGATTTGAATTAAAGGATGTTCTCCAATTCGTATGAACTCTAAAAACTTAACCTCCCCCCCCCCCCCCCTCTTTTGTTGGGGGGTTTAAGTTAATTTTCCTGAAAATTTTGAACATTTTGTTCCTCGGGCAGATGGTAAAGAAATTGGGATCAACAACACCGATTCTTTTGTCTTATGTTAAAGGAATTCTTGGACGAGATGCACTTACTCATGAATTTAGAGAGGTTTCTTCTTTCTTTTTCTATGTTCAAGTACTTCCCTATTCTATCATCACTATGATGATTAAATTTTTATGTGTTTTTAATTTTGGTTTACGAAATGCAGGTTAAGTGGATTGGTGATACTGATGAGGAGGTTCCTGTAAATACTGGTATTGTATTGACTGTGGGATTCCTTCCAGGACTTAAGGTTGATTTGATCCCTCTTTTACGAAAGAGAAAGGTGAAATTTTATTCTGCTATGAAACTGTTATAACACGGAATGTTAACAAATATTGATGCTTAGTGTTTCAGAGCCCTTATCAACTTGTTCATCAGTTTTGATTTAGCAAAGGAAAAGTAAAATGGAAAACTTTCTGTTATATTAGGTGCCTCAAGGGTCAATGATCGACAAGTTCGTGATGGATATTAAGAATTACACATCATCTGTGTCCGGTTCCACATCACCGCCAGCTATTATAATGATCGGTGTAAGTTGTTATTCTCCTTGTGTGTCCTTTTTTTATCTTCAAGTTATGGTCTTTCAACTGGTTGCTCTTTGACATGTGGCATTTGATTTTGTAGGGTGGAAGTATTGACAAAAAACCTATCCTTGAGAAATTAGGCAAGTTATTCCATTACCCTATCATTTTTCATTTTGCTTTCAATGGAACAAAATTGACCATCCATCTGATAACTTGCACTGATTGTAAACATAGGCGAGGTAATTATCTAGACCATCTATGCATCGGAAATTCTTTCCAGCGTAGAAAAAACATTGTTCTTTTTAAATCTAAGTAGCAACATCATACAATTAAGAAAAGATTGCCAAAAAGCTGGTTTATATTCCTATTGAGCAAATAATTTCCGCTCATCTACATTCTAGTCTTGGTAGCCCAAACATGTGCTCTAAGGCCATTAGTTTATATGTTACATTCTGCCCTTTTGTACAACATATAAAATGGAACATATCAATGTCGGATCAATCGTACGTTTTGTAAACATGATCAATGACCTCTGATAATTCTGTCTTGCCTCTTCCAAGCTCTCAACACGAGCAAATTTGTTATAGCTGTATATTACATCCTTTCAGTTATTCAGAAGATTTGTGCATGTTTATTATTGTTTTTGATAATCCTGTTTTTCTCAGATTATGCTATGTCTATGGAAACCATCATCGTGGGAGCAGAGAGAGGTCAGTTTGTGTATAGAAGTGGTAATGCTTCAAGAAATGTCAGCACTAATGAAAAATATTCTCCTGATGCCGTTGCTCTTGTATTTGCAAGAGATGGAAACAAAGCCTATGGTAACTATTCCTACGGTTCTGTATTTATTTATTTATCTCAAATTTCATTTAACTTATTATCTGTTTTAATTGCTACACATGCATAAATTTCCTTTTGCAAGTGTAATGGGTAAATATAGTGATCCCATTAATCTCGTTCCCGATAAATTTCACATGAACTGTCTTCAATTTCAATTCTATCATGCCAAGAAGCACATTTGCAGTTGCAGCATTTTATTAAGTATTTCTTGTTTCGTGATTGATCTTCCTCCCTGTTCTCTACATGCTAATTCGTTAAGGACGTGTTTTCTTATCATTCTTGTTGTCTATGATACATAATGTTCAATTATTTTCTGGTTGGTATTGAATCATGCAGCGCATCACATGATGCCCCTTTATGGATTCTTTATGTTGATCTATGGATTTTTTAACCTTTCTCTTCAATGCTTGATAACCGATTCTGATGCATGTTAATTTGTCAGGTATTGGGAATATTGAATTTCATTTTGCACTGTCAAATGGTGTCTCAGCAATCGGACCAAGGCTTAAGGCTGCATCCGTTAGAATGCAAGACTCTCGTTCTGTTACTTGGCTTACTGCCAGAAGAGAAGGACAGCAGGAGATTCTTGATGGTCAACAGATGCTAGAAGATATAGATAATGAGGTATGCCAATGAACTCCTGAGTGTATATAAGAAAGCACGAATTTTATAGAAGTATTTAAAATATGTTGATACAGTGTGAAGCGATTGTTTAGTGTAAATTTTTTGTTCCCCTAATTGATCCTTTTTCTTGAATCTTTCTCCTTTTCTTGATCCATTGCATTGATACCATATAAAAAAGATCTATGTGCTTATGATTCATCCATGCTCTTAAATTTTTTCAATTGAAAAATAAATGGCAGATGGAGAATAACATGGATTGTGTTGATCTTTACATTGGGGTTACAAGACGACGGAACTGTTCTGTTGGCTCAGATAAGCCTAGGTTGATGACAACCTTGGCACTCCATGGAGTTGAAGGGTAAGACTTGAAAACATTTTCCCTTTGTTTGGTTTCACAGAAAATATGGCATGTATGCCAGACATACCTGAATATATACAAACACGTTACATATTTATCATATCTAGATTCTAGCTATCAAATTTATTGCTCCATACCTTCTCTCTCCTTGCTTCCCCCTTTTTGGTTTTGTTTGTTATCTATATATGTTAGATGACGGTTTGCTTATCAAAATATTTATTTTTCACAAATTGCGAGTTGTAGTGCAACGTTTACATACATGAACTTACTCATGATACTAAATGACTCATATATTTTTATTAAATAAAGATAATTACTTTCCAAGGGTAAATTCCGGGATTTGAGCCCATAGGAACAACATGAGCATCCTTGGCCACTCGGCCTATTAGTGGATCTCATAAAAAATACTTAGGGACTTATTTTGACAAAAAAAATACTTTAGATAGTTAGATGAAAAATGCTATACTTATTTGTGATATAAGCTTAAGAACATTTGCATTCAGATTAGCTGATACTTTCATTGCTCTGTACATGTCTATTAGAATACAACAAGTAGAATAAAATCTCCATCTGAGCTATTAGGGTGTGTTTGGTTTACTTCATTTCTGGGGCAATAATCTTTTCCGAAAAAACATACTTGCATTTGGTTTGCAAACATTTCCCCAGGTGGTACCAACAATATCAATTATTCACCCAAAATAAATCTGGATCCTTTTTTCTTTTTGTTTATTTCCAGCCTTCCTCCAGAGTTTTTTTTTAATCTTCAATTATGCCCTTTATTGTTTATTGCTTTTGAAAATGAAATTATTGAATGATAGTTTGTTTTAATACTCGAAAGAAAAGGTTCTATAGTTGAGATTTTAGTTATTTGTCCTGATGCTCGTTTAAAAGAAGCTTGGATTCAAGCTTTTGAATCATGTTCATTGACAATGGGATTTTAAGGATTGATCATGTCATTATATATATGATTGGATTTATCATTAGTTTTCGATTAATAAAAAAAATCATTTGTTTCCAGTTATGACTAATATTTTTTTGCTCTCGACCAAAATGTTTAAAATGTCAATAATTTGATTTTTTTTGAATCAGTAACAGTGTTACAGTAATATCTGTTCTAGAGTATATTCTCAACCATTAGACATTGATCGTTCAAACCTTTAGACATTGATCGTTCAAACATTGTGCTGGCATTACTGGTGCTCGAAACCGTGACCTCTAGGAACAACAATCATTCCCTTAACCCCTGAGGCGTCAATAATTTGATTATTTAACTAATCATTTTCTATTTGGGTAACTTTATATCCATATATGAGAAAATTTTCAATACACATACTGTGTAAACTTTAGCTTACACAAACCTTTTAATTTTAGTGTTTAGTGTTTAGTTTAGGATTTAGAGTTTAGGGGTTTGAATTATAGTGTCTAGAATTTAGGTTTTAAGGTTTAAAGTTTGAGGTTTAGTTTTTAAGGGTTTAAATTTAGTAATTTATGATTTGGGTTTAAAATTAAATCCTGTATATAATGAGATAAACTTTGCACATATAACTAAAATTTATTTGTGTGAATTGAATTTTAAAATATTATTTCATATGCTTATTATATTAATAATATATTACATATAAAGTTATTACCAATTTTACATAATATAACAAAAAAGTTCTATGGATTTTATGTAAATAATTTCAATTTACTATTAAAAGTTAAACCTGAAAAGAAAATAGGTGGAGAATTCGGTATAATTTGTTTTCAGTTAATTTTGCATTTGTCAAATGAACTGGCTGCATTTGAGTTACCCATGCTTTTTTTAGGATGTGTCTTGATGATGTGAAGGACCACTGATCAAGAGAACTTCACTGTCATTCTTCTGTTTGTTCTTTTTCCAGCCATCCAAAGTGATCCACAAGAACTACTTTTGATACTAGTGGAAAAAATTTAGTCGAATAATTGTTTTAATTTGTCTTTGTATTACAAATAGAACATAGGCAAGTATTGCATTTGCACATACCCTCCTTATTGTTTAACTGAAGGGATTAATTGTTTTTCAACAGAGGAGATTCGGAGTACCTTTATGTTGATAGTGTGGGTATCAGAACTGGTGACTACTTTCGATTTTATCATCCGAATCCAAAGACTGCATTATCTTCAACCAGAAAGGTCTCTTCAACACTTGGAAATTTGAAGTTGAAATGGGATTGCCTCAACAAAAAGGAAGCTTTTGGAGGTTTTATCTTTGCTTGCATTGGCCGTGGGGAATCATTTTTTGGTGACCCTAATGTAGACAGCTCCCCATTCTTGGAGAACTTTCCCGGGATTCCTGTGGCCGGAATTTTTTGTTGTGGGGAAATTGGGCGTGGTTGCACGAGCTTGACTGCAAATGGAGAAGAAGAAGGCTCTGCTCGTTGCCATCTACACGCCTATAGCACTGTTTATCTGGTAATGTCATATGCTCCTTCAGATCAATAAATTTACCCATGTCTCCTTTCTCTCTGTCTTGCATTTTTGTATGCTTGTGGACTTTACAATTGCAGAACAGAATTAAGAACCTTGTATAAGTCTAGATCTTTGTTAAATTTACGACGTTTTCATGTTTAGTCTTATTTTTTTATCTGTTGAAAAACATTTTGAACATGTACTTGTATCCGATAATATTCTCAAATTTTGGATGATGCAAGTGAGAAGCAGCAGTGCTAAAACAGTTGGAAATCAAAATATGTTGATTGTACGGTACGGTAAATATAGGGGTGAGAATAAAAAATCATAGGGATCTGACCCGGAATAACCGATGTAAGGGTTTTATCGCAGGAAAAGCCACTACCCACCAAGGAAAGTATGCTTGCTTGCATCGTCATCCCCTCTCATAAATTACAAGCTCAGATCAACCAAAATACACAAGGTCCTTAAACCACGGTTCAACCATAAGAAGAAAGGCTAAATATCTTGTACCATTTTATTTTAGAATTAATTAATTTTTTAATATTTTATTTTTATTTTAATTATTTTATATTTTATATTAGAATAAAATTATATATATGATAGGTTAGGTGCCATATTATTTAAAATATATTATCGTATACATATGACATGTTATTATTAAATTTTTAACGGTACAGTTATCATGGTAGTTAAAAATAAGTTATTTGTCAAAAAGATATAGGTTAAAGGTTAACTTTATCTAAAAAAAATAAGTGTCAAAACGATAAAAAATATAAATATTAAAGGTTAAATTTATCTTTATACCAATTTATTTTTTAAATTTTAAATTAAGTTTTGGTTATAGAAACCACCCAAATTTTGAGTTCGGTTCAATAAATCCAAACTCGTTTTGATTTTTTTTTAGTAAAACCACTATTTTTGGGGTTAATTAAACCAATACCTGATATAAAAATATTTAATTATAAATTAAGGATTAAACATTACTCTAATATAAAAATATTTAAATATATACTTTTTAAAATAGATTTTTATTGTCTTTTAACTCTTAATAACGAGTCAACCAAGATAGGCTCGCATGTTGCCTGAGCTTTCCGAATAGTATTTGAACTTTCGATGTAGCAAAATGGAAGGCCAAAATGTTAGTTTGATAAATTATGCGTATAAGTTTTTATTTATATTTTATATTATTCCGAATAACATGTCGGACCGTATTTCTAAAATATTTTTTTATTAAAGAAGTTGAAAGGTCAAAGGTGTAATTACCGGAATTAATTACTTAATAATAAAAAGTTAAAACCGGCTTCGCTAAAATTGTAAACCTAATAATATCCCGGTTAATTGGAGTAATTACATTTAAAACAACGTTCCACGTGGGGAAATCTGATTGGCTTTTTGTTCCTCCAATTTTCACACTTTCCCATTGGGAAGCGTTTTGGTCTCAATTTTTTGTTTGCTCTCGTCTTTCCGGTCGTTGCATTTTCCGGGAGTCCAAAATTTCCCGACCGGGGATTGTTCCTTATTTTCTTTCCTTTTCTTTTATTTTCCTCGTCAAGATCCTGAAAATTGAAACGTTGTCTGCGTTTTTTTGTCTTTGAAGTCTAGAGTCTTCCTTTTGTCCGGATTCCCGCTAAAACTCTTCTCAATTCCCGAATCAGTAAAATCGAACTATATTTTTTTAGCGATAACAAGTTTCTGATTCAGGTTGTTGTTAATTTTTTTCTTTAATTTGTTTTTATTCGAATTTCATCGATGGAAATCCTACATGTTTTGCAGGGATTGGATATGGCAAGTAGCGGTTCATCTAGGCGAGGTTCATCAGTGGGAAACTTTTCGTCAAGAAGGAAAAATTCACCGGAGAATGGAGGTTCCGACTCTACCCGAAAACTCGGACCATCTTCTCGTCCTATGTAAGTCGTTCATTTCAAGTCGTATTTTCATGCTTCTTTTTAAGATCATTTTAAAATTATATTAGCTTATCTTGATTATTGAAAAGCTTTAAAGTTTCTTGTAAGTTAAAAATTTGAAGGATCACATTCATTTGAGGAGAAAATGTTTTTGCAGTCTAGTCTTAGGCTGTTAACTCTTGCATATTGCTTTGGAAGCTTAAGTTGTTTGCCTGTATAAAGGAGAAAGGCCTGTTGACAGGTATATTCAATATGATGGAAGTTGGATATCATTAGCAACCGTGATGCTTTTGCTTTAGCTTGTATGTGCTTTGACAGCGTTGCCTATGTTGCTTGGCAACATATCGGACATAGGACTTTCAGTTTTACTTTCATTTGGAAGGTCATATTCTCATGTTAATAAATATATGCACACGTTGAGGTGTCAAATGCCTGTCTAAAATGGGCACTTCAATTAAGTTGAAGGATTAGACTTGGAACGATATGTGTTTCTATTTAGTTGCATTGCTTTAAAATGTCCACTCTAAAAGCTTTCCCCTTTCTATGAAATCTTAAGTCCAAAAGATTAGAATCTGCTCACAGCTATCCATTTGAAAGACAATGGACTGTGTGTATTACTATCTATTTTTTGTATTTTCTTTTAATTTTTCTAAGAGGAGAGAGTTCATAGTTGCCAGTATTGGTTTGTGAAAATTCATGTTTTTATTGTGTTGAAAGAAGGTTCAGATTCTGATGTTCCAACCAATGTAAAATTTTATCTTGAAAGAAGTAATAATGTAACTTTTCGTATCAACTTGCATGTTGAAAGGGGACTAGCTGGAGAGCGCACTGTGAAGAGGTTGCGGCTTTCAAAGGCCCTGACAGTACCTGATAGTACAAACATTTATGAAGCTTGCCGTAGGATGGCTGCTCGTAGAGTTGATGCTTTATTGCTTACTGACTCTAATGCTTTACTTTGTGGGATCCTCACAGACAAGGTATAACTGATTTCCTTGTGGACTGTAACCAAACCCTTTACATTTAAAATCTCGAAACTAGTGGACTGGAGACAAACTGCACGAATTATTTTTTCACTTTTAGATTATATCTAATCCCATGCTCTCTCAAGGCATTTTGGATTGGACATTTTGCACGAGGAATGCTCTTTCTTCTTTTTCTTTATAACAACTATGATATGTCTTGTTTATTGATTCTTTTTCTTTATTGACTGAAGGACATAGCAACAAGAGTGATTGCCCAGGAGCTTAATATGGAGGAGACTCCGGTTTCGAAAGTAATGACCAAGAATCCTGTATTTGTTCTTTCTGATACTCTTGCAGTGGAGGCACTTCAGAAGATGGTGCAAGGTTGGTCCTTTGTTTTTTAAATCTACTCTATGTGATATATTTTCTCAGATCTTACCTCTAATGTTGTTCATATATCATTCTAAGCAGGAAAGTTTAGACACTTGCCTGTTGTAGAAAATGGGGAAGTCATTGCTTTGCTTGATATAGCTAAGTGTTTGTACGATGCTATTGCTCGAATGGAAAGGGCAGCTGAAAAGGGAAAAGCTATTGCTGCTGCTGTTGAAGGTGTAGAAAAAAATTGGGGAACATCTGTCTCTGGTTGGTGGATAATGTTTTCTTTTGTCTTGAATGAACTATGAAGTAATTTTATCTTGTACCTTTTTACTTTTGGCCCTTGTATTATGCTTTTTCTGCTTTTAGTTTAGCAATCGGTTTCACCAGAGTACATTTTACTTTTGACCCGTTTTAAGTCTGCTAGTTTTTGGGGTGATGTGCAGGTCAGAGTACATTCATTGAGACACTTCGTGAACAAATGTTCAGACCCTCACTGTCTACGGTTATTACCGAAAACCCAAAGTAGGTAATACTTTCTTTTTGTTATATTTGTCTGGTCCTTTATACAACCTCTGTTGTTGAAGTTTTGTTTATTCTTGATACTATCAGTAGCTTAGTTTAACATAATGCCTCTATTAGGATTGTTTCACCAGATGACATGGTTTTAGTGGCTGCAAAAAAGATGCTTGAAACTCGAGTAAACTCTGCAATTGTGACAGTTGAAAACAAACCCCGAGGGATTCTAACGTGAGTCTTTTTTTAATCAAATTGCAATTCAGCATTGTTTTCAATATGTGGCTGAGGGAGGGAAGGAAGGAGTATTATCAATTTTTTTTACTCTTAATTGTTACAGTTCAAAAGATATATTGATGCGGGTAATAGCACAAAATCTGCCGCCGCAGACTACGCTTGTGGAGAAGGTATTTTCCACTTTTGGATCTCCTGTTTTCCTTTTTATATATAAACCTTATAAACTTTTGTTTGAACTCATCATTTTGCTTTTGATTCGATGCATAGGTCATGACTCCTAACCCAGAATGTGCAACAGTTGACACGCCAATTGTTGATGCTTTGCATACCATGCATGATGGAAAATTTTTACACCTCCCAGTTGTAGATAGAGGTGATATGAGTTACTACTTTGCGAAGAATCTAGTGTTGTACATGCATTTTCGTATTAACTTTCTATGGTTGGGTACAGATGGAGAGATTGTTGCTGTTTTTGATGTAATCCATATTACTCACGCTGCTATCGCCACTTTAAGTCAAGTCAGTATCTTTCTAAGATTATGATGTTCTTAAAGTAATACTACAAGTTAACTGCTGTAATGTATGGGTGTTCATTCAAAAGCATTTAACTTGTTACAGTGTCCACGTTTTCTTTACAACTAGGTTGGGAGTACCTCTGGTGTCAATAATGAGGCTACCACAACAATGATGCAGAAGTTTTGGGATTCTGCAATGGCGCTACCCCCCAATGAAGAGGATGATGAGAGTAGGAGGTATCTTTTATTGATGTTTCTCTGATGATATAGTTGTGATTTCTGCCATTTCTGTCTACTATCTTATTCATGGTGGTGTTTCAGTGACGGAGCAGAGACAAGGAGATCTCTTCCCTATATGTCATCCAATATGCCAAATACATTTGGCTTCAAAATACAAGATAAAAGGGGTCGGATGCATAGATTTACCTGTGGTATGCTATTGATTTTATTTTCCTTTTAAGAATAGGTTTCCTTTATGTAATGGGACTAGTGTATTTAGAGGACATTAAATAATAAAACCCTAAGAAGAATTTATATCAAAAACCTAAAAGATCTGGTTTTCTCCTTAACGAGTCCTAAGTTTTCAATCTACCTTTGATGAGTTGAAAGGTTTCGGTCTTCCTTTGACGGGCTGAACTATCAGTCACAAACACACACTATCCTAAGAAATTGGTATGACCGTAACATTTTGTGTTGCCTGTATTTTCACTTGTTAAATTTTTGCCACCTAACAAAAACATTTCTTGGCCAAGTTAACTTTTACACGACACTAGCTTTGATAATAATCTTTTGTGGTTAAGTTCCGGTCTTAGGGTTTACATCTATTGTGCGATTTACAATTGGTTATTGATTCTACAACTTTAGCACATTTTTAGTGGGCAGGCGATGCATTTTCCACAATCAAGAACATAATATCAAAGTGATCTAATTCTTCTGTTACACCTTTCACCATCCCTCTCGATAAGTTGTATCTAATAAGATTTTTGCTTCTGTATACAGATACACGGAGTTTGACAGATCTAATAACAGCAATCCTCAATAGGCTGGAGGATGACATAGATAGAAATAGTGTGCCTCAAATATTGGTAGTTTTTTTTTGGTGGGGGTGGGGGTGGACTTTTACTTTATGATGATTACTTCTGTGTTTAGCTCTTATTTCTCCAAAATTTACGCTAATTTGGTGGGGATATCTTGCAGTATGAAGATGAAGACCATGACAAAGTTGTGTTGGCATCGGACAGTGATCTCACATCCGCCGTTGAGCATGCAAAGTTAGCTGGTTGGAAGGTATGGTTGGACTGTGTAATTTATATGAATAAAACACGTAAAAGAAAACATGATGATTGTTGATAGATATCCAAGTTGAACTTGAACTCGAACTCCAGTATAAGCTGCATTGGATTCGTGGTGTTTGACGTTAATGAGCGTTTTGAATCTCTCTGCGAGTAAATTAGTTGATTGTAAAGTCCGCATCTTATCTGTAGCAATGTGACTTTCATTTAATTTGTCGTCACTTATGTTGAGACAATTGTGAGTTTTTCAGGGTCTAGGATTGCATCTAGATTATTCAGGAACAAAAACATATCCCAGGAGTTCTGGAAGCGTAGATTATGCCAACTCCGATGCATGGTCTGGTGCATACAGTGCTATTGCAGCCGGAGCTGCAGTTGCTGCTGGGTTTGGTTTATTGACATACTTGAAGAGATCCGGGAATTAGGCATTGGTTAGAAACTTCTTCCCATTCGTTATTCATACCTTTGAAGCTGAAGTGCAATAACTTTGCTTTATATACCCGGTGTTTGATTTCATTTCCTTGTATCCGGATCTAATCAGTTTTCTGCCTGCCCTAGCTTAAACTGTTGAGCTATGGTTTGTTTCTCCATTATTTTTTTATCACTGAAACTTGATGATGAAATATATGATAAACAGTGTCATTTGATTTGATATAGTGATAATAATTTAATATCCAGTTCCAGTAGGAGAAAGAATATAATTTAAGTTCACTGTTACATATTAAAAATTTATGCCAATTAAAGTTGAAAAGTATTTGACCCTTTTGTTCTTTAAGTTTTAACCAAAATTCTTGATTTTTATTTTTAAATTCCAACGTTTATAGTGACCTGCCAAAGACAAAACTTAGATAAAATACAGAATTGTAGTCTGTAGATGAATTAATTAAACCAGAAAATAAGTATGCAATTTTCTTCACCAGAAAACCAAAGAAATTAATCAAGTTTCTGTTCTTTTTATCCCCTAAAAATAAATGTATCATTGCTGATAAGACACTGAGTTGAATGAATTATTGTTGTTGATCCCCCTCGACTCGACTCTGTCATTAAAATTCTGTGTTGATGGGTAAGGGTTTGGGTATCCCTGTTTATGGTTTGTAGATTGGTCTCGTTAGAGTAATGCTAATATCCTTTATCCGCCACTGCAAACGATAAATTCCAATTTCCAAAGGTTTGGAGAAAGAAGAATATTTTCATTTTTCTTAAAGAGGATAAAAATCAAATTAAAAAATAATATATACGAAAATTAATAATTTAAAATATAACAAAGTAATAATAGATGCGATTAAAACGTTGATGGGTCTTGGAGGGGAGGGAGGTTCGGCCGAAAGAGCTTGAGAAATCAAACATCAAAGTTTAGAGTTTTGAAGAAGATAAAGAGGGACATAAATGGAGCGTACGCTTTGGGGAAATTTACCCTTGTTAGTAAGGGCGAATTCCAAAGAATCGGTGGAATTCATTCTTCAAACCCTCTGGAAAACTCGAAAGTCTGGCCTCGACGCCGATGACCGTCGACTCATCTGCGAAAATGCTTCAGCTCCAAAACGAAACCGACCTCGACCCAATATTTAATCCCTTCATCACTCTCAAGTACTCTTAATATTTTGTAAAGATTATTCTTGGCCATAGTATTAGTTTGGCAAGATGTTCTCCAGTGCCGAGCTTAGTTTTTATTGTTTTGTGCTGGAGATGGACTGAACTTGGAAATTACTTTCTCAGGTTGTCTCCGGATTTTGGTTCATCAAATTGTTGCCTTTACTCAATGATCTCTAGGTTTTATAAAAAGATTTCAAGTTCAATTTTGACTGTTAAATTCTGCAAATGGGCTTAAAATGGAAATTACTTCCTCTGGTTGTTTCTGGATTTTGGCTCATCAATTTGTTTCCTTCACTCAGTGATCTCCAGTTCATATAAAGTGTTTTTGAGATCGGTTTTGATTGTTATCTGTTGGAGATGGAGTTATCATGTAAATTACTTCCTTGGGTTGTTTCTTTGATTTTGGCTCATCTAATTGTTTCCTTTACTCGATGATCTCTACTTTCTCCCAAGGAGTTTTGAGCTGAGTTTGTCATTTTTCTTACGGTGGAGCTAGATTTAACACGGAAATTACTTCCTCGGATTGTTTCTGGAATTTTCTTTCGCTAGACTTTCGCTCATGAAATTGTTTCCTTTACTCAATGATTACTTGTTTTTTCCAAGGAGTTTTGAGTTCAGTTTATCCTTTGTCTTACGGTGGAGCTATGCTTAACATGGAAATTACTTCCTCAGGTTGTTTCTGTTTTCTTTTCTTTCACTAGAGTTTAGCTCATCAAATTGCTTGTTTCCCTTGGATATTCCACTCATATAAAGGACTTTCACATCAACCGATGTGATACGCTGAGAAAGATTGATTCTGATATTGGTTTCATATGCTTATGTCCTTCATATTCAAAACTGCTGTTGCTGACCTTGTAGTGAGAATAGTATTTTATTTAATCTCTCTTCAAAATAATATTTATCTGTTATGTGCTCAAAAAGCATGAATCTTTTATCTTGTCCAGCTCTTATGAATCATCCAAACTTGGTAATATTAATTACATATGCTTTTCTACTCTACAGTTTCTAGTATGCCTGCGCATGTTAATCCGTAAATTTGTTTATGAGAACATCAGCAAAAATGATATTCAAAATCTGTTTCCTGAGGAGGTTCTTCCCGAATTACAAAGACTGTTGACACTTTTACTTCAAAGAGAATGGCGGGATGATATACACACGGATAAGGTCAGATATTATTTTTTTTCTTGAAAGATTAAGGTCAGATATAGTTTGCTCTATTGGAGGAACATTATATCAATTTTAGTTGAATGGTATACCTAATAATGTACTTTTTAAGTTAATTATGTCAGGTTTCTTTGCCACGCTTAAAGGCAATGACTTGGAATATGGCAACTCAGTACACTGAAATGAAAGAACCAATGTCTGTTATCAATTTGAAGGTATGGATCTTTTTATTGTCAAGTCAATGCCTTTATGTTGCAGAGTGGAAAATTTCAGAATATATGAAATTGGGAAATTTATCATCTTTAAATGTGCACTTTCGTTGATTCTACGAATTTCTTTAAGTTTCCAAAGTTTTGATGTGATGTTATTACATTTTTGCACTTCATGCAGCTCCAAAATGATACACAGGGAGAGCTGGATTTGAAGTTCCAATTAGCCAAAGAACCGCTGGATACGATGCTGAATTCTATGTATTCTATTAGAGATCAGTTGTCGAATTTGGTTGGTGTCATGGCTCAACTTTCCTTTTTAATTCCAGTTCATATAGTAACCTTCAAAATATGAATATGTTTTTTTTCCAGGGTGAGACATAAGCTGTACCTTTTCTCCGAGGACTCAAAATGGTTCAGTGTTGTCTAGATTTTACGTACTTTGTCATCTGTATGAAAACTGTTCCGGTTAGCATATGATGTTAAACTCTTTTTATGTTATGCTGTTGTTTCGATTTTTCATACTCCCGTTCAGCATAAACTTTTCGAACAATTGTTTAGAAGCTGTATGGCGGAACACCCGTTTCGACATTAAACCAGATGAAACAACGGTGGCACCCTAACATTTATTTGGTTATACCTACATTAGGGGAAAATATTGTGAAGTAACCGCATTGAACTCGTTATAGACTAATTAGGATTTTTCATTGAAATTTATTTATTTTCACAACCGGATGGGTGCCTTTCCAGTTTCCACTTGGAGTGACCCGTTCCAGTTGCCACTATCCTTCGAGGATGGGAAGCATACACTGCTCCCTTTGGGTTCTTATTTCTGTTTCTTCTCCATCGGAAAGCTGAAGGAATAGCTTTTAACAATTCCTATTGTTCTTCCTTTGATCCATTGTGAAACTTCAAATATATATTTATAGCCTAGGGCCTAGGGCCTAGGGGCATGATTTGAAATAATGGCAGTCAATGTGGGTAAGATTCTTTCAACTTTGGGGACTTGTAAAGTATTATTATTTTTAAGAACACAATCTGAAGTGTAACCTTTAAAAGTAACCTAATTTTTTAGATTATAAGTTAGGGTTTATAAACAGAAATCTTGTTTGGCAAGTTAGGATTTTATCAAAAATAAAATAAAATATTCGGATAAATTGTTGAATAATTGATAAATAAAATAATAATAAAATTAAACATTTAAATAACAAAGTTCAACCCATAAATTTATAAACAGTAAATATCGCAAAAATCGATAAACATTTAATTATAGAAATATTGTTCAAATATTATAAATAATCCGGAATCTGAAATTGAATACATACTATAAATTAGAATATGAATCAGGCACCTCCAAGTACCGTCCCAAGCCTAGGTCTGAGATCTGAAACAAGAACCTGAGAGGGTGTAAGCTGGGGAGCCTAGTGTGTCTCTAAAACAGATAAACGGAATACAGAACAGAATATGCAGAACAGACAGAGTATGCATGATATGCACCCATCTCCGAACACCTCAGAAGAGTTGGTCCCTAGACCACTCTAACACCATCACACCAACAGAAGTGGTATCTCAACCCGAAGGTGGAGCCACTGAACAGAAGTGATAAAATCACTAACTTCCCCGTACACAGATAATATCCCAGATGCCATGTTAAATGCAGATACAGAATCAGAATGCATGCCTTATTATCTAACAGAAGGCAAGCATGACAAATAACAAAATCAGATATGATATAACATAATGATGCATGATCATACGGATAACAGAATCGAATATACAGAACAATAGAATTTACAGGATGAACGGGAGAAAACACACCTGTATCAGAAGACTCAACGACGACCCTGACATCTACTGGACTCGACTCTACCACCGGGTTGAGCAGGAGTAGAGTCTACAATTTACAGAATTACGTTAGACATCTTACTATGTCACACTACCGTAAAATAATACTAAACAGAATTTAACTGTTACTCACGTGATGGTCCCGAATGTGTATGTATCGGTCCTTGTACAGGAGGAGGAGGAGGTAACTGCTCGGGGTCGGAATCCTCGTCACCTGAAGCAAACAAAAACTTGTTCAAAAACTTTTACAGATAAATTCCAGATAACTTATCGAACTTAAAACCCCCAAAAATGACACTTCGGGTTCGAATTTCGAAAAACGGACAGCGCCATTGGATTCAGGACGTCGAAAAACATAAAGTGGGCCCGGGTCAAAAAAAGTCAACTGCTGACGTCAACACTTGTCATCGCTGACGTCAGCCGGATCAGGTTCGGGTCGGAGATCGGGTCGGGCAGTTAGGTCGGGTCTGGGTTTGGGTCGGTCGGGTCACGGTTCGGGTTGGCGGGTCTGGGCTGGGGCCGGTCCTGTCTGGGCCGGTCGGTTCAGCTTGGCCGGACGGTTGGACCGGTTTTTCCTCTGGTTTTTTGCTTGTTTCCCGGGAAAATCTGGAAAATTTCCAGATTTTCTCGGTAGATAAAAAACCCCTAAATCGATTTTAAACCCTCATTTGATTCGATTCAATCCTAAAACTCGATCCAAACATACTCCTAAATAAAACCTTAACCGTTTCGCATCAAAAACAACATCCAAACTCGATTCAAATCGATTCAAAGCCCCCCTGTTTTTATTTTCAGTCTTGTTCGTACAACCTTCAATCTAACCTCAAGAACTATTCGGATCATAACCGAACTTAACAACAAAACCCCCCTTAACCGAAACTAAACTCAGAACCATTTCAACGTATAATTAATCCGAATAGAAACGAAAATAAACTGATATTGAAACAGAAACCTTACCTTCAATTGACCAAGAAAGAAAACAATTCCTCAAAGTAGTTTTTTTTGGCAGAAACAATGAAACAATGAGAAATTCCTGAACGATATTCGGATTTTAATTCGAACTTTTATTAGAGAATTAAAAGAGAATTAAATTCTCTAATAAATCAATATCAGTTTCAGATTCGGGGAGGGAGAAAACGTTTTCAGGGAAAAATGGTCTAATTACATAGGAAGGGCTCGATGTTTTTAAATTCTTGCATTTTGACCCTCAAGTTTTAAAAATTTACAATTTAGTCCTTAATTTTCAGAATTTTAATCCCCACTTATTAGGGTTCCAATTAGGGATTTTGACTTAATTTTGGGGATTTTGACCTCTAATTTTGGGTTATTACATGAAGGCTGAAGCATGTGGTTGTGCTTCAAGATGTTTGATCATCAAGACAATGCCATTTGTTGTCACCAACAAAATATCTGATTCCAGGCCAGCATTTGACAGTGTCTTGTGTTCCCATTGGAAAATGCTCTTAAACTATTTGTATTGCAATTGCAAGTTTGTTTTGAGATGGGAGTATTGGGACACTAAATAGTAAGTAGAAACAAGAAGACGACCGCTTTTCCGGAGACAAAACGCAAAAAGATCGAAAGACATAGAATTGAATCTCTTATCAGTAGCCTATGAATCAAAATCAGTCTGGATGTAGCTGCAGCCTGCAGCCTGCAGGACTTATTACTACAAAGCAGAACCAGCTGAGCCGTGGATGAGAGGATTAAAATTCGGCATAAGTACTTGAGGGTTGATTAGTATTAGATGACCGAACACAAGATCCGCAAATGACATTGTAGTCCTGAACCTGCCTTTGGGGTCTTTGCCTTACCTAATACAGAAGGCTAAGGGGGTCAAAAGTCACAAATCTTCCTCCCACAGACTCAGAAAAAGAATTTTTCAGGGACCAAGGCATATAGCTCTTTAATTTTTAATTTGGTTAATCCTCTCTTTATATAGTATTGTTTTGTTCAGACACTCGGTAGTTAGCAGCCGAGGATGATTAGGGTTAGTGGAAACTTTATAGATAGAAGGAAAGGATAAAAAATTCTTTTAATTCGTCGTTTAGAATTATTTTTAGTTTAGGGTACATTAAATTCAAATTGTTTACGGTTTTAACTAATTTTAATTCAGATAAAAATCGATTCAAGTATATATATCTCTAAAACTATCTCATACCTTTGAGCATTAAAATCTAATCCAAAACCCTAGTTAAGACATTTATAAAAACTAAAATGATTACTAAATAAGATACGCATATAATAAAAAATTAAATAAAATCACATATTATAAATCAAGTTACTCATCTTCTGAATAATAATTTGAAAATTTTTACAACAATCGTCGAACATCATTAACGTTGAACACCGTTGAATACCATTAAATTAATTAATAAAAATTAAAAATCTCAATGACTCAACATGCAATTAATAAAAAAGTGATAGGTTTCAATGTATAGTCTTTGAAATTTTTAATCTTTATTAATTAATTTAATAATTTTCAGCGTTAGTGATGTTTAACGATGTTCGACGCACGTGGTAGACTCATCCAATTAATTAATGATAAGTTAATCTATATACTTTTCTTAAATAAAGAAGTATCGACTGCTGATTTTTCTGGTTTTGACTTTGGAATTTTTAGGATGCGAAGTATTCGGACATGTCTAACAAACTTTATTTTTGTTCCAAACAAAAAGATCTTTTCTACTTTGTGTCTCTCTTTTTCACTCAACAACAATAATAAAACAAGCTCTAAAATCCATTTTAATTTTTTGCCTTTCTTGTCCGTAACCGGTTCCCTGCTTCCGCCAACGGACAGGCTCGTGTTCCGTCAAACCAATAGTCATGAATGCTGATTAGTATGGTTCATGATCTCTGGATTATATCTGTTTCATTCTTAGTTGTTTTTGTTCTTTGCCATGTTGGGTTCCTTTTCAGAGCTTCTCTTTGTATGGAGACCTGACCTGACCTAATAGATTTTAAATTAAAAAAAAAGTTTATAGGTTTTAAACTGTTTCTTTTCAGTGACTATTTATTCAAGCTTTTGCTAATCGGAGACTCTGGAGTTGGCAAATCATGTCTTCTTCTTAGATTTGCTGTAAGCTTCCCTTGTACTTATTAATTTAATCCAACCGTGTTACATCTATGACTATATATGCTGCTTATCATTTATCAGTAAATTTCCTCTGTTCATCCGTATTCCTTAATCTAATTGCCTTTTTTCGATGCATGTTTCGTTGCGGGGTGAGATTGATCGGTTTTGAAATGATCCCTGCAATCTGACTACATTTTCTATCGCTCAACTGCAGGATGATTCATATCTTGAGAGTTATATAAGCACAATTGGCGTGGATTTTGTGAGCATTTCTGAACCGTAGGTGAAACTAGTCATTCTTTTGATTCAAAATCTGTTGATTTATATGTTTGTTATCTGCTGTACAGAAAATACGCACTGTGGAGCAAGAAGGGAAAACTCTAAAACTTCAAATTGTGAGAATCGTTTCTTGTTTATCTGCTCTATCAGTATCTCTGCTTGTTGGATCAAACTAGTAGACGGGTTTTATTGTTTGTTAGCCGTGAATATATATCGATCAAACATCTTCCATTCGTTTTATGCGGTATCTTGTGTTTTCTGTTGCTAATCTAGCTACTGAAACGTGCAGTGGGATACTGCAGGGCAAGAACGGTTCCGGACAATCACTAGCAGCTACTATCGAGGAGCACATGGCATTATAGTAAGTTCTCTTGACAAGCTTCTTCACTGTTGTCCCAGTTTTGATAGATGGTTTTTTGCATATTATGGACAAGTTTGTAACATTTGTTCCACATCTAGCAGATAGTTTACGATGTGACCGATCAAGCGAGCTTCCACAATGTGAATCAATGGCTGAATGAAATCGATCGTTATGCAAGCGGGAGCGTCAACAAGCTTCTGGTCGGAAACAAGTGTGATCTTACTGCTAACAAAGTGGTTCCTTACGAAACCGCAAAGGTAATCGTGGTTCAACTCTCTCTTCTGCTTATTTTCATGAACTACTAGAAACTAGCGTAGTCACATCCATAGTTTTCGGTTAATAGGCCTTTGCAGATGGCCTTGGCATTCCGTTTATGGAGACCAGTGCAAAAGATGCTACTAATGTCGAGCAGGCTTTTATGGCAATGGCCGGCGATATTAAGAACAGGTACTTGTTTTGCCTGTAAAATCGCAGTTATTAACAATTGTCATGTAAAATGTCCCAACTAGGCGCTTAGAATATGAAAGTAAGAAATATTTTGGCATCGGACTCATTAAGACGGTCTACTTGCTCATGAAACAGATCAAACTAGGATTTACTTTCACATATCATCGTCGGAAAACATATATTCCTTCCGAATTCGGATTATTATTCCTGTTGATTCTTTTTTGTTTGTCCTTTTACGGTAGAATGGCAAGTCAGCCGGCGTTAAACAATGCAAGGCCACCGATGGTGCAGATACGAGGACAACCTGTTAACCAGAAGACTGGTTGCTGCTCTTAGTTGATGTTTACCTATGGCCTGAAGAATGAATATTGCATGTTAGAATAGGCAATTTTTTTTTCTTAATTCTGCTCTCTTTCAAGAAAAGAAAAACTATGCAATTTCAGTTTGTCTGTAAGCTCTTCTGAAATTTAATTCTTTTACACTTCATTATTAATAGCTTGTACAAATTGACTAATTGAGTATATCTGCGATCCATGTTTATTATTTTAAAAAAAACTGTGTGATTAATTTATTTTTTAAGTAAATTACTTAAATAGTCACCACTTTTAAAATTTTTTATTTTACTTACCTATATATTCACTAAACTTAATACAACCAATCAAAATGTTAAGGTTTAGAGTTTAAGGTTAGGGTTTAAGAAATTAGGGGTAAGATATATTTTTTAATGTTTAGTGTTCAAGATATAAAAAATTAGAGTTAGGGTTTAAAAATTAATTTTTAAGATTTTTTAGTAAGAGGCAAAGAAGGAGGCATGATTAAGAGACAAAAGATTTCTACTCCTCAAAAACATGGTAAAATTGAGGGAATAATCTAATTGGATTTTAAAATTTAAAATATCTCATTTATAATTGGGGAAATAGACCATTTTTCATAGTGTTAATATTTCAACTGAAGCGGGTGCGGTGCGAAATCCGTAAAGCTGTACTCGTTTGCTATCCCTAGGGGTTCTTTGATGTATAGCTTGGGATCCCTCCCATGGGTATACGTTGTATACGTAATACTTAAATGAGTCGAAACCCAATCAGAGAATAATTAGGCAAGATCTATGTCGATTTTTCTTGATTGCCTGGTACTATAATTTTAATTTTAAATTATACTTTTATTTTAAATTCATTAATATTTATAACTAAAATTAAATTTTAAATTTTAAATTAATTCTATATTTACGTTACGAACTTTCAAGTTTTAATTTTTTAAAATATATATTTTTAATTTATTAATATCCAAAAAAAAGAATGTTTTTAATATCATTTTGACGATAAATTTTAATATATAATTGTACGTTTTAAAACTGATTTTAAATCATTAATTTTTGTTTTAAATCATATATTATAAAAGTTTAAATTTTATATATTTAATATATAATTTATGTTCCATCTCATGTCAGAAAAAAGAGTTGTCGTACCTTTTAGTTTGTCAATCGATCCTAAATGAAGGATTTCAAAAGGTCCCATCTTACTCTGTTCAAGCTAAAGAGTTTGTGAGAATGCAAATTTATATTCTTGTTATTTTTCTTCCTGTGATAATATTTTAATTTAACAAAAACAAAGAGCACCAAAAAATGGCCAGGTCGTATAGCGGAAAATGAGAGGATCCAAGTTAAAAACTAAATTGATAAATTATTAAAATTATATGAACTGATTTCTAGAATTAGAATTAAATAAAAATAAATGTAAAATTTGAGGACTAATTATATAATTATATTTATTTATATTAATTATCACATTATTAACCATTTACTTTTTAACGATATTAGATCAATTTATTATAATTTTAAGTAATAAAATTAATTTGTAACTTATGATAGTCTAGGAATGTAAAAAATAATTAGAACATAGTCAAAGAACTATTTATGTAATTTTTGGATAAATGAAAATTTTATTCGTCCAAAGAATTCAAAAAAAAAAAAAAATACAATCAAGTATCAACTAAACCTCCCTCACAATAGAGAGACTCCACAAAAGAAAAAATTAACAAAATTTTCATTACTATACGTCTATCCATCGTATATTTATAATCTAACATTCTTAATCTGATTTTATTCTTAATAATGATGAATATATCAACAATCAAACGTGGTCGTTGTTTATGTAACTGATTATTCCTTTTACGCCATATGTGGTAGTTGAAATTGCTCAACGCAAGTCTCACGATTGTAGCTCTCATGGATTTTCCTTTTTCTACCCACAGTACTCAGTCAAACATGTTAATCCAACTTTTGATGATGAGTGCAGTCGACATGCTTGCATAATCAAAGTGCAATCTCCAAATAAATGATCACGAGATTTATGTTCTTCTCCACGTAACAAATATAGAGGATCAACTTGACATCCCTATCTCAATATTCTATCCTTTGTTAGTAATCTCTCTAGGACAACAAGCCATAAGATAAAAGAATGTCTATGAATTAAAGGACACCCCAAATAATTTGAGCCCATATAACCTTTCTTTATGTCTAAATAGCACCTAAACTTTCTGAACACAATAATTATCTTGGAATCCTCCTTCTCTAATCAAATCGTCTCTTAACCTCAACTTTGTTTTATGCCCAACTATGAGAGTTTTTAACTTGAACAGACCAAATAGAGTTTCTTTTTAACACAATGATTAATCCAGTCTATTCAAAGAGAACAGACTATCCAGATGCATCTTGCAATACAAGCTTTATTCCAAGCAATAATATCCTTTACACCTAATTCGTCTTCATATTTTGAGTGATAAATCATATACCAACTTACTCAAACCCTTCTAATATCCCCATTCGTTCCTTTCTAAAAGAATGTGTTACATATTTGAGATATCTTTTATAATACACTTAAAGGCTTTTTATATAATGTACTTTAAAATTTATTTTTTTAATATTGATACATTAAAAAAAATAAAAAAGACGTAATTTTTCTCTTCCATAATAAGATTTTTTCTTGTTTAATGGTGGATCACGTGACCCATCATGCACTATACTAGATACGCCCATGTTATTAAGAAAAAATCTTATTATAGTGCATGATGGGTCACGTGATCCACCATTAAACAAGAAAAAATCATATCACATGATATTTTGGCATAAAAAATAATTAAATGCTGCAAAATTTAACATGAAACAATACGAAGATTCTATAAATGTAAAATAACTGAAAATCAATATACCAATTTAATAAAAAAAAGTTTTAAACCCAATACTACGATAAAATGTATGCACACGATTATATATGAACTAAGAAGTCTTGTGAGAGCTTGTAGGATTAAGTTTCATTTGTCAGTACCCATCGACATAGCTTAAGTATGAGTTATAACATGGGTCCAGGAGTTAGAACTAAAAACACAGGCACGCAACTATGTTCCAAACTAGCATAGGGTTACCACTCTAATGAGCTGGGAAGCGGCTCCAGGTAATCAAACATATCGGTCGGAAATTCCTCAAAGAAGCAATCAGGAGCAGCATCGTTTTCTATATTTTCCTTCTTCCCAAGTTGAGCATGGCTGCCATTCATTCCAGCTGATGGAATCTTGGTCAAAGATTTGGGTTTACTTTTAGATTGATAAGCCTCCTGGTTGTTGAACATGGTTACACAGTTATAATCAAAGGACTCCAGGGCAAGGTCCTGGCATTCTGGCAAGATGGGGAGATCCAGTGGTATCATCCGAGTCGGCTCAATGTCAAGTACGGGAAGACCTGTTTCCAGGTCGAAGAAATCCGGCTTAATCAGATCAGGTAATGACACCATCTTGAACTCTTCCGTTATTTGCCCTGAGAACAAAGGATGTTTCAATTGATCCTCATGAGATGATGATCCTTGTACGATGTTGCCCGGAAGAACCTGAAAACATATAAACAGGTATTCCATGAAAAAAAAAGGAAGCTTTTGATATTTTTGCGTTGAATTAGTCCTTTACCTCCACCATTGGCATCTCATGGGGAGCGGGGTCTTTCCCTTTGTTTTCCGGTGTCTGCGAAATCCGATTGAGCCGCTTTCGTCTAGCACTCCAGAAATTCTTCACATCATTATCGGTTCGTCCCGGCAAATGCCTGGCGATCTTCGCCCACTTGTTACCGAACTCGGCTTGCAGTTCTATCACTGCCCTCTCTTCCTCTGCTGAAAATTTGCATCCACTAGGCATTTCCCACAATGTTTTTTTATTTTTCCCAGGATAAACAAAGAGAAGAACAATTAACAGGCTTCAATAGATTGAATCATTTTTGTATAAATTTGGAGGCAAGTAAAGAGATAACTTACGTTTTCAAATTGGGTCTAAGCTTGTTAACCCATCTAAGACGACAAGATTTCCCAGTTCTGGGTAAAAGTCCCATGGATCGAATGGAGCTCCACCCTCTCGGACCATATTTTTTCACATAGTTCATTAAGATTTCATCTTCCTCAGCCGTCCATGGGCCTTTCTTTATGCATGTTCCATCACTTTGTGTTTCCATATTTCAAGAAATTTCCCTTTTTGTTACTTACAGAAACTCAAAACCCAAGTCACTAATCCTCGTGAATTATGTGATTTTTGGTAAAAACAAAAGCAAGGGAAAGTTTTTGAGGATCCGACCTCCCACTCTCTTGTTTCTTCGAGTAACGGTTAAGACGGTGGTTACTGTTACTCCCCAATCCTCCATTATCCTTAAAGCCCTCCACTTTTCCCTACATTTTTCATTCAAATCGCGTTAAGAAAAAATCTCAAAACACCCCTAGCTTTATCCTCAAAATAACGTCTATAACCCTCGCACGTGCTCAAGCTAAACTGGGGATCAAAACTCGTTACCTTTCGTCTCCAGTGACTCCCTGGCCCTGCAGGAACATGCCCATCTCACTTGTCCCCCTCCTCACCTTGTTTTCTTCGGTAACTATTTCGTAAACAGATGTTTTCTAGAATTTCAGGGTTCATACGTATTACATTTGTTAACAGACGACATGGGATATGTTGGGGTTGTGAATTCAACTACTTTTTTCGGATTCAATATTGAATTCGAGTGTGTAGTGTCTTCAATTTTAAGTTAACATAGTACTCGCAAAACCAGCTCAGTCCTTCCTGTCCTTTCCTACTTCACCTTCATAAACTTCAATAATTCCATGTTCTATCTGCATACCTTATATAGAATCCAAAGAAAGCAGCAAAGCTGCAACAATGAGACTAAACTATGTTAATTAAACTGATACTCTAGTAGATGCCCCAAGCTATACAACAGAATCATATCTATCTATAGAGAGATTTTTAAGCATAATTTGTACTATGTCAATAATGGAGTTAAACACTCTATCAGCAGTTCGAGAGGGATTCCAAAAAACTCTGCAATTCCTCTCCTCCCAAACACTGTATATATAATGGGTCAAAAAAACACACTGTATATATAAACATTCCAAGCTATCTTAAGGACATACACTAGAAGAGATTTCCCTTTTAAGTAGTTTATTGTCCACTCCAATCCTTTCTCCCAACTCAACACGTTCCTTGTCAATCTGCACAAATCAAGAGCCTTCCTCCAAATGGTCCTCGAGTACTCAAAGAAGAGGTGATCACTAGATTCTATAGTCTCATTACAATTCAAGCAAGTACTGTAAACAGAAATTTGCATTCCTAGTAATCTGTCCTTGGTTGACAACTTTACCAAAATTGTCATCCAACAGGGCGGTTGAAAGAATTTGGTGGCCCTGTGCAAGTCATTTAGGGGTGAGTATTCCGTTAATTCGGTCGGTAGCCAAATCGAATTAACTAAAACCGAATTAACCGAAATTTTAAAAATCTTAACCGTTAACCAAATCGAATTAACCGAACCGAAATTATTTCGGTTATTAGCCAAATTAACCGAAATTTATTATAATTTTTGGTTAAATTACATAATAGGTCACTAAATTAAGCTAAAATAATTTTTTAGTTACTAAACTTTTATTTTATACTAATTTAATACAAAATTTAGTGATCATTTTATAATATAAAAAAATTTAATAAACATTTTATAATATTTTAAAAGTTAAATGGCTAAATATAAATATATTTAATATTTAATATACATAATTTCGGTTAATTCGGTTAGTTAACCGATTTCGAACCAAATTAACCGATAACCGAATTATCAAAAAAAAAATTAACCGTTAACCGAATTTACCAAAAATTAACCGACCGAATTAACCGAAATAATTTCGGTTCGGTCGGTTAACCGAATTAACCGAACCGAATGCACACCCCTAAATTCATTAAAATATGGTTCTTAAAAGTAATTGTCAACTAGTTACAAAATTGTAACCCTTAGAAGCAAATGTCCTTTCTAGAGGCCCCTGTGTGATCGTTTCTATTGCGTCTGTCCAAAACATCACTACTTCTACTGAAGCAATAATAATAATAATGATAATCAATAAGTTTTTATAATCAATTGTCGCATTTAAAAAATAATTATAACGTTTTAACAATTATAACTCATCTTTTTTAATAGCGTTTTCAAAATTTTTTAATGAATTTCGAGATTAACATCATCTAATGAAAGTAGTTAATCAAAATTTGGGTTTTTTTTTCGGAGACCTGTACAGTCGCTCCTATTGCGCCTATCCAGACCCCACTGTCATCCAACAAAAGATAGCATGTTTGAGAATGTGAAGGGGAAACCAAGCAAGCTTATGCCAAAAATCTTTGGGAAGACTTCCTTCGAATTTCAACCTGTATCTGCTTGGTAGTAATCTGCTGCAAACCAGAAATGACAGCAAACAAAGGAACAGCACGCGGCCTCATTTTAAACAATTTTCTAAGAGTACTCCAGGTAACACTAATAGTGCAGAGGCAAGCCAAAAATCAAGCTTGCTGCCAAGGATGCAATATCATGAATTCATACAACATTTCCAGATTTTAAGTGAACCGTTGTTGCAATCTGTACGCCATGGATGGATAATTCAGTACCCGGTGAGAATCTCAGACATGGATGGATGGATGGATCGAGAGGGTGGACAGTCAGGCTTGAAAATTTCAAATTCTCTTATATTTTAGAATTTTCTTTATAGTTTATAAATGATCTAATTTTACACTCCTAAATTTTTAAATTCTCATAAAAGAAAAATAAAAAATAAATTCTCTAAAGACAATTTTATATACTATGTATTTGGATAATTTTATATTCTATCAAGCAAACAACAAATTTTACATTCAGACTAATGAACCAAACAGGTTATATAACTTATCCTGTAATATGTTAAATAATATCTTATTTCTAGAAACAATCTTATTTTCTGTGAACCTAGGATAGCTTTAAGGTATGTGAACTTTACCATAGTCTTCACAAACCTACAAGAATGCTTGGGGCCAATTTTATATAATAAAAAGTATAATGAAAATTTTACCAATTTGGATTCCAAATTTTCATTTTATTTAAACTTTTAGGAAAATAGATGAATTTAAGATAATTTTGAGAAAACAGATCAAAATCTATCTTAAATGATTGATCTCGCTACCTGCAGGTGGTGAAGTCCCTTTTTATTATCGTTGAGTTACTTGTAGAGCACGCGGAAATTAACTTTAAACACCTATTTTATATATTACACATGACTCGATCCTTTCGAGAAGTATAACCTGGGATCAACACTTCAATGATGGTCGGTTGTCTAAAACCAAATCTCCCATTACTCAGGTATGTCAACCAAAATGGTAGTGCTCTAAGTTTGGTTAGTGAACGTTGACGGATCAGTCCTGCCTTGATCGAATGTTACCTTTGTTGTGGGACTACTCCGAGATCATAAGTAGTTTTTGGATTATTGATTTTTATAAATCAATCGGCATTACTGATAAATTATATTCTAAATTCTTGGCTGTATGCATTGGTCTCTAACTGGCATGGCCTCATAGTGTTGAAATCCTTCAAATTCAATCTAAAAGCAAGCAATCAGTCAAATTGATTTGTGACCACTCTATCCGCTATAATATTTTATCTTTTATCTGTAATTCGAACGATATATAATCTCAACAAATGGAATTGAGTAATAGACTTTATTTAGACGCTTAGAGAAAGATATAAACCTACTGATAAACTCGTCAAACTTATAGATTGTTTTTTTCTCATACGAATTCTTAAAATTTCCCCCGATTTGATTGACCCTCTACTTGCTATGGATGTAACTCATCTAATAAACTGAATTTGAATTTGCTGAGTGGAGTACAAATACTAATAATAATGTTCAACAATAGGTGGATGGACTTGAGCTAAGTTGGTATGGGGCGGGAAAAGCCTACAGCTCGGAGCTGCCATCAGCCACAGACACCCATACACATTTGATGCGTGTGTGAGGTTGTATGAGCAGAGAAAAATAAGTTGTTGCAAATGCTGAAATTTGAACTTTATATCTGAGTTAGCATTTGATTTTTAGGATTTTGATATTGAATGTCATGTTATATGATAAAATGCTGGTAATTGCCATCACTGGTAATTGCCATCAAAACTCAGGGAATGAAATGAACATAAACTCTATTCATAAGCGAATCGTTGACCTCCCCACCGTGCTACTTGTAATTCAAAATAAACAAAACAAGTTAATAAGATGTTAAACACACAATTCTGTAATAGAAATAAACCATATAAAATAAAAATAAAAAGATCACAGAAGCAAAGAAAAACCAATAAACGTTTCTGAAAAAACTTAAACCAAGGTCTGTGCTATCACAGTATCCTTAAAACAGATCCGTCCCCTCTCGAAGCTGGAGTTTCTATGGAACGTCTGTCTCCAGGATACAACGGTAGACTGCAGCAAAGAGAGCAACGCAACTTTAACTGTAATGGCGAACTTCACAGAAGCAGAACACTATCAAGAATTTGGCTAGAGGATGTTTTGTTTTCAGTTTGTGGAGATAAGAGCAAGGGGTCTCCTTTTATAGTGTTCTGACAGGGGACATGTTTAATTACAGAATTAATCTATAATTAACAATTCCTGAAGAGCTACAACTCCCAGAATTCAAAATGGTATTCAATAGAGAATTAATTCAAATAATTTGGAGGTTACAACCAGCTGAAGGGTCTGCAACTCCATAAAATGTGGTTTAATTCTGTAATATCTACTGAAAAACTAAGTCAAGAAGTAAAAAAAAATCTCACTTTAAAAGCCCCAAGGCCCAATGCCCATCTTGACTTTTATAAAAGTCAACCAATGCTAGCCCAATATGGCTAGGCAACAAATTTATGTTAATCTCAAAATTCTACGTTATAATTATGTTACCCTTTGACTTATTTCCAATAATAACATGAGCTTTTACATATAAAGCTTTCCAAATCTATGTTACCAACAAATTTGGGATATTCTACTTTTTATCTTATTTTTCAACATCATGGGTGTAACATTGAGCAACAATTTCTCATTCACCCATTGAACATTTTGAGCATATAAATATACAAAGTTAATCTACTCGTTGTAGAGTAATAATATACTTAGTCTCAACTAATTTGAGTAATGGAACTCTCTCAAATTTAAGCTCAAATGTCCATGTACCATACCATTTTTCCAACACTACTTTCCTATGAATGTTTGACAAACAGATTATTATTATTATTATTATTGTTATTGTCGTCGTCCCATAATCTTTTCTCTAGCAAAACCATCCTAGCACTGAGGTTCAGGCGCGATAGGAGCGACCGCACAAGCCCCCTAAAAAAAAGACCCCAAAATTTTGATAAACTACATTCATTCATTAGATGATATTAATCTCAAAATTCTACGTTATAATTATGTCCTAAATGTGATAATTGATTCTAGAATCTTATTGATTATTTTTATTCCTATTATTTCTATAGAACTAGTGAGGTTCTGGACAAACGCAATAGAACGACCACACAGGACCCCTAAAAAGGACAATTACTTCTAAGAGTCACATTTTTAGAACTAGTGGGAGTTATAAACAATTGCTTTTAAGGGACACATTTTAATAAATTGCATAGGGGCTTAAAAGGACAATTAATTCTAAAGATTACATTTTTAGAATTAATGAGAGTTATAAACAATTGCTTATAAATGACACAGTTTAATAAATTGGAGAGGACTCAAAAAATCTTTGAACCACCAATCAAGATTCTTCCATCTTTTTCTTCTCCGACTACCGTTTTCTTACCCTACTTATCTATGTCGGCAGCTGTAGGTAACCATTTGCTTTCTTTCTCCAGGCTGCATCATTTATTACTTCTTTTCATTCCCTTCCTGTTGGCACTTCACTTGTGGATCGTTTGAATTTCTAGCTCTAGAAAGAAAACTTGCGCTGGTTGACCCCAAGAATATGGGGATGTTTGTTCACAACTCTTTATATGTTTCTAGGCTCCCTAACTGTAGCAATTTGCATTCAGTAACTCCTATCACAGCATGTCAGTTAATTTTTTAAACATGCTAAACAGTGTTCTTCGATCAGGTCCTCAGCTACCATTGGTTCAAGATTGCACACGGTCGAAAATATGCTTCAGACAACTGATTTAGCTACAAACAGTTAACAAAGAGTTCCGTGGATTGTCGGCGTTCTCAACTTACCTTAAGATTCTTTCCTGTAAGCACGCTTCTGAAGACTGCTAATTGCGAGTTAATCTCCAAGTAGACTAAAACCAGGGAGTTTTTTTAGTAGTCTTCCTTCCATGATAAACCTGACTTTATTGGCATCTTCCCACTTTCCAGCTGCTGCATAGATACTGTGAAGCATCACATAAGATTCTGCGTTTTGAGGGTACATTTTAAAGAGTACCTCAAAAATTCTCTCTCCAACTTCAACGTTCCCATACATTTTACTAGCACCTAACAAGGATTGAAGCATGCCTATAGAAGGTTTAAATGGAAGTTTATTCACTATATCATAAGCTTCATGCAAGTGACCACCTCGTGCAAGAAGGTCAACCATACAAGCATAGTGATCGGTTCTTGGAGATACCCCATCTGCAATCATAGAGTTTAATACTCTCCGGCCTTCCTCTACAAAGCCAGCATGGCCACAAGCTGATAAAAGACTTGAATAAGTAATGGCATCAGGGCTCATCCCTGAAAGCTGCATCCTCGAGAATAGTTCAAGGGCACCTCTAGCATCTCCATGCAATCTGTATCCATTAATCATCACACTCCAAGAGACGGCATCCTTTTCAAGCAAATAGTCAAACAGCAATCTCGCAACTACAATGCTTCCACATCTTGCATATAGGTCTATGAGGGCATTACTAACTACCAGGTCTTTATCAAAGCCCTTGCATATGATATAGGCCATCACAGAATCAGCTAGATTTAGTCTGTTTACAAGAACACATGAGGAGATTAAACTCAAAACTGTTATACTGTCAGGTTCCAAACTTATATGGAGCAGTTCACGGAAAACAGCAACTGCTTGTTCTGCATTTTTGGCATGAACATGCACAGACATGATTGCATTCCACAAAGAAATATCCCAACCTTTTCCCATTTGAAAAACTAGGAGGCTCAAACTTATTTTACCAAATCTAGCATACATGAAGATAAGAGATGTAAGAACAGGGGTTTTCTCTATCATTCCTGTTCTGAATGCAAAAGCATGGATGGATTTTCCCTGTGGCAGCAAGCGACACATGGGCAACAAATTTAGTATACTTACTTGATTTGGTCGTTGATTCTCACTCATCATTTGAGCAAACAAGACTAAGACATTATTTGATAGGTTGTGATGCCGGAAGCCAGTCATTAATGAATTCCAAGAAACTACACTTCTTTCGGGCATGATATCAAACAATAATGATCCAGCATCAAGCTCTCCACAGTTACAATACATGCTAATTATTGCATTTGTCAATGAAACATCGTGGTTGCACCCAGTTTTGATGGCAAAACCATGAAGTATTTTTCCTTGCCTGAAATTTTCACTCTCAGTGTAAGAAGAGAGGATACTTAGCAAAGTTATAGAATCCAACTTCCCTCCCGCTTTGTGCATCTGGTGAAGAATCATATTTGCCTTCTCCTTTTGTCCACTGTGTCCATAAACAGATATCAAAGTATTCCATGATACTGTATTTTTATTAGCCATTCTTTCAAATAGCCTAAAACAAGTGGAGAATAAATGACAATCAGAGTAAAATGCTAGGACTGCATTTAAAACGTCAATGTTTGTTTCAAAACTTCTTCTAAAGACAAATGCGTGTATGGATTCACCAAGTGAAATGCTACCTAGGTTCGAGCAGGCAGAAAGGATGCTAACAATAGAGACTACATCAGGACTGAACCCTTCCAATTGCATTTCACGAAATGCAACCAAACTTTTAACCCATAATTCATTATTTAAATAGCCAGAAATCATCACATTCCATGAGAGCAGCGTTTTGTTTGGTATCTGATCAAACAAAATTTCAGATGAACTTATTTCCCCAAGCTTAGCATACATCGACATGACGGCTGTCAATACAGAAACTTGACTTCCAAACCCATGTTTAATAACACAACAATGGAGAGATCCACCATAGCAAATATCAAAATAGTTCTCAAATGAGGGAACTGTAGACACAAACGTCACTGAGTTAGGCCGCACTTCATTTCGAAGCATTTCCCGAAACAACTCAAAACCTTCAAAAAACCTTTCATGCTGCATGTAACAATTGATTAGAGCATTCCAAACTGAAACACTCCTTTCAACAGAAAAGTCAAACAATTTCTTAGCACTAGATATATCCACTTCACTTTTATACATCGAAATAAAAGCAGGAACCAGAAAATCATCCAAGAAATATCCACATTTAACAGCAAAACCATGCAGAGATTTACCAAAACCAAAATACCCCAACCGCTTACAAGCAGGAATTATACATGCCAAAGTACTCACATTAGGCTTTATGTTCTTGCCCTGAATTTCCCTGAAAACCCCAAATGCTTCTTTATCAAGTCCATTAAAACAGTAACCAGAAACCAAAGCATTCCATGAAACCAAGTCAGGTTCAGGAATTTCATCAAACAGTTTCCGCGCAACCCCTACATCAACATTTCTTGCATAAAAATCAATAAAGGAGGTCAAGATGACAACATTTCTTTCGTACCCTTTTCTCAAAACAATGCAATGAATCTGTTTTCCAAACTCAGAAGCACCTAAAGCTGATGAAGCCTTGATCACGAAAGGAAATGTAAAATCATCAGATGGGCAATTGAAGAACCGGCATTTTTGGTAAACAGATAAAAGATCTACATATAGACCACAATTCGAGAGACCCTTCAGCATTAAGTTTTGGCAGAATAGATTTGGATTTTGAATTTTGTAAAATGTGGAAAGAGCTAAATTTGGTACACCCAAATAAAAACAAGATTTGAGAAATTGTTGTTGCAATAACTTGTTTTCAACGAGACCTTGTACGATGAGAAGAGATTTAAGCGGTTTTAAGCCATCGATGCTTTGACAGTGCTTTAAGAGATGTAAGAAACTTGAAAAGGAACGGTATGGAAGATTTAAAACCATGGTGGTCGTTACTGATTTACGTTTAGAGACATGGATTTTCCGCCATTACTACTTATTCATCCTCTGAAGTTCCGACGCAACGAGATTGATTTGATGCGGCCCGATTTTTTTTCTTTTATTATAAAGGTTAACAACCTAATGGTTATTTATGTTTTTCTTAACAGAGTTGATTATTGATATTAAAAGACGATTAATAAAATTATTTATGTTTATTGAATATAGACTTGTTCTTATTTGATTATTTGTTATCGTTAAATTTTAATAAATAAATAGTTTATATAAAAAATAATAAGTTACCTAAATAAATTTTAAATTATTAATTTATCCAAAAAAGTTTTAAATATTAATTTTATTTTATTTTAACCACTAAAATAATATATAATTATAAATTTAATTCTCTGTATTTACGATTTTTCCTTTACTCAGACCAAGTAAGCTTCTACGTACATCACCCTACCCTGTCATTTCCTTCACTCAGAGGTGGGAAATTTTTCAAGAGGTCATACAAAAAATTTATATAATAAGAAGAATCATTAGACTTAAAATCAAAATTATATTAACCATATATTAAAATTTTAGTTACTTCAATTAATTAACAATTTTCATACCCAAATAATTGATAATTAAACTCTAAGAAAATCTTTAGGACCCAGAATTTCAATAACCAACCAATCCAAACTAAACTTCATTCGATCAGTGCCTTCAATTTTAATCGAACATAAACACACCGATCTTTTCATTTTATTCATAGGGTCATTGCTTGAGAATTAGGAAATCTTATCCGTTGACTATTTATTCCAAGGGCTACATCATTCCCATAATTAAATCTAGAAGCTATAATGTCTTGGATGCATAAATGTGGGTAGACAAAACAGCCTTGAAGAATTCAGTTGAAAATCACACTCAAACAAATCCAGTTCTGCGAGGAGCAGAGTCCATATGAGTCTACAACTTGAACATACACTAGCTATGCAGTTACTGATAATACCTAGTACGAATTAAGTGCTAATGTTACTTAAAGTATATAAAGCCCTAAAAATATAATATTAATGCTAATAAATATATTGGGTTAAGTCCAATTCATCCAAAGCCTTACATATTAGGTTTTGAACTGAATTTTACAAAATCCAGTAATATTAATCTTGTATCCAATTTTTTAGATGCGCAGCCTTTAGTAAACGAACATTTCTTGAGTTTTTGGGTTGAATTTTAGAAAATCCCGTAATATTAATCTTATACAAGTATTATCGATCCTTAAAATTAATTAAAAACTAATAACAAACTTCTTTTCCGAGCGAAAAAAATAATTTCAGATAAATATTATTATTTTAGATTGAAATTAATTGTATGAACCTAAAAACCCAAAATAGAAATTTCTTTAGGGTCTTTTTTCACCAAGCAAACAAGAAAAAAATAAAAATCCAAGAACATATAGAATTAAAAACTCAAAAATAAAAATAAAAATAATTTACTTGTGATCTATCTTCATTTCTGCAGTTGAATCTTCTCGGGAACTAAAAAAAAGAGAGATTAGACGGAGAAATTGAGGTTAAATCTGGATTTTACCTAAACTTTTCCAAAAAGCTCAAAACATTAGCTCGACAGCAAATGAATTGGTGTTTGACTGTTTGTTACATAAACAATAACTAAATAGGATGATAAATTATAGACTATACAATTACATATATACAACTTCGAAATTGGATATATAGTTTTTTTAGATTTTTTTTAGAATATGGTTACTGTGGAGGAAGGATGTGTAGGTGTATATTCTTTTTAGTGATAGTCAAGTTGTTACTGTAAAATTAGTGTTGTAGGGTAAGGAAATGATTCTTTCTGTTGTGTATGGTAGTAATAGCAAAATTGAGAGGAGTTGTGGCATCAGTTAGTACAGAGTGAGAGGTTGGTAGGGCCTTTGTCTTGACTTGTGGGAGGGGATTTTAATATTGTGATGCATGCAATGGAGAGCTCTGATTTTGATAGGTTGGGGAACTATATCACTTCAGATATGGTGGGGTTTACTGATTGTCTGAGCGAGGTTGGATTGCAGGATCATCCATTTGTCGGGCCGAGATTCACTTAGTCTAACAAACAAGATGATACTTTTTTGGCCAAGAAATTGGATCGAGTTTTGGTAAACTCTAACTGGTATGAGATGAATCCTCATACTAAGGTGGAATTTCTTGCACCAGGGATCTCAGATTACTGTCTTGCTTGGTTTAGGTTGGTTGTTGATGCACCTGTATCGCAGCCTAAACCTTTTAAGTTCTTCAATTTCTGGACTGCTCATAATGAGTTTAAGGGAATTGTGGAGAGATCATGGGGAAGGTTGTTGTAGGTAACCCTATGCAAGTTTTGTTTGGAAAACTAAAAAGATTAAAAATCCCTCTGAGAGCTCTGAATCAAAAGCATTATGCTGAAATTTCAAGAAGGGTGGAGGATAAGAGGAAACAGCTTGAAATGGTGCAGCTAGCTAATTTGGATCATGGTGGTAGGGATGTTGAAGCTGAGATACAATTGCAGGCTGAGTTGCTCGAGCTAGAAAGGGCTGAAACCTGGTTTCTTCAACAGAAAGCCAAGGTACAATGGCTCCAAGAGGGAGATAAGGGGACTAAATTCTTTCATTCAGCTGTTGCTGAAAAAAGGAACAAAGGCATCATTCGATTTTTGCACATTGATGAGGGTATTAAATTGGAGTCTTTTGAGGATATGGGTGTTGAAGTGATTTGTTTTTCTCAAAACAAATTGGTTTAGTGGATGCTGGAGTGTCTGGTTGTAGTGTGAGGTTTTGAGGGGGCTCTTGCAAGGGGCTATACCTGAAGGGTCTTGTTCTCTTTTGGTTCGAGAAGTGTCTGCTGGGAAATTAAAGATGCAATTTTTCTCAAGGTAAGGACAAAGCCTCTGGTCCTGATGGATATACTTATTGGTTCTTTAAGCAGGCTTGGGAGATAGTAGGCAGTGATTTTGTGCAAGCTGTGAGATATTTCTTTTCCTCTTCTTATTTGTTACCAGGATTTAATGTTATTGTTGTCATCTTAGTTCCTAAAATCTCGAATGCATGTATGGTGAAGGATTTTAGGCATATTTCTTGTTGTTTTATTGTCTATAAGACCATTACTAAGATCCAGTAGGTAGACTGAATAGTGTGTTAACTGATTTAATTACTGTGAATCAGTCAGCTTTTATTAGGGGAGGAGTATTGTTGATAATACATTGTTAGCTCAAGAATTAGTAAAAGAGTATGGTAGGAAGACTATTTCCCCTAGGCGTGCTCTAAAAGTGGACTTGCAGAAGGCGTTTGATTCTGTTAGTTGGGATTTTATCTTGAATTTGTTAGAGGCAATGGGGATGCTTGAGAAATTTCGGGGGTGGATTAGAGTTTGTTCCACTGGAAGTAGATTTTCAATCTCTTTGAATGGAAGTTTAGTAGGTTTTTTCAAGAGGCAAAGGGGAGTTAGGCAAAGGGACCCACTTTCCCCTTACCTCTTTGTGACTGTGATGAATGCATTATCTAATTTGCTGGATAAAGCAGCTGAAATGAGGATTTTTCAGTATCATCCTAAGTGCAAACAGGTAAACCTTACTCACCAATGAGGATTTTTCAGTATCATCCTAAGTGCAAACAGGTAAACCTTACTCACCTTTGTTTTGCTGATGACCTGCTAATATTTTGCAAAGGAAATCTGCATTCTTTAATTGGTATACAAAGTATTTTGGAGAAGTTCTATGGGATGGTTGGGTTGAAGTTAAATGTGTCAAAATCCGAGCTCTTTGTGGTTGGAGTCTCTTTGGAGGAGCAGGGTAGGATGAGGATGATATTGGGTTTAAGATTGAATCTCTCCTTGTGCGATACTTAGGAGTTCCTCTAGTAACGAGAAGATTACATGAGAAGGGTTGTCTGGTGCTAATTGAGAAGATCAAAGCTAAGCTGGGGTATTGGTCAAAATTAAATTTGAGTTATGCAGGAAGAGTGCAGTTGTTTTGAGCTGTGCTATGTAGTTTAACTAACTATTGATGTAGGCAGTTAGACTTCCTAAAGGAGTCATTGAAAAGATTGAACAATTGTGTTTGCGATTCTTTTGGAGGGGTCAGGATAGTACTGGACAGGGTGAAAGAGTTAGTTGGAAGTATGTTTGTGGTCCCAAGAATGAGGGGGGACTAGGTCAAGGATGTGAAGACTTGGAATCAGGCATGTCTAGTCCTATTGTTAAAGAAATTGTTGGCTAGTGAAGGCTCTTTGTGGGTGGCTTGGGTGCATAAGTATGTTATTAAAGAGGAAGACATCTGGAGTTCGGATTTGAAGCAAAGTCATAGTTGGTATCTAAGGAAAATTCTGCGGCAGAGGGACACGTTGCAAAGCCTGTTGAGGAGGGGGCATAACAAATGGACCATAGGTACAATATGGAATGCGATTCTTGAATCACGGGACAGAGTTCAGTGGCATAATTTGGTGTGGTTTAGCCTTCATGTCTCAAAGCATGCTTTTATTCTTTGGATGAGAATGCTTAATCAGTTACCAACGAAGGATAGGCTTCGAAGAATGGAGCTTCAAATTGAAGAATGTTGTATGCTATGTGGAAGTGCACATGAAACCAGGGATCATCTCTTTGCAGGTTGTAGTTATTCGCGGGCTATATGGTTTGCTGTGTTGGATTTGTGTGGACCGTGTAGGGGTATGTTTGATTGCGATGTGGAGGTGTAGTGGCTAAGTGCAAAATTGAAAGAGAAATCCTTACTGGTTTATGTTTTGAAGGTTGTATGGAGTGCTTATGCGTACTTCATTTGGGAGGAGAGGAATAGAATATTGTTTAGACATTCTTTTAGGCTTGCTGATAGTATTCTGGATTGTGTAAAAGAGATTGTTCGTATTCAATCTCGAAATAAAATTATAAACTTTGATGATGTAAATAGGAACATATGTACATCTTGAAAAATTCTTTAAGGATGGATGCCTAAGTGTAATATAAGAGTTATTCTTTGGTCTTGGATAATAAATTACACTTATTCAAAAAAAAATCAAAATTACCCCAAGATAGCAGCAGAGTAAGCAGAAGTGGATAGAACAACAACTCATCTCAGCCGTTCTTGTTATCCCTCAAACCCTCCTGAAACCACAAGAATAAGATAACAAACACACCCTCCCTTCTCATTCTTCATCACCAGAAGCCAAATCCAAAGGCCGATTTCTCCGCGTTATAAAAGAAATGGCGATTTCATCACCAACAGCCGCAGCAGCCGTCACTTCTTCGAAGCTTAAGTACCCACAGGACTCCCTTTTTCCTACTCACTCTTCTACCGCTTTCTCCTACATATCCTATAAATTAACCCCTACCCACCTTTCCTCCCTCCTTTCATCAACACCGTCGCCACCACCTTCCTTTCCCCCCGCCGCAAAGCCCCTTTCACTGTCAAAGCTGCCCGTGGCAAATTCGAACGCAAAAAGCCCCACGTCAACATCGGAACCATTGGCCATGTCGACCACGAAAAAACCACCTTGACCGCCGCCCTAACTATGGCCTTAGCTTCCATGGGTAACAGCGCCCCTAAAAAGTATGACGAAATTGATGTCGCCCCTGAAGAGCGTGCACGTGGTATCACCATCAACACCGCCACCGTCGAATATGAAACTGAGAATCGCCATTACGCCCACGTGGATTGCCCCGGACACGCCGATTATGTCAAGAACATGATTATCGGAGCTGCCCAGATGGACGGTGCCATCTTGGTCGTTTCCGGCACCGACGGTCCCATGCCCCAGACCAAAGAACATATCTTGTTGGCTAAACAAGTCGGTGTACCAAACATGGTTGTGTTTTTGAACAAACAAGACCAGGTTGGTGATGAAGAGCTTCTGCAATTGGTCGAATTGGAGGTGCGTGAATTGCTTTCTAGTTACGAATTTCCTGGTGATGACGTGCCTATTGTTTCTGGCTCTGCACTTTTAGCTTTAGAAGCTGTAACGGCTAAGCCGAGTATTCCAAGAGGGGAAAACCAATGGGTTGATAAGATTTATGAACTTATGGATGCTGTTGATAGTTATATTCCTGTTCCTCAAAGGCAAACAGATTTGCCTTTCTTGCTAGCTGTTGAGGATGTGTTTTCCATCACGGGTCGTGGTACGGTTGTCACTGGTCGTATTGAGAGAGGTACTATTAAGGTTGGAGAGACTGTCGACATTGTCGGATTGAAGGACACCAGGAACACCATAGTTACCGGTGTGGAGATGTTTCAAAAAATATTAGATGATGCCATGGCCGGCGATAATGTTGGTTTGTTGCTTAGAGGTGTTCAAAAGGCGGATATTCAAAGAGGGATGGTTTTGGCTAAACCGGGAACAATTACTCCCCACACCAAATTCAGCGCCATCGTCTATGTGTTGAAGAAAGAAGAGGGTGGTAGGCATTCGCCCTTCTTTGCAGGTTATAGGCCTCAGTTTTACATGAGGACCACCGATGTCACCGGAAAGGTGACTGCTATTATGAATGATAAGGATGAAGAGTCTAAGATGGTTATGCCTGGCGACCGTGTAAAGATGGTCGTTGAGCTTATTATGCCTGTTGCTTGTGAGCAAAATATGTTGTTTGCCATCAGAGAAGGAGGGAAGACTGTTGGTGCCGGTGTTATCCAGTCTATCATCGAGTGATTTTAGGATACCTCGGCATTGAAGAAATGTGATTTGCTTTTGCATTGATGTTAAGAAACTTGATATCGTCGCAATTTTTAGAACCTCTTTGATTTCAATCTCATATCTTGAGTTTTGTATTTCTTTTTCTCTAGACTTGTTTTTAATCTAGTTGGTTAATCTTCAGGTTATATGTCGTGAGTATTCATTGTTGTTGCCTGTTGCTTGCTAAAATCTTTGCATAGATGAATTGTGTAACATGTCTTGGTTTATCTTCAGCTCAGAAGCCGTGTAATCTTTACATTTAGGTTAAGTTTCATTTGTTTGTTGAAAATCTTGACGGTGAAAGTAATTGATCGAGTGAAGATTCTTGCGCCTCTTGCCGGTCAAATAAATATCGGCCCCGGAGTTTTGGGTTTTTCTCCTTCGCTGAAATGTATTACAACATTTTCAGGTAATCCCAAAGCATGATAAACATGTTTTTTTTTTTTTATATAAATGAGAAATTTATTCATCTAAAAAATACTAATAAATTGTACAACAATAAAAATAACTATACAACCAAATAAAAAAAATAACTATACATTTCCTCAGTTCATAGCAGGACTTAAAGAATCAAGTTGTAAATTTTCTTCTAATAACCTTAATGAACTCTTGTCTTTATCAAGGAAACAATGGCATCCACCTGCCTTAGATTTACTTTCATGCACTCTATTATTTTGCTCTTGCCAAATGAAATAGAGGTAACAGCACCATGTTAACCGAGTGATAACAGTCAAGAGAGATATTCTTTTACCATGAATTAGTATACATTGAACCATACTTGACCAATCATCTAAAGAAGTATTATTTTGACAAGCTACCATATTTTTTTCCAAACACGTCGAGAGTAAGGACAATCATTAAATAGGTGATCCTTATTCTCAATACTAGAGTTCATAAAACGCATAGCACATTTAACTGCATACCCCATGTTAACATTTGTACTTTGGTTGACAGCCGATCTTGGATTGCAAGCCAAGCAAGAAAAGAGAATCGAGGGACTGATGGATTACCCCAAATAACTTTGCACCAAAAAACTCTCATATTCTTGTGTCGCAGGGTCTCCCATATTTTCCTCGCCTTGAAACCACCATTTGGGACACTTAACAATTTGATAATCCTCTCTTAATTTGAGAATTTTCCTCCATGCACAACTAGAGTTACTTTTCACTACAACTTGCCAAATCGACCCTTTAAGACATAGTTTTCAATCCATGCCACCTATAATGATCCAGTTTGGCATAAAGAAGCCATAGGCACCTCATCATGCAAGCTCCAAACGAAAACATTTTTTACTCCAAGCCCACCTTCACATTTTGGGTGACACTCAATCTCGTCTCACTCGAGTTCCCCTAGCTACGTCATCCGATCCTTTCCAAAGAAAAGAACTACATAAGCTCTCAATTTTCTTCAGTACTTTCGAGGGAAGAATAAAAGCTCGATACCAAAAATTTTGTATACTAAAAAAACTGATTGAATTAATTATAATCTCCCAACAAAAGATAAACACTTTGATGGACAACTCCTTATCTTTTTTAGAATCCTTCCTACTAACCCTTTACAATCATTGGTTGTCAAATTTTTTGAGACCAAAGGGACACCAAGATAACGAACTGGGAGGGAGCCAATACGAAAACCTGTAATAGCTATAATATGTTATCTCATATCAATATCAATGCCAGCCGAGAAAAAACTCACTCTTTGCCTCGTTCATTTGTAAGCTAGATAATATATAGAAAAATTTCTTAACATTCTTAATAATCAACATTGCATCCACCGCATCCTTGGTAAAAAACAGAAGATCATCAGCAAAACATAAGTGTGTGAGCCTAATTTTTTTATACCTCGGATGAAAATCAAACACCCCATGTTTATCAGCTAAGTTCAACAGTCTAGACAGAACATTCATAACCAGAATAAAGATACAAGGCGACAATGAGTCAATTTGTCGGTCCCCCTTAGCCCCCGAGAAAAAATGAACCAAACCATCATTCAAACCAATCGAGAATCTAGAGTGTGCAATGCAAGCAAATCCATCCACTAAATTGAACAAGAAAACTAAGGACATGAAACACTTGAAAAATAAAATTTCAGTCAAGAGAGTCAAGAGAGTCAAAAGCTTTACGAAAATCTACCTTCAAAACACAGCGAGGAGTGATATGCTTTCTGTCATATCTATTAACTAACTCTTGAGCAAGCATAACATTTTCAACTAAATCTCTACTTGGAAGAAAACACTCTGATTCTCGGTAATTAAAACAGGCGACCAACACTTTAACCTGTTAGCTAAGATCTGATACACTTATACACAGTAGTACAATATGAGATTGACCTAAAATCAGTAGCATATTTTGAAGCAACAACCTTAGGTACAAGCATAATAACAGTAGTATTAAACCCGACAGGTAAGTAATTGGTTAAAAAGAAATATTGAATAGAAGATAAACATGGTCGAGCATAATACAAACAACATTTACCGAGTATGCAAAACAGAGAGCAACCTTTAATAAACTAGCACGTTGCACTATGAAATGTCGAAACTCGTCTTTACCAAGATTTGCTGCCCATAGAGGACAAACCTGAAATAATATTCAAAAGAAATTCACTTACAGAAACATATTGCTTTGTTTATAAATTCAAATTAACCAGTGTCGGTTTAAAATGAGAGGGGCATAACCAAATTTGCATTCTCAGGCATTTAATAGTAATAACTTACAATTCAAACCCATTGTGATGCCTATCAATCAGTGCAGGCACAGATAATTGGTAGCAAATCACAAAAATTATCTACAGGCGCTCGAGATAAAAATAAATAAATAAATAGATGAAAAATAGCATTTTTCATACCAAACCAGTGTTTGCAGAGAGTTTTGTTGTACCTCTGTTAGATTCAAAGAGGATGTACATTAGACTTCTTTTTATTAAAAGCGGATATATACTCCCAGTCCCTATCAAAGTTCACTGCATCCACCGGCTAACGGAGCCAATCTCTCCTCTGTAATTCTCTATCCATAAGACAAACATGTAAGCCCTTGCTGTGGCATTACACTGCATGCAGATCACTATTACCTTAATCGGAAAAAATAAAATTTTTATCTTTCATAAATATGAACTAATGTGGTATATTTAGGGAAATGTTCCCTTTAGATTTGATATTCAAGAAAAAGAGGTATTTAGAATACTTTTAAAAATAAAGTAAATGTTACAGTGATCGAGAAAGTTGACGCTTCTAACTGATGATAAATATATTATTTAATTTATTTTGAAACTCATTATCTACTTGTGACAACTGATATTATTTAATATTTTTTGATATTTTTGACGGTTATGTAAATTTTTCAAATGATTATTCAATCTAAAAAACATATAAAATATTAAATGTCATTACCTACATGTATGATTTTCTCGGTTAATGTAACATTCACCCAATTTTCAAAATATAACCCTAGTACTCTGTCTCTATATATCATATTTAAAAGGATCATTTCCTTAAATTTTCCTACTGATGTTCATCACTTAAATTGAGTAGCTAACATAGGGCCATCTAACAATATCCTACGCAACTACTACCATGTGAGGCTCTAATTTATCCTTAGGACGACACATGCAATATGGATTGGCCTGACTTAATGCCCACACACCGCCGCCACCACCCTCCCATGATGAAAAAACAGCACCTTCTTCAACATGACAATACCAAAGACCTTCAAATCATCAAAGCTGCTGCACAAGCCCGGAACTCACACTCCGGCACCGCTCTGTCTACGAACGAATTCTATGCTTACCAGCACAGACATTTCGAAGCTAAGCCTTCAAGGTTCAAGGTCAAAGCAATGAGCATTGAGCAACCCATCCGTCAAGCTTCAAGAACAGGGACAGTACTAGTGTTGCCAATGCTCCACATTGGGACTTTGGTCAATCACTGTGGGATTCATATGAACTTGTCACCGACGCCAAAAAGCTCGAAACCGACATGGTTCTCGATGACCCTCTTTCTGCAGCTGCCTCGGAATTGGAAGAAGAAAATTCAATCAAAGCTCAAAAAAGAAGAAAGGAGAGTAAGAATAGCCTTTGAAACCAGTTAAAACGGGCGTCTTCCAGGAGATTCAATGAAGCTGATATTAATTTCCCCTGAAGATAAGATAATTCTTTTTTATTTTATTTTTACTTGGATTTGATTTGAGACACCACAATTTTAAACTTAGCATAAACCGTCATTTATGTGTTTTTTTTAACTCGGCGCTGCCATTTAACTGTAGATTATTTATTCGTAAGTGATAAGATTCCATACGGTTCGCAACAATGGACTTCAACCCTGTTTTCATCCATTTCCCTTAGCTTCAAGGCTCAAGCCTTTGTTTTCAGCTGCTTCTCCAACCCTGTTTCGGCTTTTCTCTTGGACTTCATTTCCTTTATTGCCTGAGACTCCGTATTCCCTTTTCTCTCCAGCTTTTCATAGACATTGTATGTTTGACCTTTGTTCAATGAAGTTCCTCTTTATTGTCAAAAAAATTCAGTCCTTGAAATATATTTATAAAAAGCTTAAATATAAATCTAGCCCTAAATTATATATAAATTGTTTTAATTTTAAAATTATGTTTTATTAAAATAAATACTTAAATTATTATCTTTGTCACTTTAAGTCTAATAGTATATAAAATAAAAAAAATATTTTGAACAATTAGACGTTATACATCAGAAATATTTTTTTTACCAAAAGTTAATTTATGGATTAAAAATTAAAAATTAAAATAAATTGGATACTTATTTTTATTAAAAATAAATTAAAATTTTAAAATATAATATAATATAAATATTTATTTAAAAAATTAATAAATAAATAAATGAAGCACTGATTTTTTTTATTTATGTCTTGTAAAAAATAATTTAGCTTAAGAAATAGATTTAAATAGAAACACATAACTGGAATTATATAAAATTATTTCTTCCTACATATATTTTTCCTTTAAAATTCCGGATCCCCTCTCATCTCTCTTCACACACATCCCGCCGCCAAACAAACCCTTCACAACGGTTCTGTCCCTGCCTTCACCTCCTCCAGTCACAGATACTTGCCTTAAGGTTTCCGACCGATCAAACCGACCGGTAAATTAACCAAGGTAATTCTTGAAACCATGAGAGTTTAATAGTTATAGCTCGGTCTGTGTTATCTGGTAACTGGTTCTGCATCACTCTGCTATATTTAATTTTCCATTTTTGATCCTACTGCTTGTTTCTCTGTATCAGCTCATACTCTATCTTTATTATGTTGGAAAAATATTTTTTTAAGTAACGTTTTAGCGGTAATAGCGGACCATTATTTGAAACCATTTTCAAGAGTAAAATGACATGATTTTGTTTGTTTGTTTGGTGGAGTTAGTGAAACAAATGTCGGTTTCTGACGAACAAATCACGAAGCTATTCAAAGCACGAAGAACAGTATTGCAAATGCTGAGGGATAGGGAATATTCAGTCCCTGATTCAGATGTTAACATGACAAGACAACAATTCATTGAGAAATTTGGCGAGAATATCCATCTCAAAAGGGATGATCTTTTAATCCTTTCCAACAAAGGAGATGCTCCAACTGATCAGGTACATATCTTCCTACCCATTTTTTTTTAATCATATATTTTATGCTTATTGGAGTTCTTAGATTTTAGGTCTTGAGTAAATGCCTATGGATTAAAGGTTCATCTGGGATAATGTTGCCTAGCATTGTTCTTTTATTTGTGGGAAGTTCAGTTTCCTAAGCGAATGACCTTCTTTGAGACCATTAATAGGAAAATTGAGGATTTTGCTAGCTTTAATTTCCAAGCATGGCTTGGAATCATGCGGTTACTGTAAAGATTCATACAAGATACCCTTGGGTTGTCTTAATAATTGATTTCATCTGCTGAGATATGTATTGTACACTTTCTTAGTTTCTTATCACTGCTCTTAGCTTTAATATCACTGCTGAGATATTATATTTTAAAATTTTAATTTATTTTTAATAAAAATAAGTATCCAATTTATTTTAATTTTTAATTTTTAATCCATAAATTAACTTTTGGTAAAAAAAATATTTCTGATGTATAACGTCTAATTGTTCAAAATATTTTTTTTATTTTATATACTATTAGACTTAAAGTGACAAAGATAATAATTTAAGTATTTATTTTAATAAAACATAATTTTAAAATTAAAACAATTTATATATAATTTAGGGCTAGATTTATATTTAAGCTTTTTATAAATATATTTCAAGGACTGAATTTTTTTGACAATAAAGAGGAACTTCATTGAACAAAGGTCAAACATACAATGTCTATGAAAAGCTGGAGAGAAAAGGGAATACGGAGTCTCAGGCAATAAAGGAAATGAAGTCCAAGAGAAAAGCCGAAACAGGGTTGGAGAAGCAGCTGAAAACAAAGGCTTGAGCCTTGAAGCTAAGGGAAATGGATGAAAACAGGGTTGAAGTCCATTGTTGCGAACCGTATGGAATCTTATCACTTACGAATAAATAATCTACAGTTAAATGGCAGCGCCGAGTTAAAAAAAACACATAAATGACGGTTTATGCTAAGTTTAAAATTGTGGTGTCTCAAATCAAATCCAAGTAAAAATAAAATAAAAAAGAATTATCTTATCTTCAGGGGAAATTAATATCAGCTTCATTGAATCTCCTGGAAGACGCCCGTTTTAACTGGTTTCAAAGGCTATTCTTACTCTCCTTTCTTCTTTTTTGAGCTTTGATTGAATTTTCTTCTTCCAATTCCGAGGCAGCTGCAGAAAGAGGGTCATCGAGAACCATGTCGGTTTCGAGCTTTTTGGCGTCGGTGACAAGTTCATATGAATCCCACAGTGATTGACCAAAGTCCCAATGTGGAGCATTGGCAACACTAGTACTGTCCCTGTTCTTGAAGCTTGACGGATGGGTTGCTCAATGCTCATTGCTTTGACCTTGAACCTTGAAGGCTTAGCTTCGAAATGTCTGTGCTGGTAAGCATAGAATTCGTTCGTAGACAGAGCGGTGCCGGAGTGTGAGTTCCGGGCTTGTGCAGCAGCTTTGATGATTTGAAGGTCTTTGGTATTGTCATGTTGAAGAAGGTGCTGTTTTTTCATCATGGGAGGGTGGTGGCGGCGGTGTGTGGGCATTAAGTCAGGCCAATCCATATTGCATGTGTCGTCCTAAGGATAAATTAGAGCCTCACATGGTAGTAGTTGCGTAGGATATTGTTAGATGGCCCTATGTTAGCTACTCAATTTAAGTGATGAACATCAGTAGGAAAATTTAAGGAAATGATCCTTTTAAATATGATATATAGAGACAGAGTACTAGGGTTATATTTTGAAAATTGGGTGAATGTTACATTAACCGAGAAAATCATACATGTAGGTAATGACATTTAATATTTTATATGTTTTTTAGATTGAATAATCATTTGAAAAATTTACATAACCGTCAAAAATATCAAAAAATATTAAATAATATCAGTTGTCACAAGTAGATAATGAGTTTCAAAATAAATTAAATAATATATTTATCATCAGTTAGAAGCGTCAACTTTCTCGATCACTGTAACATTTACTTTATTTTTAAAAGTATTCTAAATACCTCTTTTTCTTGAATATCAAATCTAAAGGGAACATTTCCCTAAATATACCACATTAGTTCATATTTATGAAAGATAAAAATTTTATTTTTTCCGATTAAGGTAATAGTGATCTGCATGCAGTGTAATGCCACAGCAAGGGCTTACATGTTTGTCTTATGGATAGAGAATTACAGAGGAGAGATTGGCTCCGTTAGCCGGTGGATGCAGTGAACTTTGATAGGGACTGGGAGTATATATCCGCTTTTAATAAAAAGAAGTCTAATGTACATCCTCTTTGAATCTAACAGAGGTACAACAAAACTCTCTGCAAACACTGGTTTGGTATGAAAAATGCTATTTTTCATCTATTTATTTATTTATTTTTATCTCGAGCGCCTGTAGATAATTTTTGTGATTTGCTACCAATTATCTGTGCCTGCACTGATTGATAGGCATCACAATGGGTTTGAATTGTAAGTTATTACTATTAAATGCCTGAGAATGCAAATTTGGTTATGCCCCTCTCATTTTAAACCGACACTGGTTAATTTGAATTTATAAACAAAGCAATATGTTTCTGTAAGTGAATTTCTTTTGAATATTATTTCAGGTTTGTCCTCTATGGGCAGCAAATCTTGGTAAAGACGAGTTTCGACATTTCATAGTGCAACGTGCTAGTTTATTAAAGGTTGCTCTCTGTTTTGCATACTCGGTAAATGTTGTTTGTATTATGCTCGACCATGTTTATCTTCTATTCAATATTTCTTTTTAACCAATTACTTACCTGTCGGGTTTAATACTACTGTTATTATGCTTGTACCTAAGGTTGTTGCTTCAAAATATGCTACTGATTTTAGGTCAATCTCATATTGTACTACTGTGTATAAGTGTATCAGATCTTAGCTAACAGGTTAAAGTGTTGGTCGCCTGTTTTAATTACCGAGAATCAGAGTGTTTTCTTCCAAGTAGAGATTTAGTTGAAAATGTTATGCTTGCTCAAGAGTTAGTTAATAGATATGACAGAAAGCATATCACTCCTCGCTGTGTTTTGAAGGTAGATTTTCGTAAAGCTTTTGACTCTCTTGACTCTCTTGACTGAAATTTTATTTTTCAAGTGTTTCATGTCCTTAGTTTTCTTGTTCAATTTAGTGGATGGATTTGCTTGCATTGCACACTCTAGATTCTCGATTGGTTTGAATGATGGTTTGGTTCATTTTTTCTCGGGGGCTAAGGGGGACCGACAAATTGACTCATTGTCGCCTTGTATCTTTATTCTGGTTATGAATGTTCTGTCTAGACTGTTGAACTTAGCTGATAAACATGGGGTGTTTGATTTTCATCCGAGGTATAAAAAAATTAGGCTCACACACTTATGTTTTGCTGATGATCTTCTGTTTTTTACCAAGGATGCGGTGGATGCAATGTTGATTATTAAGAATGTTAAGAAATTTTTCTATATATTATCTAGCTTACAAATGAACGAGGCAAAGAGTGAGTTTTTTCTCGGCTGGCATTGATATTGATATGAGATAACATATTATAGCTATTACAGGTTTTCGTATTGGCTCCCTCCCAGTTCGTTATCTTGGTGTCCCTTTGGTCTCAAAAAATTTGACAACCAATGATTGTAAAGGGTTAGTAGGAAGGATTCTAAAAAAGATAAGGAGTTGTCCATCAAAGTGTTTATCTTTTGTTGGGAGATTATAATTAATTCAATCAGTTTTTTTAGTATACAAAATTTTTGGTATCGAGCTTTTATTCTTCCCTCGAAAGTACTGAAGAAAATTGAGAGCTTATGTAGTTCTTTTCTTTGGAAAGGATCGGATGACGTAGCTAGGGGAACTCGAGTGAGACGAGATTGAGTGTCACCCAAAATGTGAAGGTGGGCTTGGAGTAAAAAATGTTTTCGTTTGGAGCTTGCATGATGAGGTGCCTATGGCTTCTTTATGCCAAACTGGATCATTATAGGTGGCATGGATTGAAAACTATGTCTTAAAGGGTCGATTTGGCAAGTTGTAGTGAAAAGTAACTCTAGTTGTGCATGGAGGAAAATTCTCAAATTAAGAGAGGATTATCAAATTGTTAAGTGTCCCAAATGGTGGTTTCAAGGCGAGGAAAATATGGGAGACCCTGCGACACAAGAATATGAGAGTTTTTTGGTGCAAAGTTATTTGGGGTAATCCATCAGTCCCTCGATTCTCTTTTCTTGCTTGGCTTGCAATCCAAGATCGGCTGTCAACCAAAGTACAAATGTTAACATGGGGTATGCAGTTAAATGTGCTATGCGTTTTATGAACTCTAGTATTGAGAATAAGGATCACCTATTTAATGATTGTCCTTACTCTCGACGTGTTTGGAAAAAAATATGGTAGCTTGTCAAAATAATACTTCTTTAGATGATTGGTCAAGTATGGTTCAATGTATACTAATTCATGGTAAAAGAATATCTCTCTTGACTGTTATCACTCGGTTAACATGGTGCTGTTACCTCTATTTCATTTGGCAAGAGCAAAATAATAGAGTGCATGAAAGTAAATCTAAGGCAGGTGGATGCCATTGTTTCCTTGATAAAGACAAGAGTTCATTAAGGTTATTAGAAGAAAATTTACAACTTGATTCTTTAAGTCCTGCTATGAACTGAGGAAATGTATAGTTATTTTTTTTATTTGGTTGTATAGTTATTTTTATTGTTGTACAATTTATTAGTATTTTTTAGATGAATAAATTTCTCATTTATATAAAAAAAAAAAAACATGTTTATCATGCTTTGGGATTACCTGAAAATGTTGTAATACATTTCAGCGAAGGAGAAAAACCCAAAACTCCGGGGCCGATATTTATTTGACCGGCAAGAGGCGCAAGAATCTTCACTCGATCAATTACTTTCACCGTCAAGATTTTCAACAAACAAATGAAACTTAACCTAAATGTAAAGATTACACGGCTTCTGAGCTGAAGATAAACCAAGACATGTTACACAATTCATCTATGCAAAGATTTTAGCAAGCAACAGGCAACAACAATGAATACTCACGACATATAACCTGAAGATTAACCAACTAGATTAAAAACAAGTCTAGAGAAAAAGAAATACAAAACTCAAGATATGAGATTGAAATCAAAGAGGTTCTAAAAATTGCGACGATATCAAGTTTCTTAACATCAATGCAAAAGCAAATCACATTTCTTCAATGCCGAGGTATCCTAAAATCACTCGATGATAGACTGGATAACACCGGCACCAACAGTCTTCCCTCCTTCTCTGATGGCAAACAACATATTTTGCTCACAAGCAACAGGCATAATAAGCTCAACGACCATCTTTACACGGTCGCCAGGCATAACCATCTTAGACTCTTCATCCTTATCATTCATAATAGCAGTCACCTTTCCGGTGACATCGGTGGTCCTCATGTAAAACTGAGGCCTATAACCTGCAAAGAAGGGCGAATGCCTACCACCCTCTTCTTTCTTCAACACATAGACGATGGCGCTGAATTTGGTGTGGGGAGTAATTGTTCCCGGTTTAGCCAAAACCATCCCTCTTTGAATATCCGCCTTTTGAACACCTCTAAGCAACAAACCAACATTATCGCCGGCCATGGCATCATCTAATATTTTTTGAAACATCTCCACACCGGTAACTATGGTGTTCCTGGTGTCCTTCAATCCGACAATGTCGACAGTCTCTCCAACCTTAATAGTACCTCTCTCAATACGACCAGTGACAACCGTACCACGACCCGTGATGGAAAACACATCCTCAACAGCTAGCAAGAAAGGCAAATCTGTTTGCCTTTGAGGAACAGGAATATAACTATCAACAGCATCCATAAGTTCATAAATCTTATCAACCCATTGGTTTTCCCCTCTTGGAATACTCGGCTTAGCCGTTACAGCTTCTAAAGCTAAAAGTGCAGAGCCAGAAACAATAGGCACGTCATCACCAGGAAATTCGTAACTAGAAAGCAATTCACGCACCTCCAATTCGACCAATTGCAGAAGCTCTTCATCACCAACCTGGTCTTGTTTGTTCAAAAACACAACCATGTTTGGTACACCGACTTGTTTAGCCAACAAGATATGTTCTTTGGTCTGGGGCATGGGACCGTCGGTGCCGGAAACGACCAAGATGGCACCGTCCATCTGGGCAGCTCCGATAATCATGTTCTTGACATAATCGGCGTGTCCGGGGCAATCCACGTGGGCGTAATGGCGATTCTCAGTTTCATATTCGACGGTGGCGGTGTTGATGGTGATACCACGTGCACGCTCTTCAGGGGCGACATCAATTTCGTCATACTTTTTAGGGGCGCTGTTACCCATGGAAGCTAAGGCCATAGTTAGGGCGGCGGTCAAGGTGGTTTTTTCGTGGTCGACATGGCCAATGGTTCCGATGTTGACGTGGGGCTTTTTGCGTTCGAATTTGCCACGGGCAGCTTTGACAGTGAAAGGGGCTTTGCGGCGGGGGGAAAGGAAGGTGGTGGCGACGGTGTTGATGAAAGGAGGGAGGAAAGGTGGGTAGGGGTTAATTTATAGGATATGTAGGAGAAAGCGGTAGAAGAGTGAGTAGGAAAAAGGGAGTCCTGTGGGTACTTAAGCTTCGAAGAAGTGACGGCTGCTGCGGCTGTTGGTGATGAAATCGCCATTTCTTTTATAACGCGGAGAAATCGGCCTTTGGATTTGGCTTCTGGTGATGAAGAATGAGAAGGGAGGGTGTGTTTGTTATCTTATTCTTGTGGTTTCAGGAGGGTTTGAGGGATAACAAGAACGGCTGAGATGAGTTGTTGTTCTATCCACTTCTGCTTACTCTGCTGCTATCTTGGGGTAATTTTGATTTTTTTTTGAATAAGTGTAATTTATTATCCAAGACCAAAGAATAACTCTTATATTACACTTAGGCATCCATCCTTAAAGAATTTTTCAAGATGTACATATGTTCCTATTTACATCATCAAAGTTTATAATTTTATTTCGAGATTGAATACGAACAATCTCTTTTACACAATCCAGAATACTATCAGCAAGCCTAAAAGAATGTCTAAACAATATTTTATTCCTCTCCTCCCAAATGAAGTACGCATAAGCACTCCATACAACCTTCAAAACATAAACCAGTAAGGATTTCTCTTTCAATTTTGCACTTAGCCACTACACCTCCACATCGCAATCAAACATACCCCTACACGGTCCACACAAATCCAACACAGCAAACCATATAGCCCGCGAATAACTACAACCTGCAAAGAGATGATCCCTGGTTTCATGTGCACTTCCACATAGCATACAACATTCTTCAATTTGAAGCTCCATTCTTCGAAGCCTATCCTTCGTTGGTAACTGATTAAGCATTCTCATCCAAAGAATAAAAGCATGCTTTGAGACATGAAGGCTAAACCACACCAAATTATGCCACTGAACTCTGTCCCGTGATTCAAGAATCGCATTCCATATTGTACCTATGGTCCATTTGTTATGCCCCCTCCTCAACAGGCTTTGCAACGTGTCCCTCTGCCGCAGAATTTTCCTTAGATACCAACTATGACTTTGCTTCAAATCCGAACTCCAGATGTCTTCCTCTTTAATAACATACTTATGCACCCAAGCCACCCACAAAGAGCCTTCACTAGCCAACAATTTCTTTAACAATAGGACTAGACATGCCTGATTCCAAGTCTTCACATCCTTGACCTAGTCCCCCCTCATTCTTGGGACCACAAACATACTTCCAACTAACTCTTTCACCCTGTCCAGTACTATCCTGACCCCTCCAAAAGAATCGCAAACACAATTGTTCAATCTTTTCAATGACTCCTTTAGGAAGTCTAACTGCCTACATCAATAGTTAGTTAAACTACATAGCACAGCTCAAAACAACTGCACTCTTCCTGCATAACTCAAATTTAATTTTGACCAATACCCCAGCTTAGCTTTGATCTTCTCAATTAGCACCAGACAACCCTTCTCATGTAATCTTCTCGTTACTAGAGGAACTCCTAAGTATCGCACAAGGAGAGATTCAATCTTAAACCCAATATCATCCTCATCCTACCCTGCTCCTCCAAAGAGACTCCAACCACAAAGAGCTCGGATTTTGACACATTTAACTTCAACCCAACCATCCCATAGAACTTCTCCAAAATACTTTGTATACCAATTAAAGAATGCAGATTTCCTTTGCAAAATATTAGCAGGTCATCAGCAAAACAAAGGTGAGTAAGGTTTACCTGTTTGCACTTAGGATGATACTGAAAAATCCTCATTTCAGCTGCTTTATCCAGCAAATTAGATAATGCATTCATCACAGTCACAAAGAGGTAAGGGGAAAGTGGGTCCCTTTGCCTAACTCCCCTTTGCCTCTTGAAAAAACCTACTAAACTTCCATTCAAAGAGATTGAAAATCTACTTCCAGTGGAACAAACTCTAATCCACCCCCGAAATTTCTCAAGCATCCCCATTGCCTCTAACAAATTCAAGATAAAATCCCAACTAACAGAATCAAACGCCTTCTGCAAGTCCACTTTTAGAGCACGCCTAGGGGAAATAGTCTTCCTACCATACTCTTTTACTAATTCTTGAGCTAACAATGTATTATCAACAATACTCCTCCCCTAATAAAAGCTGACTGATTCACAGTAATTAAATCAGTTAACACACTATTCAGTCTACCTACTGGATCTTAGTAATGGTCTTATAGACAATAAAACAACAAGAAATATGCCTAAAATCCTTCACCATACATGCATTCGAGATTTTAGGAACTAAGATGACAACAATAACATTAAATCCTGGTAACAAATAAGAAGAGGAAAAGAAATATCTCACAGCTTGCACAAAATCACTGCCTACTATCTCCCAAGCCTGCTTAAAGAACCAATAAGTATATCCATCAGGACCAGAGGCTTTGTCCTTACCTTGAGAAAAATTGCATCTTTAATTTCCCAGCAGACACTTCTCGAACCAAAAGAGAACAAGACCCTTCAGGTATAGCCCCTTGCAAGAGCCCCCTCAAAACCTCACACTACAACCAGACACTCCAGCATCCACTAAACCAATTTGTTTTGAGAAAAACAAATCACTTCAACACCCATATCCTCAAAAGACTCCAATTTAATACCCTCATCAATGTGCAAAAATCGAATGATGCCTTTGTTCCTTTTTTCAGCAACAGCTGAATGAAAGAATTTAGTCCCCTTATCTCCCTCTTGGAGCCATTGTACCTTGGCTTTCTGTTGAAGAAACCAGGTTTCAGCCCTTTCTAGCTCGAGCAACTCAGCCTGCAATTGTATCTCAGCTTCAACATCCCTACCACCATGATCCAAATTAGCTAGCTGCACCATTTCAAGCTGTTTCCTCTTATCCTCCACCCTTCTTGAAATTTCAGCATAATGCTTTTGATTCAGAGCTCTCAGAGGGATTTTTAATCTTTTTAGTTTTCCAAACAAAACTTGCATAGGGTTACCTACAACAACCTTCCCCATGATCTCTCCACAATTCCCTTAAACTCATTATGAGCAGTCCAGAAATTGAAGAACTTAAAAGGTTTAGGCTGCGATACAGGTGCATCAACAACCAACCTAAACCAAGCAAGACAGTAATCTGAGATCCCTGGTGCAAGAAATTCCACCTTAGTATGAGGATTCATCTCATACCAGTTAGAGTTTACCAAAACTCGATCCAATTTCTTGGCCAAAAAAGTATCATCTTGTTTGTTAGACTAAGTGAATCTCGGCCCGACAAATGGATGATCCTGCAATCCAACCTCGCTCAGACAATCAGTAAACCCCACCATATCTGAAGTGATATAGTTCCCCAACCTATCAAAATCAGAGCTCTCCATTGCATGCATCACAATATTAAAATCCCCTCCCACAAGTCAAGACAAAGGCCCTACCAACCTCTCACTCTGTACTAACTGATGCCACAACTCCTCTCAATTTTGCTATTACTACCATACACAACAGAAAGAATCATTTCCTTACCCTACAACACTAATTTTACAGTAACAACTTGACTATCACTAAAAAGAATATACACCTACACATCCTTCCTCCACAGTAACCATATTCTAAAAAAAATCTAAAAAAACTATATATCCAATTTCGAAGTTGTATATATGTAATTGTATAGTCTATAATTTATCATCCTATTTAGTTATTGTTTATGTAACAAACAGTCAAACACCAATTCATTTGCTGTCGAGCTAATGTTTTGAGCTTTTTGGAAAAGTTTAGGTAAAATCCAGATTTAACCTCAATTTCTCCGTCTAATCTCTCTTTTTTTTAGTTCCCGAGAAGATTCAACTGCAGAAATGAAGATAGATCACAAGTAAATTATTTTTATTTTTATTTTTGAGTTTTTAATTCTATATGTTCTTGGATTTTTATTTTTTTCTTGTTTGCTTGGTGAAAAAAGACCCTAAAGAAATTTCTATTTTGGGTTTTTAGGTTCATACAATTAATTTCAATCTAAAATAATAATATTTATCTGAAATTATTTTTTTCGCTCGGAAAAGAAGTTTGTTATTAGTTTTTAATTAATTTTAAGGATCGATAATACTTGTATAAGATTAATATTACGGGATTTTCTAAAATTCAACCCAAAAACTCAAGAAATGTTCGTTTACTAAAGGCTGCGCATCTAAAAAATTGGATACAAGATTAATATTACTGGATTTTGTAAAATTCAGTTCAAAACCTAATATGTAAGGCTTTGGATGAATTGGACTTAACCCAATATATTTATTAGCATTAATATTATATTTTTAGGGCTTTATATACTTTAAGTAACATTAGCACTTAATTCGTACTAGGTATTATCAGTAACTGCATAGCTAGTGTATGTTCAAGTTGTAGACTCATATGGACTCTGCTCCTCGCAGAACTGGATTTGTTTGAGTGTGATTTTCAACTGAATTCTTCAAGGCTGTTTTGTCTACCCACATTTATGCATCCAAGACATTATAGCTTCTAGATTTAATTATGGGAATGATGTAGCCCTTGGAATAAATAGTCAACGGATAAGATTTCCTAATTCTCAAGCAATGACCCTATGAATAAAATGAAAAGATCGGTGTGTTTATGTTCGATTAAAATTGAAGGCACTGATCGAATGAAGTTTAGTTTGGATTGGTTGGTTATTGAAATTCTGGGTCCTAAAGATTTTCTTAGAGTTTAATTATCAATTATTTGGGTATGAAAATTGTTAATTAATTGAAGTAACTAAAATTTTAATATATGGTTAATATAATTTTGATTTTAAGTCTAATGATTCTTCTTATTATATAAATTTTTTGTATGACCTCTTGAAAAATTTCCCACCTCTGAGTGAAGGAAATGACAGGGTAGGGTGATGTACGTAGAAGCTTACTTGGTCTGAGTAAAGGAAAAATCGTAAATACAGAGAATTAAATTTATAATTATATATTATTTTAGTGGTTAAAATAAAATAAAATTAATATTTAAAACTTTTTTGGATAAATTAATAATTTAAAATTTATTTAGGTAACTTATTATTTTTTATATAAACTATTTATTTATTAAAATTTAACGATAACAAATAATCAAATAAGAACAAGTCTATATTCAATAAACATAAATAATTTTATTAATCGTCTTTTAATATCAATAATCAACTCTGTTAAGAAAAACATAAATAACCATTAGGTTGTTAACCTTTATAATAAAAGAAAAAAAATCGGGCCGCATCAAATCAATCTCGTTGCGTCGGAACTTCAGAGGATGAATAAGTAGTAATGGCGGAAAATCCATGTCTCTAAACGTAAATCAGTAACGACCACCATGGTTTTAAATCTTCCATACCGTTCCTTTTCAAGTTTCTTACATCTCTTAAAGCACTGTCAAAGCATCGATGGCTTAAAACCGCTTAAATCTCTTCTCATCGTACAAGGTCTCGTTGAAAACAAGTTATTGCAACAACAATTTCTCAAATCTTGTTTTTATTTGGGTGTACCAAATTTAGCTCTTTCCACATTTTACAAAATTCAAAATCCAAATCTATTCTGCCAAAACTTAATGCTGAAGGGTCTCTCGAATTGTGGTCTATATGTAGATCTTTTATCTGTTTACCAAAAATGCCGGTTCTTCAATTGCCCATCTGATGATTTTACATTTCCTTTCGTGATCAAGGCTTCATCAGCTTTAGGTGCTTCTGAGTTTGGAAAACAGATTCATTGCATTGTTTTGAGAAAAGGGTACGAAAGAAATGTTGTCATCTTGACCTCCTTTATTGATTTTTATGCAAGAAATGTTGATGTAGGGGTTGCGCGGAAACTGTTTGATGAAATTCCTGAACCTGACTTGGTTTCATGGAATGCTTTGGTTTCTGGTTACTGTTTTAATGGACTTGATAAAGAAGCATTTGGGGTTTTCAGGGAAATTCAGGGCAAGAACATAAAGCCTAATGTGAGTACTTTGGCATGTATAATTCCTGCTTGTAAGCGGTTGGGGTATTTTGGTTTTGGTAAATCTCTGCATGGTTTTGCTGTTAAATGTGGATATTTCTTGGATGATTTTCTGGTTCCTGCTTTTATTTCGATGTATAAAAGTGAAGTGGATATATCTAGTGCTAAGAAATTGTTTGACTTTTCTGTTGAAAGGAGTGTTTCAGTTTGGAATGCTCTAATCAATTGTTACATGCAGCATGAAAGGTTTTTTGAAGGTTTTGAGTTGTTTCGGGAAATGCTTCGAAATGAAGTGCGGCCTAACTCAGTGACGTTTGTGTCTACAGTTCCCTCATTTGAGAACTATTTTGATATTTGCTATGGTGGATCTCTCCATTGTTGTGTTATTAAACATGGGTTTGGAAGTCAAGTTTCTGTATTGACAGCCGTCATGTCGATGTATGCTAAGCTTGGGGAAATAAGTTCATCTGAAATTTTGTTTGATCAGATACCAAACAAAACGCTGCTCTCATGGAATGTGATGATTTCTGGCTATTTAAATAATGAATTATGGGTTAAAAGTTTGGTTGCATTTCGTGAAATGCAATTGGAAGGGTTCAGTCCTGATGTAGTCTCTATTGTTAGCATCCTTTCTGCCTGCTCGAACCTAGGTAGCATTTCACTTGGTGAATCCATACACGCATTTGTCTTTAGAAGAAGTTTTGAAACAAACATTGACGTTTTAAATGCAGTCCTAGCATTTTACTCTGATTGTCATTTATTCTCCACTTGTTTTAGGCTATTTGAAAGAATGGCTAATAAAAATACAGTATCATGGAATACTTTGATATCTGTTTATGGACACAGTGGACAAAAGGAGAAGGCAAATATGATTCTTCACCAGATGCACAAAGCGGGAGGGAAGTTGGATTCTATAACTTTGCTAAGTATCCTCTCTTCTTACACTGAGAGTGAAAATTTCAGGCAAGGAAAAATACTTCATGGTTTTGCCATCAAAACTGGGTGCAACCACGATGTTTCATTGACAAATGCAATAATTAGCATGTATTGTAACTGTGGAGAGCTTGATGCTGGATCATTATTGTTTGATATCATGCCCGAAAGAAGTGTAGTTTCTTGGAATTCATTAATGACTGGCTTCCGGCATCACAACCTATCAAATAATGTCTTAGTCTTGTTTGCTCAAATGATGAGTGAGAATCAACGACCAAATCAAGTAAGTATACTAAATTTGTTGCCCATGTGTCGCTTGCTGCCACAGGGAAAATCCATCCATGCTTTTGCATTCAGAACAGGAATGATAGAGAAAACCCCTGTTCTTACATCTCTTATCTTCATGTATGCTAGATTTGGTAAAATAAGTTTGAGCCTCCTAGTTTTTCAAATGGGAAAAGGTTGGGATATTTCTTTGTGGAATGCAATCATGTCTGTGCATGTTCATGCCAAAAATGCAGAACAAGCAGTTGCTGTTTTCCGTGAACTGCTCCATATAAGTTTGGAACCTGACAGTATAACAGTTTTGAGTTTAATCTCCTCATGTGTTCTTGTAAACAGACTAAATCTAGCTGATTCTGTGATGGCCTATATCATATGCAAGGGCTTTGATAAAGACCTGGTAGTTAGTAATGCCCTCATAGACCTATATGCAAGATGTGGAAGCATTGTAGTTGCGAGATTGCTGTTTGACTATTTGCTTGAAAAGGATGCCGTCTCTTGGAGTGTGATGATTAATGGATACAGATTGCATGGAGATGCTAGAGGTGCCCTTGAACTATTCTCGAGGATGCAGCTTTCAGGGATGAGCCCTGATGCCATTACTTATTCAAGTCTTTTATCAGCTTGTGGCCATGCTGGCTTTGTAGAGGAAGGCCGGAGAGTATTAAACTCTATGATTGCAGATGGGGTATCTCCAAGAACCGATCACTATGCTTGTATGGTTGACCTTCTTGCACGAGGTGGTCACTTGCATGAAGCTTATGATATAGTGAATAAACTTCCATTTAAACCTTCTATAGGCATGCTTCAATCCTTGTTAGGTGCTAGTAAAATGTATGGGAACGTTGAAGTTGGAGAGAGAATTTTTGAGGTACTCTTTAAAATGTACCCTCAAAACGCAGAATCTTATGTGATGCTTCACAGTATCTATGCAGCAGCTGGAAAGTGGGAAGATGCCAATAAAGTCAGGTTTATCATGGAAGGAAGACTACTAAAAAAACTCCCTGGTTTTAGTCTACTTGGAGATTAACTCGCAATTAGCAGTCTTCAGAAGCGTGCTTACAGGAAAGAATCTTAAGGTAAGTTGAGAACGCCGACAATCCACGGAACTCTTTGTTAACTGTTTGTAGCTAAATCAGTTGTCTGAAGCATATTTTCGACCGTGTGCAATCTTGAACCAATGGTAGCTGAGGACCTGATCGAAGAACACTGTTTAGCATGTTTAAAAAATTAACTGACATGCTGTGATAGGAGTTACTGAATGCAAATTGCTACAGTTAGGGAGCCTAGAAACATATAAAGAGTTGTGAACAAACATCCCCATATTCTTGGGGTCAACCAGCGCAAGTTTTCTTTCTAGAGCTAGAAATTCAAACGATCCACAAGTGAAGTGCCAACAGGAAGGGAATGAAAAGAAGTAATAAATGATGCAGCCTGGAGAAAGAAAGCAAATGGTTACCTACAGCTGCCGACATAGATAAGTAGGGTAAGAAAACGGTAGTCGGAGAAGAAAAAGATGGAAGAATCTTGATTGGTGGTTCAAAGATTTTTTGAGTCCTCTCCAATTTATTAAACTGTGTCATTTATAAGCAATTGTTTATAACTCTCATTAATTCTAAAAATGTAATCTTTAGAATTAATTGTCCTTTTAAGCCCCTATGCAATTTATTAAAATGTGTCCCTTAAAAGCAATTGTTTATAACTCCCACTAGTTCTAAAAATGTGACTCTTAGAAGTAATTGTCCTTTTTAGGGGTCCTGTGTGGTCGTTCTATTGCGTTTGTCCAGAACCTCACTAGTTCTATAGAAATAATAGGAATAAAAATAATCAATAAGATTCTAGAATCAATTATCACATTTAGGACATAATTATAACGTAGAATTTTGAGATTAATATCATCTAATGAATGAATGTAGTTTATCAAAATTTTGGGGTCTTTTTTTTAGGGGGCTTGTGCGGTCGCTCCTATCGCGCCTGAACCTCAGTGCTAGGATGGTTTTGCTAGAGAAAAGATTATGGGACGACGACAATAACAATAATAATAATAATAATAATCTGTTTGTCAAACATTCATAGGAAAGTAGTGTTGGAAAAATGGTATGGTACATGGACATTTGAGCTTAAATTTGAGAGAGTTCCATTACTCAAATTAGTTGAGACTAAGTATATTATTACTCTACAACGAGTAGATTAACTTTGTATATTTATATGCTCAAAATGTTCAATGGGTGAATGAGAAATTGTTGCTCAATGTTACACCCATGATGTTGAAAAATAAGATAAAAAGTAGAATATCCCAAATTTGTTGGTAACATAGATTTGGAAAGCTTTATATGTAAAAGCTCATGTTATTATTGGAAATAAGTCAAAGGGTAACATAATTATAACGTAGAATTTTGAGATTAACATAAATTTGTTGCCTAGCCATATTGGGCTAGCATTGGTTGACTTTTATAAAAGTCAAGATGGGCATTGGGCCTTGGGGCTTTTAAAGTGAGATTTTTTTTTACTTCTTGACTTAGTTTTTCAGTAGATATTACAGAATTAAACCACATTTTATGGAGTTGCAGACCCTTCAGCTGGTTGTAACCTCCAAATTATTTGAATTAATTCTCTATTGAATACCATTTTGAATTCTGGGAGTTGTAGCTCTTCAGGAATTGTTAATTATAGATTAATTCTGTAATTAAACATGTCCCCTGTCAGAACACTATAAAAGGAGACCCCTTGCTCTTATCTCCACAAACTGAAAACAAAACATCCTCTAGCCAAATTCTTGATAGTGTTCTGCTTCTGTGAAGTTCGCCATTACAGTTAAAGTTGCGTTGCTCTCTTTGCTGCAGTCTACCGTTGTATCCTGGAGACAGACGTTCCATAGAAACTCCAGCTTCGAGAGGGGACGGATCTGTTTTAAGGATACTGTGATAGCACAGACCTTGGTTTAAGTTTTTTCAGAAACGTTTATTGGTTTTTCTTTGCTTCTGTGATCTTTTTATTTTTATTTTATATGGTTTATTTCTATTACAGAATTGTGTGTTTAACATCTTATTAACTTGTTTTGTTTATTTTGAATTACAAGTAGCACGGTGGGGAGGTCAACGATTCGCTTATGAATAGAGTTTATGTTCATTTCATTCCCTGAGTTTTGATGGCAATTACCAGTGATGGCAATTACCAGCATTTTATCATATAACATGACATTCAATATCAAAATCCTAAAAATCAAATGCTAACTCAGATATAAAGTTCAAATTTCAGCATTTGCAACAACTTATTTTTCTCTGCTCATACAACCTCACACACGCATCAAATGTGTATGGGTGTCTGTGGCTGATGGCAGCTCCGAGCTGTAGGCTTTTCCCGCCCCATACCAACTTAGCTCAAGTCCATCCACCTATTGTTGAACATTATTATTAGTATTTGTACTCCACTCAGCAAATTCAAATTCAGTTTATTAGATGAGTTACATCCATAGCAAGTAGAGGGTCAATCAAATCGGGGGAAATTTTAAGAATTCGTATGAGAAAAAAACAATCTATAAGTTTGACGAGTTTATCAGTAGGTTTATATCTTTCTCTAAGCGTCTAAATAAAGTCTATTACTCAATTCCATTTGTTGAGATTATATATCGTTCGAATTACAGATAAAAGATAAAATATTATAGCGGATAGAGTGGTCACAAATCAATTTGACTGATTGCTTGCTTTTAGATTGAATTTGAAGGATTTCAACACTATGAGGCCATGCCAGTTAGAGACCAATGCATACAGCCAAGAATTTAGAATATAATTTATCAGTAATGCCGATTGATTTATAAAAATCAATAATCCAAAAACTACTTATGATCTCGGAGTAGTCCCACAACAAAGGTAACATTCGATCAAGGCAGGACTGATCCGTCAACGTTCACTAACCAAACTTAGAGCACTACCATTTTGGTTGACATACCTGAGTAATGGGAGATTTGGTTTTAGACAACCGACCATCATTGAAGTGTTGATCCCAGGTTATACTTCTCGAAAGGATCGAGTCATGTGTAATATATAAAATAGGTGTTTAAAGTTAATTTCCGCGTGCTCTACAAGTAACTCAACGATAATAAAAAGGGACTTCACCACCTGCAGGTAGCGAGATCAATCATTTAAGATAGATTTTGATCTGTTTTCTCAAAATTATCTTAAATTCATCTATTTTCCTAAAAGTTTAAATAAAATGAAAATTTGGAATCCAAATTGGTAAAATTTTCATTATACTTTTTATTATATAAAATTGGCCCCAAGCATTCTTGTAGGTTTGTGAAGACTATGGTAAAGTTCACATACCTTAAAGCTATCCTAGGTTCACAGAAAATAAGATTGTTTCTAGAAATAAGATATTATTTAACATATTACAGGATAAGTTATATAACCTGTTTGGTTCATTAGTCTGAATGTAAAATTTGTTGTTTGCTTGATAGAATATAAAATTATCCAAATACATAGTATATAAAATTGTCTTTAGAGAATTTATTTTTTATTTTTCTTTTATGAGAATTTAAAAATTTAGGAGTGTAAAATTAGATCATTTATAAACTATAAAGAAAATTCTAAAATATAAGAGAATTTGAAATTTTCAAGCCTGACTGTCCACCCTCTCGATCCATCCATCCATCCATGTCTGAGATTCTCACCGGGTACTGAATTATCCATCCATGGCGTACAGATTGCAACAACGGTTCACTTAAAATCTGGAAATGTTGTATGAATTCATGATATTGCATCCTTGGCAGCAAGCTTGATTTTTGGCTTGCCTCTGCACTATTAGTGTTACCTGGAGTACTCTTAGAAAATTGTTTAAAATGAGGCCGCGTGCTGTTCCTTTGTTTGCTGTCATTTCTGGTTTGCAGCAGATTACTACCAAGCAGATACAGGTTGAAATTCGAAGGAAGTCTTCCCAAAGATTTTTGGCATAAGCTTGCTTGGTTTCCCCTTCACATTCTCAAACATGCTATCTTTTGTTGGATGACAGTGGGGTCTGGATAGGCGCAATAGGAGCGACTGTACAGGTCTCCGAAAAAAAAACCCAAATTTTGATTAACTACTTTCATTAGATGATGTTAATCTCGAAATTCATTAAAAAATTTTGAAAACGCTATTAAAAAAGATGAGTTATAATTGTTAAAACGTTATAATTATTTTTTAAATGCGACAATTGATTATAAAAACTTATTGATTATCATTATTATTATTATTGCTTCAGTAGAAGTAGTGATGTTTTGGACAGACGCAATAGAAACGATCACACAGGGGCCTCTAGAAAGGACATTTGCTTCTAAGGGTTACAATTTTGTAACTAGTTGACAATTACTTTTAAGAACCATATTTTAATGAATTTAGGGGTGTGCATTCGGTTCGGTTAATTCGGTTAACCGACCGAACCGAAATTATTTCGGTTAATTCGGTCGGTTAATTTTTGGTAAATTCGGTTAACGGTTAATTTTTTTTTTGATGATTCGGTTATCGGTTAATTTGGTTCGAAATCGGTTAACTAACCGAATTAACCGAAATTATGTATATTAAATATTAAATATATTTATATTTAGCCATTTAACTTTTAAAATATTATAAAATGTTTATTAAATTTTTTTATATTATAAAATGATCACTAAATTTTGTATTAAATTAGTATAAAATAAAAGTTTAGTAACTAAAAAATTATTTTAGCTTAATTTAGTGACCTATTATGTAATTTAACCAAAAATTATAATAAATTTCGGTTAATTTGGCTAATAACCGAAATAATTTCGGTTCGGTTAATTCGATTTGGTTAACGGTTAAGATTTTTAAAATTTCGGTTAATTCGGTTTTAGTTAATTCGATTTGGCTACCGACCGAATTAACGGAATACTCACCCCTAAATGACTTGCACAGGGCCACCAAATTCTTTCAACCGCCCTGTTGGATGACAATTTTGGTAAAGTTGTCAACCAAGGACAGATTACTAGGAATGCAAATTTCTGTTTACAGTACTTGCTTGAATTGTAATGAGACTATAGAATCTAGTGATCACCTCTTCTTTGAGTACTCGAGGACCATTTGGAGGAAGGCTCTTGATTTGTGCAGATTGACAAGGAACGTGTTGAGTTGGGAGAAAGGATTGGAGTGGACAATAAACTACTTAAAAGGGAAATCTCTTCTAGTGTATGTCCTTAAGATAGCTTGGAATGTTTATATATACAGTGTGTTTTTTTGACCCATTATATATACAGTGTTTGGGAGGAGAGGAATTGCAGAGTTTTTTGGAATCCCTCTCGAACTGCTGATAGAGTGTTTAACTCCATTATTGACATAGTACAAATTATGCTTAAAAATCTCTCTATAGATAGATATGATTCTGTTGTATAGCTTGGGGCATCTACTAGAGTATCAGTTTAATTAACATAGTTTAGTCTCATTGTTGCAGCTTTGCTGCTTTCTTTGGATTCTATATAAGGTATGCAGATAGAACATGGAATTATTGAAGTTTATGAAGGTGAAGTAGGAAAGGACAGGAAGGACTGAGCTGGTTTTGCGAGTACTATGTTAACTTAAAATTGAAGACACTACACACTCGAATTCAATATTGAATCCGAAAAAAGTAGTTGAATTCACAACCCCAACATATCCCATGTCGTCTGTTAACAAATGTAATACGTATGAACCCTGAAATTCTAGAAAACATCTGTTTACGAAATAGTTACCGAAGAAAACAAGGTGAGGAGGGGGACAAGTGAGATGGGCATGTTCCTGCAGGGCCAGGGAGTCACTGGAGACGAAAGGTAACGAGTTTTGATCCCCAGTTTAGCTTGAGCACGTGCGAGGGTTATAGACGTTATTTTGAGGATAAAGCTAGGGGTGTTTTGAGATTTTTTCTTAACGCGATTTGAATGAAAAATGTAGGGAAAAGTGGAGGGCTTTAAGGATAATGGAGGATTGGGGAGTAACAGTAACCACCGTCTTAACCGTTACTCGAAGAAACAAGAGAGTGGGAGGTCGGATCCTCAAAAACTTTCCCTTGCTTTTGTTTTTACCAAAAATCACATAATTCACGAGGATTAGTGACTTGGGTTTTGAGTTTCTGTAAGTAACAAAAAGGGAAATTTCTTGAAATATGGAAACACAAAGTGATGGAACATGCATAAAGAAAGGCCCATGGACGGCTGAGGAAGATGAAATCTTAATGAACTATGTGAAAAAATATGGTCCGAGAGGGTGGAGCTCCATTCGATCCATGGGACTTTTACCCAGAACTGGGAAATCTTGTCGTCTTAGATGGGTTAACAAGCTTAGACCCAATTTGAAAACGTAAGTTATCTCTTTACTTGCCTCCAAATTTATACAAAAATGATTCAATCTATTGAAGCCTGTTAATTGTTCTTCTCTTTGTTTATCCTGGGAAAAATAAAAAAACATTGTGGGAAATGCCTAGTGGATGCAAATTTTCAGCAGAGGAAGAGAGGGCAGTGATAGAACTGCAAGCCGAGTTCGGTAACAAGTGGGCGAAGATCGCCAGGCATTTGCCGGGACGAACCGATAATGATGTGAAGAATTTCTGGAGTGCTAGACGAAAGCGGCTCAATCGGATTTCGCAGACACCGGAAAACAAAGGGAAAGACCCCGCTCCCCATGAGATGCCAATGGTGGAGGTAAAGGACTAATTCAACGCAAAAATATCAAAAGCTTCCTTTTTTTTTCATGGAATACCTGTTTATATGTTTTCAGGTTCTTCCGGGCAACATCGTACAAGGATCATCATCTCATGAGGATCAATTGAAACATCCTTTGTTCTCAGGGCAAATAACGGAAGAGTTCAAGATGGTGTCATTACCTGATCTGATTAAGCCGGATTTCTTCGACCTGGAAACAGGTCTTCCCGTACTTGACATTGAGCCGACTCGGATGATACCACTGGATCTCCCCATCTTGCCAGAATGCCAGGACCTTGCCCTGGAGTCCTTTGATTATAACTGTGTAACCATGTTCAACAACCAGGAGGCTTATCAATCTAAAAGTAAACCCAAATCTTTGACCAAGATTCCATCAGCTGGAATGAATGGCAGCCATGCTCAACTTGGGAAGAAGGAAAATATAGAAAACGATGCTGCTCCTGATTGCTTCTTTGAGGAATTTCCGACCGATATGTTTGATTACCTGGAGCCGCTTCCCAGCTCATTAGAGTGGTAACCCTATGCTAGTTTGGAACATAGTTGCGTGCCTGTGTTTTTAGTTCTAACTCCTGGACCCATGTTATAACTCATACTTAAGCTATGTCGATGGGTACTGACAAATGAAACTTAATCCTACAAGCTCTCACAAGACTTCTTAGTTCATATATAATCATGTGCATACATTTTATCGTAGTATTGGGTTTAAAAATTTTTTTTATTAAATTGGTATATTGATTTTCAGTTATTTTACATTTATAGAATCTTCGTATTGTTTCATGTTAAATTTTGCAGCATTTAATTATTTTTTATGCCAAAATATCATGTGATATGATTTTTTCTTGTTTAATGGTGGATCACGTGACCCATCATGCACTATAATAAGATTTTTTCTTAATAACATGGGCGTATCTAGTATAGTGCATGATGGGTCACGTGATCCACCATTAAACAAGAAAAAATCTTATTATGGAAGAGAAAAATTACGTCTTTTTTATTTTTTTTAATGTATCAATATTAAAAAAATAAATTTTAAAGTACATTATATAAAAAGCCTTTAAGTGTATTATAAAAGATATCTCAAATATGTAACACATTCTTTTAGAAAGGAACGAATGGGGATATTAGAAGGGTTTGAGTAAGTTGGTATATGATTTATCACTCAAAATATGAAGACGAATTAGGTGTAAAGGATATTATTGCTTGGAATAAAGCTTGTATTGCAAGATGCATCTGGATAGTCTGTTCTCTTTGAATAGACTGGATTAATCATTGTGTTAAAAAGAAACTCTATTTGGTCTGTTCAAGTTAAAAACTCTCATAGTTGGGCATAAAACAAAGTTGAGGTTAAGAGACGATTTGATTAGAGAAGGAGGATTCCAAGATAATTATTGTGTTCAGAAAGTTTAGGTGCTATTTAGACATAAAGAAAGGTTATATGGGCTCAAATTATTTGGGGTGTCCTTTAATTCATAGACATTCTTTTATCTTATGGCTTGTTGTCCTAGAGAGATTACTAACAAAGGATAGAATATTGAGATAGGGATGTCAAGTTGATCCTCTATATTTGTTACGTGGAGAAGAACATAAATCTCGTGATCATTTATTTGGAGATTGCACTTTGATTATGCAAGCATGTCGACTGCACTCATCATCAAAAGTTGGATTAACATGTTTGACTGAGTACTGTGGGTAGAAAAAGGAAAATCCATGAGAGCTACAATCGTGAGACTTGCGTTGAGCAATTTCAACTACCACATATGGCGTAAAAGGAATAATCAGTTACATAAACAACGACCACGTTTGATTGTTGATATATTCATCATTATTAAGAATAAAATCAGATTAAGAATGTTAGATTATAAATATACGATGGATAGACGTATAGTAATGAAAATTTTGTTAATTTTTTCTTTTGTGGAGTCTCTCTATTGTGAGGGAGGTTTAGTTGATACTTGATTGTATTTTTTTTTTTTTTTGAATTCTTTGGACGAATAAAATTTTCATTTATCCAAAAATTACATAAATAGTTCTTTGACTATGTTCTAATTATTTTTTACATTCCTAGACTATCATAAGTTACAAATTAATTTTATTACTTAAAATTATAATAAATTGATCTAATATCGTTAAAAAGTAAATGGTTAATAATGTGATAATTAATATAAATAAATATAATTATATAATTAGTCCTCAAATTTTACATTTATTTTTATTTAATTCTAATTCTAGAAATCAGTTCATATAATTTTAATAATTTATCAATTTAGTTTTTAACTTGGATCCTCTCATTTTCCGCTATACGACCTGGCCATTTTTTGGTGCTCTTTGTTTTTGTTAAATTAAAATATTATCACAGGAAGAAAAATAACAAGAATATAAATTTGCATTCTCACAAACTCTTTAGCTTGAACAGAGTAAGATGGGACCTTTTGAAATCCTTCATTTAGGATCGATTGACAAACTAAAAGGTACGACAACTCTTTTTTCTGACATGAGATGGAACATAAATTATATATTAAATATATAAAATTTAAACTTTTATAATATATGATTTAAAACAAAAATTAATGATTTAAAATCAGTTTTAAAACGTACAATTATATATTAAAATTTATCGTCAAAATGATATTAAAAACATTCTTTTTTTTGGATATTAATAAATTAAAAATATATATTTTAAAAAATTAAAACTTGAAAGTTCGTAACGTAAATATAGAATTAATTTAAAATTTAAAATTTAATTTTAGTTATAAATATTAATGAATTTAAAATAAAAGTATAATTTAAAATTAAAATTATAGTACCAGGCAATCAAGAAAAATCGACATAGATCTTGCCTAATTATTCTCTGATTGGGTTTCGACTCATTTAAGTATTACGTATACAACGTATACCCATGGGAGGGATCCCAAGCTATACATCAAAGAACCCCTAGGGATAGCAAACGAGTACAGCTTTACGGATTTCGCACCGCACCCGCTTCAGTTGAAATATTAACACTATGAAAAATGGTCTATTTCCCCAATTATAAATGAGATATTTTAAATTTTAAAATCCAATTAGATTATTCCCTCAATTTTACCATGTTTTTGAGGAGTAGAAATCTTTTGTCTCTTAATCATGCCTCCTTCTTTGCCTCTTACTAAAAAATCTTAAAAATTAATTTTTAAACCCTAACTCTAATTTTTTATATCTTGAACACTAAACATTAAAAAATATATCTTACCCCTAATTTCTTAAACCCTAACCTTAAACTCTAAACCTTAACATTTTGATTGGTTGTATTAAGTTTAGTGAATATATAGGTAAGTAAAATAAAAAATTTTAAAAGTGGTGACTATTTAAGTAATTTACTTAAAAAATAAATTAATCACACAGTTTTTTTTAAAATAATAAACATGGATCGCAGATATACTCAATTAGTCAATTTGTACAAGCTATTAATAATGAAGTGTAAAAGAATTAAATTTCAGAAGAGCTTACAGACAAACTGAAATTGCATAGTTTTTCTTTTCTTGAAAGAGAGCAGAATTAAGAAAAAAAAATTGCCTATTCTAACATGCAATATTCATTCTTCAGGCCATAGGTAAACATCAACTAAGAGCAGCAACCAGTCTTCTGGTTAACAGGTTGTCCTCGTATCTGCACCATCGGTGGCCTTGCATTGTTTAACGCCGGCTGACTTGCCATTCTACCGTAAAAGGACAAACAAAAAAGAATCAACAGGAATAATAATCCGAATTCGGAAGGAATATATGTTTTCCGACGATGATATGTGAAAGTAAATCCTAGTTTGATCTGTTTCATGAGCAAGTAGACCGTCTTAATGAGTCCGATGCCAAAATATTTCTTACTTTCATATTCTAAGCGCCTAGTTGGGACATTTTACATGACAATTGTTAATAACTGCGATTTTACAGGCAAAACAAGTACCTGTTCTTAATATCGCCGGCCATTGCCATAAAAGCCTGCTCGACATTAGTAGCATCTTTTGCACTGGTCTCCATAAACGGAATGCCAAGGCCATCTGCAAAGGCCTATTAACCGAAAACTATGGATGTGACTACGCTAGTTTCTAGTAGTTCATGAAAATAAGCAGAAGAGAGAGTTGAACCACGATTACCTTTGCGGTTTCGTAAGGAACCACTTTGTTAGCAGTAAGATCACACTTGTTTCCGACCAGAAGCTTGTTGACGCTCCCGCTTGCATAACGATCGATTTCATTCAGCCATTGATTCACATTGTGGAAGCTCGCTTGATCGGTCACATCGTAAACTATCTGCTAGATGTGGAACAAATGTTACAAACTTGTCCATAATATGCAAAAAACCATCTATCAAAACTGGGACAACAGTGAAGAAGCTTGTCAAGAGAACTTACTATAATGCCATGTGCTCCTCGATAGTAGCTGCTAGTGATTGTCCGGAACCGTTCTTGCCCTGCAGTATCCCACTGCACGTTTCAGTAGCTAGATTAGCAACAGAAAACACAAGATACCGCATAAAACGAATGGAAGATGTTTGATCGATATATATTCACGGCTAACAAACAATAAAACCCGTCTACTAGTTTGATCCAACAAGCAGAGATACTGATAGAGCAGATAAACAAGAAACGATTCTCACAATTTGAAGTTTTAGAGTTTTCCCTTCTTGCTCCACAGTGCGTATTTTCTGTACAGCAGATAACAAACATATAAATCAACAGATTTTGAATCAAAAGAATGACTAGTTTCACCTACGGTTCAGAAATGCTCACAAAATCCACGCCAATTGTGCTTATATAACTCTCAAGATATGAATCATCCTGCAGTTGAGCGATAGAAAATGTAGTCAGATTGCAGGGATCATTTCAAAACCGATCAATCTCACCCCGCAACGAAACATGCATCGAAAAAAGGCAATTAGATTAAGGAATACGGATGAACAGAGGAAATTTACTGATAAATGATAAGCAGCATATATAGTCATAGATGTAACACGGTTGGATTAAATTAATAAGTACAAGGGAAGCTTACAGCAAATCTAAGAAGAAGACATGATTTGCCAACTCCAGAGTCTCCGATTAGCAAAAGCTTGAATAAATAGTCACTGAAAAGAAACAGTTTAAAACCTATAAACTTTTTTTTTAATTTAAAATCTATTAGGTCAGGTCAGGTCTCCATACAAAGAGAAGCTCTGAAAAGGAACCCAACATGGCAAAGAACAAAAACAACTAAGAATGAAACAGATATAATCCAGAGATCATGAACCATACTAATCAGCATTCATGACTATTGGTTTGACGGAACACGAGCCTGTCCGTTGGCGGAAGCAGGGAACCGGTTACGGACAAGAAAGGCAAAAAATTAAAATGGATTTTAGAGCTTGTTTTATTATTGTTGTTGAGTGAAAAAGAGAGACACAAAGTAGAAAAGATCTTTTTGTTTGGAACAAAAATAAAGTTTGTTAGACATGTCCGAATACTTCGCATCCTAAAAATTCCAAAGTCAAAACCAGAAAAATCAGCAGTCGATACTTCTTTATTTAAGAAAAGTATATAGATTAACTTATCATTAATTAATTGGATGAGTCTACCACGTGCGTCGAACATCGTTAAACATCACTAACGCTGAAAATTATTAAATTAATTAATAAAGATTAAAAATTTCAAAGACTATACATTGAAACCTATCACTTTTTTATTAATTGCATGTTGAGTCATTGAGATTTTTAATTTTTATTAATTAATTTAATGGTATTCAACGGTGTTCAACGTTAATGATGTTCGACGATTGTTGTAAAATTTTTCAAATTATTATTCAGAAGATGAGTAACTTGATTTATAATATGTGATTTTATTTAATTTTTTATTATATGCGTATCTTATTTAGTAATCATTTTAGTTTTTATAAATGTCTTAACTAGGGTTTTGGATTAGATTTTAATGCTCAAAGGTATGAGATAGTTTTAGAGATATATATACTTGAATCGATTTTTATCTGAATTAAAATTAGTTAAAACCGTAAACAATTTGAATTTAATGTACCCTAAACTAAAAATAATTCTAAACGACGAATTAAAAGAATTTTTTATCCTTTCCTTCTATCTATAAAGTTTCCACTAACCCTAATCATCCTCGGCTGCTAACTACCGAGTGTCTGAACAAAACAATACTATATAAAGAGAGGATTAACCAAATTAAAAATTAAAGAGCTATATGCCTTGGTCCCTGAAAAATTCTTTTTCTGAGTCTGTGGGAGGAAGATTTGTGACTTTTGACCCCCTTAGCCTTCTGTATTAGGTAAGGCAAAGACCCCAAAGGCAGGTTCAGGACTACAATGTCATTTGCGGATCTTGTGTTCGGTCATCTAATACTAATCAACCCTCAAGTACTTATGCCGAATTTTAATCCTCTCATCCACGGCTCAGCTGGTTCTGCTTTGTAGTAATAAGTCCTGCAGGCTGCAGGCTGCAGCTACATCCAGACTGATTTTGATTCATAGGCTACTGATAAGAGATTCAATTCTATGTCTTTCGATCTTTTTGCGTTTTGTCTCCGGAAAAGCGGTCGTCTTCTTGTTTCTACTTACTATTTAGTGTCCCAATACTCCCATCTCAAAACAAACTTGCAATTGCAATACAAATAGTTTAAGAGCATTTTCCAATGGGAACACAAGACACTGTCAAATGCTGGCCTGGAATCAGATATTTTGTTGGTGACAACAAATGGCATTGTCTTGATGATCAAACATCTTGAAGCACAACCACATGCTTCAGCCTTCATGTAATAACCCAAAATTAGAGGTCAAAATCCCCAAAATTAAGTCAAAATCCCTAATTGGAACCCTAATAAGTGGGGATTAAAATTCTGAAAATTAAGGACTAAATTGTAAATTTTTAAAACTTGAGGGTCAAAATGCAAGAATTTAAAAACATCGAGCCCTTCCTATGTAATTAGACCATTTTTCCCTGAAAACGTTTTCTCCCTCCCCGAATCTGAAACTGATATTGATTTATTAGAGAATTTAATTCTCTTTTAATTCTCTAATAAAAGTTCGAATTAAAATCCGAATATCGTTCAGGAATTTCTCATTGTTTCATTGTTTCTGCCAAAAAAAACTACTTTGAGGAATTGTTTTCTTTCTTGGTCAATTGAAGGTAAGGTTTCTGTTTCAATATCAGTTTATTTTCGTTTCTATTCGGATTAATTATACGTTGAAATGGTTCTGAGTTTAGTTTCGGTTAAGGGGGGTTTTGTTGTTAAGTTCGGTTATGATCCGAATAGTTCTTGAGGTTAGATTGAAGGTTGTACGAACAAGACTGAAAATAAAAACAGGGGGGCTTTGAATCGATTTGAATCGAGTTTGGATGTTGTTTTTGATGCGAAACGGTTAAGGTTTTATTTAGGAGTATGTTTGGATCGAGTTTTAGGATTGAATCGAATCAAATGAGGGTTTAAAATCGATTTAGGGGTTTTTTATCTACCGAGAAAATCTGGAAATTTTCCAGATTTTCCCGGGAAACAAGCAAAAAACCAGAGGAAAAACCGGTCCAACCGTCCGGCCAAGCTGAACCGACCGGCCCAGACAGGACCGGCCCCAGCCCAGACCCGCCAACCCGAACCGTGACCCGACCGACCCAAACCCAGACCCGACCTAACTGCCCGACCCGATCTCCGACCCGAACCTGATCCGGCTGACGTCAGCGATGACAAGTGTTGACGTCAGCAGTTGACTTTTTTTGACCCGGGCCCACTTTATGTTTTTCGACGTCCTGAATCCAATGGCGCTGTCCGTTTTTCGAAATTCGAACCCGAAGTGTCATTTTTGGGGGTTTTAAGTTCGATAAGTTATCTGGAATTTATCTGTAAAAGTTTTTGAACAAGTTTTTGTTTGCTTCAGGTGACGAGGATTCCGACCCCGAGCAGTTACCTCCTCCTCCTCCTGTACAAGGACCGATACATACACATTCGGGACCATCACGTGAGTAACAGTTAAATTCTGTTTAGTATTATTTTACGGTAGTGTGACATAGTAAGATGTCTAACGTAATTCTGTAAATTGTAGACTCTACTCCTGCTCAACCCGGTGGTAGAGTCGAGTCCAGTAGATGTCAGGGTCGTCGTTGAGTCTTCTGATACAGGTGTGTTTTCTCCCGTTCATCCTGTAAATTCTATTGTTCTGTATATTCGATTCTGTTATCCGTATGATCATGCATCATTATGTTATATCATATCTGATTTTGTTATTTGTCATGCTTGCCTTCTGTTAGATAATAAGGCATGCATTCTGATTCTGTATCTGCATTTAACATGGCATCTGGGATATTATCTGTGTACGGGGAAGTTAGTGATTTTATCACTTCTGTTCAGTGGCTCCACCTTCGGGTTGAGATACCACTTCTGTTGGTGTGATGGTGTTAGAGTGGTCTAGGGACCAACTCTTCTGAGGTGTTCGGAGATGGGTGCATATCATGCATACTCTGTCTGTTCTGCATATTCTGTTCTGTATTCCGTTTATCTGTTTTAGAGACACACTAGGCTCCCCAGCTTACACCCTCTCAGGTTCTTGTTTCAGATCTCAGACCTAGGCTTGGGACGGTACTTGGAGGTGCCTGATTCATATTCTAATTTATAGTATGTATTCAATTTCAGATTCCGGATTATTTATAATATTTGAACAATATTTCTATAATTAAATGTTTATCGATTTTTGCGATATTTACTGTTTATAAATTTATGGGTTGAACTTTGTTATTTAAATGTTTAATTTTATTATTATTTTATTTATCAATTATTCAACAATTTATCCGAATATTTTATTTTATTTTTGATAAAATCCTAACTTGCCAAACAAGATTTCTGTTTATAAACCCTAACTTATAATCTAAAAAATTAGGTTACTTTTAAAGGTTACACTTCAGATTGTGTTCTTAAAAATAATAATACTTTACAAGTCCCCAAAGTTGAAAGAATCTTACCCACATTGACTGCCATTATTTCAAATCATGCCCCTAGGCCCTAGGCCCTAGGCTATAAATATATATTTGAAGTTTCACAATGGATCAAAGGAAGAACAATAGGAATTGTTAAAAGCTATTCCTTCAGCTTTCCGATGGAGAAGAAACAGAAATAAGAACCCAAAGGGAGCAGTGTATGCTTCCCATCCTCGAAGGATAGTGGCAACTGGAACGGGTCACTCCAAGTGGAAACTGGAAAGGCACCCATCCGGTTGTGAAAATAAATAAATTTCAATGAAAAATCCTAATTAGTCTATAACGAGTTCAATGCGGTTACTTCACAATATTTTCCCCTAATGTAGGTATAACCAAATAAATGTTAGGGTGCCACCGTTGTTTCATCTGGTTTAATGTCGAAACGGGTGTTCCGCCATACAGCTTCTAAACAATTGTTCGAAAAGTTTATGCTGAACGGGAGTATGAAAAATCGAAACAACAGCATAACATAAAAAGAGTTTAACATCATATGCTAACCGGAACAGTTTTCATACAGATGACAAAGTACGTAAAATCTAGACAACACTGAACCATTTTGAGTCCTCGGAGAAAAGGTACAGCTTATGTCTCACCCTGGAAAAAAAACATATTCATATTTTGAAGGTTACTATATGAACTGGAATTAAAAAGGAAAGTTGAGCCATGACACCAACCAAATTCGACAACTGATCTCTAATAGAATACATAGAATTCAGCATCGTATCCAGCGGTTCTTTGGCTAATTGGAACTTCAAATCCAGCTCTCCCTGTGTATCATTTTGGAGCTGCATGAAGTGCAAAAATGTAATAACATCACATCAAAACTTTGGAAACTTAAAGAAATTCGTAGAATCAACGAAAGTGCACATTTAAAGATGATAAATTTCCCAATTTCATATATTCTGAAATTTTCCACTCTGCAACATAAAGGCATTGACTTGACAATAAAAAGATCCATACCTTCAAATTGATAACAGACATTGGTTCTTTCATTTCAGTGTACTGAGTTGCCATATTCCAAGTCATTGCCTTTAAGCGTGGCAAAGAAACCTGACATAATTAACTTAAAAAGTACATTATTAGGTATACCATTCAACTAAAATTGATATAATGTTCCTCCAATAGAGCAAACTATATCTGACCTTAATCTTTCAAGAAAAAAAATAATATCTGACCTTATCCGTGTGTATATCATCCCGCCATTCTCTTTGAAGTAAAAGTGTCAACAGTCTTTGTAATTCGGGAAGAACCTCCTCAGGAAACAGATTTTGAATATCATTTTTGCTGATGTTCTCATAAACAAATTTACGGATTAACATGCGCAGGCATACTAGAAACTGTAGAGTAGAAAAGCATATGTAATTAATATTACCAAGTTTGGATGATTCATAAGAGCTGGACAAGATAAAAGATTCATGCTTTTTGAGCACATAACAGATAAATATTATTTTGAAGAGAGATTAAATAAAATACTATTCTCACTACAAGGTCAGCAACAGCAGTTTTGAATATGAAGGACATAAGCATATGAAACCAATATCAGAATCAATCTTTCTCAGCGTATCACATCGGTTGATGTGAAAGTCCTTTATATGAGTGGAATATCCAAGGGAAACAAGCAATTTGATGAGCTAAACTCTAGTGAAAGAAAAGAAAACAGAAACAACCTGAGGAAGTAATTTCCATGTTAAGCATAGCTCCACCGTAAGACAAAGGATAAACTGAACTCAAAACTCCTTGGAAAAAACAAGTAATCATTGAGTAAAGGAAACAATTTCATGAGCGAAAGTCTAGCGAAAGAAAATTCCAGAAACAATCCGAGGAAGTAATTTCCGTGTTAAATCTAGCTCCACCGTAAGAAAAATGACAAACTCAGCTCAAAACTCCTTGGGAGAAAGTAGAGATCATCGAGTAAAGGAAACAATTAGATGAGCCAAAATCAAAGAAACAACCCAAGGAAGTAATTTACATGATAACTCCATCTCCAACAGATAACAATCAAAACCGATCTCAAAAACACTTTATATGAACTGGAGATCACTGAGTGAAGGAAACAAATTGATGAGCCAAAATCCAGAAACAACCAGAGGAAGTAATTTCCATTTTAAGCCCATTTGCAGAATTTAACAGTCAAAATTGAACTTGAAATCTTTTTATAAAACCTAGAGATCATTGAGTAAAGGCAACAATTTGATGAACCAAAATCCGGAGACAACCTGAGAAAGTAATTTCCAAGTTCAGTCCATCTCCAGCACAAAACAATAAAAACTAAGCTCGGCACTGGAGAACATCTTGCCAAACTAATACTATGGCCAAGAATAATCTTTACAAAATATTAAGAGTACTTGAGAGTGATGAAGGGATTAAATATTGGGTCGAGGTCGGTTTCGTTTTGGAGCTGAAGCATTTTCGCAGATGAGTCGACGGTCATCGGCGTCGAGGCCAGACTTTCGAGTTTTCCAGAGGGTTTGAAGAATGAATTCCACCGATTCTTTGGAATTCGCCCTTACTAACAAGGGTAAATTTCCCCAAAGCGTACGCTCCATTTATGTCCCTCTTTATCTTCTTCAAAACTCTAAACTTTGATGTTTGATTTCTCAAGCTCTTTCGGCCGAACCTCCCTCCCCTCCAAGACCCATCAACGTTTTAATCGCATCTATTATTACTTTGTTATATTTTAAATTATTAATTTTCGTATATATTATTTTTTAATTTGATTTTTATCCTCTTTAAGAAAAATGAAAATATTCTTCTTTCTCCAAACCTTTGGAAATTGGAATTTATCGTTTGCAGTGGCGGATAAAGGATATTAGCATTACTCTAACGAGACCAATCTACAAACCATAAACAGGGATACCCAAACCCTTACCCATCAACACAGAATTTTAATGACAGAGTCGAGTCGAGGGGGATCAACAACAATAATTCATTCAACTCAGTGTCTTATCAGCAATGATACATTTATTTTTAGGGGATAAAAAGAACAGAAACTTGATTAATTTCTTTGGTTTTCTGGTGAAGAAAATTGCATACTTATTTTCTGGTTTAATTAATTCATCTACAGACTACAATTCTGTATTTTATCTAAGTTTTGTCTTTGGCAGGTCACTATAAACGTTGGAATTTAAAAATAAAAATCAAGAATTTTGGTTAAAACTTAAAGAACAAAAGGGTCAAATACTTTTCAACTTTAATTGGCATAAATTTTTAATATGTAACAGTGAACTTAAATTATATTCTTTCTCCTACTGGAACTGGATATTAAATTATTATCACTATATCAAATCAAATGACACTGTTTATCATATATTTCATCATCAAGTTTCAGTGATAAAAAAATAATGGAGAAACAAACCATAGCTCAACAGTTTAAGCTAGGGCAGGCAGAAAACTGATTAGATCCGGATACAAGGAAATGAAATCAAACACCGGGTATATAAAGCAAAGTTATTGCACTTCAGCTTCAAAGGTATGAATAACGAATGGGAAGAAGTTTCTAACCAATGCCTAATTCCCGGATCTCTTCAAGTATGTCAATAAACCAAACCCAGCAGCAACTGCAGCTCCGGCTGCAATAGCACTGTATGCACCAGACCATGCATCGGAGTTGGCATAATCTACGCTTCCAGAACTCCTGGGATATGTTTTTGTTCCTGAATAATCTAGATGCAATCCTAGACCCTGAAAAACTCACAATTGTCTCAACATAAGTGACGACAAATTAAATGAAAGTCACATTGCTACAGATAAGATGCGGACTTTACAATCAACTAATTTACTCGCAGAGAGATTCAAAACGCTCATTAACGTCAAACACCACGAATCCAATGCAGCTTATACTGGAGTTCGAGTTCAAGTTCAACTTGGATATCTATCAACAATCATCATGTTTTCTTTTACGTGTTTTATTCATATAAATTACACAGTCCAACCATACCTTCCAACCAGCTAACTTTGCATGCTCAACGGCGGATGTGAGATCACTGTCCGATGCCAACACAACTTTGTCATGGTCTTCATCTTCATACTGCAAGATATCCCCACCAAATTAGCGTAAATTTTGGAGAAATAAGAGCTAAACACAGAAGTAATCATCATAAAGTAAAAGTCCACCCCCACCCCCACCAAAAAAAAACTACCAATATTTGAGGCACACTATTTCTATCTATGTCATCCTCCAGCCTATTGAGGATTGCTGTTATTAGATCTGTCAAACTCCGTGTATCTGTATACAGAAGCAAAAATCTTATTAGATACAACTTATCGAGAGGGATGGTGAAAGGTGTAACAGAAGAATTAGATCACTTTGATATTATGTTCTTGATTGTGGAAAATGCATCGCCTGCCCACTAAAAATGTGCTAAAGTTGTAGAATCAATAACCAATTGTAAATCGCACAATAGATGTAAACCCTAAGACCGGAACTTAACCACAAAAGATTATTATCAAAGCTAGTGTCGTGTAAAAGTTAACTTGGCCAAGAAATGTTTTTGTTAGGTGGCAAAAATTTAACAAGTGAAAATACAGGCAACACAAAATGTTACGGTCATACCAATTTCTTAGGATAGTGTGTGTTTGTGACTGATAGTTCAGCCCGTCAAAGGAAGACCGAAACCTTTCAACTCATCAAAGGTAGATTGAAAACTTAGGACTCGTTAAGGAGAAAACCAGATCTTTTAGGTTTTTGATATAAATTCTTCTTAGGGTTTTATTATTTAATGTCCTCTAAATACACTAGTCCCATTACATAAAGGAAACCTATTCTTAAAAGGAAAATAAAATCAATAGCATACCACAGGTAAATCTATGCATCCGACCCCTTTTATCTTGTATTTTGAAGCCAAATGTATTTGGCATATTGGATGACATATAGGGAAGAGATCTCCTTGTCTCTGCTCCGTCACTGAAACACCACCATGAATAAGATAGTAGACAGAAATGGCAGAAATCACAACTATATCATCAGAGAAACATCAATAAAAGATACCTCCTACTCTCATCATCCTCTTCATTGGGGGGTAGCGCCATTGCAGAATCCCAAAACTTCTGCATCATTGTTGTGGTAGCCTCATTATTGACACCAGAGGTACTCCCAACCTAGTTGTAAAGAAAACGTGGACACTGTAACAAGTTAAATGCTTTTGAATGAACACCCATACATTACAGCAGTTAACTTGTAGTATTACTTTAAGAACATCATAATCTTAGAAAGATACTGACTTGACTTAAAGTGGCGATAGCAGCGTGAGTAATATGGATTACATCAAAAACAGCAACAATCTCTCCATCTGTACCCAACCATAGAAAGTTAATACGAAAATGCATGTACAACACTAGATTCTTCGCAAAGTAGTAACTCATATCACCTCTATCTACAACTGGGAGGTGTAAAAATTTTCCATCATGCATGGTATGCAAAGCATCAACAATTGGCGTGTCAACTGTTGCACATTCTGGGTTAGGAGTCATGACCTATGCATCGAATCAAAAGCAAAATGATGAGTTCAAACAAAAGTTTATAAGGTTTATATATAAAAAGGAAAACAGGAGATCCAAAAGTGGAAAATACCTTCTCCACAAGCGTAGTCTGCGGCGGCAGATTTTGTGCTATTACCCGCATCAATATATCTTTTGAACTGTAACAATTAAGAGTAAAAAAAATTGATAATACTCCTTCCTTCCCTCCCTCAGCCACATATTGAAAACAATGCTGAATTGCAATTTGATTAAAAAAAGACTCACGTTAGAATCCCTCGGGGTTTGTTTTCAACTGTCACAATTGCAGAGTTTACTCGAGTTTCAAGCATCTTTTTTGCAGCCACTAAAACCATGTCATCTGGTGAAACAATCCTAATAGAGGCATTATGTTAAACTAAGCTACTGATAGTATCAAGAATAAACAAAACTTCAACAACAGAGGTTGTATAAAGGACCAGACAAATATAACAAAAAGAAAGTATTACCTACTTTGGGTTTTCGGTAATAACCGTAGACAGTGAGGGTCTGAACATTTGTTCACGAAGTGTCTCAATGAATGTACTCTGACCTGCACATCACCCCAAAAACTAGCAGACTTAAAACGGGTCAAAAGTAAAATGTACTCTGGTGAAACCGATTGCTAAACTAAAAGCAGAAAAAGCATAATACAAGGGCCAAAAGTAAAAAGGTACAAGATAAAATTACTTCATAGTTCATTCAAGACAAAAGAAAACATTATCCACCAACCAGAGACAGATGTTCCCCAATTTTTTTCTACACCTTCAACAGCAGCAGCAATAGCTTTTCCCTTTTCAGCTGCCCTTTCCATTCGAGCAATAGCATCGTACAAACACTTAGCTATATCAAGCAAAGCAATGACTTCCCCATTTTCTACAACAGGCAAGTGTCTAAACTTTCCTGCTTAGAATGATATATGAACAACATTAGAGGTAAGATCTGAGAAAATATATCACATAGAGTAGATTTAAAAAACAAAGGACCAACCTTGCACCATCTTCTGAAGTGCCTCCACTGCAAGAGTATCAGAAAGAACAAATACAGGATTCTTGGTCATTACTTTCGAAACCGGAGTCTCCTCCATATTAAGCTCCTGGGCAATCACTCTTGTTGCTATGTCCTTCAGTCAATAAAGAAAAAGAATCAATAAACAAGACATATCATAGTTGTTATAAAGAAAAAGAAGAAAGAGCATTCCTCGTGCAAAATGTCCAATCCAAAATGCCTTGAGAGAGCATGGGATTAGATATAATCTAAAAGTGAAAAAATAATTCGTGCAGTTTGTCTCCAGTCCACTAGTTTCGAGATTTTAAATGTAAAGGGTTTGGTTACAGTCCACAAGGAAATCAGTTATACCTTGTCTGTGAGGATCCCACAAAGTAAAGCATTAGAGTCAGTAAGCAATAAAGCATCAACTCTACGAGCAGCCATCCTACGGCAAGCTTCATAAATGTTTGTACTATCAGGTACTGTCAGGGCCTTTGAAAGCCGCAACCTCTTCACAGTGCGCTCTCCAGCTAGTCCCCTTTCAACATGCAAGTTGATACGAAAAGTTACATTATTACTTCTTTCAAGATAAAATTTTACATTGGTTGGAACATCAGAATCTGAACCTTCTTTCAACACAATAAAAACATGAATTTTCACAAACCAATACTGGCAACTATGAACTCTCTCCTCTTAGAAAAATTAAAAGAAAATACAAAAAATAGATAGTAATACACACAGTCCATTGTCTTTCAAATGGATAGCTGTGAGCAGATTCTAATCTTTTGGACTTAAGATTTCATAGAAAGGGGAAAGCTTTTAGAGTGGACATTTTAAAGCAATGCAACTAAATAGAAACACATATCGTTCCAAGTCTAATCCTTCAACTTAATTGAAGTGCCCATTTTAGACAGGCATTTGACACCTCAACGTGTGCATATATTTATTAACATGAGAATATGACCTTCCAAATGAAAGTAAAACTGAAAGTCCTATGTCCGATATGTTGCCAAGCAACATAGGCAACGCTGTCAAAGCACATACAAGCTAAAGCAAAAGCATCACGGTTGCTAATGATATCCAACTTCCATCATATTGAATATACCTGTCAACAGGCCTTTCTCCTTTATACAGGCAAACAACTTAAGCTTCCAAAGCAATATGCAAGAGTTAACAGCCTAAGACTAGACTGCAAAAACATTTTCTCCTCAAATGAATGTGATCCTTCAAATTTTTAACTTACAAGAAACTTTAAAGCTTTTCAATAATCAAGATAAGCTAATATAATTTTAAAATGATCTTAAAAAGAAGCATGAAAATACGACTTGAAATGAACGACTTACATAGGACGAGAAGATGGTCCGAGTTTTCGGGTAGAGTCGGAACCTCCATTCTCCGGTGAATTTTTCCTTCTTGACGAAAAGTTTCCCACTGATGAACCTCGCCTAGATGAACCGCTACTTGCCATATCCAATCCCTGCAAAACATGTAGGATTTCCATCGATGAAATTCGAATAAAAACAAATTAAAGAAAAAAATTAACAACAACCTGAATCAGAAACTTGTTATCGCTAAAAAAATATAGTTCGATTTTACTGATTCGGGAATTGAGAAGAGTTTTAGCGGGAATCCGGACAAAAGGAAGACTCTAGACTTCAAAGACAAAAAAACGCAGACAACGTTTCAATTTTCAGGATCTTGACGAGGAAAATAAAAGAAAAGGAAAGAAAATAAGGAACAATCCCCGGTCGGGAAATTTTGGACTCCCGGAAAATGCAACGACCGGAAAGACGAGAGCAAACAAAAAATTGAGACCAAAACGCTTCCCAATGGGAAAGTGTGAAAATTGGAGGAACAAAAAGCCAATCAGATTTCCCCACGTGGAACGTTGTTTTAAATGTAATTACTCCAATTAACCGGGATATTATTAGGTTTACAATTTTAGCGAAGCCGGTTTTAACTTTTTATTATTAAGTAATTAATTCCGGTAATTACACCTTTGACCTTTCAACTTCTTTAATAAAAAAATATTTTAGAAATACGGTCCGACATGTTATTCGGAATAATATAAAATATAAATAAAAACTTATACGCATAATTTATCAAACTAACATTTTGGCCTTCCATTTTGCTACATCGAAAGTTCAAATACTATTCGGAAAGCTCAGGCAACATGCGAGCCTATCTTGGTTGACTCGTTATTAAGAGTTAAAAGACAATAAAAATCTATTTTAAAAAGTATATATTTAAATATTTTTATATTAGAGTAATGTTTAATCCTTAATTTATAATTAAATATTTTTATATCAGGTATTGGTTTAATTAACCCCAAAAATAGTGGTTTTACTAAAAAAAAATCAAAACGAGTTTGGATTTATTGAACCGAACTCAAAATTTGGGTGGTTTCTATAACCAAAACTTAATTTAAAATTTAAAAAATAAATTGGTATAAAGATAAATTTAACCTTTAATATTTATATTTTTTATCGTTTTGACACTTATTTTTTTTAGATAAAGTTAACCTTTAACCTATATCTTTTTGACAAATAACTTATTTTTAACTACCATGATAACTGTACCGTTAAAAATTTAATAATAACATGTCATATGTATACGATAATATATTTTAAATAATATGGCACCTAACCTATCATATATATAATTTTATTCTAATATAAAATATAAAATAATTAAAATAAAAATAAAATATTAAAAAATTAATTAATTCTAAAATAAAATGGTACAAGATATTTAGCCTTTCTTCTTATGGTTGAACCGTGGTTTAAGGACCTTGTGTATTTTGGTTGATCTGAGCTTGTAATTTATGAGAGGGGATGACGATGCAAGCAAGCATACTTTCCTTGGTGGGTAGTGGCTTTTCCTGCGATAAAACCCTTACATCGGTTATTCCGGGTCAGATCCCTATGATTTTTTATTCTCACCCCTATATTTACCGTACCGTACAATCAACATATTTTGATTTCCAACTGTTTTAGCACTGCTGCTTCTCACTTGCATCATCCAAAATTTGAGAATATTATCGGATACAAGTACATGTTCAAAATGTTTTTCAACAGATAAAAAAATAAGACTAAACATGAAAACGTCGTAAATTTAACAAAGATCTAGACTTATACAAGGTTCTTAATTCTGTTCTGCAATTGTAAAGTCCACAAGCATACAAAAATGCAAGACAGAGAGAAAGGAGACATGGGTAAATTTATTGATCTGAAGGAGCATATGACATTACCAGATAAACAGTGCTATAGGCGTGTAGATGGCAACGAGCAGAGCCTTCTTCTTCTCCATTTGCAGTCAAGCTCGTGCAACCACGCCCAATTTCCCCACAACAAAAAATTCCGGCCACAGGAATCCCGGGAAAGTTCTCCAAGAATGGGGAGCTGTCTACATTAGGGTCACCAAAAAATGATTCCCCACGGCCAATGCAAGCAAAGATAAAACCTCCAAAAGCTTCCTTTTTGTTGAGGCAATCCCATTTCAACTTCAAATTTCCAAGTGTTGAAGAGACCTTTCTGGTTGAAGATAATGCAGTCTTTGGATTCGGATGATAAAATCGAAAGTAGTCACCAGTTCTGATACCCACACTATCAACATAAAGGTACTCCGAATCTCCTCTGTTGAAAAACAATTAATCCCTTCAGTTAAACAATAAGGAGGGTATGTGCAAATGCAATACTTGCCTATGTTCTATTTGTAATACAAAGACAAATTAAAACAATTATTCGACTAAATTTTTTCCACTAGTATCAAAAGTAGTTCTTGTGGATCACTTTGGATGGCTGGAAAAAGAACAAACAGAAGAATGACAGTGAAGTTCTCTTGATCAGTGGTCCTTCACATCATCAAGACACATCCTAAAAAAAGCATGGGTAACTCAAATGCAGCCAGTTCATTTGACAAATGCAAAATTAACTGAAAACAAATTATACCGAATTCTCCACCTATTTTCTTTTCAGGTTTAACTTTTAATAGTAAATTGAAATTATTTACATAAAATCCATAGAACTTTTTTGTTATATTATGTAAAATTGGTAATAACTTTATATGTAATATATTATTAATATAATAAGCATATGAAATAATATTTTAAAATTCAATTCACACAAATAAATTTTAGTTATATGTGCAAAGTTTATCTCATTATATACAGGATTTAATTTTAAACCCAAATCATAAATTACTAAATTTAAACCCTTAAAAACTAAACCTCAAACTTTAAACCTTAAAACCTAAATTCTAGACACTATAATTCAAACCCCTAAACTCTAAATCCTAAACTAAACACTAAACACTAAAATTAAAAGGTTTGTGTAAGCTAAAGTTTACACAGTATGTGTATTGAAAATTTTCTCATATATGGATATAAAGTTACCCAAATAGAAAATGATTAGTTAAATAATCAAATTATTGACGCCTCAGGGGTTAAGGGAATGATTGTTGTTCCTAGAGGTCACGGTTTCGAGCACCAGTAATGCCAGCACAATGTTTGAACGATCAATGTCTAAAGGTTTGAACGATCAATGTCTAATGGTTGAGAATATACTCTAGAACAGATATTACTGTAACACTGTTACTGATTCAAAAAAAATCAAATTATTGACATTTTAAACATTTTGGTCGAGAGCAAAAAAATATTAGTCATAACTGGAAACAAATGATTTTTTTTATTAATCGAAAACTAATGATAAATCCAATCATATATATAATGACATGATCAATCCTTAAAATCCCATTGTCAATGAACATGATTCAAAAGCTTGAATCCAAGCTTCTTTTAAACGAGCATCAGGACAAATAACTAAAATCTCAACTATAGAACCTTTTCTTTCGAGTATTAAAACAAACTATCATTCAATAATTTCATTTTCAAAAGCAATAAACAATAAAGGGCATAATTGAAGATTAAAAAAAAACTCTGGAGGAAGGCTGGAAATAAACAAAAAGAAAAAAGGATCCAGATTTATTTTGGGTGAATAATTGATATTGTTGGTACCACCTGGGGAAATGTTTGCAAACCAAATGCAAGTATGTTTTTTCGGAAAAGATTATTGCCCCAGAAATGAAGTAAACCAAACACACCCTAATAGCTCAGATGGAGATTTTATTCTACTTGTTGTATTCTAATAGACATGTACAGAGCAATGAAAGTATCAGCTAATCTGAATGCAAATGTTCTTAAGCTTATATCACAAATAAGTATAGCATTTTTCATCTAACTATCTAAAGTATTTTTTTTGTCAAAATAAGTCCCTAAGTATTTTTTATGAGATCCACTAATAGGCCGAGTGGCCAAGGATGCTCATGTTGTTCCTATGGGCTCAAATCCCGGAATTTACCCTTGGAAAGTAATTATCTTTATTTAATAAAAATATATGAGTCATTTAGTATCATGAGTAAGTTCATGTATGTAAACGTTGCACTACAACTCGCAATTTGTGAAAAATAAATATTTTGATAAGCAAACCGTCATCTAACATATATAGATAACAAACAAAACCAAAAAGGGGGAAGCAAGGAGAGAGAAGGTATGGAGCAATAAATTTGATAGCTAGAATCTAGATATGATAAATATGTAACGTGTTTGTATATATTCAGGTATGTCTGGCATACATGCCATATTTTCTGTGAAACCAAACAAAGGGAAAATGTTTTCAAGTCTTACCCTTCAACTCCATGGAGTGCCAAGGTTGTCATCAACCTAGGCTTATCTGAGCCAACAGAACAGTTCCGTCGTCTTGTAACCCCAATGTAAAGATCAACACAATCCATGTTATTCTCCATCTGCCATTTATTTTTCAATTGAAAAAATTTAAGAGCATGGATGAATCATAAGCACATAGATCTTTTTTATATGGTATCAATGCAATGGATCAAGAAAAGGAGAAAGATTCAAGAAAAAGGATCAATTAGGGGAACAAAAAATTTACACTAAACAATCGCTTCACACTGTATCAACATATTTTAAATACTTCTATAAAATTCGTGCTTTCTTATATACACTCAGGAGTTCATTGGCATACCTCATTATCTATATCTTCTAGCATCTGTTGACCATCAAGAATCTCCTGCTGTCCTTCTCTTCTGGCAGTAAGCCAAGTAACAGAACGAGAGTCTTGCATTCTAACGGATGCAGCCTTAAGCCTTGGTCCGATTGCTGAGACACCATTTGACAGTGCAAAATGAAATTCAATATTCCCAATACCTGACAAATTAACATGCATCAGAATCGGTTATCAAGCATTGAAGAGAAAGGTTAAAAAATCCATAGATCAACATAAAGAATCCATAAAGGGGCATCATGTGATGCGCTGCATGATTCAATACCAACCAGAAAATAATTGAACATTATGTATCATAGACAACAAGAATGATAAGAAAACACGTCCTTAACGAATTAGCATGTAGAGAACAGGGAGGAAGATCAATCACGAAACAAGAAATACTTAATAAAATGCTGCAACTGCAAATGTGCTTCTTGGCATGATAGAATTGAAATTGAAGACAGTTCATGTGAAATTTATCGGGAACGAGATTAATGGGATCACTATATTTACCCATTACACTTGCAAAAGGAAATTTATGCATGTGTAGCAATTAAAACAGATAATAAGTTAAATGAAATTTGAGATAAATAAATAAATACAGAACCGTAGGAATAGTTACCATAGGCTTTGTTTCCATCTCTTGCAAATACAAGAGCAACGGCATCAGGAGAATATTTTTCATTAGTGCTGACATTTCTTGAAGCATTACCACTTCTATACACAAACTGACCTCTCTCTGCTCCCACGATGATGGTTTCCATAGACATAGCATAATCTGAGAAAAACAGGATTATCAAAAACAATAATAAACATGCACAAATCTTCTGAATAACTGAAAGGATGTAATATACAGCTATAACAAATTTGCTCGTGTTGAGAGCTTGGAAGAGGCAAGACAGAATTATCAGAGGTCATTGATCATGTTTACAAAACGTACGATTGATCCGACATTGATATGTTCCATTTTATATGTTGTACAAAAGGGCAGAATGTAACATATAAACTAATGGCCTTAGAGCACATGTTTGGGCTACCAAGACTAGAATGTAGATGAGCGGAAATTATTTGCTCAATAGGAATATAAACCAGCTTTTTGGCAATCTTTTCTTAATTGTATGATGTTGCTACTTAGATTTAAAAAGAACAATGTTTTTTCTACGCTGGAAAGAATTTCCGATGCATAGATGGTCTAGATAATTACCTCGCCTATGTTTACAATCAGTGCAAGTTATCAGATGGATGGTCAATTTTGTTCCATTGAAAGCAAAATGAAAAATGATAGGGTAATGGAATAACTTGCCTAATTTCTCAAGGATAGGTTTTTTGTCAATACTTCCACCCTACAAAATCAAATGCCACATGTCAAAGAGCAACCAGTTGAAAGACCATAACTTGAAGATAAAAAAAGGACACACAAGGAGAATAACAACTTACACCGATCATTATAATAGCTGGCGGTGATGTGGAACCGGACACAGATGATGTGTAATTCTTAATATCCATCACGAACTTGTCGATCATTGACCCTTGAGGCACCTAATATAACAGAAAGTTTTCCATTTTACTTTTCCTTTGCTAAATCAAAACTGATGAACAAGTTGATAAGGGCTCTGAAACACTAAGCATCAATATTTGTTAACATTCCGTGTTATAACAGTTTCATAGCAGAATAAAATTTCACCTTTCTCTTTCGTAAAAGAGGGATCAAATCAACCTTAAGTCCTGGAAGGAATCCCACAGTCAATACAATACCAGTATTTACAGGAACCTCCTCATCAGTATCACCAATCCACTTAACCTGCATTTCGTAAACCAAAATTAAAAACACATAAAAATTTAATCATCATAGTGATGATAGAATAGGGAAGTACTTGAACATAGAAAAAGAAAGAAGAAACCTCTCTAAATTCATGAGTAAGTGCATCTCGTCCAAGAATTCCTTTAACATAAGACAAAAGAATCGGTGTTGTTGATCCCAATTTCTTTACCATCTGCCCGAGGAACAAAATGTTCAAAATTTTCAGGAAAATTAACTTAAACCCCCCAACAAAAGAGGGGGGGGGGGGGGGAGGTTAAGTTTTTAGAGTTCATACGAATTGGAGAACATCCTTTAATTCAAATCCAGGGCCAACACTTGCAATAGCAAAATGGGGTCGAATTGGCTCTGACATAACCTTGTCAAAAACCTCTTGTAAAGCAACCTATTCAAATATTTACAAACAAAAATTAGCGAAATAATATTAAGAAAATGGGGTCGAATTGGGAATTAAAAGAAAAAGGGTAGAGACAGAGAGACAGGAGGCAGAGGGTTGAGGGAGATAGCGGAGGAGAGCTTAGGGCGGGAGAGATTGCGAGAGCACGCAACGTTCCAGGCCTTAGAGACGGCGGCAGCGGCAGCGAAAGAGGTGGCTGGTAGCCTTGAGAGAATATTTTGAAGAAGATCATCGTTGATCAAAGAAAACCCGATGTTTTGCATGAGTTTGGGTGTTGCTGAACAAGGTGATGATCGGCTTCTATTCTCCATTGAAGGGCTTAAGTGATGGAAGACTCAAATCTCAATAACAAAATTTTCTTGTTTGTTTGTTTCTTGGATTCAGCCGGCAAATTTTGGGGATTGCGTTTTTTCTTTTTAAATATTGGGAATTTATGATGTTTGACTGAAATATTAGGGATTTACGGTGAAAGAAACAGTGATCAAAGGAGAACGCCACTTCTTCTTGGCGTTCTCCATTGTTTATTTTTTTTAAATGAACAAGCCATGGACTCGGCTGGCTTGGCTTGTTGGGACTGAGTGTTGGGGCATAACGCCAGGTGGGTACGGCGCTAGGGGAGAAATCAACATCCTACTCAAACATAGAGTTGAGGCTTCTGGTTTATTGGTTTTCAGTGGAGTAGATGGATAGAAAATCTTGGACAGACTCATCCTGGTTTCAGTTCGTGTCCCAACAACCTTTATTTTATGATG